>HG992032.1:5000000-6250000 GCA_905220475.3 Ennomos fuscantarius
AAACCATGCTAACCAGCCATGGCCGATTGCTTGTGGCTTTTGGCACTTGGCAGCATACTATCACTGAATGGTCGCATCATTTAGTTTTGTAATTTAATTTTGTGTGATTAAAAGTTAAAAAGTAACTAAATGAAAAAGCAAAGTTACAAAAAAATACATTATGTTTTAACTATTTTTTATTAAGTCTATTGACAACACCCATTGCGAGCATATTTATTATTATTACAGCATTTAAACAGAACTTATAATATGGAATTTTGGGTTGCAAAAATATGGCGACTATGTTGCGTTGCGCATCTATTTTATCATTATGAGGTACATTTAATCACAGAATTCACCCTATTATATTAATATAATAATATCACATATTGCACTATATATATTTATTCCGAATTCCATTCGAATCCATTCAAGCGCTTGAGCGTGAAGGAGTAACAAACATACACACAAACTTTCGCCTTTATAATATTAGTGTGATAGAGTTTTCAAGGAGTAAAGTTTTGTTTTTTTACTCTACGCGGTGTTTTACTGAACTCGGAGTTAAATAAAGTATTTGATTGGATGTAGCATGCAACGCTTAGAGGAATAAGGCTATTTCTATGATGCAATGTATGTAGTTGTATTGAGCGGAATAGAACAAAAATTTTATTTCTTACTATTTTGAGTTTTTTATGTTAAACTAGTTAAAACCATGACATGGTTTTAGCTTGTTTAATGTCATTTGACAGTTTTCTATATATTTCGGCGCCTTCGTACATAATTATTTTTTGCCGTAATTAGTTCGTGGCGCGTGCAGTTTAATATCATTTGCGCTCCCTTGTCTCACTAGTTATTCATTTTTATGGGAAAAACTACACAATATAGCTCTGACACTGTTATTGGTACATATTAAATTGACAGCCTCTGTAGTGTGGTAGTTGAGCAGGTCGGCTCACAATTAGGAGGCGGCAGGTTCGATTCCTGCGGCAGGACAAGTATTTTTGCACAGAAAAAATAATACAAATACTTATTTTGCGTCTGGGTGTTGTGGAACCATGGTCCTCGTAGCTCCTGGGTCCCTAGACAGGGAATCCTAGTTAAAGTCCAGGATCGTTGGGTGTTATTATTGTTATTAATATATAAAAAAATACTGTGCGTTTCGGCATCTATTGTGATTGGCCAACGTACGAAACGAAAACTACGAAAACAGGTGGAAAGCTGGAATGATCAGGAAGGAAAGGAAGATGACAACGTCAAAAGTGAACTATCTAACCCGACCTGTCTTCATATGAGTTGATTTCAAGTCCTAACTCTATCCAAGCAACTCTTGACCTAGACATCAATGGAACGACTTGTTTGCATTAGCATAAAGACTACTTTCACTGGTGAAGCCGCCGCCGGCGCCGTTAAGTTGACTTAGAACTAAATTGAAGTATGAATTGACTCTTTAGTCTAAAAATGTTTTATTGTTTACTTGTTCCATAGTCATCCGATTATTGTTTTTTATAAAATAAGTTACCATCATTCTTCTACATTTATTTTTATTTTGTTTTTCATTAATCAAAGTAATCACCCATGCCCATGGCAACGAAGTGGCAGCTTATTTATACCCTTCTTGAAGAAATCAGCTGGACGGGAGGCACACAAATTCTTCAAAGGCATTTAGTACTACTTCCCTCCCAGGAATTGAATGTTTTTCCCGCCAAGAAGTTATCCAAATTCTGGAAAAAGTAAGTCTGTGGGCGCAAGGTCTGGTGAGTAAAGAACATATAGGTAGATATGGAACATCATAATTAAGGGATACGGTGCGCCGCTGTACGGCGGATTACGGAGAGCTTCCAACCCCAGCTCCTGTAACTTAGTAGACCGTCTGCTATGCAATCTATGCATATGTGTATAAGGTCGAAATAAGTAGCTGTTGAAATGAAGGTAAGTATAGCTGGCGCAAAGCTTTATGAGCTCTTGGAAGTTAGCGCGGATGACTGCGCAGTACGCATATCATATTAATTATTATTACTAAATAATTATACTGGATTTGGTTTTTTTCATACTACTTACATTGGCTGAACTAAATTCGGTATAGCCATATAGATCCATCTCTTGATGAATATATATATACATAATATAAATGAATAATATATATATATATATATTATTCATTTTATTAACTGGAACCACTGATAACGTGCCATCATCATGCCCGTGCCGTGTGCAGTTACTATCTCTAAATAGTCCTTGGCAGTTACCACGTATCGCGTAAAATCTCACTTTATACTATTTGGTCTGTGGTTACCGCCCGCCGATAACGATACCGCAAACGAGCTATATTACTCACTAGTTGCGCCTCGCGGTTTCACCCGCGGATAAAAAGTTATTTAATTATTCACTCATCCCACGGGAAATTTTCACTTTTCCGGGATAAAATGTAGCCTTTATGTTAATCTAGTGTATAAGCTATCTTGGTACCGAATTTTATCCAAATCCATTCAGCCGTTTGAGCGTGAAGGAGTAACACACATCCAAACTTCCGCCCTTATAATATTAGTGTGATTTACCAAACACGGTATATTATACACCATCCATGGGAACAGCAACCCACCAATAGAATGCAGGAATGCCCCACCAAAGCATTGCACAGCCTGTGCTGTGACTGAGACTGTGCAATACGGGTCACAAAATATCGTCGGTATCAATTTTGGTATAGGCAATAATGCGCAGCCCGAAATCCGTGTACATGGCTTTGAAATACCGGGCTAAGTCAAAGTAAATATGCATTTCACATTATGGATATACATTTTTGGCATAATATAATTACCATGTTGTGGTAATTACTTGAAGATTTAAAGATTTAATTGATATTATTGGCATGGCTTATTTTACGCCTCTGGAATAGTGATGTACCATAGACTTTGTCGATATTCGTAAATCTCATACACTTCCACAAAATTACTTTGATTTTGGTGAGAGTAAAAGTAGAAGATCTCTTTCGCTATAAGTGGCTGAATGGACTTAGGTCAAAGTGCAATCTGCCAACATAAAATAAGCACCTAATACTTATTTTCTAAAGTTTCTGACATAATTATGGTTAAAGCGTAGCGCATAAAAGTCTCATAGGGCTCACTGTTGAAACTCATAAAATCGGTTTTCATAAAACCTAAACAATAAAATTATACAGGTTGATAATTTACCCAGATTTTATAGATTCAGTATTACCTGTAGATTGGAAATATGACTGTAAAAAAGATGGTACGATGCATTTTTGTTGACCCATTGTCATAATCTCACACTACCTGGGTCAAACAGTATTGCCATGCTAATAATTGTTAAAAATTTACCCACTGACTAGGCTCATTTTTCCAATATGTGAGTTTTGCTAGGGGGCTGAACTTTTTTCATAGGTAGACAGGAAAAAAAAAACCCATTGAGTCACTGACCGATGACTAATTGACACAATTGGTTTTAGCTCTCAGAAGCGGTGGATCAAAACCATGTATGGGGATGGATCACGTAACCCCCAGAAAAATCCGGGGTACCGTTTTAACCAAAGTTAAAGTAAACCTTGGGAAATTTTCAGACAAATTAAAAACCCGGCGCCTCCTCAAAATACAGTGCCCCCTTCTACAGAATTGAAACGATCATAAATGAAAAACGGTAATTAATAAATTAGGAAACTGAACATTTGCGGCGGCCTAAGTTATTAGAATCATTACTGTTCATTGTTAAATTATGAAGATTTTACATGGGTAATAAAGTACTTAGAAAATCTATTCGTCCTATTATTTTCTGCAAGACTTTGGTTAGGTTTAGTATATATCGATACATGGTGTAATAGGGGTCATTTCCCTACTCACGTACACTACTGCAGTTTTAGATGCCCACACCAACAGAAAATGGACGCCATTTTTTGAATACGCTTTGTGCATTCTGATACCAATTCAAGCCCATGGGTTGTACAATACTAGCGTGAATGATATGGTCGCGTATTTCTGGCTGTACAATATAGTCTTGCACCAGTCGGCAATCATTCATTGATATTGATATGAGTGGTTTAATTAATGACCCGTATTACAGATTGATAATCAGGTCCATATTACAGAACGATGCTCAGTCATCGATCGGTGCTCAAGCAGAGATTTCATTCACTAATTGATCACTTTATGAAATCTCTGCTTGAGCACCGATCGATGACTGAGCATTGTTCTGTAATATGGACCTTAGTTGCCGATATGGTGCTCAAGTCTTGTCGAGATTTCATTCACAAATTGATAATTTTGCATACCATAATGTTCGAAGTTTTTGGAATGAAATCTTGTCTTGAGCACAGATTCACGACTGAGCATAGTAAACTGTAATACGGGTCAATAATAATACTAAATAAATACCTATCCTGTATGTATATATGTATGTATGTACATACTTGTTTTGTTACTAAATTAATTTGTATTGTGTTGTGTGGACTTGTGTAAATACACTAGCTTAGAATTCGCCCTATTGAAGTATTTACATGTGATTTAATTATTATATTTATATTCCTTGTCGTGTACTGTGGTGCAGTTCAATTATCAGTGTTTATTTTATTCTTAGCACAAAATATAGCAAACCCACGTTCACGCTCTTCGTATGTTGTGATAGTAGAAGCAGGCTATATCTATTATTATTTATTATTAACTTACTACCGACTTGTTTCATTTATTTGCAATGGAACTACAATGTAGAGTGCAAAATTATGATTGGGGAAAATTAGGTCAAGAAAGCACTGTTGCCAAATTACTGAGCAGTGCTAATCCGAATGCGAAGATTGACGATTGCAAGCCGTATGCAGAGCTTTGGGTGGGAACACATCCTAACGGACCCTCGTTAATCATAGAGAGAAACATCCTTTTATCAGATTATATCAAAGATAACTTTGATGCCATAGGCTCCGCTGTGAGAACAAAATTCGGAGTTGCCGTTCCCTTTCTTCTTAAAATTTTGTCTGTAAGAAAAGCTTTGTCGATACAAGCACATCCAAAAAAAGTAAGTTTTTCTTACCTACCTTTGATAGTCTTGCATTTGACTACTGTCTCTCAGATGGTATGTGAAGACGCGATAAGTATTGCATGCTTGCCTAGAAGATAAAATTTTAAATTTGCTTCATAGTTATTTAACTGTGCAGACATTTTCATTATAAACTCTTGTAATTTGTATCTCTTTCAGGATCATGCTGAAGAACTCCACAGAAGTTTCCCTGATATGTACAAGGACCCTAATCATAAACCTGAACTTACTATTGCACTGACTCCCTTTGAAGCACTTTGTGGTTTTCGTCCACTTGTAGAAATTCAAGATTATCTAAGAAGTAAGCATTCAGTTAGACTGTCAATCTGCCAAACATAGTAGTACATTACAGCTCTTTATCTACCAATCACTTCTCTTGTCATTATCATTATGTACAATGTGGTTGTAATAATAAGACTAGATTAAATTCTAATTACTTACATTTCTCCAACAAGTATTGATCAGTGTTATATTGATTACCTAATTATTATTTTTACTTAATTGCAGAATTGCCTGAACTTACAGCAATATTGTTAAGAGATACTGTTGACAATCTTCTCTCGCAAGGTGAACAAAAGGATAATGACAAAGTACTGAAACCTGTGTTTCAGTTGCTAATGACAAGTGCTAAAGATGCCATTGCCAATGGGCTTAATATACTATTGGCTCGACTAGAGAATGAAGGTATTACTAATTTTAAATTTTATATTATAAGGTTACCAACCAACATTTAGTGACAGTATCAATTTTAAATGTTTTTATTTCTACTATAAATACAGTTGAACCTGAATAAGTGAGAGTTTTAAATTTAATTTTCTAGTTTTTATTCTATCTACCACACTGAGGGATTTGTAGCACTAAACATTGTGACCTAGCAGCCTCATTTGAGAGTTGATAATCAGTTTCTAATCTAAGCAATATCTTGAGCTAAGGCAATGGCTAAGATAATCACTATAAGTGAAAAATATAGTTCATTTTCAGGTCAATCAAGTGTGACTTCGAGGAAGTTCATCTTAAATACAAAATGAAACTGCATTTGCGACCTCCCCAATATAGTTGATCTTATTATCTGGATTTAGATGAATTACACTAAATATTCTTATTTCATTTTGCATTTTCAGATGCTTCAACACAGTCTGCTCTGATGTACCCTCTGATAAGAAGACTCCATAAAGACTATCCCGGCGACGTCGGCTGTTGGGCGCCATACTTTATGAACTACCTACTACTCAACCCTGGACAAGCTATATTCTTGAAGCCAAACTTGCCTCATGCTTATTTGAGTGGAGGTAAATTTTACCTTCTTTACTATTATTAGAGTTTATACTGCCCCCAGAATAAATGTGGATTAATGAATCTAGAGGTAGAAGACCCTTAGAAGTATCGAAATCATCATTGTGTATATTTTATTATCTTAATAATATATATAAATCTCGTGTCACAATGTTTGTCCGCAATGGACTCCTAAACCACTTAACCGATTATAATAAAATTCGCACACCATGTGCAGTTCGATCCAACTTGAGAGATAGGATAGTTTATATCTCAATCTATAATAGATATATATTAAATACCCGTGTGAAGCCGGGGCGGGCCGCTAGTACATTTTATATAGTTTAGGAGCCATGGGGTGGTTATTTTCGGTCAAATCTCCGATTTTGCCTTATATTCAGTTACCGTGGCTAAACACAGTTTCGACTTTTTATGTGAGTGTCTCATATTCTATCTAAATCTGTTGTGACTGTTATGCAAGCGACTAAGAAAATATTTTTTTTGTATTTATTTATATTTTTATGAATAATATCTAATAATGTCGGTAGTAATTAATTTCAAGTAATTATACTTAGAGCATTCCAATTTTTTTTTATTGAAAATTGTTTTTTGCAAGAACCATATCTTCTTAGTTTTCCTATCTCATCACGGCAGTGTAATTCACCTTCTTTAAAAAGAGCTGAACTAGATAAAAGCTGATTAATATTTTTAATTGCATTGAATATTGTTATAGAATAGTTTTTGCTTTTGCATAATCATCCACAAAGTCAGTAAACTCCACCCTAAATGCCTAAACTGATTTTGATGAAATTCGGTTTCTAAATATTGTAGTTTGAATTGAAACTGAAAAAAGACTTCACAGCAATAAGCTGTATAATAAACATTAATAAATTCACATCCACAGATTGCGTGGAATGCATGGCGTGTTCGGACAACGTGGTGCGAGCGGGGCTTACACCGAAACATATAGATGTACCCACTCTGGTGTCAATGCTCGACTACAGCAGCTATGCAAAGGATCAGTTGCTCTTCCTGCCGCAACTTGAAGACCCCAACAGCTGCATCTGGCGGCCACCCGTGCCTGACTTCGCTGTGGTTAAGATTCGGGTAAGGAATACCTACTGTGAAGTAAACAATTTTACCTCCAAAGTTAAGTGGTGATACGTTCACCGAAAATATACGCTCTATCCGCGCGGGGATTTTGCAATTAATTTCTGTGGAGGTTATGTTGATTAAAAATCCCCTCGTGGATTCAGCTGTCCACAAAATAGTCGCAGATTTTCAAGTTCTTATAAATTTTATACCCATTTAGTATGCTATTGTAATAAGTGATAATAAGTGGTAAATCCTTAATTTTTTTTTACTTACTGGCTCCGATTTGTATCTAATTCTGCATTGCTTGATCTGAAGATGTTATCAGAGACTAAACTCAAATAAAAAAATTCAGTTAAAACAGATTTTACAAAATGTATAGTGATTAATGGGTAAAATTTTGGTGAAAAACGAAAAGTCGCAAAGAGAGTTCTTTAAAAAAAATTACAGGTCAGGTTCTTTGGCCAACTTGTATTATTGTCCAAATGGATCCCTGCACAGACCCATTTAGTTTGCCTAACCTTCAACAGACCCTGTATATCATCATCAGCCTTTGTTGTCCATTGCTGGACATAGGCCTCCCCCAAAGTACACCATTGAGCCCGGTCTTCCGCTCTTCTCATCCAATTACTGCCAGCCACTCGACGCAAGTCGTCGCTCCACCTAGTCTCCGTCTAGTTGCAGTCTCCACTTAAGGACACGCTTTCCCCAACGGTTGTCGGTTCTGCGGCAAATATGACCAGCCCACGCCACTTCAGTTTGCTAATTCGTTAGGACATACAACAAACCCTGTATATTATTAGGATATATTTTGTTGTCAGGTGGAGAGCGAAGATTCTTACAACACCATAATCCGTGCGAGTCCAAGCCTCATCATCATCACGTCGGGCTCGGGCGAGGCGTGCGATACAGAGCCTATCCCGGCTCGTCCAGGCGTCGCCATATTCCTGAAGGCGAGCCGACAACTCACTCTTACACCAAAGAAAGATAACCATTTGGAAGCTTATCAAGCTATATGCAATGTGTAATGGAAAATTTACACTTTTAATCGATTGTTCAAATATATATCGATTTACAATTAAGACAACTCCCGGATTATATTAAGTGGTTCTCATCACTGTGACGCTTGTCAGTTTTTTATAACGGCAAAAAATACAGTCCGCTTTTTTATATTATATGTGATATTTCAAAACAAACTTAGATTATAAGTACAGAATTGAAATAAAACCATAAACTGTGATGTTTAAAAATTGGAGCACAAATAGCTAAACTAAAGAAGTTTTACTTCAGTCGTGTGGTCTAAAGCACACTCGTTTTTTTTTCTTTATATCAGAATAACGTTTGCCCACGCTCTCACTAACCGAAGGTAGCATGCTAGGTAAGTATTCACCTTATTCGCTTAAGATCATCACAACAGTTTAGTATGATTTATTTTTGAGTATAACAAAAGTACTTGTGTAGTGTGGATAAACACTAGTTATGTAACATCCTCAGACAGCCTCTGTGGTGTGATGGTTGTGCAGGTCGGCTCATAGCCCGGAGGTGGCGGGTTTGATTCCCGCGGCAGGACAAGTATTTGTGCACAGAAAAAAAGCGAAAATACTTGTTCTGAGTATGGGTGCTGTGGCACCATGGTCCTCGTAGTTCCTGGAATCCTAGTTAGGATCCAGGATCTATGTATGTGAACGTTGGGCGTTATTATTATTATAGAATACTATCATTACTTTTCAAGTTTATAACCATTACTATATAAGTAAGTACTTATCTTAATAGATAGAAATAAAAATAAATTTATTGACTACTTGCCTAACATTAAAGTACAAAAACAGGTTATATATAGACTATACATAATATGTACATAACGAATAAAAAATTCCTAGTTAATATTTGTATAGAGTGTTCCAGAACGCAAGTTTTAAAATTACACACATTCTTTTTCTTCGTGGCGTGTAAAACAAATTTATGCGGAAACAACTAGTAAAGTAAAATGTTTGGTCGGAAATTAATAGAGGCGATATTATCTATTGTGGGAATTGGACAAACACGTACTCGATTTTATCATTAATCGATCCTAATTTCAATTTTCTTATCAACCTTACGATTCGTGGAATGGAATTTAACGTGTTAATTCCATTTAAGGATACCTACAAAAATATAGAGCCTACATTTTTGGCAGCCAGCGTGATTTGAACCCACGCCTTCCAAATCGTACGACTGTCTTAAATATTGTACATATTGATAGAGAATTTTAACAATATTCGCTCATACATCAAGTAAATAAATAATGTAAAAATTTTATTCCACCATACGAAGACAAGATTGTTACCAGTTTTAGAAAGTGCGTGCCTGATGGAACACTCTTTAGTATTAAACTTTGTTTGGCTTTTATTGTGTAAAAGATATGCAGAGCACATCTTCTTAATATATAAAAATGAATCTCTGTTTCCCTTGGTCATCACATCACTGGTGAACGCATAAAACATATTCGCTAATATTTTTTATTGTGTTTATTATTCAGGAGAAGGTTCTTATGAATGTAAAAGTTAAGAAAGTATGGAAAATTTTCACCACGCGGGTGAAACCGTGGGGCACAGCTAGTAATTAATAAATCAACTAAAAGTGAGAAATTGTTCCTGAAGTGCCTTTTTATTGTTGCAATATATTAATGAATATAATTATTAATAAAATTTAATTGCATATTTGTTTTCGTTCTATCCTAACCATAAAATAATGCTTGATATACCTACGTAATACATACCATTAGCACATATATAATACGGAGTGGCCCGCCTGTACGAAAGTCTAATAAAATACAACTTAGCTAAGCAATAATTTCCCCCAAATTCTCGTATACGTTTGTCGAACTCGTGTTAAGTCAATATGCCAAATACTGAAAGCTCATGTTGCCTTTTGATCATCGGCTGTCTCAACCAATGAGCGTACAGTATTTCATCATCATCAGCCTACAATAGTCCACTGCTGGACATAGGCCTCTCCCAAAGCACGCCACTGAGCCCGGTCTTCGGCTCTACTCTTCCAGTTACTGCCAGCTACCTTGCGTATATCATCGCTCCATCTTGCCGCAGGGCGTCCTACACTACGTCTGCCGGTTCGCGGTCTCCACTCTAGAACACGTCTACCCCAACGGTTATCGGTTCTTCGGCAGATATGACCGGCCCATTGCCACTTCAGCTTGCTAATTCGCTGAGCTATGGCGATAACTTTAGTTCTCTGGCGAATGACTTCGTTTCGGATCCGATCCCGCAGAGAAACACCGAGCATAGCTCGCTCCATAGCTCGCTGAGCGACCTTAAATTTGTGGACCAGTCCTACCGTGAGTGTCCACGTTTCGGCTCCGTAGGTCATGACTGGTAGGACGCACTGGTTGAAGACTTTACAGTATTTGGCATACTGAATTAACACGAGTTCGAGAAACGGCGAACTAGGGATATAAGTGCGAACTTAGAACCTGTCCAACTTTAGAACGGACGGGCAATAGACAAAAAATATTTATTTACATCACCCTAATCTTATAAATGTGAAAGTTAGTGTGTGTGTTTCTTTCCTCTTCACGCCGCAACGGCTAGACGGATTTCGATCAAAATTGGAGTAGAGATAACTTATATACTGTATTAACATAAAACACTTTTCATCCGCGGGTAAAACAATGGGGCGCCGCTAGTAAGTAATACAAGAGTAATATCTGTGGGTCTGGATCTGTATTTTATTGTGTGTTAGTAATAGCTTTGCCTATAAAACGTTCTGATCTAATGCTTATGCATTTATATAGTTATGTAGTTATTGTGATATATATATGTATAAGACTAGTTGCGCCTCGCGGTTTCACCTGCGGATAAAAAGTATTTTAATTATTTTCTCATCCCACGGGAGCATTTCACTTTTCCGGGGCAAAATGTAGCCTATATGTTAAACCAATGTATAAGCTATCTTGGTACCGAATTTCATCTAAATCTATTCAGCCGTTTGAGCGTGAAGGAGTAACAAAAATACAAACTTTAGCCTTTATAATATTAGTGTGATGTTCAGACAGCATGTTTTTCATGAATTTTTTTTTGTTTGTGTTTGTCCACACATACATAGGAATATTCAGGTATTTGAAAGCTCTTTTCTAGATATGAATAAATAAATAAATATTTGTGGACACACAGCGCCATCTAGCCCCAAACCAAGCAAAGCTTGTGCTATAGGAACCAGATAACTGATACAATACTCAGATACTTTACCGGTTTTAGGTGGTAGGTATTAAGAAATTAACGTTTGATTGTTGTTTAAACTTTAAGCTAAGGTAAACTAACCTACGGAACGTGGAATTGCCTACCCTATCTATGAGCATTATGTAATCTAATCGGCAACAGATTTTCTAAATTACCTTGTGTAACTGAAGTCATATTACAAATAACGATTGTCGAAACCGATTGATAAAACCGCCGATGAATCGTACCTAAGTCAATCTGAATGACAAAAGTGCAATTTGTAATCATCTAAAATGGGTAATTTCACGGTGAACAGCTGCCGGTTCAGCGGTTGCAAAAGAGTAAATCAATGTTGCACTGAGGCTGTGGTGTCTAATCATCGGTTACCGGGATAATCAATTGCCGATTCTCTGGGTGGTTACCTATACTCTTGCTTTTTGTCGGGTAATTTTAGCAGGAAAAAAGTTATGTAAATAACTGAGTTTAATACCAGTGAGGTGGTACCAAAATATTGGCTTTGTGTTACCCATAAAGGAAATTCTCATACGTACAAATTTTCGCATTTATATGTATGGGTATACCTAAGTACTAGGTACTATAAGGTACCAGTTGTCTTTTTTGGAATGGATATACCAGAATAAAGTGACGGAGTGCTTCTAAATACTATTCTAGTCGATAGGTATATCCGCAGATATGGGTATAAGAAAGATAGGTGTGCCTAACGGGAAAACAGTTTTCTTTGAAGGCTATTTATAAGCACGTGTGACATGTCTGCCGTCACGCTGAAAAGTTCTGGAAAGTCTGGTCTTAATAAATCGAAAAATCAGTCCTAATAATCATATCACAGATACAACTAGTAAACGGCTAGCACTAACGAAATACAGTCGAATAAATCGACCGGTGTTCGGGCAATTAACGCCTACGCTGCCGCGCATACTCCTTGATGATGGGCATCTATATTACCCGAACACCGGTCGAGTTATTCAATATATCTCGTGAGGTACTAGGTGCTAACCTTTTACTAGTTGCAGTTATGAATACTACTCACATCAGTTTTTATAATATTATATCACAGATCATCAGCCTTTTTGTGTCCACTACTAACACTGTTCGCCATAATCACGACTCTTGGCAGGCGTCTTGGTGACCGAGAAAGAGAGATTACTTACACTAGAATCTAAAAGGAACTCTTGTAACGCAAGTTCCAACCATTTACATCACAATAACTAAACTTTACGAATCTGTGAGTACTAATAGCTTGTCAGTTCTTGCATGTTCATCTTTTTAGTGGTTAGATATTTCCCAAACTGAGGCATCTTGTGTTAAATAGTTCGGAACGTCTCGACGTTTTTTGCAAAGGTGTTACGTTATCTTATTGAAACTCTATCGTACATTGACCTAGAATGAACTCGATGAAAACTGTCGTGTAGTTTATATTATTATTAAATTATTAAAAATTACATTAAAATTAAAAACTATGCAGTATGAGATATATAATAATAATAATACTAATAACACCCAACGATCACATACATAGACCCTGGACCCTAACTAGGATTCCCTGTGTCTAGGGACCCAGGAACTACGACGACCATGGTCCCATGATTTTTTTTGTGCACAAATACTTATCCGGTCGCGGGAATCGAACCTGTCACCTCCGGGTTATGAGCCAACCTGCTCAACCACCACACCACTGAGGCTGTCAAATCAGATGCATATCTACTTTATTTTGAAGTATGAGCAGGTAAACTGTGGAACAATGTAGTTATCAAGTTTCCAACATTGAAATTCCTGTATTAAATATGATATCCTTGAAAGTACTTCGAAATATGCTATCGTTAATAATCCTCAACTCCATCGAAACTTACATAACCTACATGAAAAATACCAGAATTCAGGCGCGGGAGTGTGGGCTATTTAAAAAGTATTAAATTAAAATTGCACATTTTTAGCGCAAGCCTTAATTAGCGCTAATGTTAATGAACCAAGTCAACTATCGGTATATAAGGACACAAACCATGTGGTAAACGGTTCACAATTCCATATGAAAAGATTGATCTAGTTTTGTTTTTTGATTTAAGCCCAATTTTACCTTATGCCCGTTTGTACTAAAGTTTCACAGGTCCTAAGTTCGCCCTTCCTCTGTGACATAACAAAATGTATTGAGTAGGTATGTCATAGAGGGAAAAGTGCGAACTTAGGCGCTGTCAAACCTTAGTTCAGACGGGCATTACAGTACCTACATGTGTTTTAAACATAGGATCTGAATTCAATAAGTAATCAAATAGAGCACCTAAAATATGTACCTATTAATTTATTATTACTGTAGGCAAATAGCCGGATGGAATTTATAAGTTTTTATTTATTTATTTGAATGTTTCTTAACAAATAGATTTCAAGGAGAAAATTTAAATTACACCTTTTTTTAATTAAATTGTTATTTAATGTCAAGCACCTTCATATTAAGATGAAATCATTTTATCGTTTGATATTTTGATTGCATGAGTTGTTTATATTTTTGAGAGTTATGAAATGCGGAGGCGTTATTTACTTGCTACGATATTATTGATTTTGTTAATGAATACCATTATGATTCTGTCATTTCATTATAAACCTATTGTAGATGTTGTAAGATAAATAACGGCTAAAACTCACGTCAATTAAAAGTCGAAATTACTGACGTGAGTTTTAGCCGTTATTTATCTTACAAAATGTGTCATACTCACGATAGTTTTCAAACTATTGTAGATGTTGTTGATATAAAAAAGTTCAATATACTTATCCGAAACTTTTACCAGATACTTTCACTACCTTGAAATGTCTCAACTAATCCAAAGCAGGTAACTTATAACCGTTTAATAGGTAAGTAAGCACATAGCTATATCGATAAAGTCGGCTTCAAAAGTTTTCAGCGCGACTACGTGACACTTAATGTTTTGCATCGAAAAATCGAGTTGTGAAAAACTGTTTGGATAAAATAAACTAAGTAGAAACTAGCAGTAGGTACCTTGGGTCCCTTAGCCAATTGAGCCCAATTGATACCTTTAGCAATATAGAAATTACCGAGCACTGAGTAGTGATTAAATAGTCACCTAATATATCCTTTTAAACTAACGGTTAAGCTAACTGTATGCTATTATAGTCAGTTTAAATTCCGACCCACTTTATTTACGTTCTGGTTAAATACATTAGTTAGGTATCATAAGTAAGCGTTAACGAAACGTGGCATATATGACATAGAAATGTACCTAAGCATATGGATTGGAGATAGATACCTATTTCTAGGTAGGAAATTAATTATCTGGCTTCAAAAGTTTTTCAATGAAGTAGGTACCTAGTACCCACACTAAGGATTGGGAGTTTGAAGCGAGAGAGTGCATATTTTTTTTCTTTCCTTCAAGTAAATAAAATTAAGTTTATGAATTTTTAATGATAATTAACTCTAGTCTATTTTACATTAATTTTTATTGAGAATCTGTTAATTTAAAAAAAATTGAACTTGTATTTCCGATGAATTCCGAAAGTCAAAGATAGTATTCGGGATGTCTAAAAAGTTTGACAACGTTCTCACCAACTGACTATTAGACATGACTAACATGACTACCTAATCCATCCAAGTAAGCAAAGCAATAAAATAAACAAATAATAATAAAACATTTCAAACAATGCCATCTAGCCCCTAACTAAGCAAAGCTTGCACTACGGGAACCAGATAAGTGATAGAATACTTAGATACTTTTTGTTTGTAAATATATAGAATACAAGTAACATCCAGACACAGACAAACATCGATGTTCATCACACAAATGTTTGTCCTCGGTGGGAATCGAACCCACATCCTACATCTCAGACGACAGGGTTACTACCAACGGAGCTATCGGGCAAGCCTAGACTAATAGAATGAATTCTCGGAGTGGAACATTGGTTCCAAAACTTATAGATGGTTGGAAACCAAGAGATCATTCTCTCTGTTCCACGTTCTAACTAACAAGTTTCTAAATTGCATCATTTCATTATTTTATGTTGGTAAGTATCGGCATACCTTTCAATCAACCTCGAATACCAGCTCCTATTTAAACGAATATCCAACTAAGCCGCTTGATTAATGTCGAAAACCTCAACGTTTAACGTTAATAACCATCATTAACTATTTCACTAATAAATTATATTTTTAATCTGTGTAGTTTGTATCCGGTGTACGATTGGTAACTAATTTAATATAATGATCATGTACCAATAAATAATGGGTGACCTATTTAATACTTTATACTTACCATTGTTTTAACTTACTGTGACTGACTAGACTGACGAACTAGACCGTGAGATCAGGTCATAAAGTCTCATTTGCCCAGTAATTTCACAAGCTACATTGCCTTTCAAACCGGAATATAGTAGTGCTTGCGCACTACTGCTTGGCGGCAGAATAACTGGCAAAGCGGTGGTACCTAGACGAACTTTGCAGAAAAGTCCTACCACCTAGTAAAAACATATAGATACATACACCTCTCTAAGACATGTTTCAGTCATCAGTGTATCCATTCTGTGTTCGTTTTCAGACTAGCAAGCAACTAACTTTCAATAGGGTCCACTCTTCCAGTGTACGTAGTCTTCTTGATACTTTTATCCAGGCAATGGCCCAAACCGAGGCTCGCACTTGCCCTTCAGCTAGTGGTATCCCACTTTTGACGGCTGGGCGCCTTAAGCACCTGCCCTCCCGCCCGGAGACGCTATAAAGGTCGGCAGAGACCAACAACATTAGCCCGATAAAAAAATAGCTATTACCTAATCTGTGCTGTGGATCGACTACATAGGATCCAAGGCTGTCAGATAACATTGGTTAGATCAATAAGATCTGAAAATTTTATAATTTTTTTATAAAGTCTGCTGACTTAATGAATATTTTCAACCTATTATATATGATCCTATTATATATGAGAGTCCTTAAAAAGGTGCTCGGTACAGTGCGGTCCATTTTCCGCTTCAATCTCTCATTTTCGGGTAGAATATAACATTACAAATACTTACGTAAAGAATGCAAATCGTAAATCAGCCTGGCATGGTAGAGTAACTGCGCAATTCGATTCACGAACTAAGTTAGCTTAATCTCGGTTTTTGATCGCGTAGGTACCTACTAAAGCATACGTGTTCAGAATTAGGACACGATACTTGCAATCGCATATAAAATAAAACGGCAACTGCAAAGCAACTTGGATGAGAAATAATACAATAAATATTATACAATACGTGTGAAAATATTATTTTTATAGGTAGGTACTAGTCCTTACCGCAGACATATAGGTATCAGTTTGGCAATCTAGTTTGGCCACGATGAAACATCCACATTATAATATATGTATAGGTACTGACATGTGAAACAGGGGGAACTGTTACTTACCTACCAAATTCGTATATTATCGCAGTTTTTTTTGTTTTGTTTTGTTTTGGCTGCACACTTTTGTGTATTTAGCCAGTGTCAAGTTATTGGTAATTTTTCAAGTTAATTTAATATATATATGTGTGTGTCAAGTCAAGTCTCAGTCCAAGTCATCAAATCAAGTCATGGTCTAGTCAAGTCATGCTCCTAGTAAGTGGTGGCAACTTTACCAGAAGCTTCTATGGAGTTTATGAAACAACACGAAAAGAAACATTTCACCATCATTATACCACTTTCCCACACTCATGCTTGTAGTCCAGCACTAAGCGAATAAAATGCCAACAATTTTATGCACTAACACTGAAAATAACACAAGTTTTGGAAAATAATACAATGCGGCGACACGATCTTTTTCGTTTTCCCGCCAAAACTATTATCGCAGTTGAAATTAAAAACTATGCGGTGGAAAACTGTCACCATGCGGCAAAGTTGTATATGTATAATGAAGTTAACAATTCGGATTATATCCCCGTAAGTAAAGCAAGCGTTGTCTAAACTTATACATTTTTTGAAGTAACCAACGCGAGACCAACCAAGTCATGAAAAGCGTCCCAACTTTATAAAGGACTGGCTGCACCCCGCAGTTTCACCCGGGTCTATGTATTAATACACTAAAAATAAGCTATTATATAGTGTGTGTGTGTGTGTGTGTGTGTGTGTGTGTGTGTGTGTGTGCGTGTGTGTGTGCGTGTGTGTGTGTGTGCGTGTGCGTTTGTGTGTGTATGTGTGTGTGTGTATAGGTATGTGTGTGTGTGTGTGTGTGGTTGGTTTAGTGTGTGCGTGTGTGCGTACTTGTGCGTGTAGATGTTTCTAACCATTTATAACTACTGAACCAATTTTAATGAAATTTTAAATGCAGATAGCTTATACGCTTAAGTGACACTTATGATAGGCACTTATTAACTGCGGGTGAAACCGCGGTGCGCAACTAATACTTCATAATATTTCAATGAACGAGCGTTATGCCTTATCTTATTTATAATTTATTGCCTTGTACCTAACGGAAATGAACGTCGTGTCTTCTTCAGCATCAATAACAATTGGTAGATAATTACATGAAGGTAGCTTCCGTTCCGACGTTATTCCATATGATCGCGCGAATGATATGTTTCCAAGCATTCTGATCATTACACCATTCTAAAACATTTCCCACCGTAATTGGTGCTGTAATGTTGACTGTTACTTACAATTTGCATTCTTTGTGTAAGTATACTGTCTTAATCGTGATCAATTACTGCAATCGATAAATGTATAGAAATAAGTTCAATCGTGACTTGTCAAATCATGCAAGGGTTCACGGCTTCCTACATGCCTCCTTGTATACACATGTAAGTAGGTACAAAAGATAATTTTTGACACTTTGATAACTACGTCTATCGCATAATTAGGCACCGGGAGTTATGGCGGGAACGCGAAAAAGATTGCGTCACCGCATTGTATTATTTTCCAAAACTTGTGTTATTTTCAGTGTTAGTGCATAAAATTGGTGGCATTCTATTCGTTAAGTGCTGGATTACAGGCGTGAGTGTGGGAAAATGGTATAATGATGGTGAAACGTTTCTTTTCGTGTTGTTTCCAAAACTCCATAAAAGCTTCAAGTAAAGTTGTCACCACTTTACTAGTAGTATGACTTTGACTAGACTATGACTTGACTTGATGACTTCGACTATGACTTGACACATATTTGCGTGAAATATCATTAACTTGATAAATTATCAATTACTTGGCACTGGCTAAATACACGGAGGTGTGGAGCCAAAACATAAAAAAAAAAAATTAGGCACCGTAATCTCAACTACTTACAGAAGATAATCTTTGACATTTAGAGTGAACTATCGCATAATTAGGCATCGTAATATCAAAAAAAACAAAGGCACTTAATCTTAATCCCAGCTAGTGTATAATGTTACTTCTTTCAAAGTTGATCCGGAATTTGATAATATTTGATGTAACTGTTGCATACGGTATTGTTTTAGATAGGTACCAGTATGAGTATGCTGTATGTGGTTGCTTTTTTTGTATATTTTGGCTTCACACTTTTGTGTATTTAGCCAGTGTCAAGTAATCGATAATTGAAGGGTTGAGAATAAAAAAGGGTTTAACTGTCAAATTGATAGTTACGAGAAAATTTACTTTAAACTTCAACTGCTTCATTTTAATGTAGAGTGCTTATAAAGTAATAGAAAAGGTTTATGTAAGTTTCAGTTGCTTGAAAATGTATTAATTCCATTAAAATACTAAATATAGTACTAATTCATACAATTACTGTAAAAATATAATATAATAAAATAATTATAATAATATTTTTATGCTAAGTGAACTGTATTCCTGTGACAGATAAACCGTTTTTAAGCCTCATTTCGGTATTTTGAGACTGTATTATTGTAGATAATTTCACGCTGAATCCAAAGATACCCATAAGTCATTTTGTGAAAAAAATCAGTTAAACCCTTTTTATTCTCACCCCTTCAATTGAGATTAATGATATTTCATAAATATATGTGTCAAGTTAAGTAGCAGTCGATTTTGGCGGGAAAACGAAAAAGGTCGCGTCGCCGCATTGTATTATTTTCCAAAACTTGTGTTATTTTCAGTGTTAGTGCATAAAAATGGTGGCATTTTATTCGTTAAGTGCTGAATTATAGGCATGAGTGTGGGAAAGTGGTATAATGATGGTGAAACGTTTCTTTTCGTGTTGTTTCCAAAACTCCATAGAAGCTTCTGGTAAAGTTGCCACCACTTTACTAGGAGTATGACTTGACTAGACTAGACTATGACTTAACTTGATGACTGAAAATAACACAAGTTTTGGAAAATAATATAATGCGATGACGCAATCTTTTTCGTTTTCTCGCCAAAAAAAACTTGTGCCTCATTATAAACTGGTACTTATGTACTCTGTGGAACATCGAAGCGCTGCATAACAATGGATCTACGAATGAAAACTGTGCATGTGTCGCGTCTTTATGAATGAAAGCTGCCGATTGTGCGTCTGGGTTTAAATATTCCACTTGTTTAAATCAAACATCATATTCCAAGTAGGCCTTTTGCGTATATTATTGTTGAAATTATATAAGCTGTGTCTTTTTGGTAGGTGTTCTTTGCATAGACAATTTATGATCCATCAATGTATTTTTTTCTTCTTTTTTTTTTTGTTCCCCCGTACCGTATTATGTTAACTGCTAATGTGTTATTTTTTATATATTTTAAAATCTTTTTCCATCTGTTATTTTAATATATAAATTGTGATGTCTTTATGTTTATTTAATAAACGTCAAAAGACATTGTTTTTTTTTGTTTGGTTTTGGTTCCACACTTTTGTGTATTTAGCCAGTGTCAAGTAATTGATAATATCGCAAGTTAATTAATATCATATAATGTGTCAAGTCAAGTCACAGTCTAAGTCATCAAGTTAAGTCATAGACTCTAATCTAGTCAAGTCATATTCCTAGTAAAGTGGTGGCAACTTTACCAGAAGCTTCCATGGAGTTTTGGAAACAACACGAAAATAAACGTTTCACCATCATTATACCACTTTCCCACACTCAGGCCGGTAATTCAGCACTTAACGAATAAAATGCCACCATTTTTATGCACTAACACTGAAAATAACACAAGTTTTGGAAAATAATACAATGCGGCGACACGATCTTTTTCGTTTTCCCGCCAAAACTCCTATTATCGCAGTTGAAATTAAAAACTATGCGGTGGAAAACTGTCACCATGCGGCAAAGTTGTATATGTATAATGAAGTTAACAATTCGGATTATATCCCCGTAAGTAAAGCAAGCGTTGTCTAAACTTATACATTTTTTGAAGTAACCAACGCGAGACCAACCAAGTCATGAAAAGCTATTATATTGTGCGTGTATGTGTGTGTGTGTGTGTGTGTGTGTGTGTGTGTGTGTGTGTGTGTGTGTGTGTGTGTGTGTGTGTGTGTGTGTGTGTGTGTGTGTGTGTGTGTGTGTGTGTGTGTGTGTGTGTGTGGGTGGTTTTGTGGGTGCGTGCGTGTGCGTGTAGATGTTTGTAACCATTTATAACTACTGAACCAATTTCAATGAAATGTTGAATGCAGATAGCTTATACGCTTAAGTGACACTTATGATAGGCACTTATTAACTGCGGGTGAAACACAATATAATACAATGCGGCGACGCGATCTTTTTCGTATTCCCGCCAAAACTCAAAGACATTGTTTGTGAAAGTTGCCGTTTTCTTTTCTGCCGAGTCCGCCACACACCACGCCACATTCTGCGTACATCAATTACACTATCCTTATATATAACTTATACGTACGTGCATTTGCAAACATATATAAAATGATATGACCAATTTTAGTGTGAATATGTAACTTAAGCCACATTTAGGTGCATTTGAATTTGGTAAGGTCTTAAGAAACCCGTTTGAGACGCTTTATTACCCGTAATTTTTTTTTTTTTTTTTTATGTTACGAAATGACATGACGAGCAAGCCGCTCGCCTGATGTTAAGCGACACGACTGCCCATATCAGTTGCAGTGACACTTGAAACACTAAATTATAGTTTCGCGTGACACTGCACTGCGCATGTCATTCTGAGACATCACAGTCTGGTAATAAGATTACATAACTGTGAGATTAGGTCATAAAGTCTCATTTGCCCAGTAATTTCACTAGCTACAGTGCCCTTCAAACCGGAACACAGTAGTGCTTGCGCACTACTGCTTGGCGGCAGAATAACTGGCAAAGCGGTGGTACCTACCTAGACGAACTTTGCAGAAAAGTCCTACCACCTAGTAAAATAAATAATTAAACCCAATGTCTTAATTATTTATAGATCTTTGATCATGTAGTCTAAACTTGACACAGTACGATAAGTAGTAAGTCAGTCTGGTTGTCACCGTATCAACTAATCGACATTGCATTGAAGCTTACGATCGGTGTTGTAATATCGCTTGCGGCTATTGTAACTTCAATAACGGATATGCAAATTGTAGCATTACACATTGTAATTCCTACAGCGGTGGACATGACATGTATTATAAAAGTATTAAGATATCGCTTACAAATTCGCAGCGTTGCGGTAACCTTAAGCCGAAAGCCGGTCACAGTATTATGACAATCTCTTAATGTGCTTTTATTTACATCAATTATTTTAATTTGCATTATTAGATAACAATCTTTACCATAATATCAATATTATATCGCCTTGTCACCCAGCAAGCCTATGCGACGAACACGTGAGCTTAGTTCTTGAGTTTAGTGCATCGAAAAGCAAGTTTGTATTTTTAGGTCAGTGGTCGAATATCATTAGTTCTCTATTGCACAATCCAGTCTAGACATAGGCCACGTAATGTAAAGTTTTAACGCCATTGAGCTGAGAAAGAAAGACACTAGTTTTATGACACGTGATTTATGAACTTTGCAGCCGTTATGTTCTTGAGCAAGGTCGGACAACATCGACGTACAGACGTTCTGCGGCTTTCAACAAAGGTAATGAATGCAACGAACCTTTAAACAGATCATAATGATAGCTAGATGACCATGGCGTGAATATTGACAATTGATAGATGTGGGTGCTATCTACAATAGCTATCGGATCTGTAGGCTAGAGGTACCTACTTTATTATAGGTAACCTAACTATGAGCACAGAGTGCTATCACGGTTTTAAAATGTGCTAAATTCTTTTACTTAACTAGTGAGAAATAGGCGAAATAACTTTTTGAGCTCTATTAGACCTACAACGCACTTATATGGATATAACCGATTAAAGCTGACTACGATTTAAAGCATCTGAAATAGTAGTTAGATACCTGAATTCTATATTTTTAAAATTGAACAATATCGTTAGTTGGTGTATATGTGCTGGCGAATATGTGCATATTTGGAAAATATCTTCAGTACCTAATCAAAAATTAGCACGCGCACTGCTTTTTAAGGTACGAATAAGCCAATTTAAGCGACGATACTGTCGAAGGTATAGTACGTTGACCCATGAGAAGCCTATAGTCTTGAACAGACCCAAATCATATTATTATATGCTTAACAAAGGTTAATGATATATACTTATATATCTACCCACTTACATATTAGATATATTGCACACACATAAGATTTACAGACAGATACATACGGCAAATATTGCAAATGACTACGAGCTCACGATTTTAGTGGGTAGCTTGAAGATATCTTCTAACTGTACTTATGATACCACGAATTTCAAATTAATATCTGATTGAATTTGAAACATATGATCATCAGTAGTTGCTTTGCAGTTGCGGTATTGCAAGAGCCAGCATTGCGTCAATAACTCTACACGAAGTCTTTGTTTTTAACGAAGCTGGTTTGCTGCTGTTAAAAAGCACAATTAATAATAAGCAATTAGTCAATTAGTCAACATAATTTGAACACCTGACAAAGTATAGCCCCACGAGTCGACTGTTCGTGACCCAATATGTTACGAAATGTGGTCCTACCTAACTACTAACCAACATTAAATGCATGTACTACATTAGGTAACTATAAGTATGCTAGGTGTATCTACATAACTGCCCACTCGCCCGGCGTGTGGTAAATCCGCCCACTGGGTGCAGGCGCGCCTTTGCTCAAAATCAGATATGTACTGGACAACATGGGTAAGTAACGATTAGTAATGAGAATTTATGAATCGATGATGAGATGTGTGATTTATTATGTTATGTGATATTGCAGAATGCAACGGTATGTGTTATCTATATTATAGGGTTTAGAAAGCCAATTTTGTTTCTTGCTAATTAAAATGCTGCAAAAGTAATCTAGTACAAGTAGGCCTCTACCTAAGCAAGTATATGATCTCGAGGAGAGGGTCTCTTCAATACTCCTCTGTGTATCAAGGACCTTTTGAACATTTGCCATTATGAGGGCTTGAGAATAAGGTTATGCCAGCAGGTAAGTGCAGTTTGCTTATATTCACATAAAATGCATTTAATATTGACCCACTTCACAACTTGTAGATACTTGTAGTTAATTAACACAGATTAGTCACTAAATTGCAACTTAAACTATTATTTTTATAAATTTAATAGGAGAGCAAAAATTTTATATTGTTGACAGTTTTACTGCCTACCCGCGAAAAAAAGATTTATTATGAATATTTTCGATGGTTTGAATGACAGACGTACTTTATAAACAAACTGTTGTTCAACACATGACTACCGATTATAAATTCAAAATACGGTAGGTATATAGGTATAGTGGCAGTGTTTCAAAATACAACGACCTTAACTAATTATACTTACTGTTGAAAAGGAAAGCATTCAACATCTGTTAGTATTACATACTGAAAGATAGCCATTTTTAACAAGATTATATAGCGCTCTACTTGGATCTCGGATGAGGATGGTTCGCAACAAGTGGTACAAGGTCGCAGATGATATCGTTAATGCGCGCACATTTCTATGTGATTTAATTATAATGAATGGCTGCCTATTGCGTAAATATGAATTAGAAGCGTGAACGGGATCGGCCACCAATTGCAAATAATTACTTCAGACGGTTTATTGATGTCGTATTGCCGGCTTAACTGCAGTTTGCCAAGAATGAATCACAAATCAAGTCATGAGAACATAAGGTACCTAGTCATAAATAAAGTTTCATAAGTAGGTAATTTCAAAGCTTTTTAAGGTTCTGTTGAAAATGGCACTGAACTTTATAGCGGTCTTTATTTAAAGTAAAATCCTTGTATTTAGGTTAAATAGTCAATAATATGGATCAATACTTTTAAATATGTAAATAAAGTATAATAATATTATGTAATCTTTATTTTTATCAATTCTTCAATCCATATTTTATGTACCTACCACCTATTTTCTGATTAATAAATACTTAAAATTAAATAGTGGTGACGAAACGCATGAATGTTGATCAAATGAAATCGTTTGTTTGGTTTACTTGCTAAATATCATTGTTTTCTTTTCACTTTGTATTGTTCAATAAACGAAACCTATATAAATTTTTGCGTCAAATTACCTAGATAATTAAATGATGTAATTTATTTGAATCACTTCACGGATTAGATATTCATTACAGCTGCGTAAAAATTGCAATAAAATTGTTGCCAAAGCTACTGAACGCTTTATCTACAACCATCGATTGCTGTCACGACCTACAGAGCCACGAGGAAAGATTGCTAAATACTAAACATCTCATTAATTATAAGTAGATAGATAATTGCATTGTTTCGTAAGTAGGTTTGTATTAATATTTCGGTAAGAGCTATTCTTCCGAGACTCAAAGCTAATAAGACAACACTTTAATATAATATAGTAGTAAGTATATAGATTAACGATAGCGTAGAGTTTTCACGAGTTGCTGTCAGCATTTTTTACAGCAGAAAAACCGACCTAAATAGCTGTTACTTGCATATTTTAATTGTAGGCAGTCTCTAGCCCTCCTTATCCCACGGCCTTCGCAGTCACATGACTCGGAGCTTCGTGAATTGATCCACATTTCTAACATTAATGAGCACGAGATAACAATGTAATGCCCTTCAGCGAGCAATCTCATCGTTGAGATTTTTGTAATACGAATACTTTCACAAACTAAACATTATTAATGCTTCCAGAAATTCCATGTATTTACGTTTGCATATAACGTAGAATGGATTTTTCAAAATTCATATTCCGCTCTGATAAGTAACTGTGTAACACAACATTTTGGTAAGCTGATAAGATTACAAACACAATACTTATAACATTGCAAGTTAATAATTTAAGTCAAATTGTATACTGCATACAGGATGGGGCAAAATAATATCAAGAAAATTGGAGTCTTAGCAAATGTTTTATTTTTTACGCCTACTCGCTAACCTCATTTGGTGTGGTATTCATAATTTATTAATAATAATAATAATTTATTATCCAAAAGAAATTAATGTTTTTACAATAATAATAAGAATATTAATATTTCCATTAGCTTACATTACTAGATTATAAGTGATGGCATAACATTTGTCATAATATAATAACTTTATTACCTACGGTACTGTACGGTAATTTTCTTTTTATCATAAAAATTAGCAAATAAAACATGAGAAAATGCTGTAGGTATATGTGATATTTATAGGTAATGGTAATGGTTCATGTAAAAATTATCAAAACACGAATTTATTCATAGCCATCAAAAGTAGTAGGCATAACTACATAATGATGTGAACTATTAATTGAAGGGTTGAGAATAAAAAGGGTTTAACTGTCAAATTGATAGTTTCGAGAAAATTGACTTTAAACTTCAACGGCGTCATTTTAATGCAGAGTGCTTATAAGGTAATAGAAAAGGTTTATGTAAGTTTCAGTTGCTTGAAAATGTTTTAATTCTATTTTATCTTCTGAATATAGTCCTAATTCATACAATTATCTGTAAAAATATAATATAATAAAATAAATATAGTAAAGTTTTTACACTAAGCGCACTGCATTCCTGTGACAGATATTATTTATTTATTTAGATAAACCATTTTTAGACTCAAAATCTCGAGATTTAAGCTTAATTTCGGTATATTGATAATGTATTACTGTAGATAATTTCACGCTGAATCTAACAATACCCATAAGTCATTTTGTGAAAAAAATCAGTTAAGCCCTTTTTATTCTCACCCCTTCGATTATGTTTTATAGCGTCATAGCGCATAAAGCCAAACTGTTGTTAAAAACAACAGCAATTCAATGCAAAATGAAATAGGAATATCTATCTATATAGTGTGATTCTAACAGCAACTCAGCCCTACATTATTTAATGAGAATAGCGTGAGTGGATCATCTGTGATATAACAAACTATTACGTAAATATTGCAAAAGCCGCTATTATAAACCGATTTACGTGAATGTATTTTCTTATTACATCAACTTATGTTTTACATTCTAATTGAAAGGACTAATTTCGTCTCGTATGTATACAGAAAGATAATAATTATATAAGTGGACTTCAGACAGAGGAGTGGACAAAACTGTAAGAACGCCTAATTGCGAGATATGTGACAAACCCGAAGACGTGTATCACATACTGATGGAGTGTGCCCGGAACCAGGCAGAAAGACAAAAAGTTTTTGAGGACGTCGGTGGTTCTTTATACAATCTGGGTGAATTGCAGTATCTGCTATCAAATCCTGCATCAAGCGAGGCCCAAATGATTTATGAGCTGGCGACACCCTGTCTCCAGCTCATACGTAATACTTAACATTTTTTTTTATTTTTCTTTTAACTCTTATATGTTTTGTTTTTTTGGTTCATCTTTTATAAATATGTATGTATAGTTAGGGTACAATGGGGCTGGCATAAACTTTGTTTAAAAGCCCCTTAAAAAAAAAGATTAAAAAAAAAAAAAAAAAAAAAACTGTAAGAAACATCGCGTAGATATCACACTAATATTATAAAGGCGAAAATTTGTATGTGGATATGTGTGTGTTTGTTACTCCTTCACGCTCAAACGGCTGAATGGATTTGGATGAAATTCGGTACCGAGATAGCTTATACATTAGATTAACATATAGGCTACATTTTATCCCGGAAAAGTGAAATGTTCCCGTGTAAGTAAATACACCCCGATAAGTATATAATTAAAATACCTTTTATCCGCGGCTGAAACCGTAAGGTGCGACTAGTGTAGAATAAAGTGTACCTATCTAGATACACTTTATATCACATATTTTTTACTTATAATATGACCTAAGAATATTCTGCCTAATTATATATAACAATATTCAACTTTCAGTATTAGGTCCTAATCACTTGAAACCCGGAACGTACAGGAATGTACTGAACTGAATTTGAACGTACGGCTCATTTTAAGCTGGGATGTAACCTTGATCGTATAGGCTTATCAGATAGGCCTATTGTCAAAGTCAGACCACTTCTATAGATCAGCTAATTTCATGGTGTACGTGTAATACGTACGGCTGCCCTCCGCAGTGCAGACCTACGTAGATATTAGTTATTGACTTGCCAGATAGCTCAGTTGGTAGTAAACCTGCCTTCTGAACTACAGGTTGTGGGTTCGATTACCACCCAGGATAAAAAATTGTGTGGTGAATATAGGTGTCTGTTCCGTGTCTGGGTATAATATTGTATTCTATGTATGTATTTACAAACAAAAAGTATCTAGTATTGTATCAGTTATCCGGTTCCCATAGTACAAGCTTTGATTAGTTTGGGGCTAGATGAAGCTGTGTGAAATGTCCACACGTATTTTTTTTTATAGATACCTACGTGACTTGATCTATACGCTACGATAAAACATTACCAGCAACGTAGATGACGCCACTCCTTATTCTTTACTGAATAGGGAAGAGATAAGAGAGAGGGTGCTGCATCTGCCTCCATTCCTCGTTTCATCTATTTACCCTTTTCCCTTTTCCCCTCTACCTTCTTTCCTCCATTGGACAGGGTTAGGATGTAAAACTATCTAGCCTGTGAGAAGCCGGGACGGGTCAGCTAGTATATAGAACTATGTCTATGTATTAGGTATGCTATGGGATACGTTTACCCTCAAAGCCATTACCGCATCAATAGTTCTATGAAAATATACTATTAATATAATGTTTACTTCTAACGTAAATTCTGTAAGTAAAAATTTATCTACCACAAATCTCGTGATACATACTAAAGCATAGTTCAACCGTATAATATTCAACGAGGGTATTGTTACGAATGCCCTATCGAGTCGTGTCGTGACCTATTACTAATAGAACACTTTTTATCGGCTCAAAGCTCTTTCGCAACTATAGGACCTGGAAGTGAATAGCTTGGAATGACCCAATGGACAGAATACTAATAGTAAAAGTACCTTTTACATTACAGTTTCGGGCCATTTAAGCAGACACTATATATATACGTAAAATTTAACCTATATGATGTTGTATGTATAGTGTACTCTTAATTTAATTACTACCGATAGTTTTGTTTTTAATATACGTAGCTATTCTTTTTTGTAGGTATCTTTTGACAGCATCTGTGGTTGGGCATATAACCCGGATGTGGCGGGTTCGATTTCTGTGACCGGACAAGTATTTGTGCACAAAAAAGCACAAATACTTGTTCTGTGTCTAGGTGTTGTGGGAACATGATTCTCGTAGTTCCTGGGTCAGTAGACACAGGGAATCCTAGTTAGAGTCCAGGATCTATATATGTGATCGGTGGGCGTTATATATCTGTATACAGTCTCTCAAAATAGGTCCGATATTATTAATGTAGTAGGTTTCATTGCATTGAACAGATGATTCCGGCAAGGCTAGTCGGATTTTGTAGCGCTCTATATTTTTTGACAACTAGACTTTTTATAAAGCTATTGACTTAAAAATAACCTTCATATTATCAACTTTAGTGCATTATAATAAATCTGTTAATTTAATGTACATTTAATTCAGATAGAGTCGGAGCAACCTGCTGTGGAATTATTTGTTCTAATTTGTAACCAGGTCAAAATTTATAATGTGTCTATTTACTATTTACCAAATGGACCGAGTTATTTGTGTTGCGCAACACCGTAGCCTATCGTAAAAGTTACGAAAAATACATCGAAAGGCCATAAACTGATTGAAGTGTTATATTTATTTACAGAGCAATTGATCTGGACATGAAGGTTGCATTCCACTTTATGGTTATCAGATTTCCATAGCGGATGCTTTTTTTATATAGCCAAGGATGTCAAACGAACGAACATTGGTATCTACATTCCAATTCACATGTTACAACTGCAATATGTAGTTAATAATGATAACGCCCAAAGATCAAATACTGGATCACACACAGAGAGATACACACATTGATCCTAAATACATAGATCCTAGACCCTAATTAGGATTCCCTGTGTCTGGGGACCCAGGAACTACGAGGACCCTGGCCCTGCAACAATCAGACACAGAACAAGTATTTGCACTTTTATTTTCTGTGCACAAATACTTGTCCTGTCGCCGGAATCGAACCCGCTGCCTCCGGGTTATAAGCCGACCTGGTCAACCACCTTACCACAGAGGCTGTCAACCTATAACGAGTTACCTATAAAATTGTTGGCTTAAAATTTTACTCTCTACATTCCAGTTCACGAAGTTAACTCTTAAATTACCTACACGTGTACCGGTCCGGTTTTACATAAAAGATCTTACCAAATACGTCTTTACGACCGTAAGCGCATTTTAAATGCTATTCATTGCTAAATCCATGTCGCCGTTTATTCAGAAATCGTCTACTTCCATCTTGTCTTGGTTTCGGACGATTATAGATGTTCCGGATTCCGGACAAAAGATCGGACGTCAGGCTAGTGATGCGGGCTCTTGGATCATCTTGCATAACTTGCCTGACCGTCTCTCCGACTAGGTTTGCACATTACGCGGTTTCACAACTCAGATATGCTCTTACACAAACTGATTGCGGAAAACAGTCCAATAAAATTAAACAAACCGGAAAGAGTTACTCCTCATTACGCTATGAGGCCGCACTGGTTCTCGCAGCTTTCTATACACGATCTTCTTTTGTCCTTACTAGGAGGTAATGACTGGGTAATATATTAGCCATATTAAGTACTGTAAATTCATTGTGTCATGAGCACGCCCCATTTTCGTGTTGCGGTTAAAGGATAATGCAATCGAGTTTAATATTACATGATCACTTCGACTGTAGCTAAATAAATGTATGTGGCTCTCAATCTACAATTTAATGGACTGTGAATATAGATCAAGATGCAAATAAATGTTATTAAATGGACAAAACGGTTTGCAATTATTATTTATCAATCAGAAGTGATAGGAGCAATAAAACCATCGACTGCCACATCTACGTACAAATTATTATTGTAATTGGATCGATGATAAAACTCAATTAACCTTTTTAATTTTTAGGCGAAATTATGATGGTATTTGAATTGAGCAACCTTAGCAGTTAATAACACTACCTGAGCGATTCTTAAAATTGTTAAATATTAGGTCTTTACCTATGAAATTGCCGTTTTGTTTGAAAAAAGTTAAAGTTTTTTTTTTTCGAATTTATTTATTTCTTTTATTCAAAGTAATCACCCCTGCAATCAATGCATCTTTGCCAACGCTGTGGCAGTTTATGGATGCCCTTCTTGAAAAAATCAGCAGGACGGGAGACAACAAACTCTTCAAAGGCGTTTTGTACTGCCTCTCGGGAATTGAATTTTTTTCCCGCTAAAAAGTTGTCCAAATTTTGGAAAAAGTAATAGTCGGTAGGCGCAAGATCTGGTGAGTATGGCGGATGAGGGAGAGCTTCCAAACCCAACTCATGCAGCTTAGAGACGGTCTGTTGTGCAGTATGGGGTCGCGCGTTGTCGTGAAGTAGCAGTGGAGACGACCGATTGACCAAAGCTGGTTGCAGACGTGCGAGTTTCGCCATCATTGTGGTCAGTTCTTCAATGTACACATCTGCAGTAATGCTCTCACCGTTTTGTAAAAAGCTATGATGAATCACACCAGCACTAGACCACCAAACTGTGACCATCACCTTTCTAGGGGTCATTTTTCGTTTTGCACATTGCTTTGGTACCGAACCAGGATCTAACCAACTTGCTGAGCGCTTTCGATTGTCAAAAAGAATCAATTTTTCGTCGCACGTAACAATTCGGTTCAAAATTCCTTCATTTCTGTGCCTGTTAAGCAGCGCAAGGCAAGTCTCGACGCGTACGTTGCGCTGGCGATCGTTAAGTTCGTGGGGCACCCATCTATCAAGCTTTTTTATCTTGCCAATCTGTCGCAAATGGACCAATATTTTTTTGATGCTAACATCAAAAGCTGCTGCCAGCTCAGCTGTAGATTGAGATTCATCAGCTTCCACAATCGCCTTTAATTCATCATTGTTGACCAAAGTTTCCGGACGACCACGAGGTTCAGTTTTCAAGTCAAAATTCCCAGAACGGAACTGAGCAAACCAATAACGGGTTGTACGTTCGTTTGTACAGTTCTCTCCGTAAACGTCGTTGATGTTACGTGTCGTTTGTGCCGCGTTGGTGCCACGACGGAACTCATATTCCATAATTACACGAAATTTCAAAGTATCCATTATGAGGAAAAATGTTGAAATGTAATGAAAATACAACGCTAATCAATAAACAAAAGACTTATATTGTAAATAGAATGTCATATTTTTAAAACAAAATTAATTTGAATTTAGAATTCATAGCCAATCAAAACTTTTTTTTGTTTGAAAAAGTCTGTACTGCAATACGGCAATTTCATAGGTAAAGACCTATTATTACTTAGGTACTCACCGTTGTAAGTAAATACCTGGTTACTAAAATTGTACACACCCAATTTTATTGACACAACACGTGTGCATAATTAACTAAGAAGTGTGCAGTAGGTACGAGGTGAATCGGGTTGGTGGGTGAATCGGATCAACATATAAAAATTGGTTACGTTTCAAATTTCGCGGCTAGCCCAATGTATCAATGTAATCATCTACACCATACGTTACCTCTTGTTCCCGCACCCCCTGGCAACGTTTTGATGTATCTCGTGCCCAGTGTGACTAAGTAACCGGCTAAAAAAGACAAAGTTAACTGGTTACTCAGTCGTTTCACACGCGGGTTATTTGATGATAATATAAAGTAGGTAAATATAATTATTTCAAAAACAAATATAATAAATATTAAGTTTATCTCAGTTTGAATCTGACTATCTGAAGCAATTAAATATTTTAATAAACTTCTTTATATTGCATTAGTTTTTGTGTGTGTTTGATCCAATTCTACTGCAAAAATGAGGTGAAACGGATAATATCCCTTTTTGTATTTAGATTATTTTTGTTTTGTTTGTCTTACTTTTATTACAATAGTATCATTTTGTTCCTGGATAAATACTGCATCCAATTTGATCAAAAATGCTATGTTATAGTTTTTTTTTTTTTGGTAATTTAACCCTAAAGAACAAATCACCCAATTCACCTCGGTCTACCCTATTGATTAGTTTCTAGTAGTGACTGATCTCGTTCAATCGGTTTTTAAATGAGTTTTCTGACATACCAACAACCTTTACATTTCACCGTCGTAAATTACTGTACCTATAAAGTAAAGTAGTTAATTTGGAAAAATATAACTTTAATGACACCGTCATTGGGTAATGTTTTTAAAGTAATAAAGTTTGTCCCAATGATACCATATAACTGACATGAATGTATCAAAATTATTGGTCCATATATCGTTACAAAGTCAACACATACCTAGTTTGTATGTGTATAAAAAAATGGATGAATACCTAGGGAATGGGTTACTGCATTCTCCTCAGGTAGCGTTATGTACTGAAATCACCAAGAACTGCCAAGCGTGATGGTAATGGCAACCCCTGATATATGGCCTATGTATATGGACGCAGAAAAGCTAATGATGTGTGTTTTAAAATGGGAATAATAATTGGCTTCAATTTAATTTATTAAGTAAAGGTCGTTGCTGATATCTTGACACATGGACTCTGTAAGTTACATGTTTATATCTCTTTGTTAGGCGCGAAAAAACTTAACCAACAAATGCAGTTATAAGTATATCAATCATTCCAAGAATTGCAATTAAACGCTTGCAGTTTCTTAAAGTTGCGAATAGCGGCTTTATACCATACTAACTTATATGGAATACATACTATAAAATTTAAGTAAGATCGCTTTGTTATTTATTATACCCTTAGAACGGACTTAAAAAGATATTGTAAACGAAATTATTCAGCTTTATATACGACCTTAAATTACGTATTTTTATTGAGCTTCTATTTAAAAATCCACTAATGGAATGTTGATTGTTCATTAATAGATGTAGCAGTGATTAATTGATTAATGGTGGCCGGGATTTGTCCCGGGGCATGATTGCGACACGCTCAATAAGACAAATCTACGTTAGTGCGGAGAGGCCGACCTTGGTCTACTTGCTGTTTCGAATCGTGTGTGAGCTATTTGATTTAACACACACGGGCTTTCGATGAAGGCTACATAAGCTCCTAAATCAAATCTAATCATTACTGAATGTACCTACCTATATTATAATTAATATAGAAACAAAGAACACTACTAGCGATAAGCTCCCGCTAAAATCAAGTTTTGTAAATCTACAATGTCATGTACATATTTATTAGAAAGCCTCTGTGGTGTGGTGGTTGAGCAGGTCGGCTCATAACCTGGATGCGGCGGGTGCGATTCCCGTGGCAGGACAAGTATTTGTGTACAGAAAAAAGTGCAAATACTTGTTCTGAGTCTGGGTGTTGTGGCACCATGGTCCTCATAGTTCCTGGGTCCCTAGACATAGGGGATCCTAGTTAGGGTCTAGCATCTATGTATGTGATCATTGGGCGTTATTATTATTATTACTTATAAGAATAGGTACATATAAGTACATGGCATTGTAGATTTACATAGCATGTCCTGTATTTATTCTTATAAGTACATGGCATTGTCATTCTCTTAAATGAAGACATCAATATATTTTACACAGTTTGTTACCATTGTTGAGTCCCAAGGTTGTGATTGTGCCTACATAATTTTGTTATGTCGAATGTAGGCAGCAGATATTTTGAACATGTCTGTACCTACATGGGGTGTACATTGACAGGGTTTTATATTACCATTGTATTATCGTATAATCAAACTGATTTAAATCAATGCTAATGCTATGAGTCACACAGCCAGAAAAGGCAAAATCCGAACTAAGGCGATCAGATTCGTACTAACTTATTAGTTAGTACGTATAAAGAAGAAAATAAAATATATATAATAACGTGAAATAGAAGAAATAATCTTATATCTTAATCTTCTAGGCAAGCATTCCCATCATAGACCACGTCATTGCTTAACATCATGCGAGACAGTGGTCAAAGGCTTTGCCCATAACCAATTAAGAAAAAAGAAAATAAATATAATATATAACTTTAATACTTAAACACGACATACATTAGCCGAATTTGTCATAACTAGGTACATGTACGCCCTGCGGTTTCACTCGCAATTTACCGGTTTTTCCACGGAAACTTTTAAGTTTCTGGAATAAAAAGTATTCTTGGCGTTGATAATATAAGCATCTGTAAACCAGTTTACCAGTTTTGGCATGAAAGCCTTAAAAACATACTTGTACCTCATAATTCAGTCGATAAGTTAGAGATATAAGTAAATAGATAAATAATAAAATAAAAAGTAAATAAAGGTAAAAAATACATTCGTAGAGATTTTTGTTTGAGAATACATCAATATATATTTTGCTATATTATTTACTCACTGTAGCTGTTAATCTAAAAGAGTCACTAGATCATAAATCAAAGTAAATCTTATTATTGTCAGCAGCAATTCTAAAAGATTCAAATGAAACAATGCTTTTGTGTTGCATAAAGATGAGAGTGGTTCTCATATTACATCGCACGCGTATCACATGACTAGAACATAATGTTGTTTATGTAACAGTCAAACATAAAATAATATTTTATTTTTTGATACAACCGCAAGAATTTTGCGACACAATAATTTTGTCAATTCGTGTGTTCGTGACAGTTACTTCTGTAACGAGTTATTTTTGTTTTCGCTTCACTCTTTTGTGTATTTAACCAGTGTCAAGTAATTGATAATTTTCAAGTTAACGATATTTCATATATATATATATATATATATATATATTATATAATGTATGTGTGTCAAGTTAAGTCAAGTCACAGTCCAAGTCATCCAGTCAAGTCATAGTGTAGTCTAGACAAGTCATACTCCTAGTAAAGTGGTGGCAACTTTACCAGAAGCTTCTATGTAGTTTTGGAAACAACACGCAAAGAAACGTTTCACCATCATTATACCACTTTCTCCCACTCATGATGCCTGTAATCCAGCACTTAACGAATAAAATGCCACCAATTTTATCCACTAACACTGAAAATAACACAAATAATACAATGCGGCGACAAGATCTTTCTCGTTTTCCCGCCAAAAAACCCCAAACTCGCCGTAACGAGTTGGTGAAAAATTAAAACTTATTGATGTTTTTATTTTACATTATTTTTTCATTGTATTCCCTAAAATCTATTAATTCTTTGGTTTAATTTTGAAGGTAACTACTTTTTTTTATCGATGTGCAGTAATCATGTGATGTGGGATCATATGATCAGAACTAGAGTGGATCGTAAGGGTCAACTCAACTAGCAGGCGTTTCGTTTACTTCAATGTTAGTTTCTAGGCCGGTATAGAATGTACGAAAGATGCCGATGTGTTTGTGTGTGCGTGTGTGTGTGTGTGTAAGTTTCCACTGAGCATTCAAAATCTTAATACTTTTGTTGTCAGAAACAATTAAACTGAACACGGCAATAAAGTCTTGCCTAAATAGAAAGCCTTGACTTTTGTAAATATTTGATTGTAAATGACCCGGAAAACTTTTATTAATATGCTCCTATTCTATACCAATCAGTCTATATATGTATTAGTGTATCATAAAACGACATATTTGGTTAGCACCTATGAATTACAATAAACTATGATTGGTGGTCAGTATGTGGGTGCGTAACCAATTGTATGAGTTAAAGTTAACTAAGTTCTAAATGAGTAAATTCAGGAATATATAAAATAAATCATTTGTATAATCATAGAACTACAAGTATTGTTAATTATGAGAATTATGCTTTGGCAGCAATATATAATATAACTCAATTTATTGTTTCACATTCATCATGTCAACGTAGACATAACATTATAATTAGTAAATATGTCATTTCCATGTAAATTGATGCTAATAATGCATTATTACCGGCAGCCAAATATTTGTTGTTACTAACAAATCCATAAATCACGAAATAGAAAGTTAGTAAGCTGATTGGTATGGTTTTCATGCATAGAATATTTATATGTTTAAGCTTTACAGTAAATTAGAAAAAAATCTTGAGAATTGTTAAATTAGGATATTTAAATGGCATAATATGATGATCTTGTAGACTTATAGAGCCAAATAAAAATAATGTAATATTAATGAATGCCGTTTCAGTATAATTTATAGTTTTGCATATCTGCATTGCATTAGGTATATAAAATTAAATTAATTATATCCATTATGAGTATGAATTGATGAGCTACCTATTATTTGCTCGTTAAATAATATCACAGGTAGGTAGGTAATTATATAATTATTATAAGTAAACATACTAATCAGAAATAAAAATTGACAGCCTATGTTGTGTGGTGGTTGAACAGGTTGGCCATAGACTAGAGGTGGCGGGTTCGACGCCCGCGACAGTACAACTATTTGAGCACAGAAAAAAAAGCGCAAATAATTGTTCTGTGTCTGGGTATTGTGGGGTCATGGTCTTCGTAAAGTTCCTGGTTTTCTAGACACAGGGCATCCTAGTTAGAGTCCAGGATCTATGTATGAGATATTATTATTGTTATAATCATCTCTTAAATAAAATAAAGATTATTCATAAGAAAGTCACATTCAAACCATAGTTTGTATTAAAAAAATTCATCCCACGGTTTCAAATATTTTCCAGGATATTTTCCAGGACGTGTTTTTTTTAAAACTCCATAGAAGATTCTGGTAAAGGTGCCACCACTTTACTAGGAGTATGACTTGACTAGACTAGACTATGACTTAACTTGATGACTTGGACTGGGACTTTACTTAACTTGACACATTATATGATATTAATTAGCTTGAGATATTATCAATTACTTGACACTGGCTAAATACACAAAAGTGTGGAGCCAAAATCAAACAAAAAAAGACATAAACTATCTCGTTGAACAAACTTGATCGAATGGTTGCTCTTTTGCTGCATGAAATAAGGATAAATGTATAGACAAACATGCTTTCATGCTTTGCTTGCGTTCGCACTTTAGAATACTTAATTTTGCTGAATCAAAATAATCATGTTATGATTTCGGTTGTAGCTTAGTCGCTACAGAAAACTTCATCCAATTAGCGTCAGCCGTAGTGGCGTCACAACAAAAATGACAACATTGCACTTTAATTTTATACCTCTATTGAAAATCCTACTTTCTTTTTTATGTTTTGGCTCCACACTTTTGTGTATTTAGCCAGTGTCAAGTAATTAATAGTTTATCAAGTTGATGATATTTCACGCAAATATGTGTCAAGTCACAGTCGAAGTCATCAAGTCAAGTCATAGTCTAGTCAAAGTCATACTCCTAGTAAAGTGGTGGCAACTTTACCAGAAGCTTCTATGGAGTTTTAGAAACAACACGAAAAGAAACGTTTCACCATCATTATACCATTTTCCCACACTCACGCCTGTAATCCAGCACTTAACGAATAGAATGCCACCAATTTTATGCACTAACACTGAAAATAACACAAGTTTTGGAAAATAATACAATGCGGTGACGCAATCTTTTTCGCGTTCCCGCCAAAACTCATCCTACTTTCTACTAATATTATAAACGCGAAAGTCTGTGTGTATGGATGTTTGTTACTATTTCACGCAAAAACTACTGAACCAATTTAGATGAAATTTGGATTTCAGATAGCTTATACGCTGGATTAACACATAGGATACTAATTATCCACAGGTAAAACCGCAGAGTGTAACTAATCGTTTTTTTGTCAATGAATGCTGCAACGAGCTAGTCATTCGCCTGGTGTTAAGCGTCACGGCCACCCATAATAGCTGCAGTGCCAAATAAATTCCAACACGATTAATTGTTTTGATCTCTTGGAAATGAAACTAAATAAATAAATAATAAATATTTGTGGACATTACACACAGCGCCATCTAGCCCCAAACTAAGCGAAGCTTGTATTATGGGAACCAGATAACTGATACAATACTTAGATACTTTTTGTTTGTAAATACATACATAGAATACAATATAACACCCAGACACAGAACAGACACCTATGTTCATCACACAAATGTTTGTCCTGGGTGGGAATCGAACCCACAACCCACAGTTCAGAAGGCTGAACTGGAAACTATCGAAATAAAAATGGAGGAGTACAATATATAGCAATCAGGTGATATACACTTGTCTTTAGAATACTTCTTACACGTCCGTATTTCATTAATCAATCAGCGACAATAGTATTCGTTCGATAACAATGAATAGTTTTTGCTTTTAGTGTTTATCTATTATGTATCCTTAGTCGTAATGTCGTGTAATTGTGTTTTTTATTAATCAAACACAAAATTCACATAGTTATCATTAGTCTATAGTAGACGATAGAGTCGATAGACGTAACACAATTATTGGGTAAATAATCGTATATAGGTACTTTTGTTTCTTATAGGGCAAGAATCAAAAATAACATATATATGTTATTCTATAAATGTATATATATATAATATTTTTTTATTAATTTATTTAGTTCTAATAAAACGTGAAATCCACACAATTTCATATCTTACGAAATAGTTTGTGCACCCCGTCCTTCACCACTTCGTCAAATTCTCTCCATCCAAATGTTGCCTGGAAGAGATTGCTTTTAGCGATAAGGTCGCCCATTGTTACACTGTATGTAATAAATTGTTTTTTCTTTGTAATTTTTATTATTTGGTGTGTACAATAAAGATCTATGTATCTATTTTACTAAATGTCAGACAGTATAGGTATGTTGCCAGTATTAAGTATTACCCAAAACCTGTGTAGAGTTTAAAAATTCTTCGGCATGATTTTGTAATGGTCTACTTTGGCCATTTGTTTTTATGTTAAGAAACTTAATACACGCGGTCATAGACGATCACTTCGGTTTCGAAGATCTATTAAACTTGATTGGTTCATCGTCGAAAAAACCAATTAATATCGCCAACACATCTGTTCAGTTGAATATTTCGCTGTCTCTTTCTAAATATATAGAGAATAGCATTATTAAAAAGAAACAAAACTATTACCTACACGTGATCAACAAAAAATCTTAAATTGTGCTGCTTCTGAAACTCATATCAAAGAAATATTAATAATAAAGCCAGTAAAATGTAGATAAAGCGAAAGCTTCCGATAACTTAGCGTGTAGATATTTATTTTATAGCGTCGGTGTTTCGTAAGAGACCTGACGCTGGTCAGCCGCGCCTTTCTAGAATGCTAGGCAGGCAGACTGGTTCCTTTTATGTAGTTCGCGATCACATGCTTGACAATATGCGAACCCTGCTCTACGGATATAGGCATGCGCCTGCCGGAACTTCAAGGAAAACGTTCTTTATCGAAACTGCCTGTACCTCCCTTGTAAATTTATTTAAGTATAGTTTAATTTATAAAACTGACGCTCAATTAAATCCTTAATAATATGAACCTTTATTTAAATAAATAAATATCTATGGACATTTCATTCCATCTAGCCCCAAACTAAGCAAATCTTGTACTATGGGAACCAGATAACTGATACAATACTTAGATACTTTTTGTTTGTAAATACATACATAGAATACAATATAACAGCCAGACACAGAACAAACGTTTGTCCTGTTTGTATGTTCATCACACAAATGTTTGTCCTGGGTTCCCACCCACAACCCACAGTTCAGAAGGCAGGGGTACTACCAACTGAGCTATTGGGCCAGTCAAATAATTAATTATATTATTAATTAAGCCCCGATGATCACATTCATAGACCCTGGACCCTAACTAAGAGGACCATGGTCCCACAATACTCAGACTAAGAACAAGTATTTGCGTTTTTTTTCTGTACACAAATAATTCTTTTGTCGAGGGAATCAAACCTGCCGCCCGGTAATGAGCTAACCTGGTCAACCACAATGCCACAGAGTCTGTCAACTGTCAAATTTTTTTGCTATAGGACCAAGCATTTGAACACTCACTTGATGACGAGGACTACGACGCTGCATTACTTGAGAGATGTCTCTCAAGCAAAACAAAGCATGCAGCGTCGTAGTCCTTGCATAGTAGCATTTGGGTCAAGATTGAACAAGTATATACCTGTTCACACCTGTTCACTCCTGACCCAAATGCTTCCATACAGTTAGTAATTTTCCAAAGTCCTTTTGCCACTTCGCTAGTCTGACCTAAACTTAAAAAAAGCACATATAACACATATTATATTTATTATTAAGTATGTACGTATCATCTTCAATCACATCGTCGCTTCTCATTAGGTTATATAGTGGCCAAAAGTCAAGTTAATAATAAAATCATAATTTATTTACAACCAATCAACAAGTTTGTAACGTGTTCTTTATTTGTGGACTTACTGAATTCAATAAGGCCTTTCACTGAGCTGTGAACGCTGTGTGTGTACTCCGTGCAGTAATGTATCATCATGATGAATTGGAGGCAAGAACGTAAACAGGAACTAGCCAGATATTACGTATGCTTTGCAGAAGCATGCTCATATGTGTAGGTTGGGCTCACGTTACACAGCCTTCGCCGAAACTATATATAAAATTAAAAATAAAATACGTACACTTATTATTAGTATTCAGGCGACTTACACCCATAACATTACAATAGACACACATAGAAATACAAAACATTAAATAGAACACAAAATTAATGTTACAATTTATCCAGCAAAAACTTTGAAATAACTGTGGACACGATTATTATTATATTAACATATTTTTTTAATGATAAGAACGTTTATTAAAAAATATTCATCCTTTAATTTCATTTCATTAAGATATTTTTGACGATTGACTCCACGATACTGAATTGGAACAGTACACTGTGGTAAGCAAATGAACAAATTTTATCGGGTAAAAGTTATAACAGACCAGCGTGGTAGGCCGTGCGGTCTATTTAAACGACACGTCGCCGCGCGCTGCGGCCAAGGAATATAGCGACCGCGCGATCGTGTATATACGAGTGTGTTTCAACCTCAAAGAATTAGAGAGTAATAAAAAAATGCATTTCAAAAACATTAACACTGTTATAAAACAATATATCTATCGATACTTTTATTAGCCCAGAGGTTTAGTTCCTAACTTACTAAATTCATTATAAAACACGCTAAACGTAACTTCTGCAAACCAAGGAAAATTATATTAGACACCTACATAAACCAATTCACATGCTTGAGCTAGTAAAGCTGATTCTATAATGTTGTTCCACAAACACTTATAAATTAGATGGTTATAATATCATGTAATATCATCAGCTATAGCCAATGCAAACGATTATTTATGAAATAGGCGATTAGAGAGGGCTGATGCGACGGCACGTGACTCGTGAAAGGCATATTCGCATTATCATAAATACATATCAGAGAAATCTACAAACAAGCTAACATTCGGTGATTCAGATAACGAAATATTTGAATATTTGTTGTCATCGATAGTATTGGAACGGGCTTGAGTAATGCCCAAAAAAAAAAATGCAGGCACATATCAACAAAACGACCGTGTAAAATAGAAATGAGATTGACACGAGCAAAAAGAAACTGATTTTTTTTAGTGTCGCTTAAGATTCTACTCGGATATAAACTGTTGCAAAAACCGAAGTTGCATCTTGATGCAAAACGACGAGAGCTGCATGCTAAAACCTTGTATAAAAAAACATAAATCTTCAATAGTGTCGTAACTGACAAGCGGCAAAATATTCAATATGTTTAAGCATACCCGTTTACGTAGGTATCCATTAGTGATATGGTACTAATGCTATTTTCATTTTAATAAAATATGCATGATTGTATGAAAGACGATGGCCAGATTTATAACCTTTTACGGCTTTATTTATGTCATCTTATGAATATTGGATGAGTGAAGAGTTGAGAGGTCAATAAACTATGAAACTATATATAACTATGACCCAATAGCTCAGTTGGTAGTAACCCTGCCTTCTGAACTGTACATTGTGGGTTCTATTCCCGCCCAGGAGAAACATACGTGTGATAGAAATCAATGTTTGTTCTTAGTCTGGGTGTTATATTGTATTTTATGTATATATAAGTAAATACTTACAAACACTATATATCTAAGTATCATATCAGTATCTGGTTCCCACAGTGCAAGCTTTGCTTAGTTTGGGGCTAGATGGCGCTGTGTGAAATGTCCACACATTATTCACATTCAAATTCGTTTAGCCTTTGTGACGAAAAGAAGGAAAAACACTCTTACACAAAATCTTTCGTACCTACTTTTAATATAATAGCGGACAAAAGTCTCATAAAATTCTTGGAATGCAAAACAACGTCTCTAGTTTTGATTAAATAGCTCAAAGGTCTTTCAATATTTTTTGTGAAAATAAACATGACAAGAAACCTTAAAATAACAGTTACAACACTGAGTGACAGCAATAACAGTATTGTCTAACATGATCCCCATCAAAGCTGTAGAATTGCTGATGTCCTTCTGCGCCGGTGGTGGTCTTAGGGCGGCGTATTGGCACTTTCATAGTTGCGCAGGCTTGGACGCGCCGGCTTGCCGCTTCACCATCAGTGCTGCGAGCATCGCACCGCAGCCAACACGCGCCTAGCACTGCCACTAACAGTTCTGTACAGGAATTACTGTAACTCAGTGAACTGAACTCGTTCTGTGAACTTTTGTGCCGATGGTATCAGTGGTCAAGTGGACGGTATATTGTTTTGGAAAGTGAGTGGCGGAATCGGCTATGTTGACAAGGTAACGTGGTTAACTTTTTCTATTTAAGTGTAGAATTAAAACACAGTTATTCAGTTATTGATAACAGGGTATTGACTTTACAAGGATATCGCGTTGAAGTCTTTTGTATGAAGGTGATAATCGTAGGCGCTACGAGCACTCGCTACGATTTGCGTAGCGCCTATTGTAGCGTGCGGTAAAACAGTTCACACCTACAATGCTGTTCAAATAAAATTTGGGTCTTCGTTCCACGTTCTGGATCATATTTCATTTGAGAACAATTTATTAAAACAAAACAGTGAAAAGATTACGACTTGCTTTCTCATTCGTTACTTTAGATTAAACATTTTTGATATGTCTTTTATGTTAATAAAATAGAAATTTGTGACTGCTATTTACATACATATATTAGTAGATATCGATTACTAGTAATTAAGAAAGTAACACCATACTCACTTTCATCAGCTCTCTGTTGGTCGCGGCTCAAATATCGCGAAATATCACATGTACCACCTCTCATGCGGATTTCCTTTGCTTTGATTTATTCATAATTATATTGATTCAGCTTCTCGGCAATTTATTATGTTAATTATATGTTTGTATCTATGATGTTATAGACAAGTTGACCGACTGAACTTTCTAAATAATTAAAAAACTTTACCAGTATCGTTAATGTAATTCGTACTTTTTAAACCATTTAATCGAGTTTAATTACGGGTAACCAAAAGATTTCCCATCCTAATAATAACAATAATAATATAATAGCACCCAACGATCACATACATAGATCTTGGACCCTAACTAGGATTCTCTGTGTCTAGGGACCCAGAAACTACGAGGATCATGGTCCCAGACCACCCAGACTCAGAACATGTATTTGATCTTATTTTTCTGTGCACAAATACTTGTTCTGCCGCGGAAATCGAACTCGCCGCCTCTGGGTTATAAGCCGACCTACTGAACCATCACACCACAAAGGCTGTCGAATACATTTTAATAAAATATAACTCTTTTTTTTATCATCTTCATCAATTTTTTTTCATAACTTAGATACGTTTGACACACAAATAATGAAGTTAATAAATTGATTTTATTATAATTATTGGAAATGCTATTCAGCTATAACAACTTCATAGTGAAATGCGACGTGAAAATATTATAGTAAGTTGTAATCTTGGACTTGACGATGTAAGATACCATAACGTATATAAACTCACCGTAGCTGTCAGTGATAATGTTTACAACACATATCGCGGCTAAAGCCTTTGACGTATCCCGCAGGATTATAAAATTGAAATAACAGAAGGTTGGTTCTATTATTAGCTGCGAAACTGACCAATTCAATTCATTTTTAATTATCTTTATTTCTCATCAAATTACAATACTTATTGAACATTTCTAGTGTACGTATAAATCCTAGAAACGTCAAACATTACAAAAATTTACAAGTATATTTGTTTTGCACGCTCGGGCGCTTATATAAAACTATTAGCTGGATGCTAATTGCATTTTTTAAACTTAATTATTAATTTAACTTCTGTCATTATATTGATAAACCAGTTACGAAAGCTTTAGTGCAAGCATTACGTTTTTAGATTAAGAATAAACACAACAAGTAGCCAAACGGCGGTAGGTGCAGATAAAAGAAAAACACAAATTACGCGCGGCGTAACGTCGGCGAACGCCGACGGTCCTTCCACATGAATAGTATATGGCCCGCGATAATTATATTGTATTCTATGTATGTATTTACAAAAAAAAAAAAGGTATCTAAGTATTGTATCAGTTATCTGGTTCCCATAGTACAAGCTTTGCTTAGTTTGGGGCTAGATGGCGTTGTGTGAGATGTCCACACATATTATATTATATTATATATTATATTATATTTTGATGGTCCAAAAGTATAAAGTAGATTCTACCTTCTAGAATAATGGACGTATAGGTAAAGGATCAAAAGCAATTTCATGTCTCACTCACCTACCATGGCTTTCGAATAAAAGTTAAATTGTAATTTTTAACTTTTGTGCAAGTGTGTAATGATTTGATGTTTTTATACGATTAAAAGTTTCAACAAAAAATGCATTTTTTTTATAATACTGGCCTTCATCAGAAATTTCTTAAAGTTTCCGGCCCTCCATTAAGAAAGATTGCCCCCCACTGTTTTAGATGGTATATGTAGGTTTGATTGAATTCACTGGCTTCCTACTTTACTGGATTTTGAAACCGTCTCTCCATATTAAATCTAAATAACCAGTCGAGGTCATTTAAATAGGTATAAAGTCCGTGAATTCTAAAAATACACAAAAACGAATGCAATCAAGTAGACTGACCGTCGGACAAGTTTTAAAAACAGATAACAGGTGTTGTGTATTCGGTACCGTTATACTATAATGGAAACCTACTTCCGAACCATCGAACATATTCGATACCTTAGTATGACGTTTTTATTTATGTATCGCTATATTTTTCATCTTTTAGATACCTATTCTTATAAAGTAAGTAATCTTTATAAAGCTGAGATATATATTTATTTGCATTGATATGTTTCCCGCAATGAAGCGTATTACCTATGTTTTCAAATACGTGATTGCTTTGTATGGCAGTATGTATACATTGATGCGACAGTAACTGTAAGTTATTTCGATTTTTGTTTGGTTTGTTTTCTAAAGCGTTGTATTAGCATCATGTATTTTAGGCCACTTGGTCATAATCGTCATTGATACTTTTTCTTTTTAGCAAATATATAAATCATTCATTTGTCAGTGCGTCGTTCCCAGGGTAATCCTATTGTGCTGAAAGCGAAAGTCTGGTCCATATTTTGCAGCAGTTTGATAAATTGTATAAGAAACTGCAAGTTACTTAAGCGACAGATATGAGTAATGATACGTTGGAAAGAAGCTCAAGTAATCTAATTAAGCCACTCAAAAGTTAAACTAAACACTAAAGTGTCTTTCGAAGGCTTGATGAATATTCAAGGCACCGCGTCTGAGGCAAAACGGGCTCCATTAGCCCCAAAGGCCACTGGGCATAGTATGGTGTATCTGAAAGAGTGTCAGTATATTGGAAATACCTTATTTTATGTCTTACCATCGGTGCAAAAGCTATAAGTTGGTTGTACATGCTATAAGTTGGTTAAAGCCCATGGTATGCAAAAACAGCCACAGGTTACTTAAAATTTTTTTTTAACGTTCTGGTGAAAGTTTCGAATAACTATGGAATGTTTGTGTTGTTACAAAACTCAAGAACAGAGCCGTTAAGGTTAATGAGTTACAACAGACAGATCACAAATATTTTGTCATCACTGACTAAAAATAATTGTAATTATTTACTTGGTTTCTCAATCAACACACATTTTGTATAAATTTAGGTAACATACAATTACGAAAAATTCAAATTGCATACGCAAACTACATTTACTTTACCAGACTTTAAATTTGGCAGGATATTAAGTAATTTTAGTACACACACAATGATTAATAAAATAATCAATGGGAGAAACAAATTGAAAGAGTGCGTTAAAATTCATGATCAAAACGTGCACGTCATTAGACCGCGGGCTTTCAAAAAAAATAATATGATTTTTGTGGGCACCATTAATTGGCACGGTAAAAGTAAAGGTCTCCTTCGGTTGAATAATTCGGTATGTAGCTGTAAAGTACAGGTCACAGAGAGTGGCGATGATGTAACTAGCTCGGCGCATCAGTGGCGAATCTTGTAAAGTTGACCCATTACACAATAACGATCTTGTAATGTTCTACAGAGAATTACCGAACTCGTCCAAGTACTTAGTTCGGTGCGCTACAATTTCGACGCGTGGGAAGCGCGATGCTGTCTTATAAAATGCGTAATATAATTAGCAGCTATACGATCTTTCATCTGATAATGATACGTTTTACCGAGTTGTAATATCTGATATCAGATTAATGATCAACCAATGATTTTAAAAGAAAATTTCATAATATACCGACGTAATTTAATTTATGGGCGGCGCCATTTCTTTTGCGGTGAACTCAATATCTCACATATCACAGACACTCCTTTTAATTAAGTTTCTTATGATCACTAAATAATGTTTTACTTCTATTTTATTGCTTTGATTAAGCTATAAACATTTGTTTATATTATTTTTAATTGAAAATTAATACAAATGTGATGTTGTAACGATTTGTGCAATATCTACTCGCATGCAAATAGGTATCGAAATTGCTCTCACTTTTACAACGGCGAAAAAAAACATTCTTGAGCAAACCGGAATGTACAAGAATCACAAAATTCGAGTCGTTGCTGGATGAAGTATGACTCTTGGCTCGCATGAAGGATTATTGCATACACTACACTGGAGAAGGTTCGTGTCCCAGCTGAGGGGAACTCATGAACTGATGATATCGTTTAATTTTTGAAGTAAAACTTCTTTACTCACGCTAGAATTGGGGAGTAGGCTGATGAATGAGAGGCAAACGGAAGTTGAAGTTGGTTCACGTAGATCTCCATTGTAACACTCCAACAAACAAAGTTTTAAAAAATATTATTATGTTGGTATATCCGTTAAAATGACAATTTACAATTGTCAAGATGGCAACATTAACATTAAATAAAGCAAAAACAAAGCTATACCGGCCGATAGATACAGCTAAACTAAAGAAGTTTTACTTCAGTCATGTGATCTAAAGCAAACTCTTTTTTATGTATTTTAATATGGAAAAACAATCAAGAACAAAACTGGATTCATGAAATCTACTCTTTTTAGTCCAACAACTGTTTGTTCAATGAATTTACAGTTTGTTCACCTCAATAGCTTATCTTTGCACACCTGAATACAATAAAAGTGGGAAAACATATATCACAATCCGGCAACTCACTGATATTTGCGATAATTGTTTCTTTACACATTGCTTTTATGATTTTTGATGATGCATTAAAGGTGCTTGTCATTGTTTGCACAGTTTTTTGACTCGCTTAACGGTCACATAGCTTGTCATACACGTGAATAGCAGTATGGGCTTTGAGATGATTCTGATGACACAACACCGAGGTTGCTATTATGAAAATTAACATTTCTAACGTATTTATTTATTTATTTATTTGTTAAATACACAGTGAACTTACAGCTACGCCAAAACATTCACATTGTTACACTAAGTTCTTATATGGACTAAGCAATATATATTTATAAAGGCGACTAATGGGGTCAGATGTATGTCAGCATCTTGGACTTCGCTTAAGAAGCGGTTGATAACAGCTACAGCCCTTGCCGTTGGAGCATTATGAGCGTGCCACGTGCGTAAGGCAGGAGGCGCAGCAAACAGCTGGTGGCGACGTCTTTGACCCGCGTGGATGTAGTTTTGCGGTACAAAGTAGTGTAATCTGCTTAGCACTGAAGGATTGTCTACCTCGTTACGCATCAACAGGCAGTAATGTATAATTAATAATAGTTTACGTCGAAGCTCCAACGTTACAAGACCCACCATTCCCGATACAAATAATGAAGGAAAAAGAAAGGGATAGTGTAGACGATGCGATGAGGATGCGGTCACGAAGAGGCGGAAAGTAGGTGCAATGAATGAAAAATAATAAATTAATATTATGAGGCGCCCGTACGTCAGTCGAAGCTGTATCGAACTGTTATTGTTTTAAAGGTATAACGCTAAGCTTTATTTAAAAGAATAAATAAAAAGGTAGGTTGCACTTGTCCTGAAGGTCTGTAATCAACAGGATAGTATCCATACGCTCTTTTATAAAGATACCTTGCGAACTTTCGCTGCACTCTTTCGATCATGACGGTATATTTTTTAGTCCTCGGATCCCAAACAATAGCCCCAAATTCGAGTGCGCTACGGACATATGCGTTGTACAGCATAATGGGAATGTTCATATCTTGAAATTGGGCAGAACTTCGAGTTATAAAACCCAGGGTTCTATTGGCCTTTTTACATATACTTGTAATATGTTCGCTAAAATTAAGCCTATTATCCATAGTGACGCCTAAGTCACGGATTGAGTCAACCCGCTCCAATACGTTTTGATCAAGGGGATATCTAACCGGTACAAGCGATCTCGAATAAGTGACTAATTTACACTTGGACACATTAAAATTTAAGTTGTTTAATTCTGTCGGTCGTTTGGGTGGCATGCAGCTGGTATATGCGAATCTGATAAGATTCTATAATAATAATAATAATAAACGCCCAACGATCACATACATAGATATCATGGATCCTACACAACACCCAGTCACAGGACAAGTATTTGGGCTTTTTTTTCTGTGCACAAATATTTGTCCTGTCACGGGAATCGAACCCACCGCCTCCAGGCTATGAGCCGACCTGCTCAACCACTACACCACAGAGGCTGTCAAAACTATACTGTAGCATAGTGCCCCGTAGCGCGGCATAGCTCTCGAAATTTTATAAAGTGAGCCAGATTGTAGGGCGTTGATCTGAATAGTTTTACAAAGATGCGCAGGCGCCGATATTCAAACATTCGGTCATTGGCACAATTTTCGGCTATTATAAATGTGGTTTGAGAATTACGTCAGATAGAATCACTAAAATGGTTAATCCAACCTGATAGCCGCTAGCATTCCATTTACATATTTAACCTTGTCCAAAATTAAAAGCGCACTTACGCAAAACATTAATATGGAACTGTGCACTATAATGTAGGTGTTAGCAAGTATGTGTGAATGTTAATGTTAGGTATTGTAACACGGCACATGCCTGCAAAGGCCTTACTAATTACCAACATTTTATACTGTGTTATCGTTTTGTTTTGGTTTTTTATTTATTCAAGGTTAAGTTACTATAAATCTTAACTTCCATATTTTACATAGTGTCATTCAATTTGCCCTGATAACTAAGTTGGTCTGCCTTCTGAACTATAGGTTGTGGGTTCGATTCCCACCCAGGACAAACATTTGTGTAATGAAAATAGGTCAGGTCATTTAGTCTATAGATAACTACTAAAATAATGATATAATATATCGAGGCCACATAAAACCGGTAATCATTGTAAAACATGGATACAATAATTTCATGCAATTTAACTTATAAGTATTATGACACACTTGTGGGTCGGTGTGTGCATAATTTAGTTGGATCTAAATGCGGTCCACGATCCTTTACGATAGACTATAGTTATAAAGCACCTTTATTCTTTAAGCTAACTGCTACAAAGTACTTCACTAACTACAACAAAAATATTTGGACTACATATTGGCCGTTGTACAATAGACCAATATAGCCAGTCCAAATGCTCCCGCCTAGGTATCATCAGTAAGCGTAAACGTATATATATTATTATAAGACCTATACTAATTAAAGAGGCTCCGGTTACAGTTTTATATTAGTTAAAAGTAGATACAAGAATTTGACTTGTTGTTATTCTCACCTATTTCATAAAATTTACATATCAGCCTCAAGGCAGAAAGTTACAACTAGAAAGTCAGATCCAGTTAATTTTAATATACAATGTACCCTCCTAAATATGTGTAAAATTATCTATGTAAAATATATATAATGATTCGTATACTTACGGATATTTATCCTAATACTACATCATTATTCTGTACGTGTGTCACTGAACTCTAAACCCTAAGTCCTAAACTTGTGTACTTTTGAGTGGGTCTTTGAATGGCTTAAATAGCCCGTGAATGTAGTGCTTAATACCACCTGTATATACATACCTACAGGAACCTTATTCATGTACTTACTATTGTGTTATTGTAAAAAAGAAAAAAAAAACATTCTCTAGGGTCAAAGAGAACACAAACATTTATCTCTATACTAGAATATATATAATATTTATTGTTTATAAACGAATCGAATTCCTTCAAGATTATACTATACAATACAATACAATAATAAACTTTATTGAACACCAACTAATACATAACAACGCACCTTAAAAAAACTTACATAAAATTGTAGAACCAAGGGCGGCCTTATCACATTAAGCGATTTCTTCCAGGCTACCTTAGGATGGACAGGAATTAAAGGACCAAAATTGCAATTATAACCCAATGAGTTTGTAGATATGTAGCTAGACCACAGACCTAATATATTTTAACTACTCTATGCACACGTAAACGGCATTAGCTCAATGTCCAGTGTCCACTCTCCGCACCTCAACCATACAACGAGTTACAATCCAATAAATGGGTTTGCCGTTTCTTGCAAACACGATTGAGTAATTCCACTTAATTTACGATCTAAGAACGGCATGAAAAATAATTGCATGCCTTCAATTTTACTTTTTAGAGGCGTCCGGTGGAATGTTGCAGCTGAGCGGTTCGTTTTAGATAAATGTTTATGTTGCAACTTGCATCATCTAACGATTACTAAACATAAAGTAATATCGGTATTACAAGGTCGAATAAGTAAAGATTAAAACACCCTTTCTATTAGTATCAAAACGTTTAAAGCTTTGTTCTAGCTTGGATTATTACGTATAAATAGAACGCTCTACTTTGCAAAATATCGCTTCACGGTTGACATTTAGACAACAGCTCGGCTCGCTAATAGCTCATTATAATGAAACATTATGCGTAGATAGATGCATAAGGCAGGTATTAAAGTACCTGTTATTCGATATTCATATATTATAATATATATACCGAACATATATAATATATTCGGTATTATGAACCTAAATAAATCTGAGTTATGGCGCGCATCGAACGGGATATGCTTTTCTCATTTAAATAAAACCCATCTGCTCTCTACCGTCCACAACGTCAACAGTAAACTAACAAATAAACCGATAAAAATATGGCATAATGTTATGTAAATGTTTTCGCATTTATTCCAGGGCGCTAATATTAGCGCTAGCGTGCGCTTGCGCAGCAGCGCTTGCGCCGCTGACGGTGGGCGGCGATGACAGCGACTGCGCACTCTACCTCACCGGGCCGGGGCGTTCTTCAGCTTATGACTACAGCATCAACCTACTCAAAGGCAACTTGTAAGTACAACTAAAACTATTATAAATACTCTGCAACATTAATAGTAGCCTGTGTCTATACTTTTATCTATTTTTTTTGTTGATTTGACCACGAATTATGTGATATATGATGGGTATAGGAAAGACAGCCTTGCTTCAGCCTCACCTTCTGGAATCTTGTATAAATGATGCACGTACAGGTATTGTCCAAATGCTGTCAAAATTACAGATTTAGTAGTTACTTCTATCTTATATGTTAATTATGCCCCGCAGCTGACAGAATAATTAATATGCATATTGTTTCTCATAACTAATAATTATAGGTATCAAAGTGATGGCTAGATAGGTCTACCTCATACATCAAATACATTTCCAAGAACATAAATACAATGAAAGTTCTTTTTTTTTCTATCTGCATTACCACTGACACCTTTGTCCGTGCATTTTGTAAAATTATTTTATATTCATAAATTTAGCTTATTTTTAACATGAACATATATACAATATATTATATATTGTGATAGGTTTTCTACAAAACTTCTTTATTTTCGATGTCACTTTTCTAAGCAATACACTAGAGATATTTTTGTTCTGTTGGTTTATTAAGTTATCTATTTCAAAAGGCATTCAATAATATGATATATCAAACCAAGCGCGGTTTAATGGACCATAATTTTGCAATAAACCTCTGAAAGCTCAGGTGTTAACCGCATATGGAGTTTGACCCGTATACGTGAGCAGAATTATAAATCTGTCATAAAGTCTGAATATAGCCTAATATAGAAACTTTAAATTTGATTAAGTAGAACATATAGTATACTTTGGTGACTATACCTAATGTCTTTATCGAGCGAGAAATAAGGTTTATTTACACTTAATAATTTCTGAGTTTATAATTACTCATGATCGTTGGCTTTCAGTGACTCTTTGATCTGACTTTGACTATTGGTAGATTGATGTCACCAATGCAAAAGCACCTTGCGCTTGACTCTCCAATTATTACATTTCGGTCATCGTGTCTACCAATGTGACGGCGTGCAGGGGAGTGCGTTGATCTACATCTTTTAAACTGTCACCGTGTTGTGTCACAGCAACCGCAAACTTGACACACTTCCGTGACACACTTAACATGTCTTTCACCATCTTCGAGTCAAGTTTAAAGCAAAGAATCTTAACAAAGGCATTAGTTCTAAACAAATAATATTTGGAACCCGCTTTGGTATGTGTGTGAAGAACATCTGTTATCAATGCGCTGTACCAAACTCAAAAGCATCCAATTGCGTTACTGTAAATTCATAAATCATCAAAAGTATTTGCTAAATGGTTTAATATAAGCAATGTTTGGAACTCAACCATTTATTTCACTTATGAAAATCAACAATAGCAGGTTCACTATTTGTATGAAACATCATTACCTTAATACATGTTACGTTTCCTATATAATAGACGGGGGCTCTATGCAAACTGACCTCTTTCGTAACACCGTTCAACACACCTTTACAATATGCTACATCTCCAGCACGCACTATAGCATTAGGCAACTCGCTCGAGAGATCAACACGTTCACTTTCAAACTCCTTTCGCTATTAGTCGAAGCTTGCGGATTGAACGTTTTACATCTCTTAACTTTAAGATAAACCAACCGATTGAAACACATAATTGTTCTTGATTTGTCCCCGTGCAATAGGTACGGTAAAGATGAGATCTACAGTTGTCTAACGGTGCAGCCTATATTGCAGAGAAACTTATTGATTGAGTGGCGGTCGCACGCATCGTTTGCCAAATACTAACATCAATGCACCAATGGCTTTAGTGTTACTAACAGCCTAGATTTACGAGATTTCTATTTCCTTTTTCAAAGATAAATAATCGTAGAAATTAAATCACTAATTACTAACTATATTTAATGGAATTATAGAGTCAAAACAAAAGCTCGCATACCGTACCAAAATTTGCATAAATAAGCCATAAATATACCATTTTCTCACAGGCAAATTACTGACTAGCAGCTTCAGTAATGAGCAATAATATCATCCTTTGCTTTCTACATCCATAAAATAAAATGGAATGGACAGTGGACACGCCTTGTGATTTACGTTGTATTTTGTTTATACAATCTTTACGTTAAATTTGATAGTACCTACATGCCTATTTATGAGATTGATGATATAAAAATTACACCAATTTAAAAACCAATCCATAAAGGTTTATATAAATGTATACCAATGACCTTAATTTCACTTGTCTGCGTGTATTTCAATGTTGCATAATACTTTTTAACCCTGAGCAAAAGTTAAAAGAGGCACGAAGATTATTTTCAGTCATTCAACATAATCCTAAATAATATTACATTCAACACTAAAAGTTAGCTCTTTGTGTTTCAGAAATCTATTTCAGAAGCTTAATTTTGCATGACATGAACTACTTGTATTGTAATACCGCAATTTCATTGTTCATGATCCCTATTTTTCACGTTTCGTATGAATTTAAATAAAAATTTCAAAGTCTTGTGAAACACTAAACATCTGCTGTCTACACGTCTTCACGATGTAGACATTCGATAAAAGCTGTGGGAATAGCGTGTGTGCTTCCGCATCCATTTGGTTTCAAAAGCGATCTTCACTGTGGGAACTGTTTACATTGCGAAAATGTCTAGCTGAGAGTAAAAAAAACTAATTTCATTTTTCTAAGGAATGTTGCAAAATCTAATTGTTTTAACACAATGCAACATTCAATTGACTCAGGGGTGACTTCGCGGAAGTTCATCTTAAATAATAATAATAATAATATGTGTGGACATCTCACACAACGCCATCTAGCCCCAAACTAAGCAAAGCTTGTACTATGGGAACCAGCTAACTGATACAATACTTAGATACTTTTTGTTTGTAAATACATACATAGAATACAATATAACACCCAGACACAGAACAAACATCGATGTTCATCACACAAAATGTTTGTCCTGGGTGGGAATCGAACCCACAACCCGCAGTTCAGAAGGCAGGGTCACTACCAACTGAGCTATCGGGCCAGTCACAACACAACACAATACAAAATTATAAAAAAGAAACACACTACAACACAACGCAATGACAATATGGCAGCAGATGGTCTGGATTAGATTTTTGCTTTCTTGAATGTGATGTGGTTCCTAGCAAGCCTAATTAAGAAAACTACGAATACCCTAAGATGCATATATTTACGTATACCACCATGCTATGATTTCATCGCGATGTTCCCTTCACCTTAAGCTCAGTTTATTGCAGGATTCGAATCCACGACTCACGGATCACAAGTCGGCGTCACTTCCGATCAAACTATCATGGCCTTTATTACTATACTATAACAAAAGTTGCGTAAATTTCTAATCAGTCTGAACTTATTGCAACAATGCCTTACCTAATGACTATGGCGGACCGCTTGATTCCATTGTTGAAAGTTATTCTAAAAAGGAAACTGTCGTAATATGCAAGAATCTTGTATTTTATTGCATGTTTATGCTAATTTAGTGATCATGTGACCGAGCATCCGGAACAAATGTCTTGTGTAACAGACTAAATTATATGCCCAATAAAACATTAAAATCTAATCTTTCTCCTATCTTCGGTAGATTGAAAACTGAGAAGTAAACAAGTTTGTGTTTACTTATAATTATTAGTGTTTTTTTGTTTTGTTGTTTTGTTGGACCTGGAATTAACCAAAAAAGCCTTAAAAAATGCTTAAGATTACCTACTTAACCTACTTTTCTTTTTATTGTATTCCTATGTATACAATGGAAAAAGGGAAAAGTAGGTAATCTTAAGATTTTAAGAGGATTGCGCTATAAATAATCCTTCCTGCTTACGACTAATATCAAAAATCTGTTATCATAGAAGTTTAGTAAACCACGGATACTTAATAACCTACTATTTTCATATATGTGTAGGTGTGTGCACTTCACCAAAGTCAAAATTATTTTAATTTTAGTTTAGTGGTTGTAATCACACGTTTGTAACGAATATAACGAATTCAATTATGTTCATTGAATATCTTTGAAGTCTTAATAAGTTTAGGCATTTTTTGCGTATTACAATAAGATACTTTTTCTTTGGAACTGGTCAATATTTACTTGTTGCCTAACCAATTGTGTTTTTGTTCCAGTGGTTATGATGGCCAGCAGACATGCATCACCTATGAAGCGGTCAATCAAGCTTATCTCGAAGCTAGACAGAGAATCCGTAAGTTCCTATTTTATGCTTTTGGTAACTTAAAAACGCCATTGGCTCTTTTTCAAAATCATTTAATAAATTATCTGTTGTGGGAAACCTTCGTGGCATTATTCCATCGTTCGCAGAACTAGACTAAATGCCCAATAACAAAATACACTAAACTACAAATACATTAAAAAGGCACAACTTACACAGCCTCTGGTGTGTGCTGGTTGAGCAGGTCGTCTCATAACGCGGAGGTGGCGAATTCGATTCCCGTGTCAAGACAGGTATTTTTGCACAGAAAAAAAAGCGCAAATACATGTTCTATGTCTGGGTGTTGTAGGACCATGGCCCTCGTAGTTTCTATTTAGGGTCCAGGATCTATGTATGTGATCGTTGGGCGTTATTATTATTATTATGATTTATACCTCTTAATATTTACGTATGGATTCATCTGATTCACAGTTGTATCCCAACCGAAGGGTGACTGGAAGCCCGAAGACTACGCGAGCGTTGGTGAACTTGTGCTCGACATTTCCATTAACTTGGCGCGGAGGTAAGTGGCATTCTACTACAGTACTGTACCTATAAGACCGTAGGTCGGGGACATTTTTTATTACGATTTTAAATTATTATTTCAACTGCACTTTTACGCGGCATTCACCCAATAACCCAATAACCTGCGTGTTCCATATTCACATATTCTGTTTTAATGGCAATGTGTTTTGGGGACTTGGTACAAGCCTTTCACTCTGGATTGTAATTATGTATTTTGCTTACAAAAACATACGCTCTGTATTGTGTATTGACAGATTGTTTTCTCTGATATAAATTAGATCGTATTTTCTAAAATGGTTAAACTTGTAGAGAAAACTATAACTTTGAATGTGTGTCAAGCAACAACTAAAGGTATCATGCTCAAATTTTTTCCAAGAATCTTTTCCTGAACTACCATATAATAATATAAAAGATCAATGATTAAATATTAAGTAAAATTAAAATGACTAAATTTTCGGATATTGAAATTAAATTTATTTCTCAAAGTTCGCAACCATGGTAAAATGGTTAATCAAAAACTTTTACTTTTACATCCAGTTAGCTATGTTAAACCTATTCGCAAATAAGACAAATCTACATGTCTATCCAGCCAAGAGCATTGTCTGTGCTAGGTCCTTGATCTTAGCGCTATTGTCGCCTACAGGCACTGACCTTTGCAGTGAACGGGTGCTGGTTTAAATGTCATCTTGTAATGTAATAATTAGCGTAACCAGAGAACATGCTTGACCATGCGTCACCATCTATCCGGAAGGGAACAAAGACGGCCAGTTCACGCTAGGTCTCAATTGAAGCTTAAATGTAGTTCCTTTATGCGTCTAACCAATGGTCACCGTTCACTTCCTCGTCTTTTCTGTACTCTACATATGTAACAGACGTCCATGAAAAATGGATCTAAATGCGTGCTTAACTATCTACGATTAATCTTACGGCTTTCTCAAGGGCGTGCAGTTCACGAACATCGCTTGCAACAATCAGGTGTCAAGTTGATTTAGTTTTTGACGGAACAATCACATGCCGGATTGTACGTTCTGGAAACGCTGTGACCACTTTAACTTTTTGCGTATAATTCTCATAGTCAAATTTGATAACGTTCTGCAAATTGTATATGTAAGATCGCAAACATTTTTAGAATTTGTACCCATTAGAACATTTCAAGTTATCTAAACTCTTGAGCAATACCGGATATTCTTCATTTTATTTTTCAATCTTACAATTAATTTATTATAACATATCACGGCTCATTAATCATTTCACGGCTAACTATCACGATTATCATCATGTATCATCCGAAGGTTGTTCTTTGTAGCTGATATCACTTATATTTTATCATGTCTACCTATATTGTGTGATTGACAGATCTAGGTTAAGAAATACTTGATAGCTTCTATTGTTTTAGAACATGACCAGTCAAGCAGCTTCTGATTAAAAAGCGAATAATTTAAATCTATTGCTTGTTAATCCAGTTACGTTTGATTGAACATATGTTATTGGAACCTAATGATTGGTAATTTGTGCCCAAACAAGGATCCATAGAACCGTTGACAATATTCAGCTTCGCCCATTTTAGACTGTGCTAATAGAGCTGTTGAATTGCAAAGTCATAAACTTTACACTTATTTTTTTAAATATGTTAGCTTATAGCATATAATGAACATTACTGACTTCTTTTCTTCAAAAATATTCATATAATAGGATTTTATAATATTGCTCCTTAATTTAAAAATTCGAGATAAATTAATATAGGTATGGTATGTTATTTATACCTATACTAATATAACTAATAGTATAATTATGTATTAGGTAAATTTGTGTCTTTTGTAGGTAAGAAGACCTAGTTTCTTTTGTGAAATTACCATAATATCCTCGTTTAAATTCAATATAATAGGAAACAACGGCCGAGCATATTGTTTATGCAATAAATAGTATTAAATTTCTATCGTTTCTATTATTTTTTGTTTGTGTCCTCTATGCTTTCGTAAGTAAGCTTTCGAATAGATTAGGTAATCTAAGATAAGGATCATCAAGAATAAGTACTCTAACATAATCTTAGATTCAGATTTCATTGTATTTTGTATAAATATAAATCAGTACAGCTGATATTGGATACACCCCCGATTAGTATCGTACTATAAGTAACTGATAAAGGCGTATAAATAATAAAAGTATTGTACGCGTCTGGCTTACGTCGCGTGGGTGCACACTTCTCTTAATTTCTACATCTAATGTCTGTCTAATTAATAATCTGGATGGCCTTCAATATCTAGTTGAGCTGTAAATTCATATGTGGATCAAGTGCTTACCTTGAACCACTTAAGCTCGTAAGTAACGTGATAAGCTATAAACAAAGTAGAGAACTCAAATGAGACATTAAGCACTCGTTTATGAATGTTTGTTAAATTTAATTTACAAATTTTATTACACTTGTATTGATTACATCGTTAAGGCCGTATGATAAATTAATCAAGTGTGGCAATAAAGACTTACAGGATATGTCACAGGAAGCCAATCAGTCACAAGGCGGATCACATATAAACTTATTTAATTCGTTACAATGTTTTCTTAGTTAGACTTACTAATGTGAGGTAATAATTTATCTTCAATGGCACTTATAATTAGGTACAGCTGAAGTGTAACCGAACACTCTCGTGTTATGACCACAATAAACCTTGGCATTTTAGATATCCGTTTTCAAATTGCACGCAACTCTTTTAAAAGTGTAACAATCAATTAAAAATGGATGTTTATTTATTAGCTATTACAAATTAAAGTGGTTTATTTGATTTTAGATCATTTATTTGTTCCAGCCATAGTTTTTTTTGAGCATGAAATACTTTAGGTACTAGTAAGTAAATTTAATTTAATAGGACGAAAGAAAATCAACGAAACAAAAATTACGTGTAGGTTCTGTATAGATATAAAATTATACAAATTAACCTAATAAACACATAACAGGTTGACTACCTACCTATTCAAATATTAGCAGTACCCAGCAACGGCGAAAATTTAATATAACTTCACTTTTCAATTATTTTATTTATTTGTATTGTAACTAGCTAACCCGACATCGACGGCCAAACGATTTATGGTCTGAGTTTATACAAAAATACCATAGAAAAAAAGACGCCACATTTATCCAGATTTTGAAAATTTTCTATGAAAAGTTACCTATTTTCACAACCTAACTCTACGTATTAATTGTAAGTAATAACATCATGGAATAATAGGCAAATTGGTACAGCGATGAGTGATGCGCTTACCGACGAATAACATTTAGATACATTTTTATTTAATAGAAGACAATCTAACGATGACCACAAGAAACCTAATACAAACTTTAATACCAAAATGTCCTTTGCAGATACGGTTTGACATACGAAGAGATCGAGAAGGGTCTACCTCTGATAGACACGTCCAGGACGTTGATCCGCGAGGTGTGCCCGCCGGTGTTCTCGCACGTCGAGTGTCGCGCTGGGAAGTACCGCCGTCTGGACGGCTTGTGCAATAACCTGCAGCACCCTACTTGGGGTGCCACTAACTCGCCTTTCCAGAGGTAAGTTTCGTTTTTGCAGACTGGCCCGATAGCTCAGTTGGTAGTACCCCTGCCTTCTGAATCGTGGGTTGTGGGTTCGATTCCCACCCAGAAGAACATTTGTGTGATGAAAATAGGTGTTTGTTCTGTGTCTGGGTGTTATATTGTATTCTATGTATGTATTTCAAAACAAAAACTATTTAAGTATTGTATCAGTTATCTGGTACACATAGTACAAGTTTTGCTCAGTTTGGGGCTAGATGGCGCTGTGTGAAATGTCCACTATTATTGTTATTATTGCAGATAATATATATATATATATATATATATAGCTTGTATAGTCATTATCCAAGTATATAAAAGGAAGATTCGTTGCACTAACAGTCACCTGTTGTCTTACCTATTACAGGGTTCGAAGTTCAAACCTTAATCGCGACTCGACGTCAACTAAGTACTGAACATCATATCCCTACTTCCTTTCCATTACTAAAACGTCTGTTTGTTTACGTTTGTTTGGGCTATATACTGCGAGATACCTTGCAACATTTTTCCATTTTCAGATTGTTGAGCCCGCTCTTCTCTGACGGTATCAACGCCCCGCGTATCGCGCACTCTGGTCATGAGCTCCCTCTATCGCGCGTGGTCTCACGAACCATGCACCCTGACGATGGGTTCCATGACCACGCCGGCACTGTTATGGTTATCGCTTGGGGACAGTTCATGGACCACGACTATACGCTTACTGGAACACCTTTAGGTAAAGCACATTCTTTTTGGGATACTCTCTTACGCTATAAAAAGTATCTTAAAATAAGTCCTCCAATGTTCAGATTATCTTAATCAGTCAATAGGTATGCTTTATTGGAATCAAGAATTTTAATGGGCTAACGGTGATAGAATCAAAACATGGTGTCAAAAATCAAATGAATCTTGAGTAAGAACAACAGTTCTAATATTGGTTATTCTACAGATCCCATCAATCGCAACGATCCCGAAGAATGCTGCAAACGTCCTCCTCACCTCAAGCACCCGTACTGTAATGAAATCCGCATCCCTGATGATGACTACTTCTACCGGCTGTTCGGAGTCAAGTGTATCGACTTCGTCCGAGGCTTCCCTTCACCGAGACCCGGCTGCCGTCTAGGTGAGTTAGATGGATGGCTTTTGTGAAAAAAGTATTGCATCATTTTACCTTAACCTTATGATTATGCGATTGCACCTCAACCTTGATATCATTGTAGATTTATTCCAGCTTATTATAGTCGCCACGACTATGAAATCTGTGAGTAACATTTTTCTTTTCATCACATTGCAAAATTGATCTAAATCGTATTTTACAAACACCTCATGACTTTGTTTACTACAATCTGCAATGTTTGTAAGCAGGTAAAAATAATGGTGCTGACAAACATTGCATCAAGTGTTCAGTGTGAGTGTGAGTGGCACTTTTTGTCGTCGTTGGCGTTTCAACAAACGCTCAAGTATCCCAGGGTCGTCGCTCTGACAACAAACAAAATATAGCCATTTGAGTATTTGCGATGTCGCGTCGTTGAGCAACCACGATACACGACTAGAGCTATTACTATGTCGCGAATTAAATCAATAGTATCTGCAAACAAAATGTTGCCATTTAACGACATGTCATTGACTCAGGTGCGCCTAGTGCTACTGCACATACCTAGTTAATTATAAAACAACATAGCTCAACCATATATCTTTTAAAATATAAACTATAACTAACTACTTATGAATAAACGAATGCCGCATGAATATTAAACTGACATCACTCCACTATCACATTTTAATCTCTTAAGAATGATCAGTATTGTCGCCCCCACATTTATAGACCCGATTACCTAATAACCTAACCGGTGTGGTCGAATCATCTGCCGCGCCTAGGTGAGAGGCGAAAGTAATTCCGATCATTACGTGCGCGTTACATTCGATTCGAGCTTCACTGAGAAACTCCAAGGTAAGAAGGAGTTTCTTGTTGTTTCCATATTGCGCAATACACAATCGTAGGATGGGAAGTGATAGTGGCAGCAAAATTAATTAGGCTGTGATTTTGCACTTTCGAAACAGGCTACATTAGCTACGGTTACTGATTGGTAGTTGATGATGATTCGATCTTATAAAGCATAGGTTTAACTATTATGTACCTACGTATTCAAGTAACATGACGTGGTATGTAGTAGGTGGTATTACCTACCTACTCTTTTCCAATTTACCCAAGATACCAAAACTATTTTTTTAAGTTAATGAATGATGTCGCGAGCTAGTTGTTAACCTGAAGTTAAGACGGCCGCACGTAACAGAACAGTGTCACTCGAAACTCTAAAATACAAAGTTTTGCGTGACACTGCATTGTGCACATCATCCTGAGACATCAACACAGTCTGGTAATAAGATTACTCGACTGCCAGATCAGATCGTAAAGTCTCAATTTCCCAGTAATTTCACTAGCTACAGTGCCCTTCAAACTGGAAGAGAGTTGTGCTTGGCGGCAGAATAACTGCATGGCAAAGCGGTGGTACCTACATAGACTAAATTTGCAGAAAAGTACTACCACCTAGTAAAAACTACTAGAGTACCTAGTAGTACTAACTAATATTTCGCAATAAAGTTACATATTTCATATATATCTAACGTAAATTTTAACTTAGGAATGTAGTCTCGCTTTGCGCAATATGCTTAATAACGGCCATTTGTTCTTGAACGTATAAGGCTCATGAAAAGAGCAATTCATCACTGCAGAACGGTGCAGCTCTTGTGCAAACACAACATTAAGAAATTATTTGCATGGAACACAAGCTCCACTCTGTTAACATAGTAAAATACTTCGTGTGTTTAACGGCTATACCTATGATAATGGCTATTTGCTCGGTTAATGTATAGAAATAAACACGGCTATTGAGGTATAAACTAATAACCGGCATAAATTAACCAAGCATGTATCGAAGGCTGACCACTTTATGGTAGCTAAATTGTACAGCATTTAATAATTTGATATTACTTAATTGCATCTAAAAGTCGTTTAACTTCATGTCCAGTCTCCGGTCATATGGTTCGCTTGCCTCATAAATATGCACAGCGGCAATGTGTGCCCCGCCCCTCCCAAGTGTTAAATATTTCGTTTTATCTTTGACAGGTTCAAGAATTCCATTCAACACATTAACAGGTGCTATTGATGGCAATACTGTATACGGGGTTACAGAGAAGTTTGCAAGGTAAGGAATATTTCGGTTTAATTTCCTTTTTCGTATCTCTTGTGCCTTTTGCATTAGATTGGTCAAATTTGATTGTTGTTTTACAGAAAGCTGCGTACAGGATTCGGTGGATTGTTGCGAATGAACCCTGTCTTCAAAGAATATGGCCTGAAGGACTTGTTGCCGCTGAAGCTAGACATTCCTGATGAAGGCTGCACCAGGCCCAACAAAAATATGTACTGTTTCGAAGCCGGTACGTCAAAAATTTTCCTCAAAATGTTTACTTGTCACGACAGAAATTTATTACCTATCAAAACTATGTTGAACTTTCCAAAATAGTCTCCTAAGGTGCAAACATATCATTTGTTATCAGGTGAAATCCGAGTGAACGAGCAACTTGTATTAACTGTAATGCACACACTGATGGCAAGAGAGCACAACAGAGTTGCTAATGGACTTGCTGAGGTCAATCCTCATTGGGACGACGAGACCCTTTATCAAGAAGCAAGGCGTATTAATATTGCTGAAATCCAGCATATCACATACAACGAATTTTTGCCTATACTGCTTGGGAAGGATGTTATGGAGAAATTTGGTTTGGTGCTTGAGAAAGAGGTAAAAAGAAAATTGGATTAATATTGGGCTTAATTTTATATTATGAAATCCGTGGAAATATATGCAAACTTAATCGTCTAATTAAGATAAGCAAGATAAGAGAAGCATGATAGAGAAAGTTAATAATACTAATAATTACTAGCTTGAATCTGTTCCGTTCCAAATCCGTTGTTCTGCGGTCTGCCGGTTTAAATTACATGTTATTTGATATTTCTCATCACTTCGATATTCACAGGGCTACTGGGATGGTTACGACCATGACGTCAACCCTGATGTCCTAGCGGCATTTGCTGCAGCTGCTTATCGTTTCGGCCATTCCCTTCTGCCAACTGCCGTAGAAAGATGGTCAAAAGCACATAAATTCATTGGTAAGAATCGTCATAACTTGAATCGTAATTCTGTCTCGCAGCAATTAGCTTTTACTTATTTTCTGTTTTTGTTTTCAGCATCCAAAAGACTGTCTGATCTGATCCGAAGGCCTTACGATTTATATAGAGCTGGTGTTCTCGACGAATATGTCATGGGATTGATGAACCAAGTAGCCCAGGCTATGGATGACTCTATCACTCAAGAAGTAACTAATCACCTGTTCAAGAAAGTTGGAGCTCGTTTTGGAATGGACTTGGTATCATTCAATATGCAGAGAGGACGAGAATTCGGGTTACCCGGCTACATGGAGTTCAGAAAGTTCTGCGGTCTTCCCGGAGCTGAGAGCTTCCAGGACTTGTTCGGATCAATGAGTAACCACACCGTGCGGAAATACGAAACTATCTTCGAGCATCCAGTCGATGTCGACTTATGGTCCGGTGGCGTTTCTGAGAGACCTCTGCCTGGTTCTATGCTTGGACCTACTTTTGCCTGCATTATAGCTACTCAGTTTTCGTACTCTAGACGAGGGGACAGATTCTGGTAAGTCTAATAATATCTTTTTATTATTCGTTTTGCAATAGCTTGTTTGAAAAAGTCTTCATTTTCCATCTTCAAATTATATCACACGTAACTTTTTGTTCCATAGGTTCGAGTTGCCCAACCAGCCCTCATCGTTCACGCCAGAACAACTCGCTGAAGTCAGAAAATCACGACTAGCTCGCGTCATCTGCGACAACACTGACATCATTGACACTGTTCAGCTGTACCCTATGGTCTTGCCTGACCATGAGCTGTAAGTTTTATTTTGTTTTGTCATTAAGCATCCATGAGGCGAGGCGTTACTACTTTAATCATCACTATAAATTACTACAAAAGTTTTCGGATGCTCCAATACAGTACCTAAGCTTTTTGCAAGATCATACTACCAGTTAAAAGTTCACCTTGTCTAAGTCTCTATAAAAATCTGTTGGTTTTCCTATAAATAAATAAATGAATAAAAAAACTTTTCAGCCTAAAATCGGCAATATGGCATCACCAACGTCTTTAACAGATTTGTTTGCATTGAGTACCTACTAATCCAAGTTGATATAAACAAATCATAATCATTTAAATTAATTTTTACTTATTATACATTTTCAGAAATCCGCGCGTTCCATGCAGGAGCGGAATTCTTCCATCCATGGATTTCAGCAAATGGGCTGAACCGGCTCCCTTCCACGGAACCGCGAAAGGATTCGTGAGTAGCTTCTCCTACAACCCGTACCTTGGCAAGAAGTAGACCAGCACAAGTAGCATTAAGTAGAATTCGCACAGAGTACTGTGGTCATAGTCAATGTAGAGATATAACACGTTCAAGCTAAACACGTTTGGACTCTTTTATTTGAATTTAGTCATCAAGATTTTGAGTCCCGGGTTTGAGTTTCTAAAAGCTCAGTTGTATTCTTGCCCTAGTCTTTTTATGGTTTTTTAGTGATAAAGACAGTTGTTGCTATTTGTAAAACTTTTGGCTTGAATGATGTATTTCTACCCGTAATATCAGTTTTAGAACTGCACCGTTGTTATTTACACATTTTGTAGCGATACTGGAATTTGTAGCGATAGTGGAGTTGGATACAAGCGTTGTGTTACATATACTATATTATTTATTCTGTGGTGATGTTAGTAATGTTTGGAGACGCGAAATCCATGTCAATTTGTACAATTTAAAAACCAAGTAACTTGCGCCATTAAAGAAAGCGGACTTTGCTATTGTGTTCTTACTTCTACACTGCATTTACGACTTTGTGGGAGTGCATGAAAAAGCTTTTTATTGTCCTTTTTCAGAACATTTTCTTTAATGGCGCTTGTAGAATTTTACTGTAAATATTAATGCTCGTATTTGTAGACATAAGTAAAATAGTGACGATATACCTACATGCTTTGATGAATGATTAATTTTTAGCATAAATATTACCTAAATATCTAAAAAGTACCTGCCTGTAGTTAACACAATTTTTACTATTAATTAGTGGCTTTGGCAATTCCATCACAATTTCGCCAATCTTGAAGTGTTAACAGAAGTTGTTTAAGTTTCCAAAACTACTGATTCAAGTTCAAGTCATAGATAATTAATATTTTACTACACTATGTGCAAGCGTATCTGAAATAAGAAGCGCTTTTTAGGTGTTAACAATATAATTTTATATACTTACTTTTACTATCATATTTTGTACCTAATAAAAATTGCCATAATTTACTTAGGTTTTTTTATGTAACCTATATAAACACGTTTTATCTGAAAGTTTTTGCTGCCAGTAACTAACCAATACAACTTTAATCATAGATACATTCAGTTATGTTTCTCTTCCAAGCATGTTAAATATTAACGCCTATTTATCTTTTGTCAAAATAGCGCCTATTTGTTTGCTCGTTATTACAATCTTTGTGTCAATTTTCTTTTATTTTTCACAAGTGGAGAGGTATATTTGGTTAGATACTATCGTCATCGTTAATTTATTTTAGTTATTGTAGATTAGATCATGCTCATAAGTTGTAAATATGCATACCTACTATTAAATAATGTTCACTGTAGTCACGTTGTTTTATTTTATCACTTAGATATTAGTATACATAGAATACACTACTAGACACCATTACCGGAATGTTCAGGTATGTGGAATTTGTTGCACTAAAAAAAACACCCACATAACACATAATCTAGTACCTAATTAATTATACTTTTACATCTATTTTCGCAGATAACAGATGCTTTTGTAAGCAAAAACGTCAGTGACAGCTTCATCAACATGGATCAGGTAAACAAAACTAAAGAACATACTTATAATCGCATTGTTAGCGAAGAAAACTGTTTGCCAGATAGTTTGACATCAAATTTAAATAATTGCTCTTGTAATGAAACTCGTCATTCTATCGAAGTTCCAGAGCAGAATATGGACTTAATTAATACTAACACTAATAACAGCACAAATGTTGCTGATGCCATTAATGAAACCAAAAGGAACCAATCAGCTTTCAGTGGGGTTACAAATCATGATACTGTATTAAAATATGTGTATAAAAAAAATGACAAAATAAATATTCCTGATAAACCTAAAGGTAATTCAAAGAATAGCTTAAAAAGAAAGAAGCGGTCTTCTCGGTCAAATATTTTGAATGACACTAAAGCACCAATAATTGTCAACTATGAAACTTCACACACTCCTCAAAGAGATAAAGAAATCTGGTTACCAGCCAAAAATACTGCAAACATTATAAAACATTCTGACTTAGCTGATTTCAACATTGAAACTTTGCATGACAATAATAATGAACAAACTAATAATAAAAATGATCCGTCTCCTGAAAAAAATATTGAAAATACTAAGGACAGTAATGAAAGCCTTGAAAATGATAAGCAATCTACCATCGATTCAGAAGAAAGTAATGAAAATAATAATGGCAGCTCCGAAAGCAATCAAAATAGTAGTGAAAATAACCGATACAACGAGAACAATGGAAAATATGCACATAGTCAAAGTAGTGAAAGTTTAAGTAATGAAGAAGAACCACATTCATCTTCTTTACACGGTACTAAAAATAGTAAAGAAGAAAATGATAGCAACGAATATGACAAATTAAAATATATCAAACCTCAAAATGGAATAGATGAAAGCAACGAAAATAGGTCTGATGAAACCGCAAAGAACAGTATAGGCTACAGCATAAAAAATGAAGAACAAAGTTCTGAAGAAGACTTTAATTCAAATTACACATCTCCAAAAAATTATGAAAATTCACCAAGATATGAAGATAGTCCTAAGACAGTGGTGAAAATTCAAGATGTAGATTTAGGAGAATATGAAATAATACAAGTGAATAAAAATGGTGAAATAGAACCAGTAAAAGATTCTTATGAAAACAGAAATCTTGGTTCTGAAGTCGAAATAATTTCTACTTCAAAACCTCATACCAGAATCAAACAAAATGAAAAAATTTACTCCTTACCAAAGGAACATTCAGAATCTTCTAGTGTGGAGTCTAATGAACATGATGAGCTTACACATATTAATGATGAAGAGGTAAAACCCGTTGTAGAGATTAACTCAGAGGTAGATAGTACTGAATCAAGTGAGGAAAACTCTAACGAAGCTCTAAAATCAAAATTGAATCAGAGCTTGGAATCTTTAACAGGTGTAAATGAGGATGATAATGCCAATAAAAACGATAAGCTTCAAGAAAATGTGCCGCAACGTCTGGGAGACGTTAAACAAGAGTTTGAAAGGATTCCTGTAAATTACAAACATGATGATACAAAAAAAAATAAGGGCATAAATGATAAACGTGATTCCAATAAAAAATATGATGATGATAATGATAATGATGAAGGAACTTTAGACAAAATAACACCTCGCTACGATGAAAATCTAAACATTAAGTTTGATGATATAAGCATAAAATTGCCTGAAATAAAGTTGCCAGAAGACATTTTATCGTATGCATTTGAAAATCCTCCTGTTTCTAAAGAGAAAAGTAGCGAAGGAGAATCATCAAAATTTCACCATGACAATTATAACATTAACAAAGAAGAACAGGTAGAAAAGCCTACTTTCTACCTCGATAAATTAAATTATAAAAAAAATGAAAAAAATAATCAAGAAAAGGATAAACCGAGATTCTATCACTACAGTGATGAAATTCAGGATGAACTACCACACACACAAATAAACCAGGAAAATCATGACGAAGATGATGATGACGAGGATGACTCTAATGATAATAAAAATGAACACTATGGATATTATGAAGATAACCAGAAAAAAGCTGATTACAAACAGGGAGAAAAGAATGAAGAAGATGAAGACGATGATTTGTATGAAAAGTTTGTGCGAGAAAGATTTGGAAAACGAGGAACTTTTGAAAAGAGATTGGAAAAATTGACAGATCACAAAGCTCAAAACCCACATTTATACCAAAAAGTAAAAAATATCCTGAAAAAAACCAAGGACGTAAAAATACAAGCTGAAAAAAGTGGTGATCCTAATGCTGGTTACATGTGGGCTTTAGAATACGGTGAACAATTATAAAATATAATGAAACTAAGTAATCAGAAGCTAGAGCAGATAAGTATAAAGGCTTTTCGTGGAGATTTGAAAGAGCTGACTGATAAATACGATATTGTATTTAAATATTATTTCCAATCTTATCCCAATACACCGTCACCAGAGAGATGGAGGAGGTAAGAGGATGGTGTCAAATCTAAGAGGGATAAAAAACTACTTATATTTTTACACTCGGTTCGATTTCTTCAATGGCGTGGGTTATATTCACAAACTTATGCATTTCTGTCTTCATCGAATCAGATTTTAGACACAAAAATGTAGTGTAAATAAGTAAGTACTTACACAGGTACTCTTCAATAATGCTATTAAGAAAAATAAAGGTCTCAATTTAATTTAATTTATGGTACAATGATATTAGTTATTATAATGTTTAGTAATAAGCTTTAAAATTATGATATTAAAATTAAATCAAATGACTCACGGGTTTTTTTATTATGTATTTAATTCACCGATATTAGCTCACTCATATATAGCATGACTACTACCAGCATATATAGGGACAGGTCAATAATAATTAATCTCCATCTATGGGGCTGATGATCTTCAAACAGCTGAACAGACTTTCTTGAATAATAAATAGCTAAGAAGACACTCGATCAAGTCGCCTTACAAATACAAATAGAAAAATAAATATTGGATTTCCGTTTTGGAGCTACAGTGCTGCAAACAGGCACACATACGCATGGTAAACTTATAGCACACTTCCGTTTAGTCGGGAGCTAAAACGAACGTGATAATAAACTAAATAAAATCGGTAAGTAATTGCCGGAGTTAAAATAAACGTAATTTTTTTTATTTTGGAGCTGGGTTTGGCTTGAACGGATTAGGCTGCCGGACTAGAATATATTCGCTACATTATAATAGGTCTTTACCTATGAAATTGCCGTTTTGCAGTACAGACTTTTTCAAACAAAAAAAAGTTTTGATTGGCTATGAATTCTAAATTCAAATTAATTTTGTTTTAAAAATATGACATTCTATTTACAATATAAGTCTTTTGTTTATTGATTAGCGTTGTATTTTCATTACATTTCAACATTTTTCCTCATAATGGATACTTTGAAATTTCGTGTAATTATGGAATATGAGTTCCGTCGTGGCACCAACGCGGCACAAACGACACGTAACATCAACGACGTTTACGGAGAGAACTGTACAAACGAACGTACAACCCGTTATTGGTTTGCTCGGTTCCGTTCTGGGAATTTTGACTTGATAAATGAACCTCGTGGTCGTCCGGAAACTTTGGTCAACAATGATGAATTAAAGGCGATTGTGGAAGCTGATGAATCTCAATCTACAGCTGAGCTGGCAGCAGCTTTTGATGTTAGCATCAAAACAATATTGGTCCATTTACGACAGATTGGCAAGATAAAAAAGCTTGATAGATGGGTGCCCCACGAACTTAACGATCGCCAGCGCAACGTACGCGTCGAGACTTGCGTTGCGCTGCATAACAGGCACAGAAATTAAGGAATTTTGAACCGAATTGTTACGTGCGACGAAAAATGGATTCTTTTTGACAATCGAAAGCGCTCAGCAAGTTGGTTAGATCCTGGTTCGGTACCAAAGCAATGTGCAAAACGAAAAATGACCCCTAGAAAGGTGATGGTCACAGTTTGGTGGTCTAGTGCTGGTGTGATTCATCATAGCTTTTTACAAAACGGCGAGAGCATTACTGCAGATGTGTACATTGAAAAACTGGCCACAATGATGGTGAAACTCGCACGTCTGCAACCAGCTTTGGTCAATCGGTCGTCTCCACTGCTACTTCACGACAACGCGCGACCCCATACTGCACAACAGACCGTCTCTAAGCTGCATGAGTTGGGTTTGGAAGCTCTCCCTCATCCGCCATACTCACCAGATCTTGCGCCTACCGACTATTACTTTTTCCAAAATTTGGACAACTTTTTAGCGGGAAAAAAATTCAATTCCCGAGAGGCAGTACAAAACGCCTTTGAAGAGTTTGTTGTCTCCCGTCCTGCTGATTTTTTCAAGAAGGGCATCCATAAACTGCCACAGCGTTGGCAAAGATGCATTGATTGCAGGGGTGATTACTTTGAATAAAAGAAATAAATAACTTCGAAAAAAAAATACTTTAACTTTTTTCAAACAAAACGGCAATTTCATAGGTAAAGACCTAATATTACGGCGGCAGATTCTTAACTTGAGGTTGGTAGCTATAGAGAGCCCTAGTAGGTACAGATTGGTCCCAGCGGCCGCTCTAGGTTCGTTGAGACTATTTCTTTATTATTGTGCTAATTAGCCCCACTGCACCAAACTAAGATTTCATCACGATGTTTTGCTTCACCGATCTCCTTAAGATCATTCTGCAATGGGCTGATGATTATGAATGTTGGATGGAATTATGACTCAAACCCGCGAGCCATTATTTATACAGAACCAGTAACCGTGTCCCCAGCCCAGACCCTTGTCTAATTTCTGTTTAATCTGTGCGGAGGACAAAAAAAAACATAACAGCAAAGTGCTGCCGCATTACGCATGTCTAAAATCTTTAGACATGCGTAATGCTTTTATGCGGAAACGTGAAAATATTATGTTGCAAGCCGAGAATTTCGGTTTGGAATTTAATAATAGGTACTTATGGTGGCCTATTAACCGATTAGTGTTTGTAACTCATAGTAATTACTATACAGCAAGTAATTACTCTCAGATTTGTACCGAAAAAGAAATGATACAGAATAGATAAAAATGCGTATTTTCTTGTTCTCTCCGAAAGTCCATAGAATAATTCAGTAAACTATGCACTGTTTCACTGACATGCTTGTTAACTGTGCTGTGACTAGACTAGATTTTGATGACTTGAATAGGATAAAACTAGATGCTGACTAAATACGCTGATAGTGTGAATTCAAACTTAAAAAACAAGTAACAACTCGCTATAGAAAAACACTGTCAGTGTCACAGTTGCCGTTGTCAAAATGTTAATGTAAGAAATCAAAATTTATAACCTCCAATTCATAAAGAAATATTTTCACTCTAGTGCGTTTTTGCCGTATATTGTCATCTTTGGCCGATTATTATTAATAGTAATACAATTAAATAGGCACTGAATTATAGTGCAAAACAAATATTATATCACCATGGCCGAAGAATTGCAGAAGAAACTACAGAAGGAGGTAGAAGTTTACACTAATATGCAAAAGGAATACCGTAAGGCAGTAACCCAAAAGCAGCAATTAGATAGCCAGTTGAATGAAAACAAAGCCGTGAAAGAAGAATTGGCATTGTTAAAGAAAGATTCAGAAGTATATAAACTGATCGGGCCGGTTTTAGTCAAACAGGACTTGGAAGAAGCACGACAAAACGTAGCGAAACGTATGGAGTACATTAGCAAGGAAATTAAGCGAACTGATGATCACATTTGCGCGTTAGAAAACAAGCAGGAAGCACAACAAGAGATCTTGAATAAAATAAAAAATGATCTTAACAAATTGAAACTTAAAGCTTGAAAATAACAACATCAAATATTTTTAGCTTTATGTTGTATTTTAACATGTTCATATTTACTAATTATAAGATATTTATCTAAACAATTTGCTAGTATAGTTTTTGTATCTACACCCTCACACCTATCAATGTACCATTTAAGGTGGCTGGATCTACACTGAAACAGGAACTTCAACATTTTTTCAGTTATTTCCTCTCTATATTATATCTAACTTATTATTATGATGAGAATCGCAGAAAGTGGATCTATGCTTATTTTTTTCATAATCTATTAAAAATATTTTGCAATAATGCTTTTCTAAATGATGTTAAGAACCAATATTTGTTGCTTCTCATCATTTAGTAGCAAATATGTGGATCATGTGTATTTATGTTGACTATTTTAATACATGTAGTTATGATATGAATAACAATGATCTGTCTTCATTTGAAATAAAAAGATCCTAATATTACCTAGGCTAGCTAATAATATAGTAAATAATAAGTAAAAAATTGACCAACTTTTGAATTAACTTCTTTAGACCAAGTAGACCAACAGCTTTATGAACCTAGTAATTCATTTTTGTGAATCCTAAACCATTTTTATTAATCAATGGATATCAATATTCATAAATTTTTTGTCCTAGTCTTACTTTATTTGGGGTTTGTGCAGTACCCAATAATAAGGTACCGCAAGGTCATTACGCAAAAAGGGCTGCAGAGGAGCCTAGTTGTGGAAAACAGCCTGCACACCAAATACCAAAGCACAGATTATACAATTCTATACTAGTAACCAGTAATCTATAAAGTTATATTCAGCCCCCTACTTGGCACCAAGCCAATAGTATTACCCAATAGTACCACTAATCAGCTGATCCAAGATATTAAAGATAAAGCCCCCTTACTTGGTTTCTACAACACCCACACTGGATGAGATTGATTAGCCCTTTACTTGGGTTTGATATTCTTTTTTAAATTTTTATTCATTTATGCAATTGAAGTTTTCTGTTAGTTGCAAAATAATTTTCTTTTGTTTTAAGTTTGTATTGAAAAAGAATAGCTTTTTTAGCAAATGCTAAAAATATTTATAGCGGCAAAAAGTACATGTTATTTTTATGAACATGACACTCTGAATAAAAAAAATGATTTAAATGATATTCATCAATGATTCACAGAATAAAGAGATTGCAAGAATGTGCTATCTTAAATATATTATGTAAAATATCTACACCACAGTTTCCTTCAGCTTGCTATAAAACTAATAAGTGTTGATTTAAATTATATAATAAAAGAACTGCTTTATAAAAATAATTGTTTTTATTGTATTTATAAATATAAGTAAACTCCCAAAAATATATTGTACTTATTACAATTTTCTTAATATTAATGGCACTTTTGGAATGTTAAACATTTTGATATAATAAAATATGAAGGGTATATTGTTAATACTACAGTTAATACTAAAAGTATGGTTCAGGCCATATTTTATTTATAATACTAAGATATTGTATATGAAATACATTATTTTTCTGTATTAACTATCAACATAATTATAAAATCACCAAGTTTTAATAAATACAACAGTATGTATATTTATAGGATAGTCACTACCTGGACTCGTTTGTAATTATTATGGATCTTATCATGACCCTGAGTGCTAGGACAAAATAAATGCAATATAAAATTATGATATAAAGTTAGCAAACCTTGCTCTCAAACAAGAACCACCAACATCATTCAAAGTAAATAAATAATAAGTGGCAAACACTTATAATTTATTTAATTCGATACTTTGTTTCTCCCATAGGCTTGAACTTAGTGAAAAATTCCTAAGTCTATGGTTGATAATTTATATTTACTCAATGTCTACATGTTATGTACTCCTGGTCATGGACATTTTATCCTTTAATAATATGTCAAAAGGATGATGTAAACTAATAATACATTTATAGTCTGGTCCCTCATTACAGCATTAGTCTTTTATACTGACTTTCTTTTCTTTTAATATTTTAAAATAAAGCTACTTTATTCTGCTCTGAACACATGGCACGCTGCAAAATGGCATTTCTTGCTTGACAACAAATCTTCCACTGAGGAGGCTCTTCCCACACATTCTGCCAGAGCATATGAAGCAGTCCGCATGCCAATGGAGATTGGTCCAGGAGACGCCCTGCTGCTCAGGGCCGATGATGCCAGAACACGCTCGGCATCGCTCTGCGTGGAACTGGTCATAGCAAGTCAAACATATCGGCAGCCCACTCTTGTCATCTGGCACGTACATCTGCCCGCCAAGCGGAGCATCGCAGTGATAGCAACAGAAATGCTCTACGTGGAACGCCCGGCCTTCTGCCGCTGTATACGGACGCGTAAAGATTAATTCATCGCAGCCGGCGCAGCGCGGGATTTCTAACACATTAGCCAGGTCTCTAGCGCAGTAAAGCTCCCCCTTGCAGAAGAAGTAGACAAGGTCTGCCAGTAATTCCCCACACTTGCTGCAAGTAAAGCACTGCGGGTGCCAGATTGCCTCTGGACCGGCCCGATCTGCCTTCACAGCGACTTCGCCCGCAAACATTGGCTTTAGGCAGCGCTTGCATGGCACCCCTTCATTGTATAGCTTCCTGTTAAATTCTAATTCTGCAGGCGTTATCGACATCTCGGTGAGTTGATCGATGATCGGCTCTAATAGCTCCTGGCTGGAATTTGAGGATACCTGGTACCCGGAATCGATTGGGGAAGCGTTGTCGAGCGTTTTGTTTCCCCACTCGGAGGATGGGTTGGGAGGTTTCATATCGCCGGGATATGTACTGTAGTTCGGCAGTGGCGGAGGTAGGTCGTCCTCGGAATGAGTTCTAAGATATTCGCGCAGTGGGGCAGTCTGCTGTGGCTCCACTTGGTTTATGGGTTTCATGGAAGTGGAGTACTGAGGATTGATCTTCGTGGAACAAATGGTGCCGCTGAGCTCTGCTGTGGTCGGTTCGTGTTTCCAGCTCCAAATCTCGCCATTAGGAGCGAATATGGTACCTTTTTGTATTCTGCTGTCCAACAACTTCGCGCTGTTCAGGACGTTGTTATTGGCGTTGGACCACAAGTCCGGCATAATTTGAGCTCCGAGGACTTTAGTTGAGAACTCATTTGTTTCGTCTCTGAACTGAGGATTATTGTTATATTCCTCTCGGAATTGTTGAATTGGTTGAAGATAGACATCATTATCAACCGAAACATTCAAATCGTTCAAGTTCTTCAGAAGTTTGTCGTAGATGGGGCCATGTTCAACTGCACTCTTGATCCGATCGGACTCAATGTGCATAATATGCAACTTATCTTTCACGATACGGCTGAGAATGGGGCTCGACTTGTAATCTGGCAAGTTGGCAGTACTGCTGACCACATTACCTTGCGAGTCGAGTACCAGTTTTTTATCGGATGCATTCTTTGGCACGATGTTGTATTTGACGCCACGGGATACGTTTGAGATCTTCAACGGTAGAGCGTAAGATTTTGGAGCAGTGTGAGACTTACTGCTTTCGACTGAGTACACGTCGCCATTTTGTAGCGGCGCGACGCGGACTACGTTGCCCATACCCACCACATTCTCTTTGATACGAGTAATATATTCCTGAAAAATAAATAAAGGAATTGTAGCTTACCTTTTAAAATGATTCAAAACTAAGTGTATGGTGGGAAGACCCTCAAAACTATTTCGGTTTATAGCAATATTCTCCGAGATTTCTTCTGCAAGTGCAACTGCACACTACGTAGTATATGGGAAAGCTTTTATTATCTAGTAGACAGTGTAAGTAATTTAATGCAAATCATTATTCATTTATATAATGAATGCACACCGCGGAACAGTCCAAAGAATTCCACGCATAATCAAAATAATTATTAATATTATGAGTTACAATTTACAAAGGTTTAACTGGAAGAAAATTCTTGACCACACCTATCAATAGAATTAGAAGTATATTGTATAGCAACTTCATACACAGTAAGCCCTGACGATTTGGCGATATTAAATAAGTAGCGAGTCTTGCTTCGACGCGGTAAAATGCAATTCAGCACTCGCAACACTGCAATACTAAAGCAGCCAATCTCTTTCTGTTGTACATCACATATCACTTCAGACTCTATTGTTTCCCGCCCGGTGACGCTATAAAGGTCGCTAGAGACCAACAGCATTAGCCCGTTCAAGAAAAAACTATTGTTTAATAACACGTGCATAGGTGCCCGCCTTCACACTATTTACTATCAATTTTTGTCACTGTATAGGTCACTCGCCCGGGCTCTACATCGTTTTACTTTAACGTAAAATTGTTTAAATCATTAGCATTTGCCCCTACCAGCATCTACCCAAACCTGCCTTGTTTTAATGTACACCTCTGAAAAGGACAATTTTTGAAAGGACTTTGTGAAGTGTGTCTTTTACTACCACAGACTGGTGATGACAATATTATCTCCTGTCTTTATCTAATTTCTGGATCTAGTCTAGGGAAATTAGCAGCTGGTTAGTAGATGTAGATACATACAGTATGCTCCGACTTCTCCTGCTCGTTGGCGTGGTGCCTCGCTGCGAGAGCGACATCGTGAGGCGGCAGCTGAGTGCGGAGGTTCGCGCGCCGCCGCCGAGCCGCCGCCGACCCCGATACCGGCGCCAGCGGACCGAGGCACGACATGTACTCTGACACCTGTATAAATCATTCATTCATTCATAACATTTTAAAGTAATAATAACTTTACTAGGTGGTAGGACTTTTCTGCAAAGTTCGTCTAGGTATGTACCACCGCTTTGCCAGTTATTCTGCCGCCAAGCTGTAGTGTGCAAGCCCTACTGTGTTCCGGTTTGAAGGGCTCTGTAGCTGGTGAAATTACTGGGCAAATGAGACTTTATGATCTGATCTCACCGTCGAAAAAAGTTGAAGTTGGTTCACAGATCCATTGTAACATAAAGTAAAAAATTTGTATTATTAGTTTGGTATGTCCATGTTTAATTTATGTGGTAGTAATATAATGTGGTCAAGATGGCGACATTAACATTAAGCAAAGCAAAAACATAGTTATGCCGGTTGATAGATGGAGCTACACTAAAGAAATTTTACTTCAGTTGTGTGGTCTAGCACACTTGTTTTTTTTTAATCTTAGATAGTATATTATATTTCATTGTTATTGTACATGGAAAACCAAGAGCTGGTTAATTGCTACTAGATTTAAGAGTAAGATAAGAACATAAGAAAGCAAACTTAAGGCTTAAACAGTTTGTTATTTGTCCTACCAGAAAAAGTATAGGTAAAAAACCATGTCAAAGTGAATGTCAAATATTTTTTTGCATATAGGCTATTTTTACAAACTTTCACTTTTGTGCTAAATCAAAAAGATCGGAGTAGATTGCTATCTAGTAAATAGCAGCAGAGTTTACTGAAAAAAATAATCAATCATCATGAATTTACATACACCTTGTCCACTCATTTAATTTTATTGGAGAATAATACCTATAATTTTAACCTAAAATATTGTATTTTGGATCTAGGTATAATGCTATCTTTGAAGTGTCATGTTTCAAAAATTATACAAACAAGATGTTGATCATTTTATTGATAACTAGTCACAGATAAAGATATGATTACGTACCTAGTTGATTATACACATTGTTCCTACATTCCTTATCAATTTGATATGATTATAACACAATCTAGCCGTGACATTGTATAGTTGGATGTATTGGTTTTTAGTACTTACTTATAGGTATTTAAATCAACAAAAACAGGATGCATGCAGCTACATAATTTTTTTAATCTATTTATAATACAATCTGTTCTTATCTTACCAGCTCAGTCGATGCATTTGGTGGCACCCAATCAACTTTAACTGGTTTGTCTGTCAGCCCTCGGATTTTAATCAGCGGCACTGAAACCAGTTTTACAAATCATTTTTTGAAGACTCATTAATTCAATTAATAATAGATAATAAATACCTAATTATAATTGCCAATTCTTGTGTATTTTATATGAAACAAATGCTTACATGAAGCTTTCTTCGGTTTAGTGGTTCCAAGTAGTTCAAACTGAGCCCATCCTGACAAGTCATCATCCTGGACATCATGAACATCCTTGCTGCAATGGCATGCCCTGCAGACCTTACGCCAGAAATGAAGATCTAGCCCTGGGCATTTTGATCCTGAAATGTTATATATACTGATAAGAAAATACTTCATAATATAGACCAGTTGAATGTCACTCTGACTTCTACAAAAGTACCTATGTAATATATTTCTGATATGAAACCTGTGTTAATAAGTTTTCCCATTGATCATTAATGCAAATTTCAAATCGCAAAAATATTTTACTGCATGTAGGCACAATATTATAATCATGAAACACAGCAAATAGGATTGCTCTGAATAATACAATTACTATTATTGGAAATTATAAAAAATAATAGACCAATACATACCGCAAGAGTTGCAAGGAGCGCCAGCGCCGCTATCATGTCCTAATCGTGCTTTGCTGAGTTTCTCTCTTTGGCTCTCGAGTTTAGACAACCAGGCTGGTGCTTCCGGCGTCTCCACGCATGATTCACTCATGTTCTGTCTTTATTACTCAATGGTGCAAGGTATGCCGTATTGTATATGTATTACGCACCTATGAACACAAAATAATGGTACTTATCACAACACAATAATTATGCTTATACAAATGAAACTCAGGATTCAGACTATCGGGCCTACAGGCAATCATTAAATCACTATCAAATCATAACAAATTATTTAAAACAGTTATTTACACATTCGCTTTTAGTACCTCAAAACGAAACCAAATAAACAAAGGTAAGAACCACGGAATTATTCATACTTACTTCAACTTAAGGAATTAAGGAATAGAAAAACAGAAAAATAATACAAATTACAAAATCAAAATTATGAAAATATGGAAATTGGAAATCCTGTGAACTAGGGATGTTCATGTACATACATAATACTTTATAATTTGTGATTAAGAAACGATTGATGAAAAATCGATTTTCATCAGGATCACCGGTTGAAAAATCGATACACTATTTGGAAATCAATAACAGTCGCATATAATTTATTGAGATCCTTCAAAGTTTTCAAATAAAAATGCTGAATGATAAAAAATAGGAACACTGAACGAAATATTCTGATATACAGAGTGTGGCGTAACAGTGGTCCAACGTAAAGATGTCGACACTCCGTGTATTCAGCTATCCCATAGCGGAATTTAAATATTTTTAATGAGGGTTGTAAATAATTAAATTAATTCTTGTTTTTTCAGAAATCGATACGTAACGTATAGATTTTACTAATTTGAGTACAATTTCAGCAATTGACACAATTAATTTAACCTTTTTTTTAATTGCGGCCGTGAATCCCGTGATGCATTTTCAATTCAAAATCAAAAGGTACTAAAGAAATGAGTGTTTATTTCAAATGTCAAGTCCTATGGGATGATTTTGATTTGATAGATTATGATCTCAAAAATCAAATTCATCAAATTTCAGCTGCGTATTGTGTAAAAAAGTGTACCACAGTATCAATGCCCATTATATTTAAAACTTGACTACTAAATGCAGATTCTAATATAGTAAAATAATGATTTGTCACATTACTAAAAAAAAAGTATTTTAATATAAACTGACTTAGAAACTGAATTTAAAAATACATTTTAACATTAATTTAAATCTATTGAGATATGCAAAATATTCTAAGCCTTAATGAAAGAATTATTATAACATTTTAAGTTTTCTGGATGAGTTATTCAAAACATTTTTACGAATAAATCAATTTTTATAAACTATGAAAAAGTTTATTAAATCATCATTAAACAAGGCAATGGCCACCATTAGCGGTTATCCAAGTTCTGCACCGTCGGATAAATGAACGCTTTATCCTTTATGTATACTCATATGCACTAATTTCTGTCAGAATGCTTTGCCTTAATTGGTCTATTATTTTTTTTTTTTTTTTTTTTTTTTTTTTTTTTTTAATGGCAATTGTTTTTACATTTTTGCCAGCATCATGTCAAAAGAGAATCAAATACGGAATTTTGAATTATGAGTATCTGAAACAAAAGAAAAATATCCTATAACTACAAACTACGCTACATTACATTATGTTACATACATTATATTACATGAGAAAAACATAGGTAATTAAATAATACTAATCATAACATAAGAATGAACATTATTAAATAAATGTGTTAAATGATAACGACTACAGTTTAATATTATTTTCAGTAATAAAAGATGATAATATATCAATGGAAATAGAGTCTATATTACACAAAATATTGTCTATGTGAACTGGGAATGGAAATTTATAATGAAGTAACAAATTGAATAATGAACTATGATCAAATTTGGGACAAGAAAAGAAAATGTGATTTAGATCAGCTTCATCCATACCACACTCACAGATAGATGAATCTCTTATTCTAAGTTTCTTCAGGTGAACACCAGAACAACAATGGCCAAATCTCAGTCTAGATATTATGGAACAGATTTTCCTATTGCATTTAAACTTAAAGAACCAGGGTTTAGTTTGAATGTCAGGTTGATATTTAGCAAAATTTGATCCTGTCCGTCTACTAGTTACCGACCACCTTTTCAGCCATCTAGATTTTAAGTCATGGATAGGAAGAAGCAAAAGATCTTGGGGGTAATTTTTAAAAGGAACTTTATCACCACAGACAATTGCTTGTTTGGCAATCTTGTCTGCCTTTTCATTGCCAGAAATATTGCTATGACTAGGAATCCAAGCTAAGTGTACAGAATAACCTAAATCGAAGCATCTCAACAGAAGTTCTTTACATTTAAATATAATCCAGTTCTTGGAGCCTGCTTTAAAAGGGTTACTGTTGAAAGCTTGAAGTGCACTCAGTGAATCCGAGAATATTACCGTTTTATTTAATTTAAACAACAAAATATAGTTGATGGCTTCCATAATGCCCCTGCACTCACCAACAAAAACTGATGTTTCAGGGGGGCACTTGATCTTTTGAACTATATTATAATTTTGGTGAAACAAGCCAACGCCAACACATCCATTTTGGGATACCTTAGAAGCATCCGTGAAAATGTTATGCCAGCCAAGCCAAGAATTATCTCTAATCCTAAGAAAATGTTTGTTTGCAAAGGTGTCCCCTTTCAACAAATCTAAATTAAGGTGTAAAGAGGGTTGACATAATATTGTTTGGAAGTTAAATTCAAATACAGGTAGCTTAGGAGTTCTATGGGTAGTGTATCTAAAGCTTATAATTTTTGAGTAACTAATAACTAAACAAGGAGTCTTTTTATGAATCCAATAAGGTAACGACATATAATTAAACAAAAGCTGTAATTTTGGGAAAAGAGGATGTGAAGAAAACTGAAACAAACGGAATAAAAACATATCTGATAAATATTGACGTCTTAAATCCAAAGGAGGATCATCACACTCTACTTGCATAGCATTTTTAGGGGTAGACTTCATTGCTCCTATGATAATTCGTAACGCTCTTGCTTGAATCAAGTCCAATGCATTAAGACTTCTTTTAGAAGCAGGTTCATAAAGGAAAGAGGCATAATCTATAACACCACGAATAATGGCATTGTAGAGAAGTTTTAGATAATAGGGGTGAGCACCCCACCAAACACCAGCCAAACATCTTAAAATATTGAGATTTTTTTCGCATTTAACTGAAATATAGTTAATATGCGAAGTAAAGTTCAATTTACTGTCTAAAATAAGGCCTAAAAATTTTTTTTCATTTTCAATAGGAATCCTGGTATTATTAAGAAATATGTTAAGTCTCGGTTTCAACCGTTTTCTTGTAAAGATAACAATGGAACTCTTTGATGGAGCTATATCCAGGCCATTATGACCTAGCCAAACATTTAATGAGTCAAGAGCTTGAGATAAATTGTGTGCAGCACTTACTATATTACAATCTGCCATATATAAAACGAGATCATCTGCATATTGAAGTAATCTACAATAGGGTGAGACAGACTTGTTTAAGTCATAAGTATAAAGATTAAAGAGAAGAGGGCTTAATACAGACCCTTGAGGCAGACCCTTATTTACCGATCTGGAACATTTTATCTCACCATTAATTCTAAGTTGAGCAGTACGATCCAAAAAAAGATTAATTATGAAGTTAATCATTTTCCCTGGAAGACACAGTTGTTCCATTTTATTTTTGAGGATTGAAAGAATGACGTTATCATAGGCAGAGCATATATCAAGGAATGCAGCTACAATGGACTCATTTCTAGAAAAAGAGAGTCTAATATCAGTGACAAAAATGGATAAACTATCCAAAGTACCTCTACCTTTTCGAAAACCATATTGTGATTCAGGTAAAATATTATTAAATTCAATTAACCATTCAAGTCGATTTTTTATGAGATGTTCTACAATCTTTATTAGAACAGAAGACATGGCTATTGGGCGATAGCTATCAGATTTTTCAGGGTCTTTTCCAGGCTTTAAAACTGGAACAATTATTTGGGTTTTCATTTCATCTGGAACAAATCCTAAATCTAACATCATATTTACCATTTGCAGGTAATAACTCAAAATTTTTTCTCCAGCGTTAACCAAAAAAGAATACGGGATTCCATCTGGACCAGGAGAAGAGTCTTTAAGAGAAGATAGAACAAGGCGTAATTCTCGCATCGAGAAAGGACTAAAACTTGGATCATTTACAGAAGAACTAGAAGTCATAGTATTGATAAAATTAGGGACAAAGGGGGGAGCCAATCTATCCATAAATTGTTCAAACCAACTCTCACAACTAGGGAATGGAGGGGATGGTTCTCTATATGAACCACGGAACTTTCGGATTGAATTCCACACAAAAGAGGAGCAGACATTAGGAGAAATGGTAGAGCAGAAACTTTGCCACCCCTCTGACTTTTTGGAGTGAAGAATTTGTTTAGTGTTAGACATAGTTATGATTAAATTGTCATAATTATCATTTGTCATGTTCTGACAATATATGTTTTCAGCACTTAATCTATCTGCGACAGCAGCCCTACACTCTTGATCCCACCATGGAGGAGATCTGTGCTTTAAATTTTGTACCTTTGCAGGAAATGAGTGTTTAGCAGCAGAATGAATACAATTTATTAATGCCCTAAGACAATTGCCTAAAAAATCAGGAAAAATTACAGGAAGTTCAGAAGCAGATTGTTCAAGGAATGATGAAAATTTTGACCATTCATCAGAATGAGTATTACTTTTAAGATTATATTCTAATAACGGTTTGAATGGAGGTGGCTGTATTTTAGAAAAAGGAAGGTCAAATAGAATTGGGAAATGATCACTACCAAAGGAAGAAGATAAAGTTTTCCAGGACATTGATGGAGCTAGACTTGCTGACACCATGGTCAGGTCAATGGCACTAACCCGTTCATTCGGCTTTGTACGACGCGTGGGAGAACCAGTATTCAGTAAACACAACCCTAAACTATCCATAATGTTAAATACGTAACTAGCAAGAGGATCTGAAGCCTGACATCCCCAGGCAGGATGATGAATATTAAAATCACCCATTATGATAAACGGACCTTGCATTTGCGATAAGATATGAAGAATTTTATTTAATATATCAAATGAAGGTCTGGGGATATATAGTGAAATAAACGTTATGTTTTTTAATCTAACTGCAACTATCGAAAGATTGTCAACAACGGAGGCAGAAGGGATATTTACAAGATGATTATTTACAGAGTTTCTGACAAGTATGGCAGAGCCACCATACCCATCAGCTTTGTCATCTCTGAAACAAAGATACCGAGGGACCTTAAAAAAGGAACCAGGCTTAAGCCAAGTCTCAGAGATGGCAATAATAGATGGATCATATTTATTAATAATATACAATAGGTCAGATTTTTTACTGTTAAGACTTTGACAATTCCATTGCAGCCCTAGAGAGGGCGCCATCATGGAGGGATTGTAATATAGAAGTGGAAGGATTATGGGCAGCGTTGGACGGTACAAAAGCAGGAGAGTTAAGTAGCCTAGTGAGAGCTTGAATAAGCTCCAAAATGCTACTAGAGGATGGAGAAGGGTCAGTATTGGGATGATTAAAAGCAACACCATTATTACTAGGTATAGCTGGATTATTAATTATAGCCTGATGAGCAGAACGATCATAGCCTTGTCTTTGTAATGGGGGAGCTCTAGGTTTGAGGAAGATTGTTTTTCTATAAGACTGAGAGGCTGAACTAGGAGATTTATTGGAAGAGGACAAAGGAACAGCGGTAGCATTGGCATAGGATGTTTTAGCTGCGTCACTATAACTTTTGCCTCTTATGGGTGAATGCAATTTAGAGGCTTCAGGATAGGACATATTTTTTTCTGCCATTGTGATCTTTATTTGCTTTTGTCTACTGAATTCAGGACAATTCTTACTTGTGGAGTAGTGAAGACCTGAACAAGATAAACAGGGGGAAGTGCCTTCTTCAACATCACAGGAGTCACCAGTGTGGCCTTCTCCACACTTATAGCAACGTGGCTTTGACCTACAGCTGTTTTTTGTGTGACCAAATCGGCAGCACTGGAAACACTGAACAGTAGGGTAATAGTATCGTTCAACAACAAGAGAATTGAAACACATAAATACCCGTGGAGGAAGAATTTGACCATCAAAAGAAAGAACACACGACTGAGATGGTTTGAAAACAGGAACCCCATCAATGACTACTTTATAGTTTAATCGGCGTACTTTTATTATTGGGCAACCATCAATAGGAACATTAATGCTTTCTATAATTTCATCTTCTGACCATTCAATTGGGATACCTTTAACAAGGCCCAAACGAATGGTGCTAAATGAAGGGATGAATGCTTTGTAATCATTGTCCTTAATGATATCATTTGCCACAAAATTGTTGGCAGAGTTTGCATCAGTGAATGTCAATGAAATTCTATTGCGCCCAATTCTCTGAACGCTACCATCTATTATATTACGGATTTGATTTTTTGCTAGGAACCGACCAAAATTTACTGGATGTAAGACGGTGCCAGAAGTTGGAGAGGGCTCAATTTTTTGGACATGCACGACAAAAGGACCTTTATCTGTAGACTTATAAATCTGCCTACCTGAAGGGATGTAAGGAGGTATAGCTGGCGTTTGCGATACCGTAGCAGACGGAGAGGCAAGAGAATCAGTAAGTTGTGAATCATGATTAGAGTTCAATGATGACACAACCTGACCCAAGGGTATGATAGAATCCTGCGATGGTTTTTCATCTTTGCTCTTTTTTAAATGTTTTTTCGAATGTTTTTTTCGTTTAATAGTAGTGAAGGAACCCTGCTGGAGGGAACGTTCCACAACATCTGAAGAGTCCGACGCGATAGAAACAAATTCTACCGGCGAGGGAATAGAACAGCTATCTGCGAAGATGATATCATTTTGAGTTGGTTGACTATTATCAGGGGGCCAACCGCCCCTAGAATCCGTTTCCATCAACCCCAAAAGGAAACAGGATAAAACAAATGAAGACTATGTAAAAGGAATGAAAATATGCGAATTTACAAGAACTTACCAATAAATAATGTAACAAACTTTATCTACATACGTTTTACACTAATATTTTACACAAAATACACTATAAATAAGATATTTTTCAATTAAAAGATTGCCAAAGCGACCGCCCTCTTTGACAAGATTTTGACAACCTCCTGGTCTATTATTTATTTAGTTTATTATCATTACAAACCACATTTTAAACTCATTCACAACCAGAGACACAAAAGATTATGTACACAGACTATTTAGAGAATTATGTAAATGTCTCGAATAAATTTTATTTTGTTGTCACTCTACTAACAAAGACAAAAGGCTCCTATGGCGCTATCTCCCACGGACCGCTTATATAGCTCGCGCAAAACTTTATCTCTCGGAAGTTACAAGTTAGTTAGTCTTCCAAGAGCTTAATGTTTTGCGCAAGCTATAGGTACTTTATAATATGTGGACCGCTTTTCTGTGCGAAGTAATTGTTCCAACTTTGCATAAAACTAGACGAAACTTCTTCAGTCTTATTACAAAACGTGGGCTAAGTAGAGTAGCTAGTCCTAGTTTGTTACGGTACTAAGTAGTTTTTTTTTATGTTTTGGCTCCACACTTTTGTGTATTTAGTCAGTGTCAAGTAATTGATAGTTTTTCAAGTTATTGATATTTACACAAACATGTGTCAAGTCACAGTCCAAGTCATCAAGTTAAGTCATAGTCAAGTCATAGTCGAGTCAAAGTCATACTCCTAGTAAAGTGGTGGCAACTTTAATTGAAGCTTCTATGGAGTTTTGGAAACAACACGAAAAAAAACGTTTCACCATGATTATACCACTTTCCCACACTCATGCCTGTAATCCAGCACTTAACGAATAAAATGCCACCAATTTTATGCACTAACACTGAAAATAACACAAGTTTTGGAAAATAATACAATGCGGCGACGCGATCTTTTTCGTTTTCCCGCCAAAAAACTCTACTAAGTAGTTAGACCTTGACTTTATTACAAAACGCCGACTAATCGAAGACCAGCTGATACCAGAGATAGTCCATGGTTTAAATATTGACCATAGACTAAATACGAAAAAAAAAGTTTGTTCATTTGGACCACATTTATTCACACGATCCTTTTTTCACGTTTCATATATTTAGATTTATTGTGTTCGTCTATAATATACGTGTATTGGCTTTGGAAAGCTTATTGTTTGCATATCTTTAATGAATAAATAATCAGATTCATAAAAGTCAACTTTGCTACAATGATTTTCAACTCGCAAGCCTCGTTGGTAACTATTAAAACTTAATCGTTTTAATAGTTACCAACGAGGCTTGCGAGAATCAGAGCGTAAATATGGTATTGCTTAAGGCGCGAAAATTGATTTTTCTGTTTATTGTTGTTATAACTAACTGTAACTATAGTAAATATCGTAAAAATGGAGCAACAAAATATAAAAACTGAACCGAGTAGATATATTTTATCAAAGACCAAGACAACCTCAAAATCGTGTAACAAAGAAGGTTGATAATCCAACATTGGCGTTTAGCGCGTAAATAGTTTTTAATCTTAAAAGTTTCATTTTTCCACCCCCTGCACCGTGGCACTAGTTTCTTTCGTTTAGCGAGTTAGTACCATATTTAAACTAGGGACATCGGAGGACTAACTTTAGACCATGGACGATCCCCGGACGGGCGAACTTGTTTTTGTAATAAGGTTTTTAACTAGTCTAAGTTTAAACCTAGTACTAACTTTGGTCCACGCTTAGTCTACGTTTTGTAATATGACGGCTTGAAGTTACTCTATACTTCTACTCTACTCTATGCTTGTCTGTGGCTATTTGGCTCATGCCAAGAAGCCTATATCCTCAAAATGTCTTTTTAGTCTGTGCTGTGGTATGTGGTTCCATCTGTCTACCTAATGGTCGTAGTGGTTATATGCTATTTGCTAATGGTTAAATACTCTTTGATTCCATCTTCCTTCATATTTCATTTCAATGCGTTTCCGAAATAAATTCTAAAATAGTGTCCAAGTTTGTGTTTGGTTTATTATCTGATTAGTTATTACTATACGATACAGTGAGTAGCCAAAAGAATTATCAAAAACGTAAACGGTATGTTTAATGAAAATATCTTCCATACGTTTCGTTTTACAATGAGTCATAGTTTGTCTTTATTTATCAAATTGTTTTCTTGTAGATGTCTTCTGGTAGGCCCATCAAATGTGTTGTAGTTGGTGACGGTACCGTCGGAAAGACCTGCATGTTAATATCATACACTACGGATAGCTTCCCTGGGGAATATGTGCCAACAGTGTAAGTGACACCACAAATCCAATTACATTTTTATTTCTATACATTTATCTTAGCGAAAACTGTAAACAAGAAGAATTCAATATGAATGTCTGTAGAGAAGCAATTATTCTTTTTATGCTTTTATAATATGTAAACATAACTTAAAATCTAAAACTTTTTGTATCAATTTTTATGCTGGCTCTATTTCTATTATGTATACAAATGTATGTAACTTTGTGGTTCTACGTAATTATATAGAATTGATATTTCATTTTAATAAAGAGATTTAGTTTTATGAGAATATAATCTCCAGGTTTGATAATTACTCTGCACCAATGGTAGTGGATGGAGTAGCGGTGTCCCTTGGACTGTGGGACACAGCAGGACAGGAGGATTATGACAGGCTCAGACCACTGAGCTACCCACAGACTGATGTCTTCCTTATTTGCTTCAGTGTAACAAGGTAACTAACCAATTGGGGCAAATTGGACAATGAGGCAAGCTAGTAAGATGGCATTGAGAAAAGTAAAAACTAAACCAATCTTAGATATAGTTGCAAATCAATCTTATATGGGAATAAATAAAGTAAATACATGCCAATCTTGTTTTTTAAAAATTCATGACTGCTCTGAAAAATGCTATGACGAAGACCAAGATTTGGAAATTGCTATGATTATTACTAAAGTATTACAATATCTTTAAATTTTTTTAACAGTAAAGTTAGCATACACTGCAAAAGAAATAAGATTGCTTGCTTCATATATAAATGGAATCAACTATTTTACGTATAATTTCAGTTAATCAATCCATGAGACAAGTCAAAAAGTCCATTTGGTTTTTGAATATTTATGTAAATTATTTTTGTAAAGTGTTTATGTAAAGTGTTTGTGTATATTTCATGGAATTCATAATATGCTAATTATTTATTATTTTTGTGGTTATGTTTTCAGCCCATCATCTTATGAAAATGTGACTTCGAAATGGTATCCTGAAATAAAACACCATTGTCCTGATGCACCTATTATATTAGTTGGTAAGTTTCAGCTTGCACAGCTTAATTATTATTTCCTGTATGCGACCAAACATGACTCACCAATAGCACTGCAGCTCCATCCATATTAATCTAGATATAATGTTGAATGCCAAAAGTATTTTCAACCTTGGGCTTAGAAATGGTACCCAATTATCATAAAATTGACCATTTTAACATTCATGATTCAAGAGAAACATTTTTATTGAATATAAGGCTGTGTTCTTACTAGGCATTGCTTGTTGATACTCAAAGGCAGTCAGGTGACAGTAAGCTGCTTACTGTTTGCTCTGAGAGTACACTGCCTAAATGTGGTAACTAGTTACCTAGTAGTAACTGATGTTGATTGTGTTTACAAAATCTTAAAAAACTAGTTAATTTGACAGTTCTGAAACTTGCATCCTTTTGTTCTTGGTGAAAAGTAGGTACTACAACATTTTTAGCTTGTACTGTAAAATGAGAATTAATATAATCTTACAGTCATACAATAAATTTTAAATGATGAATGATTTACAAATATTTTTGACCTTGATACTATTTTAATTAAGCCCTAAATGATACTAAAAAATTAAACACCTTTTAAGTTTTAAGCTTACTCACAACTCCTGATATTTTTATTATATAGATTTCTGATACATTTTTCTTTAAAGAGAGTACTGATGGTATTCAACATTTAATAAATGTAAATGTATTCAACATTCTTAACAATTTTTTAGGAACAAAAATCGACTTGCGAGATGATCGTGAGACACTGAGTTTGCTCTCTGAACAAGGCATGTCTCCTCTCAAACGGGAACAAGGACAGAAGCTGGCTAACAAGATTAGAGCAGTTAAATATATGGAATGCTCTGCATTGACACAACGCGGGCTAAAACAAGTTTGTATTCATATTTTAATAATATTTTATTGTTTTTGTGTTCTTAATGATGATCATTGATTAATCTAGTGGTAGGAATTATATATTTATACAGTCAAAGTTATTATATTATATATTAAATTATTAATTAAACATTTTATTTATTTACCCTAGGTATTTGATGAAGCCGTGCGTGCAGTTTTAAGACCGGAACCACAAAAGAGACATCAAAGGAAATGTATAATTATGTAAATAACCATGACAAATTACATGACAATCAAGTAACAAAAAGGCATTAACAGTTGATTATGAGCACTATTGTACCATGAAGTGCTCAGTTTACTAATTATGATGATAATAATAGAATACTATGATAAATTACTCTGGGGAAGCAATAATAATAGAAAATGTTTTAATTTTTTTATTAGGTTCATTCTTTTTTATCATAAATACGCTCATTGACTGTTGTGCCTTTTTTGACAAGCAGGAATCTCAGGAACAGTAATGATGTGTTTCTATACCAACAAATATTATTTATTGAATATAATGTTACATGATTCTAAATTTCTCTAACTTTTTATATTATTTGTGCCATAAGTAACTACATTATTTGTTAGAAGAGAGATGTAAGAGGACATCACACTAGATAATATATAATTGCTTGTTGACAAGCAAATAAAAATGCCAAAGATTTTTATGAGTAGGTGTAAGTCTCTCGTAACTTTTTGTATAAAAGTTTTTCAGTGGGTAGAAACAAATTATTACTGTTGTGTGAAATAACAATGTTATTTTTGTATAGGTATGCAACTGAACCTCAATATTCAATGTTCTGAAAAAATGCCTGAAGCTAATTGTGAATAAGGACTGATGGTAGATGATTAGATGCTAGTGTGTACTAACCACCATACTCAATCTCTTTAGGTTGCAATTTAAATGCATTTTTTGGTTATTTATTTATGTAAAATCTTACTTTAGATTTGATATCATTACTGATGTAACTATGAGGGAATTTAATATATACTCTATTCAATGATGTATAAAAGATGATATTTCTTTAATGATATAAATATTTGAAGTTTTTGTAGTTTACTCCATTTTATAGTAACTCATACATAGGCAGCTGAAGTAACTTGTATTGTATGAGAGACATACAAAGGGGTAAAATATTGTATCATTGTTTGCGACTTTTATTTACTAATCATACTAATACTAGCATATGATTAAATCAAGTGTGTTTATAGCGATTTATTAGGGCAGAATATTTTTGTATGAAAAATATTAGATGTTAAGGATAACATTGCATTTAGAAGTGATTTATTTCAACGAAAGTCAAGCACAACTTTGTAAGCATCTTGCAACTAATGCTGACTCCATATGTGAAACAATACATAAGGAGCCATATTTGTATTCTGTGATTTTCCTGTCTGTAGCAAAACCATATTTAGTTAGCTTGTTGAGAAATTCACTGCCATATTGTATCAGCAAAACATGACTTTGTTAATTAATTAGTTTTACTTTATTTATGAGGTACCTGGGTACAAACAGTTTAATGTTGAACGCTAAAAATATGAGAGTAATTCTTTAGAACGGTATAGTTGCAATACTGTGTCCACTTGCATTTAAATAAAACAAAAGTTATACTATGCGTATATGTGTTGGGGAGAATATTTGCACAAGTTGTAACCACGTAAATCTCAGAATACAACATAATTTTGCATACAAAATAAATGAACAAATATTGTAATGTAATGCGAATTTTATTCATTATATGACAATTTATAGCATCGTTTTATAATTTCGTGAATAGTTTATAGACTGCTTTGTTTAAGTGTAAAGCTTGAAAGCATTTTTTTTTGTATATAACTATTTATAATAAGAGCTAAATGCGCAATTTATGAATGAATTTTGTGTATTACTGCACTTCATAAATTATTATTGAACTTATTATGTACCTTTTTTATTTTACAACCTTTTCCTATAATTCGTTCTATAATAATACAAGTATGTATACAACCTATACTTGTATACATTATTATATCATTTATCAAAGATTTTTTTTTCATCCTAGTTTGGTAGATAATCTGGTGTGAAGGTGTAGAACAAATAAAATAAAAACAGTTCAGTTTTACATGTTTATTTCTTATAACACATTTACATGTCATGAAACATTAATTTACAAAAATACCTACACACAGATCAACATTATTATGGTAGGTTTAACCTGAGCTCATGGATCAGAAAGACAGAAACGGCAACTTATGACTAAATGCATTAGGTCAATGACAATAATCCTTTGTAAGAAAAGCCCTATAGTTGCATAGACATTTAAACTGTACTTACAAATGAATCAAGATAGGATTTATTTGACTGCATCAGTTACTCTGTTGGCCAGGAATCCATGCGCATGGACGAAATAGGGTAAAAATGTATCAATAATAATGTTTTTACCATGGTTCAAAACTATGTTTACCCACGAAGCTACTGTAACAGAACCAAGTTACTCAAAAACCATCCGGATTAATTCTACACCAAATAGCCACAGACTAGAAAATTGTTTAGCAGACATACAAGTATTAACATCAATTTAGTAATTATACAAATACATAATAGGCTGGATAATATTTAGAAAGCAGCTACAAAAGGTCAAAAAATTAAAAAGATTAGAATGCATACGGAATAATAATAACTAAACATACAATTAAACGCTATAATTACAAATAATTATGAAATAATTTAAATGCAACTCATTACAGTACATAAAGAAATTTAATAAGCTTTATTACCTAACTGCTTCTTCCCAAAACATTGATATTATGCTTAAATTAAGTTACCTAATAACATTATATTTGTGAGGTGACAAATAAAGACAACCCACAAAAATATTTAAAATTAACATTCATTTCACACTGTTTTTATGTATTGTAGATTCAAGTAAAACTTTCAGCTGAGTAAGTAAATATTGCAAATTGACTTTATTCTAGTTATGACGCGAGTCTGAGATCTAGGTTTTAATAGATAAGAAAGCTTAACATACATTGATTTCTACTCTAAATTGAATACTGATAATGTCATAAGTTTCATACAACATAATATTTTATAACACCCAAAATGGCAAATGTGCTTAGATACATACATTATACAATAAAGCCCAAATAACATAAATATTTCATTATTATTAACCATATTTTGATTAAATAATTGTGATGGTTTTAGCATAAGTAGTTTTGTACATTTTAAACTACCAGTGCTAATGACTAAAGTTGCATAATTGTGTTCATCCCTGTGAAGCTAAGCTCACTTCTCCATCAGCCTTCATATACCTAATGGTTGTTATAAGTTATAAATAACATTATTACAATGATAACAATTCATCTTTCCTGTTTTATGCAATATTTCCTAACACAATTAGACCATATTATTTAAATAATTTATAGTTATGCCTAGAACAATTATTATTATGTCCCATCACCTGCTGATTTGTGGCATTTTATTATATCAATTAATATTTTAAATAATAATAATATAAGACTTGCTTTAAAAATTTCTCACACTATCCATATTATTAATATAAGAAATTTAATTTTAAAAATTAAACAATATAGCTTGTTGATAGCCAGCATAACTAACAGATATTTATATATTCATTTTGCTTTTTATTTTTCTCTAGATACAATGAAAGTAACTTCTTATAGCTCACATATCAACATATACACTGGTTTACAACAGTAAAATTACTTATTTACGAAAGCCTAAAAGTATTTAAAAAGATTGGATCAATAGACTGGTTCAAATATGTGGGCAAAACATATGCAAAATACGTAAAAGTATACTGCTTCTAAAAAATATACAACAAGCGATGTTGATAAAATTACTGTCATTGTAAAACATAGGGTATATAACATGTTATTATATAAAATAAAATCTTTATCAGTACTTAGTAATTTTTTGTTGACTATAATGCCTGAAAAATTAATTGGTTGGCATGAAATAGTGAGAATTGCCTAAAGATAAATAATAATTAGCAGTTGCAAGAAAAGATAACCATCTACAATAGCTATGACATTTTCAGGAAACAAAGAAACAGTAAGCTTCTGTTCAGATAGCTTATAAATGTACTCTTATCTTACAATTACTTAATTCTTTTTGTGCTTTAATCTTGTATTTTTATTATCAGCATTTACATTGATGAGCTCAAAAGTAGAAGCTGAAATTTTAAGTTCAAATGAACTTAATTGCAATCACTTTCAGGAAGGTAGGCTAAATCTTCTTCCTGATATCACATGCCTCTGTAAGGGCCTTGAGATTTTAAAAATTGGATTACAAGAGATGGCCCAGCTCCAACCACCTCTGGAGGAAATGCTGTCAATGGACAGTTTTCAATACTCATTATTTGCAAGTTTCCACACAATGCCAACTCAAACGGCAGATTCAATAAATTTGGATTGTCATTTAAATACAGTGTTTCCAAAGCTTCAAGGGAGCCTATTTCTTCAGGCACATATTGCAAATTGTTTTCTCCGGCACTCAGAAATGTGAGATTAGGTAGTGAGCCAATTGACCGAGGAAGTGTAATGAGTTGGTTAGACTGGACTATTAGCTTCTTAAGCTCCTTCAAAGATCCTATTTCAGTTGGCAGTGCATCAAGTTTATTTTCTTCTAAATCAAGAACTCTGAGCTTTCTCAAGTTACCAATATTTGGAGGCAGCTTCCTTAACAGGTTGTTAGACAATATAAGAACTTCCAAATTTTGCAAGCAGTGGATGTCATCAGGGAGTTTTGTCAACTGATTAGTACCTAAATTAAGCTCCACCATATTCACCCAAGTACCAATATCTAGGGGAAGGGATGTAAGCAAATTCTCCTTCATATTTAGCTTGGTTAAATTTTTAGCCCTTGAAAAAATTCCATATGGTATTTTATCAATTTGGTTGTGCTCAAGATTTATGGAAAAGACATTAGTAAATTGTGCAGGTCCTCCAGAAGGATAGCTTGAGAAAGAGTTCCTGGATAAAGTGATGCTGGTCAGTTCATTGAGCCTGGCGAGCAGGCCTTCTGGGAGTTGAGAGATGGAGTTACCCTCAACATTAAACTCATCCATGTGCTGGCAATTGCTCAAGGTAGGAGGTATACCTGTCAGTCTATTGTACCTCAGTCCCAAGCGAGTTAAGGCTTGAAGGTTTCCAATTGTCTCTGGTATATCTAATAGATCATTGTGCTGTAAATCCAGAGTTGACAAGTTGACACAATAGCCAATCTCCTTGGGCAAATGTTCTAAATGATTGTGAGACACATCAAATGTTACCAAGTTGACCAGCTTGCCAATTCCAGAGGACAATTCTTTGATTTTATTCTCCCTCAGACTCAACATGGTAAGATTAGTCAAGCTGGCTATTCCATCTCCAACTACTCTGATCCTATTAAATCTTAAAAACAATGTTGTTAATGAAGTCAACCTATACACAACTTCAGGAATATCACTTAGTTTATTGTGACGTAAATCCAGAACTTTCAGGCATTTCAGATTGGCCAGTGAATCAGGTAAACTAGTGAGTGAATTTTCATTCAATGCAAGGGTCTGGAGGTTTGTTAGACAACCAAATTCTGCAGGTAGTGCAACTAATTTGTTTCCATACAAGTAGAACTCAACAAGATGAGTCAAGTCTCTTACATTTGGAGGAAGGGAGGTAATTGATGATTTGCTGAGGTCCAGCCTTGTTACACCTTCATCGCGACATCTCATGAATTCTTTTATAACATCTAAATCTGCTTGTATTGGTTTGTTTTTCTTAGCCGTTGGCTTGGGTTTGTTAGACTCTGGGTGTTTTACAGTGACGACTTTAGGCCGCGCGCCATCAGCGTTCGTCAAGGAGGCTGTTGATAGCTTTTTTTCTCTCATACTGTGTGATTTTTCTTTTGGACTTACAGTACCGACTGAATCGTGTGTTTCAGAGTTCTCTCGTGATGAGTTATCTTGATACATTCCGACACTTCACTGGGTCGCAACGATTTTTTTGAGCGCTTGTTTTTGTGTTTTATTTACAATTTTACAAAGCCACACATGCTTCTGTTGATATTGTCTGGGCACGGGATGACAAAAAAATAAATCGATAACGAGGTGAAAATTGCAGGTCGTTCGTCGGACAGTTGTACAACAATATTCTCAAACAAATATGTTAATTGTACAGCTTATTAGATTACCTTAATTATTGATTGTGTATTTTAAAGCGACTGTATAAACTATTTTCAATGGAATAATTTCAGAAAATCACAAAAACTCACTGCATAAAGACCAAGATTGATTGGATTAATGGTAAAAATATTTCCCACAGAGTACAGACAGTCAACCGACTACATTTACCATAGGCTAACTATAGGACATAGGTAAGTACAAAAACATGTTTAGGCGATTTTGAAGGTCACAACACTAAAGTTTTTTCTTTAATCTAGTATATCATTCCAGTGGTTATATACCCTTTGACTCTTCTAAATAAACAAAAATGTGGAGCCAAATAAAAAGAAATTGTGGCACAGATTACACGCTAACCTCGAAGGAGTAATATAACGGAAGAGTAATATTCGTAGAATATGGTAATATTATTCTGTGACGCTAACGCTTGTTAGCTTAGCAACATTACTAATCTGTGGTTTGCAATTGCATTGGTTTTTGAGTTACGTTGGTTGATTGAGGTTAAATAGAATTAATATTTATTTTTTACTTCTATAAAGATTAAAGAAAATCTCAAAATGGATAAAAGTAAAGAGAAAGAAGAACAAAGTATCATGGATAAATCCATGAGATCTGTCTTTGGTTAGTACCAAATTATTCCAAATAATTGTCCGTATTGTTTTTGTGATATATCTACTGCATAATAAATTTATTGATATGCTTTTTCTCTTAATTTTAGTGGGAAACATACCATATGAGGCCACTGAAGAGAAACTGAAAGACATCTTCAGTGAAGTAGGGCCAGTTTTGTCCTTCAAACTCGTGTTTGATCGGGAAACCGGCAAGCCAAAAGGATATGGCTTTTGCGAGTACAAAGATCAAGAAACTGCTCTCAGTGCGATGAGGAATCTTAACGGGTATGAAATTGGTGGCCGCTCACTGAGAGTTGACAATGCGTGTACTGAAAAATCCCGTATGGAGATGCAAGCACTAATGCAAGGGCCACAGGTATGAATTTTATGCAGCTTGACTACAATATACGCTTGACTACTTGTATGTATCTTTTACCGAATATTAGCCAACGATGGGCAACTACAGGCTATCCACACCACTGGCATGCTATTATATGACAAATGAAACACTTTGTTTCTCCTGTATACTTTTGTGCTATATGTAGGAAAACTATTTTAACTACATATTTTCTACTTTAGGTCGAGAATCCATATGGAGAACCGGTGGAACCAGAGAAAGCTCCAGAGGCAATTAGCAAAGCTGTAGCCACTTTGCCACCTGAGCAGATGTTTGAGCTCATGAAGCAGATGAAATTATGTATACAGGTACTTGATATATTCCAAAATAATATATATTATAGGTTTGTTCAACCAAATGGCTGAGGCCCAACATGACACAAAATTATTTTTTACCAAAGAATTTCTCAAAATTTCAGAACAATCCAGCTGAAGCGAGAAACATGCTGCTTCAAAATCCCCAGTTGGCATATGCTCTACTTCAAGCTCAAGTCATCATGAGGATTGTGGACCCAGCTACTGCTGTTGTAAGGCAACATATAACTGATTCTCACTAATAATAACTCTCTATCTTAAAATTTTTGCCTATTTGTAACTTATCATCACTAAAATTTGATATTTAGCATGAATTGTTTGAACCATGGGGAAGGATATAAGAATATACTTTTTGCTGTAGTAAACTAGTTCATGCTACTAGTAACTAGCAGCTAGATTATTAAGCAATTAAAAATAATGAACCTAGACAACAATTTTTTTCACAACTCCCACAATTTTTATAGCTTTAGCTTTTTTGGGCAAAAAATTTGACCATTCACTCACCTGATGTTAAATGATGATGCGGTCTATGATGAAGCATGCTTGTCAAGTCAAGAGTAAATGGCATTTCCTCAAAGCATCTTAATTTCGATGTTTTTCAGACTATGCTACACCCTAGTAATCCTGTACCACCGCTACTGCAACCTGGAGACAAGCCTCCTCCACCATCCAACCCATACATGTCTAACAATCAGCAAGGTAACTAAACATTGCACTTCATTTCCAAAAAACTTTTTTGACTGATTCTTTAAAAATGTAGTCAAAGCCCTGCAGCCCAATTTACAATCCATCATAACAACTTTGATTCTTATTTCTACACTTTCTGTCTTCTTTATCCTAAATGTAGAGATGGAGAGTAAATTTTAGATTGAAATGCAAGTTTTTTGTGTTGTGTCAGATTGGCACCAGCATATTGGAAATAAATAATAAACATTTCTTGCGTCATTAATAACTTGATACCCCATAAATAAACAATATTTTAGGACAATTAAGGCTTTATTTCGAACATTTTACTTATTTCTTAATAATCTGATTTTGACTTGTAAAAGTGCTAAAAATGTCATATTTACTGACTGACGAGGGTTTTAGAAATAAACTATTTGACTTTGACACATATAACTAGATTAGATATTTATTTACATGTTTCAAAATCAATTACTGATCTGTTCTATGCTCTTTTCCCATTTTAGCACAACAACAGGGGCCACCATTGCTTCCTAATCCTGTGCCAACACCCAATCAATATCCAGGTAAATAATATAAAATGAACATAATAAAATAATGTGTGCTATTTTAGTATTTCATACAAAATTACAGTTTCGAAACCGGTTGGATATATACCACCTACTAGCATTTGTTTTTATATTGCATATATTTCTTGTTTAGATTAGAAAAGTTGTATTTTTGATATATAGACTGACGAGCTTCTGCCCGCAGCTTCGCCCGCGGCGTGGCCTATGTGAAAATAATTCAACCACCCATTTCACCCTCTTAAGGGTAAAATTTCGATAAATCCTTTCTTAGCGGATGCCTACGTCATAACATCTACCTGTATGCCAAATTTCAGCCCAATCTGTGCAGTGGTTTGGGCTGTGCGTTGATAGATCACTATGTCAGTCAGTCAGTCACCTTTGAGTTATATATATTTAGGTTTGCAACCTTGCAGTTCAGCAAGGAGAGCTGGTGCTGCAGGAGCCATCTCTAAAGATGGTCAAAGTTCTGGTGATGACTGAATAAAAGATTTGTTAGATAGTATTGGAGTATATTTAAGGTCTCTACATGTTGAAAGCTATGTGTTAGCTTATACTGAATAGATAGATGTCCTTACATACTGTGGGCACATGTTACTATAATATATGTGATCATTGGGCGTTATTATTATGTTACTGGTGTTAAAGGGTTGTAGCATTGCATGTTCAAGTTCTTAAACTACAATCAAAATTTCAGGGTTAGCAATGAATTTGTGACACATCTGGGCCTGTATTACAGAACGATGATTGATCACTTTATGAATGAAATCTCTGCTTGAACACCAATCGATCGTTCTGTAATATGAACCATAGTGCTAGATTTCCATGGGCCACAATGACCTCTTTTCATCAGGAGAGCTGTATGCTTGTTTGCTACCTTAGCATAAAAAAATCATTCCAAATATCAAGATCAATTGTGAATATATCTGTACTCAAAAGAGAGAGATGGGAGATCATCCTTCTCCCCCTAAATAATCCCCCCTATGGCCCCAGCGCGTGCGCCGCCGATGGGCGACGTGGACTTGCGCGGTCCGCGAAGTTCGGCCGCCCTCGACCAGGATATGCGCTCGCTGCCACCGGCGCCGCCGCATCCCGTGCCACCGCCGCATCACCAGGATCCGTACGTTATAACATATATTACGTCTTACGTGATGAAAATTGCCACGGTGGTCGAGTTTTAAAGTTTCAAACCCGTATTGTAAAAACGGGACCCTATTATTAGTAATTGAGGCTAGGCCTTCGATTTTGTAAGATAAATAACGGCTAAACTCACGTCACTTAAAAAGTCGAAATTACTCTGACCATGTTTCGGACATCGATGTCATTCTTCTTTTAATTAAATAAATAAATATGTGTGGATATTTCACACAGCGCCATCTTGCCCCAAACTAAGCAAAGCTTGTACTATGGGAACTAGATATCTGATACTATACCTATATACTTTTAAATACATACATAGAATACAATATACAAATTGCCGTGAGTTTAGCTGTTATTTATCTTACAAAATAGGCCTCCGATGTCTGTCTGTCTGTCTGTCAGACCTATAAACTGATGTCACTCTTAAACCGTAGTAGGTAGCCGGCTGAAATTTTCACTGAATAGACGTTTTTACGCCGAATCACCTAATAACTAACAAAAATAGAAAAGGAGAAATTAAAAAACCCCCTCCAGAGAAGGAACGTCTTAGTTCCTGGTTTTTTAAATACAATAATATAATACAAGCCGCAAACTTGTAATGGTCATAGTGCATACTCTGACTATATTTTTTTTTTTTTTTTTTTTTTTTTTTTTTTTTTTTTTATGTTAAGGAATGACGTGACGAGCTAGCCGTTCGCCTGATGTTAAACGACACGGCTGCCCATATCAGTTTAAAAACAAATATTAAAAATAGTTAAGTTTAACCGGAACCCTTGGTGCGCGAGTCCGATTCGCACTTGGCCTGATTTGGATAATCCGGAAAAGTCAGGGATGTATAACTGTTAAGTCATATAAAAAAGATCGTATTTTATTTTACGTAATCAGGTAGTATTTAAGCTATGCTTAGCTTGATTTAAACTAATTAATTTTTTGTATAAAGTTCTTCTCCGACACTGGACTTAATGGAAATGTAAGTTCATAGAATGTCCTATTTTATTCCATAGAAACCAAACAAATAAATTATAGAATAGTTTGAACTTATCTTGGCAAACCATAGATTGCTGTTTAGTGAATGTGATGTTTTGGCTATATTTGGTCCATCGCTATTTTTCTGTTATTTTATGCATGTTTACAACACAATAGATATAAAGAATGAATTAATGAATGCACCCACTCTGATTATAAAAGCAACTATTATTTGGCATGAAGCGCGTATTAGGCAAAGCTTCCTTTTTCTAGCCATAGTTAAGCCAATAAAGGTAACAATTGGGGAGCCACCTGTTCTGCAAATATATACATTATTGTATAATTCAACATATTGTATTCCAGCTAGCTTTTTAAAAAACGGACATTTTGTATTACGGCGGTTCAACGATAAGCCGGATTGCATTATGGCCCAATGAAAGGTCGCCCGCCGCTTTGTATTCGTATACGGCGCTTCGCGTTCTTCAACACGGCTAGCCGTAATGTATTTGAGCGAGTCATTAGCAGCTTGTTGCACATATTTTAGAATCAATTTTAAAACAAATGCCTATTACTAGCTAAGTAATTTATTAGATACTAACAAAGTAATCTTCCATTTCTCTCATGAAAATTGTATCTTCAATGAGAAGTTTTCCTTTAGGTAGTTCTTTCATCGTCAAGAGATGGCGCTCGCGTAATATTGACCCACCATAGTACAAAACGGCTGTTTTTTTTTAAACAGCTCTGTAATGCGGCTTATTGTACAATCCGACTGCGACATATAAATTATATTATATATGCGTTTAAACAGATACAACTTTTCGTGCTGTAAGTTTGTCAAATGATTATAATATTCTCTTTTGTTTTAGCTATCGACAGGTTATATTAAAAATAACTCGAGAAGGGAATAGCATTTTTTAAGCCTTGATTATTCAATTTAATACATAATATTATGATGCCCAGTTTCAGAATAAACGTGTATACCGCACCAAGTGCACATATACGCACGCGCTCGGGATATTTTTTAATAAAAAAAATGTGTATTTTGTCGGTAATTATTTTATTGTGATTCGAGTTAAGTATTTCAGCGGTATACATATACATAAAAATATATGTATACCGGGTATTAGTCTCGGATTAGTTACTTCAGCTTTTGTTCTTTTTTTGCTACTGGAATATTTAGCTGGATCGACAGAGACAAAAGATGGTGTAACTAGTCTAAAGCTAGTTCGTGTTTATTAATAAGGCTGATAATAGTGTCGATTCTGTGTCGCATAATCTAAAGCTAAACGAAATTAACATATTTCCATCTTTGTCATTTCTCCTTTATCAGAAGAGTACCGCCATACTTTGAGTTTAGTTTTAGAGAATGCAACACAGAATCGACACCAATGTCACAGTGGGATCGTTTAACATAAGTATGTACACGTGTTGTAGCGGTTTCCCGCGCGACCCGCGCCTGGCGCCGAGCGCACCGTTCGCGGCGGACCCGCGCGTGCGCACCGACCCGCGCACGCAACCAAAGCTGCCGCCACAATGTATGTACTCTTTCTCTCTCCTCTCTCTCTATCCCTCCCTCTCCCCTTTCTCTCTCCCTCTCCCCTTTCTCTCGCTCTCCCTCCCTCTCCCCCCTTTCTCTCTCTCTTCCTCTTTCTCTCTTCTCAATAGTAAAGTATAAAGTGACGTTTTAAGGGGGAGGCCTGAGTTTAGCAGTGGACGTCTCTTTCGGCTATTGATGTGTGTGTCATGTAAATCATGTTTTTTATTTCGGACATTTTAATTTTTTCACATTACTTTTCTACTTCACATCCCATCAGAAACACAATAGATAAATTATTAATTAGCTCATTACTTTGTGCCTTAATAGATAGATAAGAAACGTGTTATTGGACACATTCTTAGATTTTAGATTCACATATACATATTCTTAGACATTGTAAAAGTTTAGGTTAAATCCAAATAACTCATTATTCAAATAGTTGGCTAGATTGTAATATAGGTAAACAAAGTGTAATATAGGTAAAAAAAAAAAACAAACTAACAAGCCATACTCAGAATAAGAAAAAAAAAATTACTTGTGCAAACTATTCATCATCCCAAAATCCCAAAATTGGTGTGTTCTTACAACATAAAATCAGTTCTGTATTCGACTTTATTCCAGTAGAAAGTACATTTCTCTATCGTAATATATATATATATGAAATCCCAGTACAGCGCCCGCGGTAATTATACATAACTAAATATTTTAAGATAACCTATATAGAGTACAGTAACGTTATCTATCTACATTTGAATAAACTCTACGTACTAGGGTGTGTTTATGTATGTACCATTTGCAGCACAAATGCCTCCAGGCATGCCGAGCGTCGCGCAGGCACGGACTATCCAGGGCATACCGTCCGGAGCTTCCGACCAGGAAAAGGTACCGTTTACATTCGCCTCCACCAACCACCAAACATTTAAACAAGCCTTAAACTCCACAACACTGACCATTGACCACAAAACATTTAAACAAGCCTTAAACTTGTGTTAAAGTGTTGTTTATAATGTTTGTGTGGTAATATGACTTATGTTCCTAATTGTGTAATGTGACCGTTATATAAACGTCGGTGTTTTCTTAATCTTTTCTTGTCAGTCGATGCATTCTTTGTATGATTATCTGAATTACACTTACGTCGTACATTTTGTCCCAACAGGCTGCTTTGATAATGCAAGTGCTGCAGCTGTCAGACGAACAGATCGCGCTGCTGCCGCCTGAACAACGCGCCAGCATTCTCATGCTGAAGGAACAAATCGCCAAGAGCACGCAGCAGCGTTAACACTTGCGTGATATAATTGTTAGGACGTAGGATTACATCTTAACAACGTTAACACTTGCGTGATAACATTGTTAGGACATAGGATTATTTTATTTTTATTTTATTTATTTATCTCGGCTTCCTATTGACAATTACACTATTATAAATAATATTACTTACTAAACATACAATTTTGCTGAATGCATTGTCTATTTAAAGGAAACACAGCATGTAAATAATACCAGATAAATAATAATCAACCACATTGCAAATCGAGAAGGACTCTTATAAAATAAAAATAAAAACACCTATTGTAGTTGCAGAGGGCCACTACAATATAATAATTATTAAATATTAAAGCTCGTAACGTTAACACTAGTGTGATAACATTGTTAGGACGTAGGATAAGAGCTCGCAACGTTAGCACTTGCGTGATAACATTGTTAGGACGTAGGATAAGAGCTCGCAACGTTAGCACTTGCGTGATAACATTGTTAGGATGTAGGATAAGAGCTCGAAACGTTAGCACTTGCGTGATAACATTGTTAGGATGTAGGATTACCGTATAGCTTAAACTCAGTTTCAAAAAATAATCTTAGGGTAGAAAACGTAGACATTTTGATTGATTTAATTGATTGTAATTATTAAACGGGAATTGAATCGGGCAATGGATGTGGTAATATACGTTTTCCGAATCTATCTAAAGATAAGTTTATGGATATGTTAAGATGTAAGGTTTAGGCTTTTTTATCGGATTACTTGGATGTTAGGAGCGATGGATTTAAACTAATAGTTTTCAACCAGATTTAAGAGTTATAATAATTGACATCTAGATAAATTTTTTCCTATACACTTTTACTTGTAATCAACAATACATTCGGAGATACCGTGTAGGCATATATTTTTTAGTATGTAAGTACCTAAAAATTAAATACTGCGGTAGTACCTCCTACCGGCTCTTTTCAAATGGAAGTGCAGCTAGGAGCTGAGTATCGATTTGTGTTATTTAAAAATATTGATCATCTCCGAGTTTCTCCTGCATAATTTTAGTTAAAAACATTTGACATTAGTCAAAACGCTAAAATAAAGTTCGTATATTTAAACCTATTTTTTGAATTTATTTGTATGCTCATTAAATCTAGGGTTGATTGCAGGCACCAGAAATACGTGTATTTAATAATTTCAGATAGTTTCGTTAAACCTTAGTACCACTTAAATAAGTAGAAAAATGTATGATAAACCCAACACCTGTTTTGTATTTTAGATTCCAATAAAACATCGTATAATTCAATTTCTTGTTTAATTTACTATCACTTTTGAGATTAAATTAAAGCATTAATTACATAATTCACTAATATTACAAGATAACGTTATCAGAGATGTATGGGTCAATTGTTTGGCTTTTTATCGTGTACGTGATGCTTATATCGTAGCGCATGTGGGACGATCGGTAGAATTTGGAAGCCGTATCGGCGATATTACTGCAACCGCGTCATTTAGTAAGTTGAAGTTGCTGCGGGAACACCGGGTGGGTATTAAAGTGTTTTTATTAGTTACGTATTGTAATTTTTTTTAAAGAAACTGTGTATTATACTGGTTTAGTATCCCCGTGGACCTACTATTAGTCATATTGGTAGGACTTCGAAGAAAACTAGTTCATTGTGATCCTGTCATTATTTCTGTACCACTTTAAGGGAAATTATTAAAGTTTGGTCCAAGTTTGACAAATACAATCTGGGAGTTTTTAAGGTAAGAGCGGTATGTTCTAGGCAAACATGCTCCATCTTCGACCGCGTCGTCACTTACCATCAGGTGAGATCGTGGTCAAATATTAGCCTATATCTATAATAAAAATGTACTTATGTAATTGCTTTAATTTCTTGCTAGGTATTGCTGTGTATAGTACCTACTAATATGTTCCCGTCCCGTATTCGTGTCTGTTAATGTAAAGTAACCGATGTCACTGAATGGCCTCTAAACCGGCTCGGTCGGTCCTGTCAAATTGGTAAAGTAAAAATAATAACCTTATCTCTTTAAGGTAAAGTGTATTTTTGTTCGCATTTAAAAAGTAAATATCACGCTTGTCACGCGCGTTGTAGAATGAAATGATTGTTCATTCGCAATTTTGGCAGTGAATCAGTGAATTTTGTTATGATGCATGCGTTCATTGTGATTTCTACTCTCGATAAAGTACCTTGAATGTAATAATTAATAACTTTTGTGCACTAAGATACTTTTGATTCGATTTATGTGCTGCGGTAAAACTTTGTTTACTTTATCGTAAGTTCGCAGTTTTCCTTTCTCGATTTCCTTATTTCACTTACGACGCTCTGTGTGTACGTGCGTGTTTGTGCATAATTTGTTATAATTTAGGCAGGTAGGTACGAGGTTGGTTTTAAATATAGAGCAGGCGAATGTTTGGCACAAGAATAATATATTATTTTTTATATATATTAGTAACTACTGCCCGCAGCATCTTCCATGCCGCACATATCGCAATAAAAACTTCCCCAGGATTCAAACCATCGCCACACCAAATTTTGTCAAGATCGTTTCAGCCGTTGTCCGTGAAGATACAAATACACAAACCAGTTTTTTTTTCTAAAGAATAATATTTTCATTAGCATAGATTGTTTCAATGTAAAAAAAAATATTCACAATAATTGTTCTCTGAAGGCACAAGCCTTTTCGGAAATTAGGCACTTCATTATTACAAAATAATGAAGTGCCTAATTTCCATATTCAATGATTAATTAAAGATTGTGGCGTTTATTTTCCTATATACCTATTATTAGGTAAGTATAATGCTTGACAAAATAATCACACTATCAATCAGGTCACACAGAGTAGGTACTTAAAGTTATTAATCTGAAGGTTTTGTTTTTTTATTTAGACTAATTATTCTTAGTACTTTCGATTCTATGGTTCGTATTACAGAACGATGCTCAGTCATAGATCGGTGCTCAAACAGCGATTTAATACATAAAGTGATCAATTAGTGAATGAAATCTCTGCTTGAGCACCGATCATAGACTGAGCATCGTTCTGTAATACGGATCTAAATCCTAAATATTGAAAAGTCTCTTATTTGCAGATCACGAAATGAAGTTCGTAGTTTTAGTATTGTCTATTTGCGTGCTCGGCTATGGGGAATCGAAATTGTCGAGGCAAAAATTTGCGAACGAGATCCTAACGAACCGGAATATACCCGGCCCTCCGGACCACACTAAGCTGATCCCTATGGCTAGATACGTTCTTCATAACGCTGGTAATTACTATACTTATTTTTTGTAACCTTACGGTTTGGGCATAGATTAAATAATAGTTACTCCGTAACTTCAGGTTATGGTTACGCTGGCTAGCGCCAAAATATACATATATTTAGGCTTCAGTATGTACTTGTTTTGGTTAAACGTTACATTTTACTAGGTTGTAGGACTTTACTGCAAAGTTCGTCTAGGTAGGTACCACCGCTTTGCCAGGTACGTTACTTATTTATTTATGACGTCGGCAAACGGACCAAAGGTTATCGGTGGGTATTGGATTTACAAAAGAATAGAATAGATGAATAATTAAAAAAACGTTATTGCAAATCAAGTGAAATGACTGTCGAAAAATTTATAAAACATTCCACGCCTTACAGATTGGGCATCAATAGGAACAATTTCCATTCTACCGGCTATCGAAGGATTCCCGTTCACGAACGTAAAGTCTATTGTGGATGGATCATTGGCCAATTCCACGGGTATTCCGTACTTCTATATGTCGCCTTTGGATTTCTCAGCGCGGGACTTAGCGGTGGGTACTATTTTATTTACCTACTTAGGACGATACTGTACCTATGTGCTAGTGAGTGAAAAACAATGAAATTATATGGTACTCCACAGCTTTGCTTAATTCAGTTCTAGATGTTTACTTAAAATGGGTAAGAAAAATTAAATACCAAATACCTACTATCCGTACCAACCATACTTAAAAATTGGACATTTTTGGACACAAAGTTGGGTATTTCGCCAACACAATAATTATTGAAATAGGTACACAAGTACTCTTTGCAAACGAGAATTATAGAGGTATATCTAAATAATATCTAAGCAGTATAAGTAATCCTAAAATCATTTGACAGTTTACAATCATTTATAGTAGATATTTACTAAATTAAGATAGAACTAAGAAAAGTATTAATACTTAAACTGAGGTATTAAGAAAAAAATTATGACTAGGCAAGCGTGCTAAATCTTTGACCACTTCGATCGGGCGAGATTGCGGTCAAATCATAGACTAATCAAAGATTTAAAAAAAACTACCAGTAATACGTATAAAGTAGTGATGTATTTATATTATACTTATCTAATATAACCTTGACTAAAAGTCAAGTTATGTTAAGTGGTTATTTCCAAATATAATGTGATACCTCCGGCGACCCCGTGACGTTTGGTTTATTATGTACCTATATATAAAGTAGGTACCTAAAGCGTGATTTATCAACGACTGAGTCACCGTTCAAAGATAAGTGGTAAGTTCTACAATTAAGTACATAATCGAATAATAATATTTGTTGTTAATCCAGAAAAATAGTCGAGCAACGGTGCTGGTTTCCCTGGAAGAGACGCGGTACTGTGAGCAACAGAACTACGACGCGGAGGACCCGCGGTGCACCCGGCTTATGCTGTCAGGGAAAATGAAGAAGGTTGGTTCACTCTACAATGGTATTTGTCTTTTCATCTTGCAACTCCTTTATCCGTGAGATTTAATTTAATTTCATTTGCCGTTTGTTGAAAATGGTTGCTACAATGAAAACAGAAATCCAAAAACACCTCAACTTGCTTGTATTATTTATTCATATTAAATAGAGTAAGAGTAAGTCCAATCCATCAAAACTGATATATCAAAAATAATGATTTTCAAATTTACACTACATAGATAGGTGGTACCGTTTAAGTTATACCTGTACCTCACTAAGGGTATCATCTACCATAATTTTATCACGGCTATTTATGGTATATTTTGCCATTATCACTTAATCTCATATATTGTCCTAAATTTTTAGGCTGTTACATTTGAGGCGCAATACCTATTGACTGGTCCAAGTTTAAGCAATAGGTATAATCGTAAATTGAATTTTGTAACCTGTTCCATTGTTACAGTTAGCTTTTTGATATTCTCGATAAATATAGGTACATTTACCTTGCCTACAAGATAAAAACTATTTACGTGACCTAGAGGTTCCTTATCGGTCTTTATTTAATTAACATGATCCACAAATATGTTTATAGCACTTAGCTATGCTATTCAGTTTATATTTATCACGAAATATTCCAGAGGTTCAGAGTAATGCAAAGTTTATGCACTTGCAATGCACGCACACCACGCCGATCCTCTATTAATATCCCTAACAAACTCAATAAACATGTCTATAATTAGGTGTTCAGCTAAAATATATCTGTGCTCAGTAGCTGTTTTAATTTTTTTTTTCGTGGCAACTTTAGTAAATTTGTCACTCCAAAATGGTTTACTGATTTATTTGTTGTTGTCATGAATAAAACATTTTTCTTTCTTTCTAACTTTGCGCTGTAACCTCAGGAATTCAACGATTCCTGTCGCGGTAAAACATCCCGTATGTCTACTATTATAAATTAAGTGTATTGAACACTCTCACTCATTTTGTATTAAATTATTTGATAGCAAATGTAAAATTGCCATAGAATAGATGTGATTGTTTATTAATCTAACAGGTCAGGGAGGGTACTCCGGAGTACACGTTCGCAAAGGCAGCGTTGTTCGAGAGACATCCGGCGATGGCTAACTTCCCTGCTGGTTAGTATGATCTATAGGTACTTGTTGTTTGTTTTGGTATGGCTCCACACTTTTGCGTATTTAGCCGGTGTCAAGTAATTGATAATTTATACATATATATATTATATTAAGTCATAGTCTAGTCAAGTCATACTCCTAGTAAAGTGGTGGCAACTTTACCAGAAGCTCTATGGGGTTTTGGAAACAACACGAAAATAAACATTTCACCATCATTAACGAATAAAACGAAACGAATAAAGCACTTAACGAATAAAATACCACCAATTTTATGCACTAACACTCAAAATAACACAAGTTTTGGAAAATAATACAATGTTGTAAAGTTTCGCGTGACACTGCACTACGCACGTCAGCCTGACTCAGGATTCCTGAGACATCAGTACGGTCTAGTAATCTTATGATTTAACTTCATTTCGAAAAAAAGGAACAAATCAATAAATTCACGACAGGTTTATTTGTAGTCTTAAGAACAATAGTTAAAGAGAAGTTTAATTTATACTATTATTATTATTTATATTAAAGCAATAAAAAATCCTAGACTTATACTTACAGAAGCAAAACGAGATGAAACTATAACTAAATCGTTCTAATCGTCGTAGTACTGTGAAATTACAGACTGTAATTCTATGGCTCTTACACCTAAAAAGTTTACTTTATCATTTTTTCCTTAACACGTACCATACCTTCGTCCTATCGGACAGACTTGGTAACAACTAATAGGTAGGTACCTAGTTACAGACCGAAAATTGTATCTATACATATAAAATTCAAAGTCCTGACTGACTGACTTATATATCAACGCACAGCCTAAACCGCTGGTCCTAGAGACTTGAAATTTGGAGGGTGTGTTTTTTGTAAAGTGTAGGTATCCACTAAGAAAGAGTTTTTCGAAATTTCACCCCTAAGAGGGTGAAATAGGTGGTTGAATTATTTTCCTTTAGGCCACGCGGGTGAAGCCGCTAGCAGAAGCTAGTTGTATATATAGGAGCAAACTTACCTGAATAAAACGCATTTGTTTCAGACCACGACTGGTTCGTCGCTAAGCTAAAAATCGCCCAAATCGCCATGATCGACTGGTTCGGAGGCGCCAAGTACATTCCCGTGAGAGACTACCTTGCCTACAACTACACTGGCACTGAAATGTTAGAGTACCATAAAAGACTACTCACAAAGTTAGGGCTGTAACTAAATTCGAAACAACACTAAAACTACATAAACGCTATTTAGCACAGGAGTTACAAAAATTAAACCGTATCATCGTAATCATATGCATGTTTTTGTCTAGCAATCAAGTTAGGTCATTAAAAAAATATTTTAGTTCATTTCTAGGTAACTGCTATTTTATTTTATTAGTGCTTTCATTTACAAATTAAGCAACAAAATAAACTTAGTCTAGCCTAAGTCTTAATTTCCTATAAATGTGCCAGTTTTCAGTTTTGTAGACCTTAATCTTGCTTTATATAGTAAGAAGGTCGCTAGCCAATGTTAATATATCGGCGCCGTTGATCGAGGGGCAAGTGACTCAATAATATTCAGGGGGGTTCGGGCGTCCCCGCAGTCTCCGCGCAAGTTCTCCATTGGCGTAGGAGCTTCTTTATTACTGAGGGTTAGCATCCCAATATCTCGTCCACTTCCTACTTGTCTACCTAACTCACCCAACTATGAAAAAGTCAAATAAATTGAGCAAGTTTAAACGGCAGATGCACGTCCTCACTCTTAAAGTGCACCTCACAAATATTCGTGGGCTGCACTCAAATCTGCAAGCGGTCCATCATCATCTGGAGACCAACAAACCGCACTTGCTCTTCTTGACTGAGACGCAAATAGGATGTCCATCAGACACGGCATATCTGGACTATCCAGGATTCATCTTGGAAAACCGCTTCCTTCCACGCGCTGGTATCTGCGTTTACGTCCGTGATGACATTTGCTGTTTGCGTCTCCGAAACCTTGAACATCCCCACTTTTCGGTGATTTGGGTGCTTGTGGACACCGGCATTGAGAAAATTCTCTATGCTGGTGTGTACAGATCACATAGCGGTGACCGGGAGACAACTCTTCTAATGGAGTATCTCAGTGAAACGGCAGATGTGGCTCAGCAACGCTATCCTTCGGCTCAGCTTGTTGTTCTGGGGGACTTTAATGCTCACCACCAGGAGTGGTTAGTCCCACACCGGATCACGGACCACGCTGGGAGAGAGACGCGTAAGCTCGCTTTGGCGCTCAATTTAACGCAGATTGTTAAAGAGCCAACGCGAGTGCCTGATATTGATAGCCACACTGCTAACTGCCTCGACCTTCTGCTCACGACTGAACCAGACCGATACTCTGTGGCGGTATCCTCACCCATTGGTAGTTCCGATCACTGTCTGGTCAAGTCCGTTTCAGTATACTCCCCGCCTGACCCAAGCCCTAAGAGCAATCGGCGTGTCTGGAGATACAACTTAGCAGACTGGGACGAGATGCGACATTTCTTCGCTTCATATCCTTGGCGGCAAACGTGTTTTTCTTCTGGAGATCCGACAGTCTGCGCGAATGCGGTTACTGAGGTAGTATGTCGGGCTATGGAATATTTTATTCCATTTTCCGATAAACCCGTGACCAGCAAAGCCAGCCCATGGTTTGGAGCCGAATGTGCACGTGCTGAAGCGCAGAAGCATGCGGCATATCTGGCATGGGCTGACGCTCGAAAACGCAAGGCCTCGGACACTCGAGCTAAGAAGAAAGCCTTTAACGTTGCCGCCAAGGCCTGTAAGAAGGAATTAAGGAAGGCTCGTTTCAATCATATTGGTCGAATAGGGACTAAACTTGCTTCCTACCCAGCGGGTAGTAAGGCTTTTTGGTCCCTAGCCAAATCGGTTGAAGCGAACTTCTGTCGATCCTCACTGCCTCCATTATTGAAACCAGACGGATCGCTGGCTCACACTGCAAAAGAAAAAGCAAACTTGTTTGCCACTCTCTTTGCAGAAGCTTCGCGTTTAGATACTGCTAATGAGGTACCTCCCTGCCTTCCACAGTGCGGTGTTTTCATGCCGGAAATACGCATACGTCAGAAGGAAGTACTAAAAACATTACGCAGTCTAGACGTGAACAAAGCCAGTGGTCCCGATGGTATACCTGCAATTGTACTTAAGAGCTGTGCACCCGAGTTGTCTCCCATTCTAACACGCCTATTTCGCCTCTCTCTAGACACCGGAATAGTCCCTATGAGTTGGAAGCTAGCCAACGTACAACCTGTACCTAAGAAGGGCAGTCGTGCTGATCCTGCCAACTATCGACCCATCTCAATTACCTCCATTCTCTGTAAGAGTATGGAGCGTATAATTAACAACAAGCTCTTGGCATACCTTGAAGACAATGATCTCCTCAGTGACCGGCAATACGGATTTCGCCGAAACCGGTCCACTGGGGATCTTCTCGCGTATGCCACTCACATATTGAGCGAAGCCTTAGAGATGCATGGAGAGGCACTTGCTATATCACTAGATGTCTCTAAGGCATTTGATCGGGTCTGGCACGACGGTCTTCTGAATAAGCTTCCATCTTACGGACTACCTGCTGGTTTGTGCACTTGGATATCAGACTTTTTGAGGGAACGATCGCTTAGAGTAGTTCTTGATGGCTGCTCTTCCGATCAATTAGCTATTAATGCTGGTGTACCTCAGGGGTCAGTTCTTTCAGCAACACTATTCTTACTCCACATCAATGATTTGCTAAAGCCCGGTACCTTTGGGTATGCAGATGATAGTACTGTTGTTGAAAGATACACATCCAGTGCCCGAGCCAGTGGTGACGACGTCCGGATTGAGAGAGAGGCTATGGTTGAGCGCATGAACCTGGCTTTGAAAGCCGTGTCCGATTGGGGCGATGCTAACTTGGTTAGGTTCAATGCTGCAAAAACACAGGCGTGTTTATTCACTGCTAAAAAGAGCCCACTCCATCTGGCTCCTTCATTCCGTGGTGTATCTGTAAGTTTAGGAAACCATCTTGACCTTTTGGGTGTTGATCTCACGTCAAACCTAAACTTTGGATCCTACATCGAGTCCAAAGCCAAAGTAGCTTCAAAAAAACTCGGCATATTGTCCAAGGTAAGGCGGTACTTCACACCTGGACAGCTTCTAAATCTGTATCAAGCACAAGTCCGATCGTGTATGGAGTACTGCTGCCACTTGTGGGACGGGTCTGCCAAGTACCAGCTTGAGGCTCTGGACTCGATTGAACGGCGTGCCAAAAGGCTCATTGACGACGACACTTTGGTTGGTGAAAGGCTCCAGAGCCTTGCACATCGACGTAAGGTGGCAAGTCTGTCGGTTTTTTACCGATTACACCACGGTGAATGCGCTCAAGAACTGCATGATCTAATTCTCCCATCACCATTCCACTACCGGACTACTAGACGCTCGGCTAAGCGCCATCCTTTTGTGGTCGAAATACCACCCATTCGTACCAAGCGATTTGACTCAACGTTCTTAATTAGAACAGCTAAGGAATGGAATGCCCTGCCAGCGTCTGTGTTTCCGGCGAAATATGACCCGGGCGTGTTCAAGAGAAGAGTGAATAGGTATTTACTTGGCTAGCATGCTACACCTTCGATCGCATCGTCACTTCCCATCAGGTGAGAGCGTGGTCAAATGCTAGACAAGTTTGAAGTAAAAAAAAAAAAAAAAAAAAAAAAAAATATTACGTTGCTATCAAACAACGTCGGATCAATGTTTGCTCCGATTAGCCGTTCGATCATTCTAGCCTAAATGTAAGTTTACAAATGATACCGGTTGAAAATATTATTAACCTACATTGAACAATATATTTTAACCAACATTCGTAGTATGGAAGAAAGTTGTATTTAGAAATATCCTCGGCCATTTTAAATAATTTTTTCCCATTCTTTACATAGTACTATTGTTGTTTGATGCATCATCATTAAAATATGCAATTTCAGGTAGGCCATTGCAGATCGTTGCCAACAGCACTGCATTGAAATATAATTATAATTTGTTAGTAAATAAAAATTAAATGTGATATATTTTATAGAAGCCGATTTGTATAAGTGTAGGTCTGTACCTAAAACTGTTTTTAACAAATAAAACGATAAATATCAACAATAAATATATTTTTATTTGTAGGTTTCTTACAGAAATACGTTTTGCAAAATATTGCTTTGGAATAATAATAATAACGCCCAACAATCACATACGTAGATCCTGGACCCTATCTAGAATTCCGTGTCTCGGGACCCAGGAATTATGAGGACCATGGTCCCACAACATCCATACTTTTTTTTCTGTGCACCTGCCGCGGGAATCGAACCCACCGCCTCAGGCAAGCATAGTTTCTGATAACTGAAACTAAAACTTGATATCTGTATATCAAGTTTTTTCATACTGTTATCAGAAACTATAGCTGTAGGTATACTACCTTAAATTATAGTCGTTTTATGGCGAACAGGAAGTTGAATTTATTCTTGAACTTGCCTATACAACAAAACCTGTAACATGCACGTTTGCGCAACGCGACCTTATGTTCAATACCTTCCATAACTGGACATCGAAGGGACCGATTATCGGAAAATCTCGAAGTCTCGAAATAAGAAATATCGACTATACCCATCTCGTTGACTAAACTATGAAAATGCTTTATTTTTGAGATAAAACAACTTACACAAATTTATATATACACGGCCTGTCAAAAACCATCTCTGTCGACGTAATCCGATAAAAAACAATTATGCCGCCATACAACATAACGGCATATTTTTGCGAGAATCGGCCTCGAAAAGTTCGTAAATAAATTTCACATGTATATTCCGATTCAAATATGTTTCACGTCAGATAAAACAGTTTTACCAAAAATAAACTTCAATTCCCAAACTTATTACTTACAATTTTACGTATTAAAATAATTGGAAACTACATAGATATCACGATACAAAACATCCTTTAAGTAGAGTAAAAAGAAATCGCTATTATTGTTGGTAAAAATAACGCGATCATCTTAGCACTGAGATGAACACAGATAAAACTTTTAGAACCCACCAGTGATAGTGATTAATAAATTATTGTATAGTACATAGAACACAACCTTGTCACAATAAATTTTAAAACAATACTTTAACGTCCACTCTTCAAAGCTTTCAATTCTTTATTAGGAAGACAATCATACAAAACATGCTTTAAAGGCATGTGTAGGTACCTACTAACATTGCTTTTTTAACACTTGGCCCAAGAACACAGAACTGCGACACTGTTCAGACTAAGAAATTGTTAATTGTAACATGTTCAATAAATGAAAGGGTCATATTTTTTTTTAATATTAATGAATGACATGAACTAGTCGTTCACCTGATGTTAAACGACACGGTCGCCTAACTGTTGCAGTGTCACTCGGAACTCTAATGTAAAGTTTCGCGTGACACTGCACTGTGCACGTCCTGAGACATCCGCACAGTAGTCTGTGCGGTTTTTTATGGGATCATCTTATTACTAGAGTAATAAGATGATTGACTGAGATCAGATCGTATTCTCATTGCCCAGTAATTTCACTAGCTATATTGCTCTTCAAACCGAAACACAGTAGTTTGACTACTGCTTGGCGGCAGAATAACTGGCAAAGCGGTGGTACGTACCTAGAAGAACTTTGCCGAAAAGTCCTACCACCTATTTACATGCATTATCAAGTATCGTCATTATATTTTTTTTAAGTTACAAGATTTGGAATGATTTCACGAACCTACATTAGGTAAATTGAAATAATGTTTAGTAATCATATTATTAAAGTTATTGTGCGTATTTTTTGTTCGATGACATGAAATAATTAATAACTTAGTCTACGAATCTTCTGTCCAATAACTTAAATGATAAAGATTTTGAAGAAATAGCAATTGCAAGGTGCTGATGTGCATAAAGAGGATCTACCTTACTTATTTGCATTGAAGGAAAAATTACAATTTTTTTTTTATGTTTTGGCTCCACACTTTTGTGTATTTAGCCAGTGTCAAGTAATAAGGAAGTTTCCATTCGCATAAAAACAAAACAATATTATGTAAATTGAAAGATAGTAACAATATAATAAGCATAGTCAAAAAATTACTTCAATATCTTAAAAAATGACGAAGATATGAATTTTTCAATATCGTCCACACGAAAATAAAAAGTCGCGCGGAGCATTCACGGTCATACGTCACAAGTCTCGCAGGTCGCGTTGTGGGTTAGACGAGGCGCACTAAAACCGGCTATCTAGGTAGAGTGATGCATGTTTATGGTTCGTGCTCGCACCGCATGACCGCAGTACTATCTTGGACGTGGCGTGGGAACGTAGTATTGCGATTCTTATCATAATTTTATTATTATATTGTATATTTTCGGATTTAAAAAATAATAACATATAATTGACGTGAAGTGTTGACGATGGAGAGTGGATTCGTGCGCGGACAGTCTAATAATTTGCCAAAAGTCGACATGGCAATGGTTTTAGACTTTTTGACTAATAATCCGCTTTATACAAGTGCAGAGATAAGAGGCGTCAAGCTTTCCACGTAAGTAATTACATACTTTCTTACGTAATATTTTTCTCCACCGTAATAAACATAATCTCATTTATGATCGTTTCTACTTGTATTTCGGTACTTAGTACTAAATGAGTCAGTATACCTAATCCAAATATAATATTTTGTATAAATACCTACCTATACTTTTATTGACCACCTTAAACCTTTCTTCTTGTTATTAAGACTCCATTCAACAATATCGAATCGGCACAAAATCTCTCCCAACTCGGTGAACCATCGTAGAGATTGAATAAACAATAAAATCGACATCGATATTGGTTTAGGTACACTAGATAGTACACTAGGTTTAGGTACACTAGATAGTAGTTAAGGTTGGTAACTAACCGACCAAAGTAAAGACGATCTAATAAAATAGTCAAATTATTTGCAGATCTGCTCGCGAAAGCTACGGTGATGACGCCATTGGATATGTGCAGGTGCAAAGAGAAGGCCATCTATGCACAGTTAAATCTAGAATAACCCCAGAGCATAAAGTGAAAAGCAAGCCATATCGCTGTACATTTATATGCAATGAAGTGACTGAACACATTTTAAGCGTGTGTTGTGAAGATTGTGCTGCCAGCCAGGGAGGTTGTAAGCACGCTATAGCTCTAGTCATGTGGCTAAACAGGCGATCTGAAGAACCTTCTTGCACTTCTGTGAAATGTTATTGGACAAAAGCAAAGCTTTCAACTGTTGGAAGTGATTTAAAATTTATTAAAACTGCTGATTTAGTTAAAAAAACTAAGGCTCTGAAGGTTTCTCTGCCTCCTAGCAATGGATCCTTTTTGAAAGAAGTAGTTGAAAAGTCGAAGATATTAAATCTAAACTCAATGCTAATGCTCTATAATAAATCTGAGAAAGGTCCCACGCTTTCCATTCATTCTATGGCATGTCATTATAAACGCCAAGTCCAGCAACCCAATGCAGAAAGTTTTATGCAATACTGCAAAGACCACATGGAAAATGTTGATTTAAAAATTGTATCTCATGATACAATAGATCAAGCTAAATCGAGTATGTGGTTTGAACTGCGGTATGGCCGCATCACTGCGTCAAAGCTACATGAAATTGCACACTGTGGTAAAGATGATGGGGTGTTGGTAGAAAATATTTTAGGAGCATACACCTTTAAAGACACGAAAGCGATTAGCAGAGGTAAGTATCTAGTTCTCTATTGTTATTTTAACCTCATTCATCGACTGATTTCGTGCTAAGCCGTTTTGACATTACGTTTTTAATTATTTGTATATTTTATTAATCATTTCAGGAAAGACTTTGGAGACAAAAGTTAGACAAATAGTGGCAGCAAAACAAAATATTACAATCAAAGAAAGTGGATTAATCCTAAACAAGAGTTTTCCCCTATTCGGTGCATCACCGGATGGTATTTCAGAAGAATTTGTGGTAGAAATAAAATGTCCATCCAGCAAAAAAAACATGAAAAACTACATACAGAATGGAGAAGTTATGAAAAAATATATGGCACAAATTCAACTTCAAATGTTATTTGCAGAGAAAACAAAAGGGTTGTTTTGCATTGCTCATGAGGACTTTGAAATTTCCAGCAATGTAGACATCTACACAGTGGCTTTTAATGATCGATATTGCTTTGAATTAATGGAGAGGAGTCTTTTATTTTGGAAAAAAAATGTATTTAAAAAAATTTTGATGGCGTAAAAGAAACAATCCAATATTGAGTATAATTTATTGTTTTATTAAAAGGCCCTGCAAGTTGACTAATCCACATGCTATTAATACAATATTATCAAAGAATGGCAGCATTTTCACATTAACACATGCATGTGGTGCAAGCATTTTATAATCTCGCAATCTTCCTATCGATCTTTCTACATGGATTCGAACAGCAGCAATCCTTTTGGTATCAATAACTTCTGTTTTGTCACATAAAGTACCAGATTTTACGCTTGGTGGTCTAACAAGCTTACACCCCTTGCTTTCCACTATGGAGGCGATGTGTTTAAATCCCCTGTCTGCTAAAATGGTTGAACCTGTAGGTATCTTATCGATTACGTTACAATCTTCAAACAAAGTAGCGTCGTCCACTCTTCCGCCATAACCACCAGATATAAAGTTTATAAATCCGTTTGGTGTTATTGAGATAAGGAATTTCAAAGTGTTACATCCCTTGTAATTAGACCAAGTTAATGACTGATGAATTGCGTTACTAGGCTGTTGAATTCTGATTTCAAAGCAGTCAATAATGCTTTGGGTTTTAAAGAAACGAGTTCGAAATGCCATAGGCATATTATCTTCAATATCTTCTTTTTTTGGAAAATATATTAATTCTCTCATAACATGTGCTAATGGCGATAAAGTTTTCCTAATAATTTTTGCAATGGAACCCTTTTGATATCCAAAATCTATAGCTAAACGGGAATACGAATCATTCAATCTTATTTTTTTTAAAGTTATTAAGATATCTACCTGAGGTCTTTGAACATTATTAACTAAAATCTCTACCAAGAAATAAGTGTTTTTGGAAAGCCCTAAATAGAGCTGTGTATGATTTTTAATTTTGCTGAGCATATTATTAATATTATTCTCCGTGAGTTTGTTATATTCATATAAGCTTCCATTGAAAGAAGCTGACAGATTAACACTGTCTGAAGTTTCTGTAATATTGTCACTAATGTCGTTATCATGGAGTATTTCAGTGTCTGGACATTTCATATTCTTCTGCCTGAATTTAGTTTGACATCCTTTATCTTTTTTTTTGCTTATTATATGTACTTGTGTGCCCTTATCTTTAGTTTTTATTTTCACACTGACATCCATATCCTCATCGGAACAGTCCATTGGTACAGAAATAGGATTTCCAGGCTCTTCAATTTCTTCATCACTTTGAACACATTCTATAAATTCTGTGGGTTGTTGGGCAACAGACGCAGGAATTTCCATTGAAAGTACTTTTTCGTAATATTCTGCTCGGCGACGCTTCGCAACAGCAGACCGTTCTTTTGTATGTACTTTTGTACTTTGACAAGAAAACTTATGAGGTAAAACATGTTTTTTCAGAAGCAGTCTGCCACCAACAAATCGATGTCTCATAAAATTTTGAGTGTCGTTCTCGACCTGAAAAAATAATAACATACCAAATTTATACAACATAAGCTTCTTGCAAGTGAGCAAAAAAACGAAGTATCAGTTACCATTCGAGTAAACATTTTAAACATTTAAAAAAGTATTCATTATTAAACAACCGAATAAAATGTATAGACAATAATAATCAATCAGGCTAACTTGTTTGAAACGTCTAAATTTTTTTGACTGACGAATATTATTACGTTAATGGCTTTGTGTTGTGTCATGCATGTGAGGTAAGCACCAGTGTTATATATCTTTAGCTATAACGAATGATTTATTTACATTAAAATCAAAAATGTCGATAACATGCGTCTAACGCTCTCTCATCTCTAAGTTCTCTAACGCAGTGTGATGGAGCTATGAAATTCTTGGAAGAATTCGTATTCAACTATTCATTATATTGTTTTGTGACTAAATGTCGACATGTGGCTTGGTAACCCTATCGTCATGTCAAACAAACATAAGTAGCTAGATATAGAAATTAGTAATGTTAATTAATTATATGTTATTAAATTAATAAATTATATAGATATAGATACTTACATCGAAATGGTCTTCGCAGCAATACCGTACGGATTTTTCTGATAAATATTCCTTTCTTTTCATTATTTTGCACCACTTATCTCTTACTTTTTTCTGTTTTGGCACCGTAAAAAAATGCTTATCGGGGGTGGTTACTGTTGTGTTTGTACACTTAGGCACGATACAATATTTGTAATGTGTTTTAGTTTCCATGATAACACCTGTTGTCGTCTTGAGTAGCAAGCAAGTACTAACTGTCCGAACGGCGAACAGTCAATCGCCGCATAGCGCGTCTTTCTCGAACCGAGCGAGACATGTGACGTCACGCGTTGCCCGGCCGGCCGCGCGTCTCTCAATTACAAAACGGGACGGTTAAGCTCCAGAACTTCGTCATTTGTGAAGATAATTTAAAAAAGAAAAAACTAGGATTTATTGTAGGCTTAACGTGATTTTTTAAAAATAAAACTGAAAAAATGGAAACTTCCTTATTGATAATTTATCAAGTTAATGATATTTCACGCAAATATGTGTCAAGTCATAGTCGAAGTCATCAAGTCAAATCATAGTCTAGTCAAAGTCATACTCCTAGTAAAGTGGTGGCAACTTTACTTGAAGCTTCTATGGAGTTTTGGAAACAACACGAAAAGAAACGTTTCACCATCATTATACCATTTTCCCACACTCGCGCCTGTAATCCAGCTCTTAAAGAATAGAATGCCACCAATTTTATGCACTAACACTGAAAATAACACAAGTTTTGGAAAATAATACAATCCGGTGACGCAATCTTTTTCGCGTTCCCGCCAAAACTCAATTACAAATTTGGCAACAAAGAACGCTTGCCGATTATTAATAGCCGGGTCCACACCGGACGATCCATAGCGCTCCAATCGCGCGCGGCAGGAGCGCGATCCAAATGTGCGGGCGGTGTGGACGTGCCGCGCGCGATCCATGCGCAGGTATTGGAGCGCGCGATCCCTGCTGCGCCTGATCCGTGTGTTGTCGGTTTTTTGCCAGCCTCAAAAGTGCCTCAGTTGCGTGCCGCGCGCGGTGTAGACGGTTGTGTGTGGTTCGCGCGATCCTTGTCACCATGGATATCTCGCAAAGTCGCCGTCTGATATCGCTTTATAAGGAACTTAAATGTTTATGGGACCCAAAAGATGTTAATTTTACCAATAGAGGTGTAAGAGACGATGCTTGGCGTCAGATTTCTCGCGAAATGGAGAACAAACCAATAGAAGACCTAAAGAAAAAAATGCGGTCTCTGGCGGGAGGCTACAGAAGGGAAAAATTTAGAGAGAAACAAAGCCGTATAACTGGATCAGGTAAGTAATCTTCTCATACTTACCTGCATACTAGAACAGTCCGGAATGACCTTGAGTGCACGACACTTGAATACCGCAACCGTGTAGCAATTGTCTAAAACGCTCGAGCTCAAGGGAACAAGCGAGATTATATTGCGATCTCGCTTGCGCGCATTGCAGCGCCGCTCTCTGTCTCGCTCGTTCCATCGAGCTCGAGCGAATTCGAGCTAGTTTTTATATAAATTTTAATTTTGTTGTTGTTTTTAATTAAGTATGTTAAAAAAAAAAACCTTTATTTAATTAATTACTTGTTTATTTTGCCCAAGATACGTATAAATCAAAGTGGTTTGCGTATGATGACTTCGACTTTATGGCGGATAAAAATGAACCCGGAACCACTCGAGATACTTTGGAAAACGTGAGTCAAGTTTACTGATATTCATTTTGCCAAATTATTGTATGGTTTGTGACAAAGTGTCTTGCTAAGTGGGACCGTATTGTATGGGCATTTTCTGTTGGTCTTCTTGGTATGACGGCCATCGGCTGTAGTGATTGTGATGGCGGTTCATTTCGCCAGCTTCCAAGTATTACATCTCCATTTTCCTGGACCATATCAAACGTTCCTGGCGATGTAAAGTTAGAATTACTGCGTAAGTAGTTATATAGATGAACCGTTGCCAGCACGACTTTAGTCGCAGTTTCTGGTTCCAAAAGCATAGGTTTACGCAGAACTCTATAGACAGAACTAAGTACTCCAAATGCGTTTTCTACTACTCTACGTGCTCTGGACAGTCGGTAGTTGAAAATCCTTTCACACGAACCCCTTTCCCGAGTACCATCATATGGTTTCATTGTATAATCATTCAGCTGAAAAGCTTTATCACCTAGTATACAATAGGGTACCTCAATTTTATAGGGAACTTGTAATATTTCCGGGGATGGAATGTTTAGTTCTTTTTTTTCAAGTTTTTTATATAAATTTGTGCTTTTGAACACGCCTCCATCTGATATTCTGCCTTTAGTCCCAACATTCACATACAGGAACTTATAATTTGCATCTACTAATGCAAAAAGAACAATACTAGGAAATAATTTGTAATTATCAAAGTCGTTGCCACTATTAAAAGGCGATTGCAAAACAACATGTTTGCCCTCCATCGCTCCTATCACGTGTGGGAAATTCCATTTATCCTCGAATTGCTGAGAAATTGTACGCCACTCTTCTTCAGTAGATGGCACCTGAAAATAATAATCCTTAATAATAAAAAGTTGAAAATAAAAATAAGTAGTAATATAATAATGTTGTTACAGGAAGAAACTAATACGACTGAACGGGAAGTAAATGTTACAGTGAGCGAAAACGAGAACAGTAACATTGTTAGTAGTGACACACAACCGGAAAGAGCCAACCAACACACAGATTTGAGTAGAGAGCAGAATGATCAAAGTGTACAATCCAATGTCCAAACAACACGCAATCGAACAAAAAAAAAGGAAGAAAACTACTTTTAATAATGCAGATGACATATCAGACGATACTCTTTCAGAAGCTTTCCAACTTCTGCAACAATGTGCACAGCCACCACAACCAGACACAGATTCTTACATTACTTTCGGGCAGTATATATCTACTGAATTGCGGAAATATGATGCAGTAACATTAGCTTATGTCAAAAATGCTATATCCCAAGTTATTTTTGAAGCTGACACAGGAAGATATAGCAATTATGGATATTACACTCATTCATGTCCTAGCACACCTTCAGCCTCCACTTCATCGCACACTCCAGTTTCACCTCCACAGGCATCACAATTGGCCTCAACTTCATTGCACACTCCAGTTCCACCTCCACAGGCATCACCATCTGCTCATCTGGCCTCAACTTCATCGCAGTCCCAGTCTCAACAACCTCGGGATTACTCAGTTCCACAGTCACCACCGAATTAAATAAGTACCTACCTATTCTTTCTTGTTTTCTCATGTTTTCAGATAATGTTGATTAATTGTAAACATGTTACTTCTTAAACTATAATTACAATACACTACTTTTTCATTGAATAATAAAGTATGGTTTTACTTACCTTCACATAATCCTTTAACAAGTCAATGATTGCTTCACAAACTTCGGGAATAATTTTCGATATAGACTGTTTGGAAATGCGGAAGAGATACTGCAAACTGACGTACGAATCTCCAGTCGCTAAAAATCTCAATGTAAGTAGTAATCTTTCCTTCACAGTAATGGCATCTCTATAATTTGTATCGTTCTTTCTTAGCTTGTTGTTCAGTAACAAACACAATGTCTCAAATTTATTAACATTCATTCTTGCAAAATTGTGTTCAGCTTTATCTGACACTAACTCTTCATAAAGCTGAGTGCCAGATTTTAAGCGATTTTTGTATATTGTTTTTATCCAGATCCGTCTTTTTATTTTTTGTGATTTTTTGCGCAAATACTTAAGCAAAATATAGGTTACTGCTGCCACGGCAATTCGACGCCGCCACTGCACGTGTGACTCCATCTCAAGCAAGAGTTCGACTGAATCACGGATCGCCTATGGATCGCTTGGAGCGTAGGTTCAGGATCGCAGTTCAACAAACTGGATCGGCCTAATACGATCCACGATCCACGCTCCGTGATCCAGGATCGCGGATCGCGCGATCGCTGATGCAGCTTGGATCGTCCGGTGTGGACCCGGCTATTGAGCACGTTTCCTGTGACAATCAGCACTGCCAAGCGAATTTTCTCCACCTTATAGGTGGATTGAAGATGTGTTGTAACTTCGCAAATGGATTGGCGTTGAGAGCATGTGAAGATAATTTTATTGCTTCTTCATTGCGCACTCAAGATTCAACCATAGGACAGAACGTTTTAGAGTTAGTTTACTACAATAAAGCTATGAGGCTGTGGTTGATTGCAAATAACGGGCCTCTAACTACGATATCATGGATTAATTAGGAAAAGCGTACACAAAATTTCAGCAACGAGAAATCGCTGCAATTTTCTTACTTAACGGTGCTTTTGTTAACGAAGCAGGTGAGTCTCAGTAGGGAAAAGGCAAAGTCTATCGCTACTTTCTCTACATATAAGTTTGGAAAATCGTTTTTGTAACATCCTGCTCTCAACTATGCTTCTGGTAGAAGCCGGCTTTTTGCCAAGATTAAACCAAGTGACCCATTACATTACCTGTGTATTTTGTGTTTTTACACTCTAGTCCATGGATTATTATTGGGACTACTACTGAAGTTATAAGAATCTTAAATAAAATAAGTGGGAAATGTGGAAAATCTTCACCCAGAGGTAGCAGAGATAAAAATAGTGCTTTAGTGTCCTATGATACTCCACCGCAATAAACGTACAGTGCGAAAATTATATGAACCAGAGAAAATTACACAAAAAATAACGACCTTCTATTCTCAATAATATCCCCATAGAGTTTTGCCAAATTCTAAATGCACCATGTTGGGAAGAGTTTCCCACAACTACAATTGGAAGGAAAATTTAAATCCAATATCGAACAACAAAGTTAATGGACGATAATAATAAATTACTAGGAAAGGTACAATCATATCCTCTGTACACAGCAGAATTCGAAAGTTGTTGGTTCACGTAGATCACCATTGACAACATAACAAAGTTAAAAATTACTTAAAATTTGTATTATTATGTTGGTATGTCTAGTAAATAACAATTTACAATTGTCAAGATGGCGACATTAGCATTAAACAAAGCAAAACAAAGTTATACCGGCCGATAGATGGAGCTAAAAAGAGGAGCTAAAAAAGAGCTTCAGTTGTGTGGTCTAAAGCACACTCGTTTTTTTAAACAATGCCGATAGTCTGCAGATACAAATATTAGCCTATTACACAGTACACATTAAACTATAACTAGTATTAAATTAACTCAAATACAGTAAAATAGACCAGCAGAAAAATATGAAAAAGTGTAACCAATATGGGATGGATTTAATGATGAAGGTTTGGTCTCACCCTTTAAAACCTGTTTTTAATATCAATTAATATGTTAAGAATTAAATATGTTTCCATCCTCTTTCAATGTGAACTAACGTATTTTAAAATAATTAAAAGTTACAATACAATCAAAAAATTCCAATTACAATAATTGGACTTTTCCATTGCAATGTGCGCACGACGCCACCGGTAGTACCACTGTATTGCTATTGTTGTAAGCGTGATGCACTAACGCGTTCACTGGACCTTCGTTTATTTTACTCACTTCTAATGGAGTGGCCATTACCTGGAAGTTCAGATGTGTGTGTTTAAACAATTTATTTGTCACAAAGTTGTATAAGTGTCAAAATGGCATTACACTTTACATGACAAAAACGGTTCATATACAGTAATTGGATATATTGGAATTTAATTCACTCTTTTCCTTAAATTTATGTACTCATACCATGCTATAGAAAGTTTGTACAAGGGCCAATTAAAAATAAAGGTTTTGTTTTAGTATTTAGTGCCTCCTAAAATAACTGCACAACAGTTGAAATGTCTTTTTAACGGTACACACAGCATGGGAACCAGCTGATTGCTTTGTAAATGTTTCATAGGCAATAAAACACCTGCTTTGTCCAATGTCGAAAAGCTTTTCTTTAGAATTTAAATTTGATAATACCTAGATTTAAGTTTTATTTCATAAGTACTTTTTTTATGTAGTTATATTGGAGCATTCTATAGCATGGACTGAATACATACATTACAGGAAAAGGACGAATTAAATTCCACCTTGTATACATAGATACGTAATCTCAGCTAATATATAAAAGTGAAACATTCTTTGTTAGTGTGTGTGGCTTCTGAAACGGTTGATCCGATTTCTATGAAATTTTACACATTGATTTACCAATTCTACCGAGATCAGCATAGGATAATTTTTAGCTCGGACAATTAAGAGTACTGCGGGGTAACCTGAAAATAGCGGGTGACTTTGATATAATTATAAATATAAAATATCCGAGCGCGAAACCTATACCAGTTAAACAGCGCGTTGATATCGATAATCTATGAGATTTCAGGAACCACCTGCTCACGGAATTAATTTTTAAAGACATCAATATAGATACAGTTGAAATGAAACTTCTGAGTGTTAACTTACATTTTCAGCGAGTTGCTCTCCATCCGTGGCAGATGGCAAGCTATCAACATGACTTATATCCTGCTTGTCCACTGAACTACTAATATTGTCAGACAATTTCATGTTCACTGATGACAAGTCAATTATATTAGTTGAATGTGGTACTGTTGCATTAAAATTAAGGTTGCCAATTGGTCGGCTGTACACTTTACTGCTTCCCACATACTCTGATATAGCAATATCTTCAAGCCACTTCTCATGTAAACTATATAAATTTCTGTAAGTGCACAGTAACATATCTCTGATCCTGCATCTTTCGTCTAACATTTGTTTTATAGCTTGCTGTAGATTGTCAGCCTTGTTTGTTAGCCGATTCTTGCATTCAGCTAATTCTTCTACCATCAAACTGAAAGATAAATATGCTAAGTTGGAATTTGACTGGCCTGATAGCTCAGTTGTAGCTGAGTAGCTGAGCACTCTCAGCTGTAGGTTAAAGGTCCAATTCCCACCCAAGACAACCGGTTGTTTGTTACCCACATTAGACTTTGCTTAGTTTGGAGTCAAATAGAGATGTGTGAAATGTCCACAAATATTTATTTCAGTTAATATTCATGTATATTTTTAAATGGTTTAAAAATCTTAAATGTTTTATACCTGCTAGCTAAAAATTTACTTCTCCAAACTTCACATTGGCCAGCTAGCCATTCTGTTTGTTCCTGAAATAAATATAGACAATGCTATCATTCTGAACTTGGGTGATTAAATATTGCTTATCAATCTTAATTACAATTAAGGCAGATTATAAGATTGTTACATACATTTAAAAAATTTCAATTATTTAATTACACTGCTGTAACCATAAAAGTTTGAAAATAAAATTGTTACAGAAACACAACGGATGACATTAACAGTTTTATATTTTTCTTAAATTATTGCAAGATTTTTAAAACAGACTAAATAAATAAAAAGGCCAATGAAATTACCTGATGAGTAGACAAATGTTGAGCAGAATTGAGCAAAGCATTTGCCAAATATTTCTTATCTTCATTCAGAGATTGTACTTGTGTCTCAAGGTCTTCACCCATAGAAGCCACCAACATTGTTTTTAACTCTTTATTGACCTGCAGAAGAAGAAAAAATACTCAGGATTATAATGTTATATCACATAATTATTTAGTTATAAGTGTTATAATGAAAATGATAATGATATTAAACAATTTAACAATATAAAATTGCTTGCATACCAAGCTGTGACCAACTATAAATATACAATACAATACAATACAATACAAAACTCTTTATTGCATACCACATGCTTAAATTAATTTTACATAATAACTTATAGTTGGTAATACAATGGGCGGCCTTATCACTAAAAGCGATCTCTTCCAGGCAACCTTTGGATGGACAGTATTTGATTATAATGGAAGCAGACAGTGGTGAACAATGAAATATTTTTTATTTTATCTTACCACCAATTACGTAGTCGTAATAGGCAATAAAACAAAAATATTTTTAAATTAAAAGCAAATAAAAAAAATAGAAATAAAAAAAGACATGAAAAAGTTAAACAAACAAAAAAAAACAGTTCTTAAAAAATACCATTTGAATATCTACTTATACTAATATCTAATATAATATGCAAACTCTAGATATCACTAAATTAAAAAAAATAAATATATAAAATAAATATATATAATATATATAATAAATATATATATATACCTATATACATATATGTGTATATATATATGTGTGTGTATATACATACATACATACATATAGCAGCGTTAAATATTAGTCATATAATGATTCTTTACCATGTTTTGAATATCTGTAAAGATTTAGCACATCTTATGTCTAAAGGCAGAGCATTCCACAGCCGCACTGCTTGCACAGTAAATGATTTGTCATAGTATGTAGTGGTGTGCATCGGCATTGCAAGTTGTAAAGTTTCAGAAGAGCGTAGGTGTCGAGAGTGAGTGAGGTGCTGGAATTGAAATCGTTCCTTTAGATAATTAGGGGTGGATGGATTAAAAAGGATATTGTACAACAGAGTCAAGATGTGAGCATTCCGGCGAAAACGAATAGGTAACCATTTCAGCTTTTGTCGGAATTCAGAAATGTGGTCATATTTGCGTAGGCCATATATGAACCTAATACAGTAATTTTGTAAGCGTTCAAGCTTATTAAGCTGTTCTTCGGTTAAATCTAGATATGCGGTGTCAGCATAATCCAATATGGGGAGCAAAAGCGATTGTGCAAGAGCAATTTTGGTGGTAGTAGGCAAAAAGTTACGTAATCTCCTAAGAGAAGAAGCAGATGCAAAAAGTTTTCTACTTGTTTCGGCTAATTGAGGTACCCAGGATAACTTTTTATCCATTAGTATTCCTAAGTTCTTAACAGTATCACTGATTTCGATGCATGTTCCTTCAAACATAACTTGAGGAAGGCGAAACCAATCTATTTTAGAGATCATTCTAGAACTACCTATTACGATAGTTTGGGTTTTCGCCGGATTGATCCTGAGACCATATGAGTAGCTCCAATCTGAGATTTTACGCAGGTCATTGTTAGTTGTCGCAATCGCTGCTGATAGTTCCCCTAAAGGAGCCTGGGTGTAAATTTGCAAGTCATCAGCATAAAGGTGGTAGGAAGAAGAAAATTGGTGAGATATGGAATTGATAAATACAGAGAAAAGAAGGGGAGACAAAACGCCGCCCTGTGGCACACCAGCACTCGTATTACACCATAGCGAGTATTTCTCGTCAACGCGAACACGCTGCTTGCGACCAAACAGGTAACTACGAAACCAATCAATTACTGTTGGAGATATGTTTAAAGAGCGTAGAAGTCCCAACAATATGTCAAAATCTACGTTATTAAAAGCATTACTAAAATCAAGCAGTGACAATACCGTTAGCTTGCCATCTGCCATTCCAGATCGTATGTCATCAGTAATTTTTATTAGAGCTGAGACAGTGCTGTGGCCAGGTCGGAAACCAGATTGAAAGGTATTTAAAAGATTGTTACTGATAAGGAAGAAAGTCAACTGCTGATGGACGAGGCGTTCCAGGAGTTTTGAAAGGAACGGAAGGATTGAAATAGGACGATAATCTGTAGGCGAAGGATTTCTTTTTTTCGGGAGAGGAGTAATTTGGGCTTGCTTCCAGATAGAGGGAAAAGTACCATTGGTGATAGAGTAGTTTAGGATAAATTGTAACACTGGTAATATTTCTTCAAGAATTAAGATGATCATTTTCCGACTGATACAGTCACTACCAACTGCATTTGACGTTATACCTTCTACGCTCTTTCTAACATCACAATCAGTAAATTGCTTAAAGAAGAACACTGGATGATCAGGAGTCGGAATCGCATTAAGATAACGGAGCGTACGAGCTTTTGTGGGACCATCAAAATTGGCAAAAGCAGAGAAGTGCTGGTTAAGGGTGTTAATATTTAAATCATTAGGAATATTATCTTGTTGAGACTTTCCAACTCCCAGCGACCTCAGAAATTGCCATACTTTTGCAGGATCTTCATTTTCTAAAGAGCTATGTATATGTCGGCGTTGTACGTCCCTACACACCTTATTGCATCGATTTCGGCACTCCACATACCTTTTCTTGTTGTGGTCAGTCGGGTTTATTGCATCGATTTCGGCACTCCACATACCTTTTCTTGTTGTGGTCAGTCGGGTTATACTTATACCTGGCTTTGCCAGAAAGTTTTTTATTTATTAGCGTCCTAATTTCTGAAGTAAGCCAGGGTGCAGGTAAATGCTTCATTCTGACTGGCCTCAAAGGAGCATGCACATCGTACAGCTTAGTGATCGCGCTGTTGAAATTGCCAACCATTACATCAATAGTTGTCGCGTTTACTACATCAGACCAGTCTATTTCACGTGCATCACTTCGCAAGTGCTCAATATCAATACCACCAAAATTGCGATGCAGAAGGATTTTGGGCTTAGCTTTGGGTGGACGTATCTTATATGAAAGGTATATCATATCATGATAGGAGAAAGCCTCCGCCCCACTTTGACCATGTTTGCTAACATGTGATACAGAAGAAACTATCATTAAGTCAAGAAGAGAAGGTGTAGCATTAGGGAAATTATGTGTTGCGTTCAATGGAAGAATGGTGAGATTGTTAGCCCTAATAACTGATTGGAAAGTAGATGAACGGAAGTCCTGCTTAAGCAGGCAAGTGTTAAAATCACCCATTACTATGGTATGATCATACGAGGGAACAAGGTCTTCTAAGAGTTTTTCAAAAGACGTAAAGAAGTTGATGCGGAGGGAGGGACAGTAATAAACTCCTAGCAAGACTTTAGTATGACTTATTATAACTTCTATGAAGAGATGTTCACCAGCGTCTGGTGGCGGTGGTTGCGCCGACATATTTACCACAGAGAAAGGAATATTAGAACGTAGGTAGATGGCAACACCACCACCAGCGCCATTGGTGCGATCATTACGAATAAGTCGAAAGCCTGGTAGTGAATATGAAGAAGAAGGAAGACATGGTTTTAGCCAAGACTCAGAAACCAACAAAGCATGAATATCAGTATGTTCAAAACACGCCAACATATCAGTGTAGTGAGCCGGAATGCTCTGGGCATTGATGTGAAAAATATTAAAATTTTTCGGAACATCAACCAGAAGTGTCTCTATTGTTTTGGATAGACTGGGGATGGGGATGCTGCAAAAACTATCGTCACTGCTACATAAATTATCAGAAGAGGAGAGAGACAGAAACTCATCACTGTCGCTGCTATCATGATTCATATTTTAATAAACTTAAAACAAACTATAGATATAATATAAGAATAAATATTCTATATTTCTATATATATTAAGATATATATTACCTACTAAGCTATTATAACTTATACCTAACTAATAAACCTAAATTACTTGGTATTAAATAATCTAATCTAGGCAATTAAATCCAATGGCTGCCCACCCGCCAGCTGTGTTATATAATAAAGATGGCCACAGGATATCGTAAATATATAGACTACACGTTTTGACTTATATTGGTTACATAGGGTAAAGAATGATTAAATATAAAGTGCCAGATCAGTAGGTTGCTAAAAGAATGTTAAAAAACATTTTTCTTTGCTTTGATTGGACCTACAAAAAAATTGCAATATTAAAACGCGGCTTATATAAAACGAAAAAAAAAAAAAAACTATACATACTGAACATTATATACCATATTACATCACAGATTAAAGAAAAGACGATTGACTGTAATATTACATATGGTATCTACCGGAGATAAATAAAGAAATATTGTCTGTTTTAATAAACTGTCATCTGTCACTGTCACTGCTAGCTGACAAATTAGTGTCCTATGTCATGTCAATGTCAGACCAGTCGATCACCACAAACAAAACAAAACAATTTTCAGTGGAGGTTAACAGCTATAAAAGATAATTTTGCAGGTTGAATATAAAAATTAAACATACCTACTATGTAAACCCAGTCTGAGAAATTACCATAAATACAATATTGATCTATATCACAACGAATACTTCACTGCTTCTTTGTCACTGTACGCTTGCTTCTGCCTGGAGGTACATCTACCACAATATCTTTGGTGACTGGCGCAGGCGCTGCAGTTTCCTTCACCCCCTGCACGTTGTCCTTCTTCGATATACCGTCAAGGTCTCCCTGACAGCAAATGCGATGGCGGGTGCCGTCAGGACCAAGGACAAAAACGAAGCCCTCCCTAGTCCAACACTTCGCGATGCCGAATTGTTGTCGTGCTGCCATGAAAACGCCATGGCGGGATTTGGTCAAGAACTCTGAGACGGTGACACCAGTCCCCTTGAGACATGCCTTTGCCGACCAGATTTTGTCACGTACTTCAACATTCCGGAACTTACAGAGGATCGGTCTTGGTTTATCCGAGCTCCCTGTGCGACCCATACGGTGACACCGGCTAATATCACTTACCGTAAATGATATTTGCTTCAGCTGTTCAGTGACGACTTTTGTGACAGTGTCTGACGTTACTTCCTTGGAGTCCTCAGGGAGACCGTGCAACAGCAAGATTTTCCGCCTGCTACGCATCTCCAGTTGATCGTTCTCTTTGGCAAGGAGCTCTATTTGGCTCTGCAGACCTCGCAGTGATGTCACCACAAATGACTTGAAGGCAGCAAACTCAGTTGCTAGAGTATCTGTGCTAGAAGTAGCAGGAGTCTTCTTAAGCTTACCTTCAAAGCTGTCCATACGCTTATAAAACGTCACCATTAAGTCTTGCAGTGACTGAGAGAAAACAGTGGCATCCATGTTGAAAGAAAAAAAAAAGTGCAGTGTAGCAAAAGAAGTGGCAAAAACCTTGTGTAGTGCAGAATTTGTGCAGGATTAACACAGTATGGCAGGTGCGGTACGTTATTTCATAGATTTATTCATAGATTTTGGTTCTAAACACTGTTTTTATATTTAATATTGTAAAATAAACTTGGAGTGATGAAAAGTACTAGTTACTAATTTTGCACCTACCGCCCAAAAAAAAAAAAAAAAAAAATATTTCTTTATATACCTATTTTAAATATGTAATTTAATCTTATAAACATTAAAACATGATATTACTTACAAGCAACAATACTGTAATTATTGCCAATCAGTTTTATGTATTGTGATGACTCAAAGAGATGTTAATTGATAAGCATCATATACCAAATACAAAAATTCAATAACAAAAGTTACAACTCTATCAGTCACCTAGATATTTAATGTGATCCTACAAAAACTTATGTTCCCCAATTAATTAATCCACATTATTTAAATCAAGGTAAACTTAGCATATTTTACCTGCACTTGTTGCTTCAATTGTTCATTCAATGATTCATTTTCTTTAGACAATTGGTCAATTTTTTTTTGAAGCTCAGAATTTTCATTTTTACCCTTTTCTATTTCAACAGCTGAGCTAGAATGTAACTTTGGTCTTGGTTTAAACTCATTCAGATCAGTGTTCATTTGAGACATTTGTGATATGAGTGTGTTAATATCCATGTGGTTTTTAGACTTCTTTGCACCCTTTATTCCTAACGTTGGAGTCATTGGCTTAACTGCTGCAGCATATGGTTCATAAGGTACAAACTTTGGAGTCTTAGCGTTAATAGACTTTCGTTTCTCATTTCTTACAAAAGTAGAAGGGAATACTTGTACGAGTCTTCCAGGTAATAAAGTTTTTCTCTCCAATGGTTTACTTTCTGCTCTCTTCGATTCAATCGTATGTACATTCGACTCCATACCGTCGCCAGCCGTTCTCACCTTGCTCATGATTTCTAAAGTAAACAAGTAAATGATTATTACATGCTTTACATGCTTGATTGCTACGCAAACGGAAATTTTGTATACGACTACAAACATGAATATCAATATCTAGTTAAGGAAAGGCTTCCTTACTTGGATACAAAGGTGTGTGTTTCTCCATGATAGAAACAGTATATAACGTTGCTAAAGATGTAACGCTGAAATAAAGAGATTAGAAAATTTGAAAAACTAGAAAATGTACCAATATATACAAAACAGTAATCACACAAACACAATAACTTATATTATTTTACCTATATCTATCACAGACCAAGTAGAGGATACTATATATCTATGTATTACCTAACCCAAAGAGTATAATAACTGTCTTCCTACCTATATTTTTTTTATACGAACGTATACGCCAAAGAGTATGTAACGCTACGCTAAGCGTATACGCGATCGTGACGGCAGTGCTGCCAACACTAATTCACCAAAGATGTATTTTAAAACATTATCTAGTACTAAATCAAAGGTTCTGCATTTTTTAAATGTTTTTTGTGCTTTATGTCATTCAATAAATCAGTCTACTTGACATTAACTCGCAACTACAGTGCCACCAACTTATCTGTAGAACGGCCAAAAGCGGAACTACTGACGCCATTTTGAAAACGTCATATTGTTGTTGTTAGTCGATGATGTCTGTGCTGTTTAATCGTTTTACTTTTCGATCGTGGCGCCATCGCTACATTCTACGATATTGCACTTTTTTTTTTGTTGTTATTTGGCTCCACTTTTTTGTATATTTAGCCAGTGTCAAGTAATCGATAATTTTTAAGTTAATTAATATAATATGTGTGTTAAGTCAAGTCAGAGTCCAAATCATCAAGTCGAGTCATAATGCAGTCTAGTCTAGTCAAGTCATATTCCTAGTAAAGTGGTGGCAACATTACCAGAAGCTTCTATGGAGTTTTGGGAACAACACGAAAAGAAACGTTTCACCATCATTATACCGCTTTCCCCCACTCATGCCTGTAATCCAGCACTTAACGAATAAAATGCCAACTTAGAGCCTTAGGTTTGTATTGCAGAACGATGCTCAGTCATCGATCGGCGCTCAAGCAGAGATTTCATTCACCAGTTGATCACTTTATGAATAAAATCACTGCTTGAGCACCGATTAATGAATGAGCATCGTTCTGTAATACAGACCTTAGAGCTATGTATATTTTGGTATTCACCAAACAATGCTAGAATAAAATTTCACAAGAAATTATAATGAATCTGAGCATCACATAACTTATTATTTATGAATTATTTGTAATGGAAATATAGTAATAAACAAATCCAAATCCTTTATTAATAAATTAATTAGAACACATGCATACAATGTTCTTCAAAATCAATATATAAATTATTTAAGCCTTGAGAGTTGCATCTAGTTCCCCATTTGCCTGTAGCTCTTTGATTATATCTAGTCCTCCAATTAGTTCACCCTTCACATAGAGTTGAGGATATGTGGGCCAGTCGGAGTATTCTTTTAGACCTTGGCGAACCTCTTCATCTGTTAAAATGTCGAATGTATCATACTGAACCCTGAAATATTAAATTTGGTTTTACATTACTGGTTCAAAAATAGAAAAGTTAAAAATAATGTCAAGCTTACTCTTGGCCATACATAAACATTACAATATTTATTCAAGGAGTATTTTAATGGCAGATTCACAGATGCCTTGCATTATCTTAGGATAGAGGACTAGATTTTGAAAGAAAAACAAGTTTTTGTGAATAAATTAAATTTTATATTAGAATTCTTATCCAAACTAACATTATAATTTGAAATGGCCAGTACTGCAGAATGCCTACTATTTAATTAGGCAGTGTGCAATATATAGACATTATGGAGTAGATTTCATTTTATTGTCTCTTTGTCCTCAGGCATAGTATAGGGTTACAGGTTAGGTAGGCACAAGTCATAAGAATTAGGATTTTTGAATCAAAGCACTAAAAAATCCTTACCCAACTCCATTTAAAATTTGAATAATTGTTCTACTGAAGCCACATCTTGGTGCATCCCTTGTTCCTTTCATAAACAGCATAACATTATGTCTATTGATAAGAGCCTTCAATCTATCTTCCAGTTTGATAGGAGCAGTTGGTGTTTCTAGTATAGCAGTTCTGCCAATGCTGTGGGTTTTCACCTTGGAAGATATTTGAGCAGCATCAGCACCATCAATTCTGTCTACTTGGGAGCCATTTTTGAAAAGTATTACAGTTGGAACAGAATCAACCTGAAAATAAAAAGTTTGTTTCTAATATTATGAAAACTTAAGTATGGTGTGATTTTGCAATATTGATAACCAGTCATCAATAAAACTAATATTAATTATTAATTAGAAAAAGTTACAGAGAGGTTTGGTGTTGGTTATTAATCATTTTCAAGATGTGTTTCAGGGTGTGTGTGTGTGAGAGAGAGAGAGGTACAGTTGCAAATGAGAAAATTATCAATCCAGATGCTACTGAACAACTATCTTATTATGTCAACTTCTTGAACTGACTTCATGAATTGATATTCTAGAACTAGTCTACCATTAAACATCTTTTTTCTACAGTATTGTATGGAATCAAGGAATCAAAAATTCTATGCTAGATTACATTCCATTATTTTTAAAGGTTTAATTATACTATACATATGGTGTGGTGAGTTGGTGCACCGTAAGTAAGCCTACTTACGGTTAGAGTGTTCAAATAATAACTCCGATTACACGGTAGAAAGAAAAGGAACAGTTTATTGCACAAACCCACACAAGAAGAATAGAAGGAGTATTCAAGAATATGAAGCTTAAGAGTCACAATAGAAACACAGACGAATAGTTCACAGGCACAAGAGGTAAGCTAGGACTAGCAAAAACACAGAACATAAAACAAATAATAAAAACAAATATTTCGCGAGCAGTAGCGGGGCGCCGAGATGCGTGCGCTTCGCAGCAAAGGTAGGATCTCGACTGGCGGGCGGTAACATTCCAGCTAGCGGCCGGGCCGTGCGCGCGCGCTGTATGTATCTATACGTAGATATATTGGCCCAGCGATACTACGCGTATCGTCCGACTATGCTCGCCGATTAAATATAAATTAATGTTTAGTGTGATGAATGTATGAATTGTGAGTGTTATGTGTGTTAGTATGTTTGGTAATATACTTAAATATGTAGTAATATATATGTTATGTATTTATGTGTAGTATAATCAATATATTAAATAAATTCATAAATGTAAATGTAAATGTAATGTAGGTCAGCTACATACATACCTTATATTGCAATGAGAGTTCAGATAAGTTCTCGGCATCACACACAGCAACTTTACAGCCACTAGATTGAATTTCTTGGAGTTTTACTAATTCCTTGAGGACTTCTGTAACTTGTTCGCATTGTTCAGCCCAGTCAGCTGAGAAATGTATTACAGATAAAGATGGTGACCTAAAAGAAAACAAAAGTTCTATAAGTCTTAACAGCCTATTTTATTAAATTTGAATAATCATCAGTTAAAACTAATGTGACATTGCTGAAGTTGTATGTAGTCATAAGTTCATTGGGAAAGTATCATAGGAAATAATGTATCAAATATCACCAAAAACAAAACATCAATTATCACAGTCATGTTGAAGTTTTATATAATATGTACTTGTGTAATATGTCCATTTAAACAATTTTGTTAAAATAAGTTGTTGGTTTTGCAATAAATAAATAAACAAATTAAGCCTGGGTAACAAATTTAACAGAATAAATGTTAATTTTTAATGTGCAAGATATAATAGATAAGTAACCCCAGCATATTTAGAGTCATTCAAGTTTCGTTTCATTGGTTTAAATTGTGCAAGTGTTGTAAGTCAACAAAAACAAAATTATTTAAACTTGGCCATCGCAAATTACACATAAAAGTTAGAAAAGCATCAACTAGCTAATGTGTACCATGTTGTAATGTTGAATATATAAGATAACTAAAAGGTTACAAGATCATCATAATACAGAGATAATTGTTATAGAATATATGTTTTATGAAGTTTTCCAGGAATGGTGAATATACACACCTACCTAAGTAGATAAGGAAGTAAAATTAGAACTTTAGCCTTCAATTACAGGTGGGTTGATTATTAACGAAGCATGTTAGTTCCATTTACTATCGTGTAGGTGTCGGACAAATATGAATAATAATGTATATCTTACCTTATAAAGCTTTCGAAATTTTGGGCAGTGTCTATTTTAGTGACCGACATTCTATAGGTTATGTTACAATGAAATTCTGCAGTCTTTTATAACAACAAGTTTTATGAGTTACAGATGGTAGATACCTACCAAGTTAATTATTTATTACCGATTTTACAACAAGGCTAATGCGTAACGAAGACTACGGCGAGTAAAAGAAAAACTTAGGCGATTTTTTTGGAAACGGTTTATGGTTAGCGCTTTGTTTTTTTTTTTGTTCACCCCACAGACTATAAGTAGCGACACGAAACACTAGCGCTGCGCGTCATTGCGCAGAAGTAAAAAATTAGGTATACTATATAGGCGGGCTAGAGGGACAAAAAGGCGCGTACCTAGCGCCGCCGGTTGGCTAGCCAGTAGCCTTGTGTAGGTCGCGAACGACCTAGTTCAAAAGAGCGCTCCTTTGAGCGAACGACGCAAACTAGGTGTCGGTTGCGTCTGATTTTAGTTCGTTCGTTCTTTGACCGACCGACTTGCGGCGAGCGGCGAGAGCCGCGCTCCCCAGCGCGCCGCGCTCCGAGGCGCGTGTCGCGAGCGGGAGAGAGCGATGATCGTTCATATCATTCTTACTTAGAATATTTTAAATATTGATTACATAAATGATGGTTAATTTTAAAGTCTTTTTTTCTTTAACAAACATTAAGAATACCTACATAGTTTTAATAAATACTTACTTAATATGTTCATCGAAACTAAGTACCTAGGTATATCATATTTTTAGTAGGTACTTAGTATAATATTTTTATATCATTACCTAAGTAGACTGAGTACCTATTGAGGTACTAATAAAAAAATGTTTTTTTCTTAAATACCATGCAATCAATGCAATGGCATTAAATTAATAAATTAATATGCAAAATGTACCTATTTAGTAGTTATTACAACAGAAGCTATAACAATTTATAAACAAAATAGAGCATAGCAGTAGATATAACTACAGCTCTTTGGCTGTTGCGAACTAAGTAGGTCGCTCTTGCGGGACCAGGCAAGAGATCGCTGAGAGCAATCGTCTTACCCGCTCTCGGTCCTGCCGCGAACTACTGAACTAGAAGAACGACCTAGTTCACCGACGACCTGCGAACTAAAAGGAGCGCTCCCTGTCGCGAACTAAAATGCGCAAGGCTACTAGCCAGTCGGAATACCGCCAAGTAATAGTATTCTGTAGTATTCCGTCCCCCGCCCCATACGACGCTCCACGGACTTTTGACTGTACAGTTGCGTTCTAAGGTGTATTGTTATTGCCATTCATTGTTATTGTTTTTTGTTAAGTTTGAGTTCGTTATTGTTGGTTTTTTATTAGTGTAATTTTAGTAGATAGTGATGCGTATTCTATTCTTTTCCTAGCCTACCTATGTGATTTTCACTAATATATTATCCACACGAATTTACTATGATTTACACAAAAATACTTACATATAATCCGGGGTGTATGACACATGTCTCGACAGCAATGGGGTAGCTTATCAACTCTAATCCTAGCTAATGACTGCTTGCAACGAACAAATTATTGAATCACAAGTCTTGTAAAAGGTTGACACCGGTGCCGTTGTTTCTCTTAACCAACTAGTCTCTCCTAAGTGGTCTAGTCTCTCCTAAGAGGTCTGTGCTCTTAACAGCTTCGAGCAATCTTAGCTGTCTGAAGACAGTTTTGGCGGGAAAACGAAAAAGATCACGTCGCCACATTGTATTATTTTCCAAACCTTATGTTATTTTCAGTGTTAGTGCATAAAATTGGTGGCATTTTATTCGGCTGGATTATAGGCATGAGTGTGTGAAAGTGGTATAATGATGGTGAAAAGTTTATTTTCGTGTTGTTTCCAAAACTCCATAGAAGCTTTTTGTAAAGTTGCCACCACTTTACTAGGAGTATGACTTGACTAGACTATGACTTAACTTGATGACTTGGACTGTGACTTGACTTGACACATTATGTAATATTAATGAACTTGAGAAATTATCAATTACTTGACACTGGCTAAATACACAAAAGTGTGGAGCTTTAAAAAAAACTGTCTGAAGTGAATAGTATGTAGTATATACTACTAGAGCTCCTTTTACCTTTATTCATTGCTTGTTCTGACAATGACATTATGTATATTTTATATTAATTTATATATGTATGTATGCTATCATTCCTTGTGACATTGGCAAATTTGTGGTAACCTCTTCAACAAAGGCCATTAAGTCCATTATCCAAGAATTGAAGTGGTTTTAGTCTGTGGTTTTGGCGGGAAAACGAAAAAGATCACGTTACCGCATTATATAATTTTCCAAAACTTGTGTTATTTTCAGTGTTAGTGCATAAAATTGGTGGCATTTTATTCGTTAAGTACTGGACTACAGGCATGAGTGTGGGAATGTGGTATAATGATGGTAAAATGTTTCTTTTCGTGTTGTTTCCAAAACTAAATAGAAACTTCTGGTAAAGTTGCCACCACTTAACTAGGAGTATGACTTGACTAGACTAGACTTGCATTGACTTGGTTGACTTGGACTTGGACTTGACTTGACAATTATATATTAATAAACTCAAGAAATTACCAATTACTTGACACTGGCTAAATACACAATAGTGTGGAGCCAAACAAAAAAAAAGAATTGAAGATGAAGTAATTTTTAGGTTATAATAATCTCAGTGATACTGATATAAATATTGGTCATATATTTTACTGTTTAGGTTTAAGCCTGCTCAGCCTGCTTCTGTCTGCCTTCTTTGAGTGTAAAAAAAAACAAAATTTAAAGTAAGGATTCGGGTTTTTAGATCAAGAAAATAGATTCAATATCATACAATGGCTACAGTTTCATCAGCGCCCGCTCCCGGGATGCAGCAAATCGATCTATCGAAGCTCTCAGTTCAGCAGTTGGCTCAATTAAAACAGCAACTAGATCAGGTAATTGTATTGCCTATAAAATTAATATATGGTGCATAAGGCGAATTTATTTTGAATGTCGGTTCTTACGGCTGCCAACGTTATTGTGTTTTTAGGAGATTGGCGTCATTCAAGAATCTCTTCAAACGCTTAAAATGGCTCAAGGAAAGTTTCACGAATCTGAACAGAGCCTTGAAAGAATCACTCCTGATACTGAAGGAGAAACTATTCTCGTACCATTGACAGGCTCTATGTATGTTCCTGGAACTGTAGCTGATATTAAACATGTACTGATTGACATAGGAACTGGCTACTATGCTCAAAAAGTAAGTAACTCATAACACTTCACTCACAAAGCCATATAAAACATTTAGCAGGTCATGTGGTCCCTCCTGTGTGTTGTCTCGACTCAACCTTTTGCTATTTTTGCAAGTAAAATATTAATATAAATGCGTTAGTAAGGCCCAATTAAAACCACAAATGTAAGCATTATTGTAAACTCCATAGTAAAAAGCCATTTACTGTCTACTTGACAAAAATGAACCAGTATTATAATCTAGTCACAAACTACATTAACTGGTTCAATGCAGATGGTTGTCATAACATCAAATTAACAATTAAAAGATGAGTACTGGTGATGTGCACCTGACATTCCTTGAGTTAATATAAAAGCAATATTTATATGGTTTTAATTTCATAAGAACCATAAGACAAGTAATTATTCTCAACATGCTTAAATGTGAGTTGAACAAAAATAACATTAAATTATTGTTGTAACAAAGGAGGATCTGGGTCTTATGTTACTTTTAAAATTCCATTGTGGTGGTTCAGCAGGTTGGCTCATATTCCGGAGGAGGTGGGTTCGATTACCATGGCAGGTTAAGTATTTGTGCACTGAAAAAAAGCTCAAATACTTGTTCTGTGTCTGGGTGTTGTTGTGGGACCAGTGTCCTCATAATTCCTGAGTCCCTGAACACAAGGAAATCCTAGTTAGGGTGCAGGATCTATGTATGTTATCATTGGGTGTTATTATTTTTGGTTTCTGATCAAGTTGCTCTGTTTTAATCCACTATTATTTTTATTTTTTAAGGATGTTGAAGGTGGCAAAGACTACTTCAAGAGGAAAGTAAAGTTTGTCACAGAACAGATGGAGAAAATTCAAGCAGTTGGATGGGAAAAGAAAAATATTCAGGATACAATATGTCAACTTCTTGGCATGAAGATACAAGCTCAAAAAACAACAACTTCATAACATATTTTATATAACCAAAACTTGCTATGTCAGAATTTGTATTTATTTAGGATGAACCTTTTGTTAATTAATAATTTTACTATCTAAAGTTATGGGAAAATAATGATTGCTTAGCAAGATATTTTTTTTATTAGTAAAAGTCTTAAAAATCTCGAAGATTCTTCTATTTATCTTTTTATGGGATAGCTTGTTGTTGTTACGGTTTTTCTTACAGTAAAATCTTGATTATGGCCTATGATAAGTACCCAAAGTGGCGTTTTATGGGGAAGTCTATGTTCAACAGTAGTTATCTTCCAGCTGATCAATACATACCTACTAGTGCATTATACATGGAACCCTACTAAGCATGGCCCAACAAGCTCTTAACAAGTGATTTTCATTTTAAAGGTTTTGATGTAAGCCTATACTTTATAATTTTCATAGCTGTTAGCTTAAGCTTATTTAACACAATAATTTTACGCAATAACATTTTGTTCATCATCAATCACAAACCTCATCCTTTTAATACAGTATATTAAAACGATGAGCTGTGATTAATTTCAAATGTATCACAAAAGCTGTCTCTGTTGTACCTATGCGTTTTAATTTTGATTAATAAATTAATGCCAGTATTTAGTCAGTCTTTATTTTTATGTAATAATTTTTATTAGATTATTTTTTATTTAGTTACAACATACAGAGTGAATCTTTTAACTGTATGTAGGTGGCACAATCCAAAAGTATGGAGAATATACCTGAAAAGAACCAATTTATATAAAAACTAAAATTCGACGAATTCACAAGGAATCTTAAAAAATTTCAACGGTTCTCTAGCGTTTGTAAAATTTCATTTCTGATTTTTTTTAATCTGACATTTATTGGGTGCCTTGAGTCGCTTCGCGCTGATTTTGTATTGAACAAAAGGTGACTTTTGTTATAACCTATTCTGAAACCGTCAAGATGGAGAATGAGTGGGATATAAAAATACATAAAACTCGTGACACCAAATGATTTAATTTTTCAATAGGCCAAATTGATAGCGCAGTTATCTACAATAATAATGACTTACAATAAACTATGTTACTGTGTAGGTATCTACAATGTCTTACAGTCACAAAACAATTAACTAAATAAGGCAACGACTATTACTTAATTTTTATACATTGTCCTAAATAATATTATAAGTAATAATATAAATCAAGTTCCTATATTATCTAACTTTCACGAACATTATAAAAATGTCATCGGTATAGCGAATATGATTTTTTATTTATGAAATTTACAATTTAATACATGTTGTTTGTAGAATAAACAGCGATAGGTAGGGTATATTAATTTTACTGTTTGCTCAAGGATGTTGCTGTTTTTAACGAACAACGTTGTTTTATTATTAGCAAATTTTAAAACTTCGAATATTATTATGGTCATAATAATATTGTAGATAATATTTTATGACATCCAGCATCGTTGCGAAAACGTAGCAAATAATAGTGTGGCTACCTGCTGTCATGGTATTAAAATAAGTAGTCTACATACAAATATTTACATCACCTATATTATATTATTTTATACTATATATTAATTAACTACGTATGTGTGACATAATAATAACTTACATCGGTACAAAGAGAGAATTAGTAGTTACTGTCATGTATTAAATTAAATTATAGCCTTGGGCGAAAGTTCAGTTCAACTCCGACACCGTACCTACGTAACTTCACCATCATAACAGTCCCACACTACACGAACAGATCGCTCGCCTGCTCGGCGAAGTCCTTATCTCAAATGGTGTAGTACTCCGGAGCGAAGTCGTTGGCCAAATTGCTGAGGAAGTGGAAGTCAGAAGAAGAATTGGAGTTGTCGCCGACGGGAGCCGCGTGAGTCGCCTCGTAGAACTGTTGGAAGGAACCGTACCCGTCGGCACACTCCCCGGCGGGGCCGTACGTCTCGCTGGCCGCGCTCGCCGAACCCGCTGAGCCGCCCACGTACGCTGCTGTCGACGCCGCCGCTTGCTGTGCACCGTAGGCACTCGCATCATAGTACGCATTCTTCGAGTACTCCCCATGACCGGCCTTCTGACCCTCGCTGCCGTAGTACCCGTGCGCGTGCTCATGTTGGGCCCCATCGTGGTAGTGATACCCGTAGTGGTTGTTTGGGTATCCCATGTGTTCCCCGCTGTAACTTTGCGCCTGATCGTACCCCGGATGCCCGTATCCCACTTGCTCCTTTCCGTACGTGGGGTAGCCGTAGTTTTGGTACATTTCATGAGGATATGCTTGTCGCGATCCTACACCGTTTGTTGGTCTAGTAGAAGGCGAACCGTCTTGTCTTTGAGTACGCGAATATGCGTGTTGATCATTTTGAACTGCTGGTCCGTAGCCCTCGTAGTTTCTGTTCCCCTGTGGATACTGGGAGAGTTTTCCGACGAATTGCTTCGAGTCCATCCGGAAATCCGGGTGCGGTACAAATTGTCCAGGTGGCGCGTTGCCCCGGATGACGTAAGGAGGAATAGAGTTCGGAACGCCTTGTGAGTGCGCTGCTCCCGGAGGTGCATTAGGTGGAGACGGCCTTGGGTAGTGACCCAGTGGACTCGGGTGCATGCTTGACGGAGTACCGGGCGTGGATGAGGGTGTCAGGCTAACCGAAGAGTATTTGGCGCCATCGGGCAGACCAGCAACTGAGCCGATTCCATCCTTCGAAGATGACGGAGAAACTTTACAGTCTAATGAAGGTGAGCGCTTTCGCGCTTCCTGTTTGATGCGCTTCGCGAGGTTTCTAGGCGCTGGAGCGACTGCATTGGTCGATGGATGCCCATCTCGAGAGTCGTCTTCGGCCAGTTTGTCGAGTGAGGAGGAAGATGCGACGCTGGATGCGCCGTCGCTGGCGAAGCTGTTGTTGTTTGTAGCGCTCGGAGTGTTGTTGTTCCTCGTGCGGGACGCGAGCTCCGGCAGGTCCTCGGCCGGCGAGCACAGCGCTCCGGGCGGCAGCTCGCAGCCCTGACAGCTTTTTTTTCCCGACAAAGGCCCGTCATCATCCAAAAATTTGTCGAGGCCAGTCTTAGAGCTCTTCCCACCTTCGGATGTCGTGGAATCCTTATCATCACCGTCCTCGCTTTTGGTTAGTGTTTGTCTTTTGTGTTTCATGCGTCGGTTTTGAAACCAAACTTTTACCTGTAAATCGAGAGAATCGATTAGTTTTTCAAAATACATGTACCGACCGGGGTGTACTTATAGGTTAGTACAAGTAGTGGCGTTAGTGGTATGTAGGTACCTTGTAGTAATTAATCACCGATTTATAGGTACTACGTAGATTTCGAAACAATTAAGTCTAATACCTGTCTTTCAGTGAGGTCAAGCGAAGCAGCGATTTCAATCCTCCTGGGTCTGCATAGATATTTGTTAAAGTGAAATTCCTTCTCCAATTCCAATAATTGAGTGTTTGTGTAGGCGGTCCGTAGTCTCCGTGGCAGTCCATTCTCTGAAACAACATAAATAAATAAAATAAATAAATATGTGTGGACATATCACACAGCGCCATCTAGCCCCAAACTAAGCAAAGCTTGTACTATGGGAACCAGATAACTGATACAATACTTAGATACTTTTTGTTTGTAAATACATACATAGAGTACAATACATACATTATACAAATTAATATTGTTCGTTGATAGGAAGGTTAGATATTATATGTATGTTGTGGGGTAGATAAATAATACTGATAGGTATACTGTCGGTAGGTAGGTATACTGATTGTGCGTTGATTGGAATTGCTATAATTTAAACCGTGTCCTATGAAGTACGAGCTCTACGTTTCAAATTAACGGGAAAATGGTAGGAGGATTCCTGGAAACCTTCAATAACGTGGCGAGCCGAGCTCGCGGGTGCGCTTTCCTTTAATGTAATAACTTGATCGCATGTCAGAGCACCGCCCTTGACGCCATTGTGTCGAAACGTGGTTCTTTTTTATTTTACCACAAAATACGAATTGGAATTCGAAATTCAAATTACAAAAGGGCGGCGAATAATGGGGCGATCGCGTTCGCGTGATGGTTTGGCCGCGGAGCTTATGTCCGCGACAACGCGTCGTGTGCGTAGCTCCTATCGCGACAGTAAGAAGGGTGGTATTGCTCTGCATGTGTCGCCATAGGCTGGTGGGGTTGGTGGTGGTTGATTGACGTGGCTCGTCAGTTCTCGCGTTCGCCATTGGGCAAGGGCAGCTGTCAATCAACAGCGAAGCGGCCCTCGGTTACGCACGGTTGCGCTACAAAGGTCTTTGGCCGAAATAAAAACCCTATTTTTTGTTTTGAATGGCTCTCTTTCATACCAAATATTGGAGTATATGTATAGGTATATGTAAGTATCCCTATATGAATAGTAAGTAAAATATATAGGTATACATTCTCTTTTTACTATAAAGTAGATATCTATTTTTGAAGTAGGTAGATAGTAGAATATCTACATATCATCAACCTGCATACAAATGACTTGTGTGCAACAATAAGAGCACTAATTTATTGCATACTTGAATACAAGAACATGAGTAAATTATCGGCTTACTGGACCCGAAACTCGATAGCCCCTGGCCACTAGAAAAAATATTAGTATGTACACTGAAATGTAGAAGTGTTGCTATGAATTTTACTAAGCAAGTAGCTGGAACCTATTTGCAATCATAATTAGGTCTAAACACTTATCGAAATTTCTCAAATCGAGAAAATATGACATATGGAAGAGACAGGTGGAGAGAGACCGATACCATAGCAAGAAAGCAATGACGCAGGACCGAAGACGCATGAACATGAGGGGCTATACTTAAATATTACTTGACATTTAAAATAAACTAGAATAATCCACCATAAATAAAAAACTTATTACAAGAAAATGCTGGTCCAACTTTGATAAAAGTAAGTAGTCGTTTCCATGAGAGCATTGACTCACAAATAATAAAATCGTTATAAAATTTTTGAATATCTAGAGTGGCTGGACTGTGGAACCTAATCACTGTTCAAATTATTGTCTGTGAGTGGAACACATCGACATAACGCGTACACTTATACTGTTACTAAAAATCATGAAAATAACGCGTATGTACAATTTACATTCTTAAATCCATTGTTATAAATAGCACTTTGTTAATGTCTACTGGCCACTGATAAACCCAGAAAAGGGCCGTTCTTTTATACAGGAAACTCATAGGAAACAGGTACCTACTGCCCAGGAGGTTTCTATTCTTTCCTATCTATGTTGATAATAGCAATAAACCGAAAATTAGCAAAAGAGACAAACTAATATTGGTAGCTTTAAGTTATGCGCACAAGTGTACCTACGCGATGAAAACGCCGGCTAGTAAGTTTTTGCAGGAGCGTAGGGAGATTATGCGGAGTCGAGAGGCGTCGTATAATGTTCACATTATCGCGACGATGTACTCTTCCGCTTCGATGGACTCTGTGGTTGGGACTTTCATAATATTATTGTGTCGTGTGATGAGAAGATTCTTGTGTCCATCTGTGACTCTCGCATTGACGGTCGATGTATCTATAGTCAAACGCGACCCTTATTATCTTCCTTTATTATATATATATATATATATATATATATATATGATGAATATAATATATATATATATATATATATTATATATACTTATATATATTATATTCTTCAGAACTTTGGAAATCTTAAGGTTTAGACCAAGAAATTGGTTCCAGATTGCCACATTCTCTGATGCTATGTGCATGAAAACTTTAGTGCCGAAACCGCTTATTTTAGATAAGCCAAGACAATTTCAATCGTAAGTAATCAAGTAGAATTATTCAGGGCTCCGGTTTTCGGAAGAACTCGAAACAACTAACCAGATAGGTATAGATAGGTCATACATTAAAAAGTGTCACTTCTTAAACAAGAAGATGAAAAAAGTCACATAGAATAATGAGATAAACTGAACAAAACATAAAATAAACTTATTCAATAAACCAACTCGCCGTGATATTATCAAATTAAGTGCGGACAAGGCGACTCTTGACCGATGTAAGTGACCCTTAATCCGTAGTAAATCTTCGGCCGGGCCGAGCACCGCTGTCCGCGGCCGGGGGGTTAAACAACCCACTTCGCGGTCATTTGTTACCTACATGCTGTAGAACAAGACAGGGGATCTCGCTAATCTTAATGTTGCTTTTTTTAAATATGGAAAGGATTTGTATCGTTCGTACAGGGGAGAGTGAGAGCTCCGAATGAAGGAAGTCCATAGGTCCGTGCGTCCATAGGTTCTGGTTGAACATTTAGATGGGAGTAGGTTAGTTGGCAGTGATGTTGCGTTGCGACCCGAGAAAAAACTTTGTTCTTTGAATACAATACACCTCTAAATCAATCATCCGAACTGATGAGTTGGGGACCAGAATATATTTTTCTAAAGTACTATGAAAATATCAAACATAGGTATTTTTTCTGTAAAAAAGCTTAGTGTGATAGACTAACATATCAACTTCCTGTAGTGTCTTTTTGTAGGTATGTTTCTTCAAATATCTATTAGTTTCTTCATATTTGGTCGTGCTCTCTTTTTCAGTATTTAACGATGTTCCCAAACTGCCCGCTGCTGTTCGTGACGATCAAACAAAGTATAGTTGTAAATTGCAAACAGTTCCCGATATGTTCTGAGCCCTTCCAACTTTAAATAATTAATCTTAACCGGTAAACGTGGCAAAGGATTAATGTGGTGGCCAGTGCGCGGTTGGATGCCATTAGAGATCGTTCGATGCCCCTCGCAGCCTCCACTAAATGCTGCGGCCGCGTTATTTGTTTCGTGCGATGCCATATGGTATAGGGAATGGTAGAGGGTTAGCCAGCGTCTAATTAATTTACGTGTGAAAGTGGTTTCGTAGTAAAATGTTCGTCCCTTCACTTTAATATAGTGCAGTCGGAAAACCCTATGAAAAACCAAAGGAATTTGTATATCATCTTAGCTCATGACAGTTTCTATACTGAACTTCTCTTACCTAATGTTGCTTCAATAATTAACGCCTGAAAGTTCTCTACTTTAAAATCCTTCGTGCTATACCATATCTATCAAAGCACATGTTTCACGTGTAGGTAAATATAACATATGGAAAGAACATTCTGGATAACTTTTACAATAAAGCTCTAGTGCTGGCTGTGGCACACGCTGACTCCGCCATGATAAAGCACCAAACATTTATTTTGAATGTTGCCACTGCAACGGAAAAGTTACAGGCGAGGGAGTTCCCACCCAGAAACATTACGTTATGAGGTGTGAAAGGCATAAATGTAAAAATTCAATATTTCAAACGGCGAAAAAAGTGAATTATCCGCACATTTTTTTGCAGAATATACATATCACGATGAGAATGATGTGAGAATTTTGGCAATTTTCCTACTGACGAGTACCTAGGTTATACTTATTAATTAAAGATGATATAAAAATAAAGAGATGCCATTTTACAATAAGTACTAATAAAGATACTTCGCACCTGCTTAGATTGCAGACTGTTTTTATATAAGGAAATGGTTTTTTTGTCTACAGAACTAATAGATTTAGTGGTATCTACCTATTAGGAAAGTAGGTACCTTTGAATAGAAATATCTAATACCAATAATAAGTTACCTAGATCTGATGACCTACAAACGCAATCCTATCTCATATAAAAAAACGATATCTGCATAATTCAGTATTTTACAAACACAGTCATATTGTAAGTAGGCACCTAACTAATTGTCAACATCACTGAGAATAAGACCCTGCATCATATTTCTATTGCAAGGAGAGCTACAGAACAGCGAAACAAATCGCAAACAGTTGACTTAAATGTATCAATTTCCTCCATTCGCAACAATCGATCATGTCGCGGATTTGTATTTTTCCGATTAGCCGTATCTGGTTTGTTTGACATCGTCGCATCAATTATAAGCGGGGATTAGGTTGGGACAGATCTAAGACGGTTCAATTCCGCGGGACGGTTGTAGCGAGGACCCGAGGGGAGCGTATCAGGAAGTGGTTCGAGAACACCTTATCGGCTGATGAAGAAATGTAACATTATGCACGGCACGGGAGCATCTGCCGCGCGGCGTTGGTGTGTTGTGGTGTTTGGAGACGACTCCTTTAATTACAATTTCTACATTAGTGGGTGTATGTAATTCGTGCTTAAAATATTGACAGACATTATACATTTTATTCAATTTATATTCTCTACAGGTTGAGGAACTTAACTTTTAAATAATAATAGATAGCATCAGTTCTCATAGCGCGGTAATTTGTGATTTTATGACAAAACATTAAATATTAAAGTCGTCACTCTTAAAAGCACATTTTAATGTGGTTCATATAGAGAAACGTGTACCTTTATGTTAGTTAACTCAATTTTTTTTAAAATCCTCTCCTTAATAATATGGATACAACTGACAGATCGAGATTTCATCTGGAATGCCTGGGAAATGCGCACACGCGTTGATGTTTTTTGTACTACAATGTGTGTAGCACTAACACAAGGATTATTAACGTTTGCGCGCGCGCCATTGTTCACATTTCATATCAAAATTGAATTGATTCTAATCTGAAATGAAGGGAACCATGCATTAGATACCTGAAACTATGTAGTTATGTATCATATATAGCGACATGCACTACACCCCTTTTGCTAAAGTTGTGTATTTTCCAAATCGTAGCGAGTGCCGCCGCCGTCCCAAATCCATTTAGCTGATACAGGAGGTTATTAAAAGTTGTCTCCAGACAGACGGCGCGAGTTGGAAACTGTTTGACAGCCCGTCCCAGAGTCCCAGGGGCTGCTCGATACCGTCAACTGGGAAATTTCGTTAATCCCGTTATTGAGAAGTTGCGTTTACGTAATTGCAAGAGTGCTTTGTTTTTTGTTATTTCAAGAATAATTAAGACACCTGCCTCTTCGTTATATATGACAAACTATACGTAGTGCCTGCATTGGGACAATAATACTGCGGTATATATAGTAGTGAATGCGAAGTAAATGTGAGAAGATCCCACTTTAAATAAACTCTCTACTCTGCCGGTTTAATCTAGAGCCACATTTCTAGAATTTGTTTACATGATGTACCTACTTATCTAAACATTACAAGTTCAAAGGAACCGAAAAAAGTTCACCATTATCCATCATTGATTACGTCTCCGACCTTTCCTATCTTTATTAGCCGTTTCGAGCTGCACAGCGGAAATGCAAAACGGCAAGACTGGCCGTATTTAATTGCCCTTGAAAGGGGCGACAAAAAAGTAAGCGGTTCCATGCCAGGGTATAAATAATGCTGCACTTTTCATAATCGCAATTGTCGCCGGGAGAATATTTAGTGCGCAGTAAAATCGGCTGATTGCGATCTCGGGGTGCGTAAGGAGGGTTGATAGTGGGTATGTCAACTTAACTAGGTTTCGTGACGACAGGGGTGGGAATGACTGGATGGAGAATTTGCTTAAGTTAGGTGGTTTAACTGTTAAATTGTATACAATTTAACAGATAAACCACCTTACTAACCAGCAAACTTACTTGCATATATATAAGTGAGTTATTTTAAATGTTTTTCGCCATTTGCTCACCATAACTAAGTTGGATGATTTTTCTAGGTATCACTTTATTTTTTGATTCAATTGATTTATTTATAAGAGTTTGCTTGTGCCTCCGCCCGCGTAGACAAAGACAAGTTTTTTTATTGTACGTCCAAAAAACTTTAAATTGTATTAAAACGAAGTGGGTTAAGTACCAACTTTTCTACAGACAGATTTTACAAGTTTCTTATAGTAAAAGTAATGTTAGGTTTAGGTTTAGATTTAAAGAAATTTATTCTCAAATAATACTTAAAATAACGTTAATGAGAACATAGCTTACCTAAGACTTAAAAAATTCAATGTTCACATTCGTCGTCACTCTCAATAATGCATGTATAGTAACATGAATACGTGCTTAAATAATATAGATACATTTATAAACAAGAATGAAATCGGCAGTTGATCTGTCGTAAGGTGTTGAGTCAATATTGCTTTATGCTTAGAGGATGGCTTTATGTATATTGACTTCTATTACGTAAGTTTTTGATGTGTGACGGTGTTCTATTCTAAAGTTGTGCTCCTTCAAAAGTATCCATTGTTTTGCCATAATCTGTTCGAGGTTTGACATTAAATTATATCACCAAAATAATACTGAAGCAATTCCATTTACAACCACTTCATAATAATAATTCTAACCAACAAACATAACATAACTTTTCTATAGGAAGTTAAAACCCACAAAGAAGTAGGAATAGCGGTGGGGAATAAATTTTATTTATCAAATAAAAAGGATGGCGCAGTCGTTTTTCATGAGCTAGGGACATTATCGCTTCTTTTAATTATTATCCTACCGATATTTTATGCGGGATCCACTATGCCCTGTGTAATTTTTCATATAATAATATAAGCACAAATAAAGAACTCTTTCACCTTGAAGATATTAGTCATAAGAAAAGCTATACCAAACGTTATAGTTTACCATATTTTATCTCATTCCACATTAATATTTTCTTGAAACCGCGCAGTGTTGAGTATTACGTACGTTGTTACTGTAGACATTTACTCCGGCAGTAGCATGTGTAATCAAGTAGTTTCATATTTTTTATATTTGACTCCAAAAACTCCTTTCATTTCTGCGTTTTTGTATACGCAAGTGGTCGACCCTGATGTCAGATATATTAAGCCACCCGAAGGCATCTAACTTGACTTAACGACTGTTGTCTTACGATAGCAACCGGGACCAACGGCTTTACGTGCCTTCCGAAGCACAGTAGCGCTAAGTTATAAGTTATTTACACTTTTTGTAGTGGTCACCTACCAGATGTAGTTAATAAATGTATCTATTACCTAAATACATAGGTATCTTTATATTAAGCATCGCTAAAGATTCAGTCCATTATTCTGTTGCGTCACTTTATTATACCCAACTATCAATTAAAAAGGAAACAATCCAATCTATTAAAGACCGTATTGCATGCTTATAATTACGTAAAAAACAAACGAATGTTTTAATTCTGGTAGTAGGGCGGCGCGCCCTAGCCATGCGGCCTCAAGGAAATGAAGGAAAAAAGCGGCGGAAGCTGACTCCCCCTCCCACCACCACCGGCCCTCTCGCGGCTTTTTAAATGGAAATTTATTGTTAAACACTTCGTCAATTCGCCGTTGTGTTTAAAAATTTTACCTAGTTTCATCCGCTCTGTTCGGTTGGGAGGTCTTTGTTCCGTTATTTACTGACGTCATCGTGGTAAAGTTTGTTGCGTTACGTTATAATATCATATGTACGCAATCTTTTTTTTTGAAAACTTTTGACTTTTCAAGCCGAGTATCGGTGATACAATACCAAATCGATCATGAACCATAAATTACTATTATGGAAAATGCAACGGATTAGATTTGATCTTCTTGTACCTATAGCTAGAGTGCTCGAAGTAAACTGTGAACTGAGTAACTCGTTCAAAAGTCAAAACTCTTTTCGAGTTCATAAAATTCACTAGCTGTGAGTCGCCGCGGCTTCCCCACAATTGAAAAGTGCGAGGGAGCGGGCTGATAGGGCACTTACTGTAAAAGTTAAAGCTAATTGCCCTTAAGACATATTTTTAATTTCATTGCCCATTCCTTCTTTCTTAGTGTTTGTCGGAGTTCACTAACTCTGAAGTCTCCGCGGAGTCTCCGCACCACTCTGATTGCAAGGGTAGCGAGTAATTGCCATTTTTACGAGATAAGGTCACAACTTTTGAATGTCGAACATATTTTATGTTTCATTTTGGGGTGAATAAAGTTGACTTAAATTTTTGTACAGTGAATAAACATATGAAAAGTTCACATCACATCAATACTGAAAAGTATAGCTTTCTTACAAGAAATAGTCACAGAAACAGTAATATCAAGAGAAATAACGCGATGGCGTTTTAACAGTCCGTCGGTGTTAGATAAATCATCTTAGTAGTTAAGTTTTTACTAGGTGGTAGGACTTTTCTGCAAAGTTCGTCTAGGTAGGTACCACCGCTTTGCCAGTTATTCTGCCGCCAAGCAGTAGTGCGCAAGCACTACTGTGTTCCGGTTTGAAGGGCACTGTAGCTAGTGAAATTACTGGGCAAATGAGACTTTATGACCTGATCTCACAGTCTAGTAATCTTGTTACTAGATTGTGTTGATGTCTCAGGATGACGTGCGCAGTGCAGTGTCACGCGAAACTCTATAATTTAGAGTTCCGAGTGACACTGCAACTGATATGGGCAGCCGTGTCGCTTAACATCAGGCGAACGGTTAGCTCGTCGCGTCATCCCTTAACATAAAAAAAAAAAAAAAAAATTCTTTGTCTCATTTATACCGGAGTTTAAAGGTGCACCAAACATGTTGGTGTACAGTCCCACGAGACGCGTGGGAGCACGTGGCACAAAGGCCTGGCGAAGCGAGCGTCCAGTAGCCGTCTTGCCTTCCTTTATGCGCGCACTATTCATTCAATCTGTCATTTCATTTTCATAAATGAATCATTCTTCATTTGAATTCGGAATTGTGAGGTTTTTTCGTCGGCCGCCGCTGACCTGACCACCGCGGGGGTCGTAGTGACTGATGATATTTTAATGGTTTATTTTTCTTTAACATTCTTATCATAACTATTGTAGTTGCGGTAGCCGTCGGCAGTCGGGGACGTTCAAAGAGGAATATTTGGAGGTAAATCGTGCCTTTTTTTTACTATACCTAGCTCTACGAAGTACAATGACCTCTACAATATATAAAATGAATTTGTTACTTTTAAGGAAAACATTTTATGATAATTTCTTTAAATACGTTTAACCATTTTAATTTCCGGAATGATTTCATTACAGGATTTGATTTTAGCCTCAAGAATGATTTAGAAGTAGTGAGATAACTAAGACGTTTATGAAATTAAAAGACTCAATTAGGGATTCAATGAGACAGTTCTCGATCCAAGCCGAAGTATAGGCATGGCACCACGATCTTGTTATATCTGATATTACTTATTAATACAAAAACTTGGCCCGCATCCACTGAACTCCTAGCGTTTTATACAGCTAAAGGATAAATATAGAAGTAATAGTCGAATTCTCTTTGGTTGGTATATTATTTTTTGAACTATACAGGTTCACTACACGAAAGACTACTTATGCCCGTCTGTACTAAAGTTTGATAGCTCCTAAGTTCGTACTTATTCCTCTGTGACATCCAAATGCATTACAGTATTAGGTATAAGCGCGAGCTTAGAAGAGTCAAATTTTATTATTTTATATTTTAGGTAATCAGCCTACTACGAGTACTAATCTAGTGTTTTTGATCTTTGAGTAAGCTTTAAAATAAAACCGAAGCACTTCGCATGACAGACCTTCGTCATGCGAAATGCTTCGGTATTTTTTATTTTTTTATTCATGCTTTCTCCTATTATGACATTTTTCCTGCTTCCTTCTCCCTGCTACGTTTCTATAGCTCCATCCGCGTGACACAGAAGCTGTCAATGGCTGTCACCGGTTCTGATGAATGAGCGCGACCGTTATGCGCCGGCGCACCAACTAACTTGACACTATTCTGTACCGTACTTATAGTAACTTCACACTAACCTGGGTAAAGCCAGTAGTAGCTATTACCCAATCTGTGCCGTTACTCATTAACTCCATTCAAACACGCGGAGATTAAAAGAAACAATCCGACTGCGCTGTCCAGAGACAACTCTAAACGGAAGTTCAAAATGTCGGTATGCCGTTTTATGTAGGCCTTTGTTGGTGGCGATTGCTCATAGGAAGGTATGAGAATAGCGCTTATAAATAGGTGGTAGAGAGATACTGTGAGCAAAGGCAAGAAAACAAATGATTTTTTCATTATGAGTAAGATGAAAAAGCAATTTTGTAATTTTGTGTAGATGTGCCGAATGTAGGTATGGATTTAGGTTTTATCTTATTTTTACGTATGATATCTTTAAATTCAAAAGGTAAAATGCAACCAAATGTATTTAGGTAGGTACGAATAATATTGAAAAATATTGTTCTCAAAACGTTGTCGCCGCAATGACGACGTGGGACAGAAATAGTCAAGAATCGAAGAGCTAATTTTATTTTAAACGGTGACATTTGTCTACACTTTGTGAACTATATCCGATCTTTTGTATTTTTTCCGAGGACTGTAGAGTTATTTTCGTATGTCAGTTTCGGCAAAGTGCCGATAGACGCGTCTGTGAAGACTTTCCGGTCACCAATGTGCAAGAGTTCAGACGCTTCGGTTTGTTTAAAAATATTCTTGCCTATCTACGCGTCTATAGGAAAAATATATGCTGGATTTATCTCTATACTTTTGTAATCATTGGACCTGGAGACCATAACTCATCCATCATAACTTACACGGACTCGACAGTAAATTCTTATTTTCACTGCTTATTGTGAATATACTATAACTAACAATACTAACTTTATTCACATGAGATATCAATTCCATTGCACACAATATTGAGAGAAGTAAACTACTTCCATTTACACTTTACTTGTTGGTTATGGGTGGGGAGTGATACTATTTATTGTTATGAATATTTCTCCTTCTTTACTACAGGACATCCTTGAAGTCAACAGGTGAAAACATAGCGTAATAGTGATGTGTCATCATCAACTTATCAGACCTCGGAATGAATCCATGGTCAAAACTCAAGCCTAACAATTGATAATTAACTATTTATTAGGTTCAATCCAGATTTATCATGTTATACAGTCATTAAGTTTGTCTCTACATCACACATGCAATTAGATCGCTGATATATATCAACACCATGGCAAGTTTTTATTTGTTTAGATGAGAATGTACAGACGTGGAAACACCATCTATAGGACATGTCTATCTACATTGGCGACGATAGACGCGGGCTTGCGCGTCAAACTGTCACACGACAGCACTAGCCCTGTGAACTTTATGTGCTATACACTTTATAACAGTACTCCATCTAGTGTTAGTCATATTGTTTATATTATTTGACAATGAACATTTTGTAATTTTATATGCTTAGTAAAATAACTTAATTTAAGTACCTACCTAATATAATTTTGACTTGTAAAAGTCCTAAAAATAGCCTATTTGCAATGATTCTTTTGACTTTGAATTTGACTTTTCTTTACTTATTTCATAATATATTCAAAGAATTTGAACACAAACTTATTAGTTGTGCGTTTGAACGTGCGGTAGCGGTTACATATTATTTGAGCAGTTGTTGTTGAGACCCTGGCTCCGTGCTGACCGGGAGCTTGTCGCGTTTTCCAAATTTTATCAGAGTGCCGGTCGATGCAATGCTTGACCACAATATTGGCACTTATTTGGCACAACGAATCAGTATTGAAATTCAACGGGGCAATGCAGCCAGTATATTGGGTACGCTACCTGCCGGCAGTGGGCTGGAGGATTTGGACTGTCTATCTAAGGTCAACGTGGCTAGTGCATAATCCATTTTTTTTTAGTATGTATAGAGTAGCTAGTAGTATTTAGTCGTTGTTATATTATTGTAGTAGTTAGTTGAAACTAATAAACTTATTTAAAAACGTATACTTAAACGTAGGTGATGTAAGGTGTAAAAAAATCTAATTTTTATTTTATAAAAAAAACTAGGCAAGATTGACCACGTCATTGCTTAACATTAGTGGTATAAATAATGGGCAAAAGCATATATACCAAATACCAATTTAAATAAAATAGTTACTAACATACAACCATATTTTCTAGCATACTCGTAAATTTGCGTAGAGTTCAATGACTGTATCTATCTTACAGTGTGTGTTGTATTTCCAATGAAAAATAATATCACATGTTGCGTGAGCGTCGATGAAAATTATTTTAGTTTTGTTATTTTGTATATTGACATAGAGTAGGACAGGCGAGTGACAGCTTGTGTGTGGTTGTCTTCAGCGTCAATCTACAGTTTGCAGTTGGCGGAATAGCAGCAAAAAACGCAGGGTAGTGTTTGTTTTATTGTAGTGTTCAAATATCTTCCTTATTGAAAATTGAGATTTGATTATTCTGTATAGTTGCGAAAAATAAATATTATTCCGAAACTACCCTATTTGTTATTAGGTGTCATGTAATTTTCCCTGTATTTTTTCTGAATCTCTTTCATCGAATCTCAACGTCTTACAAAGAAAAGTTTTATTGAAACATATAATAGGATTCATATTCGTAGTTGGATCGTTTTCGAAGTTTCTTGGGGTGAACTCCGGGTGTTATAGTTTGGCACAACTTCACGAAATTTTGTAACAACTGTCGCAGAGTCCTTTTCCACTGCGTGTCCTGTGAAGCAATTAGCTCCGATTATAAAATAAACAAGATATTGTCGTAACTTTCTATCGTCTACACAAGTATGTAATAAGAAATTAGCATAACATAAAGGAAACTGATAATAGAAAATATGAAAAGTATGTTTCTACTTAATATCAGAACGTAGTATTTTCCTACATTTCACCAGTTAGGCGATATCTTAACTTGATTTCAATGAATAGAATCACAAATTTGTATAGATTTGACAGTTTCAATTCGCAGTTTGTGTGCGATAGTATATGTGATTTCTCTTGATGCAGTGTAACCAAAGTTCTGTGATCACTCCCCCTGATCTTAAGTGATAATATGGCTGAAGGTGGCGCCACACTACTGAGCAAAGTTGTAACGTTGTATATGCTAGAATGTGCATCGTGTCAATTAATATCGTTCACCAAATTCGCCAGTTTATAATGGCCAAAGTTGGAAACTATTAAGTAGAAGTAACATTTAAGTGGCAATCAAACCGTGCTTAGATCGCTAAGTTATCGCATCGAAAGTTGTTAAGGGTCAAGCTTCATTAAGGGGACAATGCATGCTGCGTGATGTGGACAGAGGACGCAAGTTGGGAACTCCGCCCGTTTGTCGCAAGTGTTGCTGCTACATAGACTTGGGCGAAGTAAACTACTCGGAGGTAGAACTAAGGTTGAAATTAAGGGGGCTTTATAAAGTAGTGGTGTTTTAATGGCGTCATTCAACTATACCAAATCATATATACTTCCGTATTCTACAAGTAACGATATGGTGGAAGTTTTAATATTACGAAGATCAGGGGCCTTACTGCGTAAGTCTGGTGGAGATGGTAATCGTGTTCTCTCTTGCTCGCACTCGTGGACTTGTTAATTGGCGCGTGCAGAATGGCAAGCGAAGCCGATTCCCAGAACAGTTACGCCATAGGGGTGCAGGTCTTTAGTAGCAGCACAGCTCCCAACCATTTAGATTGTATTGTACTGTATTCAAGTTTAATGTAATCGCTTATTTTGACTCACGAATAAAACTCATATTTGAAAACCGTTAAAGTATCTGAATCTCTCAATTTCATATGCTTTTGTGGCCGGAAAACCAAAGTAGTAATTTTCTTTCGTTTCTCAATTTTGTCCGATATTGAATTTCTATTCTATTCTAATGTAATGATTAATATAAAGTTTTATTTTAAAAAAATACTTGTCTTGATAAAAAGAAAAGTAGTGAAGTGTACATTTAAAACTATTTTGTAATAAAAATCTAATTGTTATACTGTAAAGCACAACGATTGGGGTCAAGCGTCAAGCCGATCTCCCCATCGTGTCCTGATGACGCCCCTGGTTGAACTTTTCTCTTGAATATCCGCATTCGCAGCGCGCGCGGCCACTTGTTTATGGACATTATGGACGTTGCGGCGACATTCCCCCAGTGCTGTGGCTTCGCAAGTTCGTGCGAATGCACACTTAACTGTCCCCAGACAAGATTTAGATGATACGGTGCGCATTAAATTTTACTAGGTGAACAATTAGAATAATCTGGCGTTTGGTTTTATCGTAAAAGCCTTCATTTGTTTTGCTTTATTAGGATTATACTGTTATGTTATGGACGTGTGTTTACTGCGAAAAAATATTCAATGTGGCTAGCAATTTGCTTTATTTTTGGGCAATGATATAAATGTTTGATCGGTGATCGGGAAGCCTATTAAATCTTATTATTGATAATAATAAATAACGTTCAAAGATCACACACATGGATCCTGGATACTAACTAGGATTCTCTGTATCTAGAGACCTAAGAACTACGAGGAGCATGGTTCCACAACACCCAGACTCAAAACAAGTATTTATGCTATTTTTGTGAACAAATACTTGTCATGTCGTGGGAATCGAACCCGCCACCTCCGGGCTATAAGCCGACCTGCTTAACCACATTGAGCCTGTCGTATTGAATTGAAAATGTTATGGTTGTACATAGCATAGATATCATAAATTAGAAATGGTAGAAGAAGTTGTGAACCGTGATGATATTAGTGACTACTTATAAAATAAAAAAGTAGGTAATATAAATAAAGTCCATAAAACAAACACTCGACATGGACGTCTTCATGTCAATATACCAACTTTTCTTGACAATGGTGTGGCAAGCAGCACCCAATATAAAACCATTATTCCCACACTTAACTAAGATTACGACGTAAGTTTGTTTGTAACGACAATATTTGTTAGGCAAACAGGCTCCCCTCACCGCTAGTTGTCCATAACATTGTACCCGGGGGCTGGAAGTGCAAGTCACTCATATCAATATCTGGGAGGGCATCGCGCCTTGTTTCTAAGGTTTTTGCGTAAATTGCAGTTGAAAGTTGAGCTCTAAACTATGTTACGAGCCAGAAAGTTCGCTGTACAAAACGGTACACGCCGTTTGATGAGCATGACGAAATCCGAAGAGAGCGTATCAGAATATTTAGATGATGGTATTTTGTTTGTTTGATACAAAAAATATTTATTTATACCAACATTTTAGTAACAGCTCAATTCTATTGTCTCCAAAAAATATATTAATAACAATTGAATGACGCTTGGACAATTTTAGACGATTTTGTTGACCTGACTAACCCATAGATAGATTTAAAAGTAGACTTTCGAATAGGTACAGATAAACAAATATCGCTAATCGTTAATAATTAATATTTAAAACCTTAATAATGAAAACCTAATTTGTCTCACTAACACCATCACATCATTTTACTTTGCTGATAAATAGTTAAAGGAAAAACTGAAGAGTTAGATTTGCACGATTTTCTAATTGCAACTTTTTACGTACCTACCTATGCCATGCAGCACGACGTCGTAACTAAAGACACCTTGTAATGAGGTTGCGGCCGGCGCTTTCACCGATCTCAATATTTGTGGTATATAATGATGTGCCATAGAAAACTGTTCGTGGAATCGTTCTGTAGAATACCGACTGCGAAGATTACTCGATTTTGCAGTCGTTGACCTTGATGTTTTGAATTGATGTTGTTGGTTAACGCAAAAAAGTTCTAGTGAATGGTAGAAAAAAATCAACTAATATAGTTAAAGTTTAGGTATTGCAGTTTCATATTTAAGTCGTTGTGTCATTCAGAATTTAGTGTTTAATGACCCACAGGTTGTTGGGAAATTGCTGAGGAGCAGAAATATATATCGTGCACTGCACTCGCGGCGAGGAAATACGGACTCTATGGACACACTAAAAACAAGATTGATCTTAGATTTTCTTGAAAGTAATTAATGTTGTAAGAACACGTTCGTTTGATTCCTACCATGCTATACTTTCTTGCTGGTCGGAGTAATTTCGACTGTAAATAGATGTGACTAACTCATTTATAGATACATAATAATTATGTGCAAAACGCCTTTGTGAAACAGATAACTCTACAATCAACTCACTGCCCCTGTGGTAGCGGATGGCGGCGGGTGGCCCGTTACATTTTGCACTGCATCACCATAAGTACCGACGGAAAAAAATTACCATTAGATATTAGAACAAGTAATAATCATCTAATTCTACATGGTTCTTTAAAGAGTTCAGTACTAATTTTAGAAAAACTGAACCCTTATATGTTCTATTTTGTCCACCAGTCAGTACCAGTGCGATATTCAAACCAGAGCATGTTCAAACCCTACTCGGCCTTGTATCAATAACTTTGCTCTAACAACCTTAGCGAAGGAAAATATCGTATATGGACCATGAACAAGAACCTTAAAATTCTATAGCAAGTGTCATCCACCCTGCACTTGGCCAGCATGGTGGATTATGGTCCACACTCTCTCTATGTGAAAGAAGGCCCAGCAACGGGAACATATGAAGCTGACGACGAGTGAAACGGGGCTACTTAATTTTTTTGTTTATGTTTTTATGTGTCTTCTTTCTATATGGATCCTGAGTCTGAAATAAAGTAATGTTATTATTATTACTATTATTATTATGGTATCAAATTATAGTAACTTCTGTCTAGATCTAAGACTTATATTTCAGGTATAAAATTTTGTTTGCTGACTTTACCCGGTCGGTAGTGATTGTGCATCTTTGCCCCTATCTGAACACGATGATTGTTACTGTTTTGTCTGTTTGCAGAATAAAATGAAAGCATTCTCACTCGACGAATCAAGTAATGAATTTTCATAAAAATTATGAAATGGGATCAAAGTTTAATTATGCTTTCTATCTTATAGTATTGATTTGTGTTTTTCAAACATTTAATTGTCAATTATAAAATATATATATTCAACAATTAACAATTATAAAATATAAATATATATATATATATATTCTTTATCATCAGCGGCTGTCACCTTATGATTGAAATAAGTTACCTTGCGGTACTAAAGTAGAGATATAAGGTAACTGGTTCCACTAGTCATTGAAGAAATCCTTCAAAAGATGTTATTCAACTACGAAAAGATAGTAAAATATATCCTATTCCTATTTATATATTCCTTAAATGAAAATTAATCATAATATCTCTTTTTTAACATCAGCCATAATATTTCTTTTTTATGACCTGTGTCTGCAAGTGCGCCAGCTTTTAATTTCACCAACAAACGACTTCGATTTTCCTGTAGTTTAAAAAGTAACTTATCAGTTAACTAGAGTAAGATAGACGTACTACGTTGTTCTTGTTAGAGAGAGAGATAAAACAGTGCAAAAGAGGGAAAATAAAACAGGGGAGGAAAGTTAAGCGTCCGTGACTTTTCAAGATTTTTCGGCGTTCATTTTTTTAAGTTTACGTTCGTCGTCGTTCTGTACAGAGTGAGTAAAAGCCAGCGTTTTTAGATTTGTTTTCTTTTCCCCTTTCTTATTTCAATGTATTTAATAGCTCTAACGCGACAGTTTTCTTACTGGAAAAAATACTGGAAATATTGGATTAGAGTGCCAGAGAAAACAAAATTGAAGTATGTTGAAATAAACCAATTACCGTACCGTACGTCATTTAACTATTTATCCAAATTCTAAAACTAAAAATTCTTAAAGAGATAGTTAAGGCGTGTGTAGGGGAAAAAACATGTTCCATTTATGGACATCTCAGATTGTGAAAGTGATTTGTCTGAGATTTTAGTGCTGGACATTCCAAGAACATAATAAATGGGGTAAATTAGAATACTTCTATTATGTGTTATGTAAGAAAAATTGTGCGTTTAGTTGCTTTAGTGCAAAAGAAATAGTCATTTAAGAATTACTCAAAGTTATTTTGTTTATACAAGCATACCTACAGTCTAGGCAATTGCTAAATCGGCGCCCATTGCAATTAAAATTAGACATTTTTTTTTGATGGATTGATAACTGATATGACATTTAAGCTCAAACGATGCGTACTGCTACGATACTGAGTTCACTGATCTGACTGAAAAATTATACACATCTATACTTATAATAAAACTGTAACAGGTTCAATTCTATACATTGAAGATATTATGAAATTATTTTAACAGCCTCTGTGGTGTGGTGGTTAAGCAAGTCGGCTCATAACCCGGAGGCGGCGGGTTCAATTCCCGCGGCAGGAGAAGTATTTGTGCACATAAAAAAAGCGCAAATACATGTTCTGAGTCTGGGTATTGTGGGACCATGGTCCTCGTAGTTCCTGAGTCCCTAGACACAGGGAATCTTAGTTAGGGTCAGAATCTATGTATGTGATCGTTGGGCGTTATTATTATTATTATTATGAAATTATTTTTTGTAGACCTCTTATCGATACTGAAGGCCAAACTGTAATTATTTTCATTTTTGTCTGTCTGTATTTGGGCTGCGCATCATGTCAAACTTTTGGACCAATTCGGATGCAAGTTGGCAGGATTTAGTTCATACTACGAGGTAGAACATAAGAAACTTTCTATTCCGAAATTCAGTACGGTTTCCTTGGGAGAGGAGATAAAAGTGAAAATGTATATAATTGTAAATAGTTGTAATTCATTAACGAGTGGTCCGAATCAATTTATTATTGTTGGGTTTAAAAGAGGTTCTTTAAAAATTGTCTTATAAATATGTCAAGGTAAGGTGATAACGTAGTCCAGAAATAATAAACATCACAATCTTTAATAATAACTTGAAACCAGGAAGGTACAAGAACCTTAGTACGGCGCGGCTCATCTTAAGCTCGTGTGCATATTTTATCGTAAAGGCTTCATGGATAGGCTTATTGCTAAAGTCAGACGACTCCATGGAAGTTATATAATTCTGTATTCATAGTAATTTCATGATGTAAAATAATACGGACGGCCTATGATATATTATATAGCTCTGCCATATATATATATGGCAGAGCTATGTAGATTTAAGGTACCTATATATCTATCTCCGATAAAAATCGCCAGCAACGAGGATGAAGCCACTCTTTATCCTGTACTATGGAAGAAAGAAAGAAGAGGGAACAAAATAAGAAAAAAAGATGAATGGATGACTGTGAAGGGAGGCAGGTACACTCACACCTATCTCCGTTCACCGTTTCATCCATTCATCCTTTTCCCCTACTTTTTCTTCTCTTCCTTCTCAGTTCTATTGGATAGGGTTAGAGCGTAAAATCAACTGATAAACTGTGCGTAGCCGAGACGGGTCAGGTAGTCTTGTAATAATATTATCAATAATTAAAGTATTACGTAATTCTTCACAGCAAGTTCAAGGCCCCAAGAGAGCATTACGTCACACACTGTCTCCAAATGCGGCTCGGAGCTCAGCACATCTCGGGCCGTTCCCGCCCCGGGCGCCGCGATCACTCCACAACGACATTAACAAATGACCCCGACGCATCATAATAAATAAAACAATTTGTTCATAATTAGATTTCGTGAATTTAATTTTCATGGCGGTAATTGGTGCGCGCCACAAAGAGCCGCTCTCTATATGTGATGGATGATCGAACGGCGCCTCTCCACGGTCGAATAAAAACTGTTTTAAACTGTAATACCTTGTCGTAGTACGGTATTCTCATTCCTGGTTCAATCATTGGATATACTACACTTTTTCTTGCTATGGCAAAGTACTAAAGCGAATATGTAGAAATTTGGTAGTCTACTATTTACCTTCGTTCGCTTTACGGTAATTAGAGGTTTCGGAAGTTTACTTTCATTATTGCTTATGAACCTATTACTATTTGTAATATAGATTTCATTTGGCATTGTTTTGATTTTTTTCGTGAAGAGCGTGAGAGCCGATAAGATTGCGATGAGTTATCTTTCAAAGGAAATAACTGCCATTAGTCTCAACTCTAGCTTTCATTTGTTTTTTATCATAAAGTTATCTTCGTTCAATCTTTCGGTGCAAAATGTATGTTGGCTCAGCTACCTTAATATTTTATAGGTGGAAACTTGTAACAGGCTTAGATTCTTTTATATGAAGTTTACAGTTTTATGTTAATTTGGCTGTAAGTTTTGCTTATATGAATAAATAAATAATTAAATAGATAGTATTAATTCATTCATAAATTAGATTTGCTATACATAAGAGTTAATCGTGTACCAAATCAATAGACGATAATGAACGTTTCCACAGTAGCCCGCGTCCCGCTGTGTCAGTGAAGTGCGTCCGGTCACCTCATCTATCACGCGGCGGACTCGACGTGATAATCCCTGACCGGTCACGATGATGGTCAACAATAGGGTCTGAGGTATAAAATTTGCCTTCGATATGTACCAGTAGAGCTCCTTTTGCATACCTGTCTTTTTTCAAGTTTCCATATACCATTGTCCAACGCCAGCCTAGTCCACTGACTAGGCTGGCGTTTAATAATACGGACGTGACAAATTAAAATGTAGATGTATCTATCAATATAGAAACATCTACATTTTAATTTGTCACTGTGATGAGTTTGGTTGCTATCTTTGACTCTGGAAAAGTATGTCTTTTATTGCTATCTTTGACTCTGTAAAAGTATGTCTTTTATGACCTAATCTATGATACAATTCGAATCATACTAATTTCTGTCAATCACGCTAGTAAGCATTAGAATTTGAAGCAGTCCAGTTTTATTTACTTAATTTTGTAATGTTATTTTATTTACTACATTAAGTTACACTATACACCTACTAAAACATTTCAAGGATTTAACAAAGAGACCTCTGATATCAACAGTTAATTAAAGTTTGCATGTTCACACGTGTTTTATCGGAGGTATTATCATGTCCCGCTATCCATCATCCGAAAGGCCCGGTCAGCGCCGAGATCTTTAGATACACCCGTTCCCGTACCCACTGACCTCGTGACCACCGCGGATCCCATCCCAATGTTAAGTCCAACAAAGGGGTCGAAAATTTCACGTGAAATTAAATCATATCAATGCTTTTGTTTCTAAAAGTTTGCAGCAAAAAATTCCATGCCTTCCTAGTGACCTAATTCAGCATGAAATTATACAAAGATTGAAACAGTGGCTCCCGGCGAATGTCGTCGTGTTCGCGATCTGCTCCGGACAGTTCATTTTTAATAATAAATGAGACGAAATCAAGACATGACGAATAAATGAATCCAGAACTTGACGAATAAATGAATATGGAATATGATAAATGGAAGGCTCGGATCCCTCGCGAAGATTTTTTCTTTGGCTCCGTCCGAACGGAAGACGCTGGCTTTTTCCTTTTGTAGCGGGACAAGTTAAGCGTTTTTTGGACGGCCGTGGCTGACGGTGTGATATTTATCATTTCGTATAAAAGTTGGATCTCCAATTGTGTTCTTGCTTTGATTGCGGTCACTGGGCTTTGAAATAAATTGAATTCTTTCATTCACAGTCGTGTGTGGTTAGAAGGTTTCTTATTGGAATGATGTAACTATTCTCTAAGAATATAATACAAAGATTGGTGTTGAATAGCTGACGCATGATACAAACGGCCTCACTGTAGTGTCGATTTAATTCGGTGCCTCGTAATCCGCGACTGCACTAGTCACTGCCACGTGGTTCTATGATAAAGTACCGGAGCAGATTATGCAAATTCTTAAAATTCAGTTTTTCTCTCACTCGCTCTCGTTATGATACTGGCTGCGTTTTACTCTAGTGGAGTTGCTCTCACCCCTGATGTTCGCAGCGTCTGATGGATGATGCGTTATTCCAATAACAATTTTGATATCGTAAGTTGAATATCTGAAAGTCGGATGTGTCGAACAATTGATCTATTCGGAACACGCTATAAATGTGTTTCTATGTGTAAGAATGAGGTGATTGGCGTTTTAAAGTAATGAATGCAATTATTTAACTTTCAGTTACAGTTTTATAGAATAGATAAAAGTCCAGTATATTGTTGCTAAGCTATAAATAAATATCTGTGGCCATTTCACACAGCGCCATCTAGTCCCAAACTAAGCAAAGCTTGTACTATGGGAACTAAATAACTGATACAATACTTAATACATTTTGTTTGTAAATACATACATAGAATACAGTATAACACCCATACACAGAACAAACATCGATGTTCATGACACATTGTTTGTCCTGGGTGGGAATCGAACCCACAACCCACAGTCCAGAAGGCAGGGTTACCAACTGAGCTATCGGGCCGGTCAAGTCAGCTATGCATCATATCATACCTATATTCTGTATGAGATAGTAACTAATACTAAACACTACCTACTACAAAAAACAACATTTGGACTATATGCTGGCCGCAATGACCTATAGACAGTCCAAATGCTCCAGCCCACTACCAGTAGGTAGCGTACCCAACATGCTGGCAGCATTGCTGCATTATATACTTAAAGTAATTCATAACTTTGTATGTTGTTTATGAATAAAATACAATACAAAATATATGAGTCATAAAATAGAAATTATCACTAAAGCAAATCTTAAAGTAGGCATGTTATTGAATACTTTAAATCAATATACTTGAGTATCTATTGAGTAGTATAAAAGTTTTATATATGTCCGAATATCTAGTAGTAAGTAGGTGCAGCGGTATCAGGTATAGAAATCAACAGTCCACCTCTGGAAATAGTATAGATGCGGTGCGCCGTTCTCTGTAATCACTTGGCCCGCTTTGTGCGGATGGATATTACATAGCTGTCACATATTTGACACACACCTATGTTGCTTATTTTTATTCACTACAAAACTTAAAATAATTAAAATTAATATATAAAGCTAAATTGTAGTCACTGATTTGGTGTTAAAGTAGAAGTAATTCACACTTTATTACATTGCGGCTACAGCTTAGCTTAGCAACTGTATAGTTTTCAAACGTTTGCATATTTCATAAGCTTGGCTCACTTTAGAGTGGTGAATAATTTTCTTTGGTAGAGTAAGTATCAATCATCATATCCCGGGTTAAGGGCCAATACCGTCTAACTAAAAAAGATAACTTTACATTAGAGAAAAAAACAGACACTATTGTCAGAAAAATAAACGCCTTCTTTACATTACAGGCGGTATTTCTATAGCGCATACTTTAAAATTTCTATGTATTTGGAGATAGGTGATAGAGCACTGTGCGGAATTGAACTTTAAATCAATTTGCATTGAAATCTAAAAACCGACAAAAATTGAGATGGTGTTGGTATTTAACCCGTGATATATTTTATACACATATCAGTTCTCTCTAACGAGAGAGTAAATATTCAAAATATCCCACATGTGCAAAACACCGGTTTGACTAGTGCCCATCGAGATTTGACACAGGGCCAGTGAATCAGCAGTTTGTGTCTTACCGACTTCACCACGCGGGCCCTAACACATGGACGCACACTCGTGACTTGCTGAAAACTGACAGCCATTTTTAATTGCTTTGAAGCTAGACGTTTCAATATAGTCGACGATTCAATAAACCAACAGAATGGACGGTTCGCCGTATTTTTATCATAAAAATTCAATAATCTCGCAATACTCTTCTTAGCAAGTTCTTCATAAAAAAACAGTCCATATTACCACATAATAAAGCCATAATAAAGAGAAAGTTTTACTACAAGCATTACAAGTGTAAATGAAATAATTCAAATTACAAATGCTACGTAGCACTCCTTTCATAACATTTCCATTTAATGCCGTCCACATTTTGTGAAACAGACAAGCGTTTCGTTCCAACCACAAGGTACGCCCGTTGGCGGTCAAAAAGAAAATAGTGCACGTCAGAATAATAACTAAAAAAAACAAACCTTGGCGGTGTAGGTGTGTGTGTAACCCACACTCCTGCGGGTAGGCAGCCTGCTAAACGCAATATAAAGTGTGGTTGTCGTGGCATGTGTAGATAGGTATAGGTAGCGCCTCTCCCCGCGCGGTCATTAGTACCGCGTGCCCCCGCGCCCGTCCGGAGAAAGTATGATTTTACTCCTATAAAGCCGTATTTCTACTCTGTACAGGAATTCGAATACGCGCGGAGAAGTTGCCGGGTTCCCAGAAAGGACATGTGGCGTGGCGGTTGCTTGTAAATAATTCCCAAGTTTGAACAATCTCAATACGGCGGGGGCATTAATTTTCTTGTTGGAAGGATCTTCATGTTATCATGCAGGCATGTACGAAATTTGTTACAAAGTAATATGTGTCTAGGCTAACTTATATTTTTTCGTACATGGTTTACTGAATTAAATAAATAATTGTTAAGAGTGTGGATATTATGTAAGACATCTCTTTATTTCACATAACTAGCTCGTTGCCTTACATACCCACTAAGTTCTATGAACTCAACACTACCTTTAATTAATAAAATACCAACGCATCTATTTCCATTTCTAAATAACTTCAAAATGTAGAAAGATATCAAATATTACTATTAAAATGCGTATTTATTTAAGTGGAAAGCTCACATTCGTTAGGGTGTCCCAGCTGAGCAATTAGTGACCACCACGTGACCACGTGGGGGGAATAACCGACGATGGCAGAAAAACCAACGAAGCTTCCTGGTGACAGAAATTATTTTAAGAACCTGTCTATATATACGTGAACAAAGTTCATTCTGAATGATGATTACAGTGAAATAAAACTTTTCAAATAAATGAAAAGTATCATAACAAACAGATTAAAAAATTACGTTTAAATGAATGTGAAACTGTTTGAGTTTAAGAAAATGGTCTTGAATATTGCTTGCATTGTAACTAAGGCTTGAATAACGCACCAGTTCCCAGGGGCTGAGTCAATTTTACACGAGGCGAACAAATACTTTTAAAACATCGATCTTTACGTGTCATCATCAGAATGCCATTTTAATGTCTTACTCTCAACAAAGACTGGCAACAAACACATTAGGTATGCTGTTTCTTGCCGCAGATAGTGACGAGCTGACGTCCTGTGAGCGCGGGAGTCGGCGCCGCATCGATGCGAGGTCGTTGGCACATCGATTTTCGATTTGCTCCCGTGCATCACAACTGGGTCAAGTACTACCCGACAGGGATCAGGGATCTTGCTACATCAAATATAAGGTAATATGATAAATGTGTGTTTCGTATTCGTACACCTGGATGGAAAAATGCCAATATGTCCAGCTCACCATTTGTAGGCATTACGTATCGTCATTTTAGTATCTACAGTAACGAAAATAATCACGAATGTTTGGCCTGAAGGCGTGCGTGACCCGTCACTACGTAGCTTACTAAGCAAACTCATATTAACAAAAGATGAGTAGACACGCACAAATTACAGTAATAACTAGCCGAAAGAAAAGTTCGATGAAACCACACAAGAAAATATAGTCATTTTCGTGCCTCTATTTACACTTAGCGTGTGTCAACGTAAATAGAAAAGTTATTGATACAGAAATGAAGAGTTTTCGAGTTTTCATTAGGGTGCGATTGGAGCAGTTAGAGCCCTTTTATTATCTGCTCGCCTCTAAATTGCCGAAAAGAAATTCCTCCCCTGGAAAAAAGGGGAACGGGGACAAAAACCTTGTCCTCAACTTAGCTACCAATAGCACTGCGACGTTATTTAAAAATCGAACACGATAAGACCCGAAATGTTTTTATTTTTGTAAATGGAACGAATTTATGTTCTCTGTTTAAAGTTAATATTGGCAGTTTACAATGACGACTGGGTGATAAGGAGTTTTTATTAGATTTGGGGACAGTTAGGTTTCGGACGGTGCGTGCCTAATGTAGCATTCGATTTTCGGTAACGGTCAGCTGATAAGCAAACGATGTCATTATCGAACCTTAGTTTGTATCGGTTCCATTTCGATTCACTCTTTACGAGATGGATGTCATTTTTAGGGTTGATAAATTATTTGGTTTGCGAATTATGACGTTTCATTGGAAACAACTTACAAAGCGAACAATGAATCTGAATTATTCCAATTTCTGAAAAACGGAAGAAAACAAATACCTATGAGCGAAAATTGCGGTGAAAGTATGTAGATTTCTAATTTAAAATATTGCGTCGTAACAGATAATCAGACGGTTTTCATCGGGCTATACATTAGAGGCCGGGGGTGAATCTGAGACACCCCCGCAGCGCTGATAAAGAATAGAGGGTATTAAACGATTACAAATGCTTCGCGGTTCAATAAACAACCCACTGGAGGATATCGTTTTAGACGAATTACTTAACATGTTGTACTTACTGCGAGATATTTTTCTGTTAGCGGAAAATATATTTTTTTATGGTTAATTAGATCACATCCATCGGTAATAAAACTGTTAATTAGTAATGTTACTACACAGTTTTAATATAAGAGTAGTTTTTAATTCAGCTAAAACCTCTTAGGTCCTAATTCATATAACTGAAACAAACAAACATTGTACTATAAATATCAAAACTTTAAGATTTTGTGCATATAAAAATAATTTTGTAAAAATTTTTTTTTAATAACAAATACATATTTTTTTTTATTTATACGTGTCAATACTCTATGAAACTAAATAATAAGCTCTGTATAGCCTGCCTATCACGCAAAAAGAGAAACATTGGCGAAAATGACACAATGACAACACGAAAAATAAAAGTTAGAACAAAAGTTGTTTGTTTAAATGATGAGTTATGATTTAAAATGTTTTAGGTAATTTGAAAATAATCCTGTATTTTGGAAGGTAGGTAGCAAGAGTATAGTATACTTTATAGTAATAACCCACCTTTCTCCTATATACACGACTGAAGACTTATGTTTGACATCCTCTGTGGTGCGGTGGTTGAGCAGGTCGGCTCATAACCCGGAGGCGGCGGGTTCAATTCCCGGGGCGGAAAAATACTTGTCCTGCCGCGAGTGCACAGAAAAAAAGCGCAAATACTTGTTCTGAGACTGGATGTTGTGGGACCATCGTCCTCGTAGTTCCTGGGTCCCTAGACACAGGGAATCTTAGTTAAGGACCAGGATCTATATATGTGATCGTTCAGCGTTATTATTATTATTATTTTACATTAAGTTTAACCATATATTTTTTTTATACAAAACTAAATAAATTAAGTTTAAAGTAGAATGTTGAGTACGTTGGCTTAAAAACTTCTAACACCATACTATTTGTGAGTATCTACTTTATACACTTTTCGTGGACTTTTTGCACAACAGCTGTGTATTATCAGGAGGGCCACTTCGGTAAACTAAACGATAAAAAGTTTTACAGCCAAGTTGTGAAGCACGCGTGCCGACTGGCGCATTCAGAAGTAAAAAGTGAGGCGACAAACTGCGATAAGAGCACCTACACCCACTTTTATTTATGTAGCTTGCATCCGATTGAGCGCCGAGACGCGACGCAGAGAGGCAACCGAAAGGCCGGCGCATTTACACTTACTTATCTACCCTCGCCTTTATTTCCGTACTACTCACCTCACTGTATTCACACCTCAAGTCTACACCTTCATTTCAGAATCGAATCGATATCGATAACGTTTACGTAAGACTTCGTTTAATCCGATAAATAAAATAAATGTATCGGGAAGGAGGACAGCGGGAACAATAAAATCGAAGCAGGGAAATATTTAAAGCAGAATTTTTGAGCGGGAGAGATTCGTAAAGTTAAATGAGTTTGTTGCCACCGAGTAATCGGGACTTTGTTGCGTTACAGGATCAGATAAAAATTTCCAATACTCTCTCGCCGTTGGATTATAAGTTTTTAGACAAATTTAAATTCAGTCTCAAGGTATTTTTACGTTTTTTAACTTATGCCGTTCTAGAGTTTTTCAAGAATTGAAAACTACGTACGGTTTAGTACCTATATAAAAAAAATTATTATAATTGATTCATCTATAGTTTTCTGATTAGTAATAAATATCCATCGATAAAAAGAGATTGAGAAAACACAGCAAATCTAATAATCTTAAGTGTTCTGCGTGTTGAACATTCGAAACCCTCGTGTTGGTTTTTTCACGACGATTTTTACACTTCCGTGTTTTCATAGATAAGCAAATACGGGGACGCGTGTGATGGATATTAAGGGCACACCTTACATCATTTGCGTTATTACCCGGCGCAAGGCGGCGAAGCAGGGTGGGCCGCAAGACGCTCTCCTTATATCTAGATGTTACACCCCCCCTTAATATGCTAAAATCAAATTAGTTCCGAAGTGGAGTGATTCCCTCGCTGCGATCGATCGCCCATTGCCAATATTAGATCGAGGGTGCTGGTATTTATTTAAATAGCATGCGTGTCGCGTTTAATTAAACGAATTTTAACTATTACGTGGGATAATAGCTTCGAGATGTTATCAAGAGTTGGTGAACAAGTTGGCGTCAGTTGAAAACGCCAATTTCCTGCGGGATTCTTGCGAGAGGTTATCGGGCGGGGATCGGCGAAGCGTCAACGGTAAGTCGCGGGTTTCATTAGCACCCGGGGTCTTAGCAAATTAACACCCTTGTGACGAGACGAACGAGCCTTCCTATACCTACACCTATATGCGGCCGTGAGACGCCCTCACATTATTGCCGTTGTTAATGACTATTTGGAAACATTATTTGCGAGAAAGCTTTCCTACTTCTTGCAATTGCTTTATTTTGGGTCTATGATCATAATTATAGTTATTGTTAAACATTTAATAATGCAGACATTACGGTATTTGTTTAGTTTTGTTAAGTTTTTGTTAAGTAACGTAATACCGATTTTTTTACATTTTTCTACAAATGCTTTTAATGAACTGATTTAATATATTTTTGGTCACAAAAAATAGGTCAGTGTGTTTGAATCCAACATTCTATTCAATTTACTAAATGACTTCATCTAAAATTAATAATTATGAACCTGTACGTTTTCACGAAGTAGGTGGGTTATGCCATCGTAATAACTATACTTGGGACTACTCGTAGTATATCGATAAAAATTCTCGTGAAGTGTCACCTCACTAGCGCTTCTGAAATTCGCTAACAAGACATCTCTACGTTGACGCTGCGTCTTATTTCGCAAGACGTTTGCATGCAGGGGCCGCTACCACCACGAACTAAACGTTGCGTTGACTTTGACTAATGACAGATGCACTAATAGTTGTGTCGCATTCGCCGCGTCTCGTCTCCCATACATCATGCGAGGGTAATGGGGGGAAAACGTTTCTATCGCCCTTCGACGTGATAAGGTCAACAATCGTTTGTCCGACGGTTAGTTTGTTAAAATGGCCACATTTTTCTTGCGAGGTATGGAATTTATTGATAGCGGTGATAAAGTGTGTTAGGTCGTTTGTCAAATGGATGTTAGTGCTTGTTTGTAGGTCGATGGCAGTAATGTGAGGTCGAGGTGATGACCTTTTTGGGCTGTATATTGAATGGATGACCGTCATATTAAACTAAACAAAAATTGTTATGAAACCTAAGTTTTTGTTATCTTGTTTTAGTAGAAAATTATTTTTCTACAGCTTTTATTTAATGTTCATGAACACAATGTTAATTTAAACAAAAATAATGTTTTTTGTTGAAATTGGTTTTGATTGATACCATTATTGTAAATGAGATTTTGATTTGTCATTCAAGTAAAAATCACTTTATTACGATTTTGTGTTCACACCGAATAAAAGTAACCGAATAGAATAAATCAGACACAAACTTGAAATAATGACGCACATTAAATAAATGACTGTCGTGCCTGAACAAGTCAGGGGCACATTAGCATTAGCATGAAGTAAAGTTTTTCGGTGGACGTTCATAGTAGAAAAAGTCAAATAATGAAAAAATAAATATATAAAATTACTTTGAATTTTCACTGTTGTTTCAAAATGTATTTCTAGTTTCTCTATTTCATTTAGAAACTATCGTGTAATGTGTCATAGGGAGCTGTAGTCTCTCTTTACGAGCTACGTCGTAGCGCCCGCTACGAACTCATCTTAAGATTAATACATCGTAGAGGCCGTGTTAGTGGTGCAACAATTTGTCTCTATAAATGTTGACTCAGCGGGAAGTTATTGTTACGAAAACCGTGACGCAACGCATACTAACTGTTTCATATTCTGCAACTTTACCCAATATTAACTGTTTGATATCCTGTAACTGTACATACTAACTGGTTTATATTCTGTGGCTTTGTGTTTGCGGTCGCTTCGCGCGATTAGCCTCGCTGAATTTATTGTTTAATTCCATAGCCGTTATTAATAACCTGCAAGATGATTAAACGAATTTCTTAGCTTAGCTTTAAGACGCGGCCTTTGATTTATAGTGCGAAGGCTTAATACACGGTGTTAGACCTCTGTTAGGAATGGGTTGTTAATATTTGATGAGTTGTTTTAATTAGCATTATTTCAATGAAACAATGCACTGCAAAATTTTCTTAAAATGTGATTGTTTATATTTCCATAAATATCTGTTTCAAAGAGCAGAGATAGGGCAGAATATACTGATACAGAATAGACTGTCTACAAATATGTATATCTATCAAAAATTCTAAATGGAAGGTAGGTACATACCTAGAAGCTTTAATTTAATCGATAAACATTTATGTCAAGTGTAGAAACTTAGTTAATTATCCACGGACGGGCAAACGTGTCTGGAAACCGGACAACGCGATACATCGGTTCCAAGGCAGAGGGTCGTCTCAGACACCACTATACCACGAAACGACACATCTAAGCAATCTATACCCAATTTGGACTTTATCACCGAGTAGTAAAGTTGAAATGAAACCATCAAAGATAAGGCGGTTCCGTCATTTCAGATACGAGCTCGGTGCAGATGGTGATGTTTGGGCGTTCAAATATGTGCTTCAAGTTTTAGTGCATATTGTTGAGAATGTTTTGTCATCGTTGACAATAGTTGCGGTCCGCGATACAAGGGTTTATGCGTGTAAGATGATGCTTGTTTAGAACTGATATGATAAATCAGCTTGGAGAAACGTCTCTCTCGTCTCGTAGGGGTGCGAATGTGAAACGCTAAACAATCTACCGTTAAATGAGCAAATTGAAATTTGAAGTTGATGTCTGCTTGTGGGTTGAGTTATGGCGTTGGTTGAGGATGGGGAGATATGCTTATGGGTGTGAATGCGAAGAGAACTGAAGCTATTAGAAACATACATTCTTAATTATTTAGGTTTGTAAAAGCCAGCGTAACAGTAAATTTAGAAAAATGCCTATTATATTTTGCCAAAAAATACACTGATAAGTAAAATTTTCAAATTATTCATCAAGATAATTCTTACACAAGCGTGATTCCATTATATATTATATTAGAAAGAAAAAAAGAATAAAAATTCAACACTCACAAAAATAAAATAAAATTTACAAGAATATACATACAACAAGACAATACAATTAAATATAAATAGATTAAATAGTATTAGGTATCTATTTTTTTTTATATGTTTTGGCTCCACACATTTGTGTATTTAGCCAGTGTCAAGTAATTGATAATGTATCAAGTTAATGATATTTTACGCAAATATGTATCAAGTCATAGTCGAAGTCATCAAGTCAAGTCATAGTCTAGTCAAAGTCATACTCCTAGTAAAGTGGTGGCAACTTTACTTGAAGCTTCTATGGAGTTTTGGAAACAACACGAAAAGAAACGTTTCACCATCATTATACCATTTTCCCACACTCACGCCTGGCCAGCACTTACCGAATAGAATGCCACCAATTTTATGCACTAACACTGAAAATAACACAAGTTTTGGAAAATAATATAATGCGGTGACGCAATTTTTTTCGTTTTCCCGCCATAACTCAGGTATCTATTTGGTATAAACTTGTGGCCCATCTCACCACAGATTAATAAACAATGAACAATTCTAATAGCAGGAACCTTTATCTCACACTCGTGTACATTCATTTCATAACTTCACCCAACATAAAACCACACTATTGTCCCTACACAAATTACGCAATCAAGTCAAACCAGTCCAAAACATCCTACTCACGGTCCATTCAAGGCTACCTACAGAACCGAGACAGGTATATCTGACCGCCCACAGGGATTCCTCTTTCTCTTCCTTTCTATTTTACTTAATAGGATTAAGTGTGCCGCGCCAGGTAAGTGTCTCTAATTGCTGTAAAAATCGGCGCCGACAAAAACCAGGACAATAGTGGCGCCCGGTGCGCGGCGAACCTTGGCCATAGTGATTTATCGATTGATTCCCGGCGGCTTAGTGCACGGATTACAGTGTTTGTTTGTAGGTAAGGCGGCTTCTGGGCATGCCTGAGAACTTGAGGCTACATAAAAACTATGTGTAACTCTGTGGTAATGGTAATGAGATTTCTTTTAATTTAAAAAGATTTAAAAATATTACTGTAGAACTCATAGTGGTATTATGGAAAATGGTGAAATAGAAGATGCACGAATTAAACATTTTACAATAGTAGTAACTTAGGCTTTAAGTTTATTTTGCTTTGCATTTTCATGTGATGTTACTAGTTTACTACAGATTATACAATAGACTATTTTTTAAAATTGTTGTTGGAAATAGCATATCAACTTATCAATGTTTGATTTGCTGGAAAACTACTTGTCGGTTATTAGTAGGTTCTTGATGACAATTTTAAATTAATATGTAGGTTATAATTTTTCCTTATATCTTAAGGAGATAAAACTATTTGATAAATGATAATGAAATAAACGATCCATACAGATAATGTCTGCCATCACGAAAAACACCGTCATGAATGAAATAATTTGCGGTTATGATTTTATTCAATCGCAAATACTACGTAGTTGTATGGTATACCAACGAATAAAAATAGATCCTCAAAGTCAATAATTCACATAAAACGTATCAAGTAACACTAACCTTCGGTGTATTATTTGGAATCGGCCATAAAGGCCACAAAGGGACAGCATTGATTTATGTCGCTAGAATGATTCGGCCCTTAACCAGTGAAAGTGTTAACTTTACACCAAAAAACCTTTATTGCCTGTAAACCTTGTTGTCATTGAAATAAGAGTGAAAATGTAAAGATTCCCGAAAAGGCAAGCGCTGGCCATCGGGCCTGCGCGTAAATCATAACCAACGATGTATTGACAACCAATGAATGGATATCGTTATTACAAACCAAAATTATTATATTTGGGATTTGCTGCTGGTTCACGATTCATTATACGTTTGAAATATAGAGGATATTTATTCATATATTTGTAAAGCTATTATAAGTTTTTGCAACACCTACATAATATATGAAATAGGTTAGAAATAATAGGTCTTTACCTATGAAATTGCCGTATTGCAGTACAGACTTTTTCAAAGAAAAAAAAGTTTTGATTGGCTTTGAATTCTAAATTCAAATTAATTTTGTTTTAAAAATATGACATTCTATTTACAATATAAGTCTTTTGTTTACTGATTAGCGTTGTATTTTCATTACATTTCAACATTTTTCCTCATAATGGCTACTTTGAAATTTCGTGTAATTATGGAATATGAGTTCCGTCGTGGCACCAACGCGGCACAAACGACACGTAACATCAACGACGTTTACGGAGAAAACTGTACAAACGAATGTACAACCCGTTATTGGTTTGCTCGGTTCCGTTCTGGGAATTTTGACTTGAAAAATGAACCTCGTGGTCATCCGGAAACTTTGGTCAACAATGATGAATTAAAGGCGATTGTGGAAGCTGATGAATCTCAATCTACAGCTGAGCTGGCAGCAGCTTTTGATGTTAGCATCAAAACAATATTGGTCCATTTGCGACAGATTGGCAAGATAAAAAAGCTTGATAGATGGGTGCCCCACGAACTTAACGATCGCCAGCGCAACGTACGCGTCGAGACTTGCCTTGCGCTGCTTAACAGGCACAGAAATGAAGGAATTTTGAACCGAATTGTTACGTGCGATGAAAAATGGATTCTTTTTGACAATCGAAAGCGCTCAGCAAGTTGGTTAGATCCTGGTTCGGTGCCAAAGCAATGTGCAAAACGAAAAATGACCCCTAGAAAGGTGATGGTCACAGTTTGGTGGTCTAGTGCTGGTGTGATTCATCATAGCTTTTTATAAAACGGCGAGAGCATTACTGCAGATGTGTACATTGAAGAACTGACCACAATGATGGCAAAACTCGCTCGTCTGCAACCAGCTTTGGTCAATCGGTTGTCTCCACTGCTACTTCACGACAACGCGCGACCCCATACTGCACAACAGACCGTCTCTAAGCTGCATGAGTTGGGTTTGGAAGCTCTCCCTCATCCGCCATACTCACCAGATCTTGCGCCTACCGACTATTACTTTTTCCAAAATTTTGACAACTTTTTAGCGGGAAAAAAATTCAATTCCCGATGGGCAGTACAAAACGCCTTTGAAGAGTTTGTTGTCTCCCGTCCTGCTGATTTTTTCAAGAAGGGCATCCACAAACTGCCACAGCGTTGGCAAAGATGCATTGCTTGCTTACTTTGAATAAAAGAAATAAATAAGTTCGAAAAAAAAAATACTTTAACTTTTTTCAAACAAAACGGCAATTTCATAGGTAAAGACCTAATATCATTATGTAATAATACGAAATGAAATAATTCAGGAAAAGTTACGTATAATTTGAAAGGAAGAGTTCTCCCAACAGTCGTCAAGATAATAAAACGATAAATTCTATAATGGTTTCAATTAGATTTTAATTGCCAGTTTTTTTTAATCTGATGATTGTAATGTTTCAAGCGTAGGTAGCTGATGCTTTATAAGTACTCGTATTTTATGCTATACTTACTGATCCATATGTCCCCAACCAACTCTTTAAGTAATTATTAATTTATCAAGAAAACACGAATACACTTTGATCAAGAACAAATCATCATAGTTACAGTATAAATTAAATCTCGGCATATAATAGGTGAATATCCGAAGTGAGCGAAGCTTTAAGACCCGCCCTTGGCTCTTGTTTAACCTTAAATTAAGGACCATTTTTCACATAAATCAAAGGGAGCCGGCTACAAGATTTATAGCTATATTTGCGGATGTCTGTGGTCAATCTTACAATAGTAACAGACGAAAGACTACCTGAGGAGTTTACATTTAGTTTTTACTGCCCATGCCAAACTGTGATGAATTAATGACTTATTTTAGCAAGGAAAAATCGAAAGTGTGATTTTTTGAAACAATATTTTGGGTACTTACTATATTTGGCTTTATATCAAAAGTGTAGGCAAGAATTAAATAACAACAAGAAGAAAAGATGCTAAGATCATAAATAGGTGGTCATTTAAGTACAAGTGGCTGAACTTTAGCTTAATTTTTTAAGAGAAGGAGATAATAGGTTATATAGGTCAGGTGGTAGTTAAAATAACCAGATTATGATCTTAACTTAGTTTATTTAATTTATTTAAATTAAATTGAAGATTTATTTTTATAAAAAAAAAACTTAGTTTGGCATTTCTAACTCTCTACAAAACTCCATGGAAGCATTCAGTAAAGTATTGGAGCTTGGCCTTGACTTAGCCGCGCCGAGACTAGATTTCGATGACTTTGACTATACGAGTACTTTGAATACTTGAATAACTTTCTTACCTTAAGTATAGTAAGCTTGACTTTGGCTAAGTACAATAATCACGTGGAAATAAATTGCCAAAAAACCAAACACGATAAATTACGTTAAGTACTTTTAATATACGCGCACTTTCTTTTTTTTTTAAATTGTTTATAGACAAAGTATTTGACCATTGTCTCACCTGATGGTAAGTGCTCTACGATCGTGCATGGTTCCTAGAAGATACCTCTTGACTAGAAGACTCCCAGATTGTAGTTAGGTGTAAACAAGGACGCCGCCGGCAAGTTGTTCCACTCTTTGGCTGTCCGCACTATAAAGTGCATAGCAAATCGCTTAGTGTGGATTGATGAAGTTTAGACCATATATGGGTGTCGAATTTTCGTGCGCCTTGATGTTTGGTAAAATAAAAGAGATGGAGGAATAAGATCGTGTTATTCCTTCCGTACACTCTCCAAAATGCAGTCTATAGAAAACCGACAAGCTGGCAACTTTGCTTTGCAGTGCTCTAAGCTGTAGGCTTCGAGCTGGTATTTAGCCAAGCCATCCCAGAGATGGCTACAGTATCCTATACAGGATCGAACTTGTGCTACATAAAGATTTGGGAGCTTTCATCATGTGGAAATTCTGCCGTACCTCCCTAGGATCCCCCATCTTTTTCACAGTTAATTTAGCCTTGGACTCGATGTAAAAGCCGAAATTGAGACCAGATGCTAGCGTAATACCCAACAGCTCAAGGTGATCTGTTGCCGGTACTGTCACATCCTGGAAAGCTAGTAGGAAAAGGCTCTGTTTTCTTTTATTCTGTTTTTCTGTTGTAGTCTCGCATCGAGGTAGACGTTTCGTAAAAAAAACACCAATACTATAATAAATGCTTATTATCACAGACAAAGCCACAAATAGTCAAAGTTCCCATGCCATCATCATTACCGAGAACGTTCAATGTAATACGCTCGTATTACACTGAATGTTTCAGTATTTTAGTTACAGAACGCGATCTGTCGCACGCGATTTCCACCCCATTGTTTGCAGCCGTATTATTGTTATATTAGAAAATATGGTTAAAAGCTTTGTTATTGATTTTGGAGCCTTTTACTTTTTATTAATGTTTCTCGTCTTCATGTATAGTTTACACAGTCCTTGCTACAAAATAAAAATACTCTTTAATAAATACCATGTTTTTGGCAGCAAGTTTGGTTTGGCAATATTATGGAAAATAATTTGATATATCGTACCGACTAAATGGGAAAAAAATCTGTGAATTGCAGCAGAGATGAAAAATAAGTTTATTTTTGCAAACTAATCAATTTGTTAGTAATAATTAGGGTCTGGGTATTGGCCAACAAATTTTGGACTACCTATATATACGGTTTACAAAAATTGAAATAGTGTATGAAATTATATTTAAGCATCAAAAGAAATGTGTAATAAAAGACAATTTTAAAATGCTTTCGAAACCAAACCAGTCTCCTTCGACAAAGAACGTTAAATTGCGAGTACGTATCACACGTCAGTCAAGTTCCAACAAATTGAGACAGTGCAGAAATAATAGGGCATTGTATTAAAGAAATCGGGATGATCGATCGAGGCAGGGCGTTCGTTTTAATTTCGATCGGGATATACGGCCGGAGGCGTGGTTCGCGAACGATTTGTTTCATGTCCCTACGGCTGTGTCTGTCTTCCTGTGGAACCGCAGGGGCAGAAATTACGAAAACTTTTTTTAGAATTAAGGTTTTACTGTGATGTATTTTGAAGATTGTCACAAATTGTTTTAGTTACATACTTTATCATTCATCACAACAAAAAGACAATGAGTCCTGTTGATCTTCAGGGTTGATTAATGAAAATAATTTGTATTTTCTAATATGTAGTATATTTTATTTGTGTAGATGACAATGACAATAGGTCTAATCTATCTATCAATCTTTCTTGTATTCAATTACTATTATTATTATTTATTTATTACTAGCTGACTCGCCCCGGCTACGAACGGGTTAATAGTTTTACACCCTAATCCTGTCCAAGAGAATACTTCTTCTTCTTTCATCTCACCTTTTAAACCTTTCCTAGACTACGACAAACATTTTAAAACCAAAATCAGCTAAATCGGTCCAGCCATTCTCGAGTTTAGCGAGACTAACGAACAGCAATTGATTTTTATATACATATATAGATTTCAAGAATCATGTAAAAAGTTTTAATCAAGATGGCACTCATAAAATATAATATCACTGTATTAATTATTTTACATTGTATTGAAGCTCCGAGACACACAGTTTATCCAAAGTAATTTCTTAGGAACAGCAGCAAGAAACCAATCAAAATCCGTCACCATGCTTTAAGTTATCGTTCCTCCATGGTAGTTATCTCCGCATCCGCTTATTCAAATGTTCCATTTTTCCGATTTGCAATGCAGCGTCCCTCCGACAGGCGGTACGGGCGCCGCGAGCGGCCGTGAACCAGCTCCGCTGCCTCCGGGGTAATCCGTCACTGTCACCGCTATCGAGCGATGCACGCCCGCCGCCGCGTCACCCGTGCCTCTCTATGCAACTTTCGTGGCTAAACTTAGACATTGACTTCACTCGTCAAACTTCTACAGATTTGAGAGACCTAGTGAAATGTTTCGGATTTCCGGGTTACTATTTCTGTTTTGTTTGATTTCTGCTGTCCATTCTATGTACTGCCACTGTAACAATCTGATTTCGTCTATAACAGTTTCTATCTGTTTTTAGGAGCATTAAAGTTTGACTTAATTTCATCACTCACGTGTGTGTGTGATGAACACGCATACTGATACACACACATTGCACTGATTTCACTTGTTGACTAGCCCGATAGCTCTGTTGGTATAGTAATCCTGCCTTCTGAACTGTGGATTGTGGGTTCCATTCCCACCCAGGACAAACATTTGTGTGATGAACATAGGTGTTCTGTGTCTGGGTGTTATATTGTATTGTATGTATTTACAAACAAAAAGTATCTCAGTATTGTATCAGTTACCTGGTCCCCATAGTACATTATTTGCTTAGTTTGGGGCTAGATGGCGCTGTGTTAAATGTCCACAGATATTTATTTTATTTATTTATTTGTTCAGTACCAGCATCAAATATATGAAGCTCTTTAGGTGTGACTCAATATTACAGCTTCTTTACCAATAACCGTTACTCTGCATCTGCCAATGCATAATTTCCTCATCGTAAAACTTAAAAATGTAACTGATAAAGATCTTTGCTTCAGTTTCATTGCTTCCTAGTTTTATTGTCCAATTCTCCAGTGCTGTCACTTCATTATTTTCTAGGTGATACAAGTTTTGCGAAATAGTAGGCATTATTGTAAAATATATTGTACCGTGTGTAAAAGTGCCACTATATACTCTAGAGTGTTGGCAATGTACTAGCAATACCCGTGTAGTCTCGGCTCACCGGCGACCTGTGTCGGATAGACAGCGGTGTTAACACTCGTTCTCTGGACCCCCGGAGTGCGCCACGGGAGGGCGCTTCTGTGCCGCGCGTTGATGTCGATACCGCTCACGTCATACAATATATCTTTAATACATTCAGATTTTTGGTGTTTTATAGGATTTATTAAGAAAACAATTTTGGTGATGGCAGATAAAGATTGGTGATAGCTTTGACCGATTACTAATTAAAAAACCCAGCAAAAGAAAAAAAATTTGAAAAATAGTTTGAAGCACAAAAAATTTTTAAAGAATTATTTTTACGGTAATTAGTTTTGCCATACCAAAAAGTATAAAGTTATTTATTCAAACCACTTCCTCCTATAATTATATTTATAATTACTGCAATTGTAGAATGTTTAAGCTCATATAATATTGTATTGTTAACTGGTAACGAAAATTTCATTTTAAAATAATTGTGTTCGTTCGGTAATAAATGAACAGCAACAGTTTAATTGTTACAATATCAGCAAGTAAACATGATGTATCGGCGATGCACGAGGAAGGCCCCGTTCCCACAGACTCCCGACGGATGATGATGGATCATCCGCGCGCTCATTGTTCCTCGCCACTCAACGTTTTGTCCCACTGACAAATTCCGGCTATTTCGCCTTTTTTACTGACCTATTATGGTATTTGCTTTGTTAAACTGAACTGACAGTTATGCAATCTTAATATAAATTAATAACGAAAAAATTTAAAATATTATTACATAAGTTTGGATTCAGTGTCTAGCTTGGTTTGATTCCGATTTAGTGATGAGAATATCAAAGTTTCCCAAGCTAAGTCGGATAGGCAGTCGTCTTGTCAGCATATAAAATTATGTTTTAAAACGTTCTCACTTATAATTTGTGGTTATAGTGCATGTCGAGTATTCCGTTCCGTTACACGGCACGTTGGCGTTGGTCGGCTGCGCTGCCGCGGATCATGCCACCGACACGCGCGCATGTATGTGTGCCGCGCCACAAACCACTCCCACACACGCCGACAACAACAGTTACAGACACAAAACGTCGTCGCAGTGTACAATTCAATATATTTCGGAGTAATTTGATGTTCATTAAAGAAACTCTGGGACCGTGAACCAGAACACAATGGTTGAATGGCCATTTGTTGTTGCGTTGAAAGGCACAATAATAATTCCGAAGCAGTTACTCACGCGGCAGTTAGGAGCACTTACGAAACCAAAATGTCGACAATTTTTGATGGAGCAGCCTTGTTCTTATTGGTCAGTTACGTGATGGCGTGACCCGATAAGTGCTCCTGCTCCAAGCTATGTTTGAAAATGTTAGCGTCAATAATCAGAGGTCTAAATTAAAATCCAGTAAAGTATAACTCACCTTGTTGGCTGCTTTTCCTTGTAGTTTTTTTCTCTTTCATCCAAGGGTATTCAGGTACGTTCAATCCGCCTCCCGGCGAAGGTAAGTCAGGTCCGTATCCTGGAGGCGTGTGCTGAGGGCTCAGCTCTCCTCCTCCAAGCTGAGGAAGTGCGGTCATGAATTCCGCCATGGAAGGTTGGCTGTTGATGAATCCCGTTTCTGTGCAGGTTTCGAGCATGGGGTGCGGCGCGCCGGTAGCCGTGACGGCTGCGAGCCAGAACCCGTTGCCACCGTGATCCATCCGCGGATGGTCTTGGCCTGGCGCAGGCCCCATCGGAGGCGTGTTCCTCGCCTTCACCGAGAACTCCTCTTCCATTTCATCGCGCACCCCCATGCCTAGTCTTGTGGGCTGCTTGCCTCTTATGGGAGGAAACTCTTCGCATTTTATTTTGCGCACCAGTGGGTTATTGTCCAGCGGCAGGGCGGCGGTGTTACATATCTCTTGCATCGCTGCCGGTCTCCACTGTCCGCCGTGCGATCATTCACGTGATGATTTTGTTTCCCCTTTCGTAACATTCGTTAGCATTTTCGTTTCGGCATTGCACTGAACGTGAAGGAAAGTTGTTAACTATTTCTTAGCCTTTTGGAGATCATCGATGAGACATTTTATCTGAAAAAGAAATTAATATAGTTGAAAAAGCAGGTAACCAGAGTGAAGCTGAGAGTTGTTTATACTAGTATTAAAGGCTATAGAAGTATAGTATAGAAGTATATTATTAAGTATTAGGTGCTATGTAGGTTCATACAGTTATGCACTAGAATATTTTGTGACTCATATTTTGAGTTCTAGGTATTGATTGTACTTTTAGGCATACCTATTTGTTGTCCCGAGAAGGTCCCTATCTCCATTTTAGTGGCATATTTAGTCGGTGCTCGTGAGATCTACCTTTCGCAGAACCATCGCTATAATTCGTCTATAGTCTCCTATTATCAAATTAAGAGGCGCCAAATTAAACGCTACGAGAAGGCTGCTTCATGGTTATTTCGCAATTATTCGGACGATGGACATTACTGCGCCAGTGTCAGATAATTTGCACGTTATGTGGTGATGACTCTCGGAGTAATGAGCACACGAAATTGTTTATTGTAATTTAGCCTCGACATGAACCGCGCTGTACGTGACTACCACTTAACAGGCTGTCAAAATTGTCATGAATTTTATTTAGCTGAAATGAGGACTTTTCATTGCTTGATTGGCTTAAAAATAGCTGCCACCTAACATTTTTAATGTATGTATACAGGTAGGTTATTCTATATAGTGTATCAGAAACAAGAAATGTCCGCCAGCGAGATGTGTGATGATGGATTATTTTATCGCACAATCAATTCGCTAGCTATTTAGAGCGTTTATATGAATGAAGCCTTTTCTGTTATTATTAGTCAATCTATTATATTCACTACGTATTTACATATAGGTATAGATTGATTCTCTAGGGTTTCTGTTGATGCATGAGTCAAATTGTTTTAATTTTTAATTTTCTGAAGCCTTAGCCTAAGCCTATTAGCCTTTATTGAGCCTTGGATAAAATGTTTTAAGATTCAAATGAGATTGCTCCACGTAAGTACCAAAATGGTTACGGAAAGTATGGGTACGTGTGGTTATTTCTGTGGTTGTAAAACATTAGTTTCATTGCCCGCAACTGGTGGACGCAACACATTGCACACACGCTTTGAATTCGAACGCACCCTTTCAGACGAAAACTCGAAAATGTTCGCGTTACCGCTTTCGATGACGACTCGGTGCTTGCTGAATGTCAATTAAAATTCAAACCGCGTTCGAAATACGATTTTTTCCGCTGGAATTTGCGGCGCGCCCGAGAGAAATGGCGGGAACGCGCCTTTTTGTTTTATTTTATTTTTTTGAAAATGGAACGGCTGGCGGTTAAACCTATTTTAATGCGTATGGGTTGGTTTGTGTTTTGAATTAAAATGCGCTGTCTGCGTGGATGGGAGTGTGCAGCGGATGGACAATGAAATGTAATTTCCTTTTAAAGAGTGCTCTGTCTGATATGTAGCATGTGTCCGATTGTAATAGGTGAATTAAAAATGTGATTTTATGCATATTATATATTTTTTTGAGTATTAATTCAGACACTAGATTTTGCCCAGTTAAGTATAGTTACAGTTATTTATACAGAAAGGGTTCTTGGCAATATGCTGTTGTATTGTTAGTACTGTTTATGAAAAAGTAAACGTTGTACCACTGGTGGTAGATTGGGGTACCACGATTAGAAAAATTAGCAGTAGTAAAACTGTCGGTATGACTGGGGGTACCACGGCTACTAAACGGTTTTATTTATAATTTGTAAATTTTTTGCCAATAACTTTTTATTATGTTAAAAATTTTGGTTCAAACATAGGTTTGTTTTGAAAATTAAACTTATTCGAGAATGTATTACATGTTATTAGTTGTAGATTATAATTATTTTAACACGTATTTTGTAAATTCACCGGAAATACCAACGGCCAATAAAAAAAAAGACTAAATTGTACTCTTCTTACGACGCACACCTCTGAGCTTTGCAGTTGTTTTCAAAATAAAATAAAAAATCTCTGTGAAGGAGCTTGAAGCCCCTCAGTGTCACAGCAGGGCTCCAGTTTTACGCCGCGTTTCACTTCCCGGTCCTCAGGGGAGCACCCCTTAAAAACGCATAAAACCCCGAACGGCCTACTTATGAATTTGTTTATAGCCCTATTTTTGGAAGACGTCGCCTGAAGCTTAGGAAATAACAATATTCCTAATTTAATACCTCGAAATCTTTATTGACACGAGTCCATATAAAACTGGGCGTATCGGAATTATTGAATGGAAATATTTTGCACTTACTGGAATTTGTAATAAATTGTTTTGTATCTTGGAATGGATTTTTCACCTAAGGGGGATATCGATACATTATTGTTATAGATCCTAAAAGAGCAGTCAGTGGGATTAGAACTTGTGTCTTTCAACTCACCGAGTCACAGAGATGTTTTGTAACAGAAATTGATTCACGATTGAATATGGAGATATAAGTATGTATTCGAGTATAATAATAATAAATAAATAATTATGTATGCGGACATTTCACACAGCGCCATCTAGCCCCAAACAAAGTAAAGCTTGTACTATGGGAACCAGATAACTGATACAATACTTATATACTTTTTGTTTGTAAATACATACATAGAATCAAAATATATATAACTCAAAGGTGACTGACTGACTGACTGACTGACCTAGTGATCTATCAACACACAGCCCAAATCACTGGACGGATCGGGCTGAAATTTGGCATGCAGGTAGATGTTATGACGTAGGCATCCGATAAGAAAGGATTTTTCGAATTATTTTCCGATAGGCCACGCCGCGGGCGTTTTGATTTCGATACCCAACTTACCTTACCGAACCTTACGCGTTTTTCGATGGAACTTATAATTTTCTAGGATAATTTTGATCTCGATAGTGATAACCTATCGGTAACAAATCGGTAGTGTTTTATTTTTATAATATTAGTGGAGAATTTATGATATATTACTTTATGATCTGAAAAATGGGTGTATACTCAATTTCAAACTACATATATGTCTCTTCATTCTGTGCCTTAAACCAAGGAGCGTATATTATCATCAATTTATGGGTGTACAAGTAAATAACAAGTGCGTGTCCGGGCGGTGGGGCCGCGGCCGGTCCGAAGTAGTGGTTAGGGCCCAATTTGCCCGCCATAACGATTTCCTCTTCGGGGAATCGAATGGCGTGAGCCTGGACGTGAAACGCCCACATCAGTACTTGTACTGTGTAGGTACTTGTCCCGGCAGTCCTGGTAAGGTCAACTAACTTTTAGATGTAGATAAAATGATGTACTAACTGGTTTTACCAACACCTATATCAGACATCACACTAATATTATAAAGGCGAAAGTTTGTATGTGTGTATTTATTTATTTGAGTTCAAGTACTCACTGTGCTTACAGAACGATGCCAAATCGCACAGAAAGCTATTTATAAGTCTAAAATACATAAATATTCTTAGATACTAATTCCACTTAAAAATTTTAAACAAACATCCACAAACTTGTCGAGCTTTGTGTAAAATACATCTACCTCTGGATGCTGAGCAATCAGGTCGTTTATTAAACGAACAGCCTGCGCTGTCGGGGCGTACTGCGCGGTGTGCGTGCGCGCCGCGGGAGCCGCGAGCAGGCGCCGCACGTGCGGCCGCTGCGACCCTCGGGGGGGATGATCGAGCAGCGTGACAGAGTGGAAGGGTTATCTATCCTATTGTTTAATAGCAGGTAGTAGTGGATCATAACCGCACACTTTCGTCTGACCTCCAAAGTGTTGACACCCACCATACCAGCTACGAATAGGGATGGATACAGATAAGGATAATATCCAAATAATTTACTATAAAGGTACCGGGCAAATTTTTTTTGTACCTTTTCTAGCATAATTTTATATTTAGTCTCATGAGGATCCCAAATAATCGAGTTATACTCTAATCTACTTCTAACAAATGCATAGTACAGTGTTAAAATGGTACTCTTATCGTGGAATCGATAAGCTTGCCTCATCACAAAACCTAGATATTTAGAGGCTCGCCCACAAAGGTCAACGATGTGATTGTTAAAAGTTAACTCTGTATCCAGAACTAACCCCAAATCTCTGATCTGCGTCACACGTTCAAGTGGGACACCACGTATATTGTAAGGATGAAAAAATGATACACGTCTTCGGGTAAAACTGATACTCTTACACTTGGAGGCATTGAATTCCAGGTGATTAAGTTCGCTCCACTCAATAACGTTATCTATGTCTCTTTGCAAAGCTTCGGAATCTGCAGCGTTTCCTATACCCAAGAATAGTTTCAGATCATCCGCGAACATAAGGCATTTGGCTGATCTGACGACACTTGGCAAGTCATTGATCATTATTAAAAACTGAGTAGGACCTAATGTGCTGCCTTGACTCACACCGGAGCAGGTTACATAAGGGTCGGAGCGGTGTCCTGATAGCTGTACGTATTGTAAACGATTTGAAAAGTAATTTGAAAAGAATTTTAATAACTTTGGAGTGAAACTTGTAGCAGAAAATTTTTTGAGCAGAACATCATTATCAACGCGATCAAATGCCTTTTTAAAATCAAAATAAGCTACATCCACCTGTTTATGAAGGTCCATTTCTGTAACAGTGTAGTCTATAAAGTTGACGTGATTTGTAGCAGTGGACCTGCCAGGCCTAAACCCGTGTTGTGCATCACTGAACTGCGTATTAACTTGCCCGGTGATGAGTCGGTTTAATATCGATTCAAATACCTTGCCAAATGCCGACAGAACGGCAATTGGCCTGTAGTTCTCAACATTACATCTAGAACCATCCTTGGGTATAGGGGTAACTCTAGATATTTTCCACTTTGAAGGATACGTTGCGGTATTTAATGCTAGATTAAATATGTATAGAAGCGGCTGCTTGAAAACTTCGTAGCAATCTTTTACGACGAAAGACGGTATGCCATCGGGTCCTGTTGAGGAGTGAGCCTTTAGCTTCCGAACCGCAAAGGATAAGTCACAAGAGCGTACATTGTCCACTGCTATGCGAGAAGAGCACAATGAGCTGGTTACAGCTCGCTCCGCACCCTCAACTGATAAGATTGGGTCATTTGTTAGGAACACTGATTTAAAGTAATTAGCAAACGCATTCGCTGCATCAGTACCGGTGACAGTACGGTCACCATACACAAATTCATCGTTTGAGTATCTTACGGATTGTTGTTCTTTGACAAATTTCCAAAACTGTTTCGGATTTTTTTAAATATTAGTTTCTGTTTGACTTATATAAACATTGTAATCCAAATCAATGAGTTCTTTAACTCTCTGCCGATAGTATTTATACATTTCAAAATTAAATTGTTTTTGCTGTTCTCTGAATCTTTTCAAATGAAAATATTTGTTTTTTATAATATATTAGTTATTAGTTCCGGTGTGTACCAAGTCGGATACCGATATCGTGCATTAGAGTTACTTGGTTGTTTAAAAGGAACACTATCATCAATACATCTACACAACAAATCATAAAAAACGCCCACTGCCGTATCAACATCAGTAGTTAGATAAATCTCATCCCAATTCATAGAAGCTAAAGTGGTGTAAAGCAAATGGAAGTCGGCTTTTCTAAAGTTCCACTCACGGGGCAAAAGGTCGCAGTGCGGTCGCGGAGGCCGAGCGCGCTCCGCCGCCGCACCGTTCCGCGGGCGAGCCGGCCGCGCGATGCGCACGCACACCGCTAGCGGCGGGTGGTACGCGTCCGCGGGGACTAAAGGCTCTGCGTCACCACTTATCTGGATCCATTCATCGCCTAGACTGCTCAGCACCAGATCCAATATTCCACCGTAGTTGTTTGTAATAACATTATACTGTTTCAGTTTACAATAGCTCATCATATAATTAAATTGCATAAGTATAGTTTGGTTACAAGAATTTAAATTAAAATCACCTAAGATTAATACCTCTAATTTTGAATACTTTGTTACGAGATTTTCCAATACAGTAAATGTAGATAAATATTTGTCCTCCGTAGAATTTGGTGGAATGTAAACAGCGCAGCATATAATTTTTTTATACTTTAATGTGACTATACCTATAACTAATTCGATATCACTAGAGTAGCAGTCCACGTCGGTTATCTGGTGTACCTTGCATGGATCTCGAACGGCCAGCAGTACTCCTCCCCACCCTGCGTCGCCGGTGCGGTCGCGGCGCAGCACGGTGTATCCAGTGGGAAACACTTCCGCATCATTTACACCACTCACGAGAAACGTCTCAGTGAGTGCGTATATATCGGCTAATTCAGTCAGTATCGACTTTTTGCAAATGTCAAGCTTGGTGCGAAGGCCTCTAACGTTTTGATAGAAGAATGTGTACGATTTGCATCTATTTGCGTGGCTGATAACAAAACCTCCCCGAAAGCAAAGGTTTTCTCATCAGTGTGTGCCGCCAGTGATGACTTATGACACTGAGACGTCTTACTGTTGACCTCATTCGTAAACTCAAATTCTCACAATGAGCTATGGAGAGTTCTATGCCGGGAGCTTCCCGGCGCGATAAGCTCCGAAATGAGGAGATCCGCAGAACAACTAAGCTCACCGATATATTTTATAGCTCTTAGAATTAGCATTGAAGTGGCAGTGGGCAGGCCACATCACTCGCAGAACTAATAACCGATGGGGAACAAAGGTTCTCAAGTGGTGACCACGAACAGGTGGACGCAGTGGCTCTTTACTAAGTGACTCGATGACAGGTAAGGCCGCGGGGAGCCAATGGATGGAAGAAGCAAGCAGCCGTTCAAAGTGGCGCTCTATGGGAGAGGCCTATGTTCAGCAGTTGATGATGATAAACATTGTATTGTTCAATTTCATAACACAATGATGTTGAAAAGTACGAGCGTCAACATAAACCTTAATATCAATTTATCATCTATGAAAAAAGATAAATTCAAGAAATATCGACGAAGAGAAAGTCACTCTTTAGAGCTTCGCGCAATTGTAGAGAGAAACAGATAAGAGGAAAACAATGCTGCTTTGTGGAAAAAAAGGACCAGCAAGATTGGCCATATCTATTGTAAGGTCTTAGTCTAAGGTAATAGTCTTATAGTCTATTAGACTATTTACCAAAACTATTTACTTTTAAATACATCAATAATAAATATGTGTGGACATTTCACACAGCGCCATCTAGCCCCAAACTAAGCAAAGCTTGTGCTATGGGAACCAGATAACTGATACAATACTTAGATACTTTTTGTTTGTAAATACATACATAGAATACAATAGTACACCCAGACACAGAACAAATTTTATTATCTATGTTCATCACACAAATGTTTGTCCTGGGTGGGAATCGGACCCACAACCCACAGTTCAGAAGGCAGGGTACTACCAACAGATACTACCAACTGAGCTATCGGGCCAGTCGAAATTTAAGGATCATGCAGTTTAAGATCTACGAATGAAAGTTAGTGCCCTTCTAAACAGATTATCTAACGAGTGTATACTCTTTATTATACTATGGTAGGAAACATTTTTTGTTCTCATTGTCGCAGTGTAACCTCAATAAAATAAGAGTGTGTTCGCAATGCCATGACTTCAAAAGACCAAAACAAACTCGAAGTAGCGATTAGTCTAAAACTTACTGTGCTAAGCTTTGCTACATTTCTAAGAAACATATTTCTTTGTCCAACATAGTCGCAGTGTAACAACCAAGATACGATCTGTATGATATGAACTCAGAGTTATACGTGATTAGGCCAGTCTCACGCGACGGTCGGCACGCAGACGCAATCATCGTACCACGCCATACAAATTGACCACGTCTTGTTTGTGGGCTACTTTATAATATTGTACTTACAGTGTTTTTTAACTGGGACTGTAACTGGGAAATGAATGAAAAAAATGGGCTACTTATTTCATAAAAAACGGCGGTTTCATAGGTAAATCTAATACTAAATAATAATAATAACGCCCAACGATCACACACATAGATAGACCACCCACAACACCCAGACTCAGAACAAATATTTGCGCTTTTTATCTATGCACAAATCCTTGTCCTGCCACGAGAAACGAACGCGCCGCTTCCGGGCTATGAGCCGAACGGCTCAACCACCACACCACAGAGGCTGTCGATATATAATATTAACATGTTCTAAAAAACTTAACAGAGCCTATATTTTAGAAATTAATAAAATTAATCTGAAGCTGTAATACGATAGGTAGTATAAATTTTACTGAAAACGGTGAATATGCTTCATCAATATCTTCACCCTTAAATCATCACAGCGCCTGATTCAATATCAAACGTATCACGGCAATATGGTGGCAATAAATAAAGTTTACAAGGGTTTTCAGCGAGCGCTGTGACAAAGTGTTGCCAGGGAATGTGTAGCGGAAAGTATACATCATAATTCCGCTCGTAAACGTCTGGGGTACATCACTAGCGCTGTGATTTGTGATGGATCGCTGAGGGTACTCTTTGGTAGCGCTGGTATGTGCAACCTTAGGTTAATAGTTTAATCTGGGTTTTTTCTCATAAATTAGTGTTTTTCATAGCTGCATCAAAAAACATTAGCTTTAGAAAACATTGGGCTGTATTATATGGTGGTATGTGGTATAGTATGGTATGGTATGATATGATTTGGCAGAAAGTAAGGCCTAACTAGGACTCCCCGTGTTTAAAGACCCAGGAACTACAAGGACCATGGCCCCACACCAGACCCAGACTCAGAACAAGTATTTGCGGTTTTTTTTTTTGCACAAATACTTGTCCTGCCGCGGGAATGACCTGCCGCCTCCAGGTCATAAGCCAATTTCAACCACCACACCACAGAGGCTGCCAGTTATGTTAATAAACGAGTGAATAACTATATCTCACTGGATTAGATTATATCAGTGGGAATTTACTTCTATATAGTAAAATAGTACTAAAATAATAAAATATATATATATAGGTATTGTATTATGTATACTAATCTAATTGTAACTTGGTTTTGAAAGTAATGTACTGTTTAAATTAATTTTCTATAGATATCTATCTTCTATAGAAAATTAAATTATATCCTGTATAAGTATTTTTAAACAAAAAAAACAGAGTCTTCTTGAATATTGATTTTTTGTTTATAAAAACTTACTTGTATGCCACATAGTTATTTAATTTTGTCACAATCTCTTAACATGATAAAGTTTCTACATTAGCTTGAAAGGGTTGCTGAGACACTCTCCCATCAGATTGAGGTGATGGATCACAGAAAAGGGGTGATTTTGAAGTGCTTTCACAAAATAAGAAACTTTTTACTTACTTCTAATATAGCCACTTTAAGTGCTAACAATAATAAAAATGTTTAGTGGATTATAGGTACTAGCCGTTATTCGACATTTATCTCTTAATTTATCTAATATATTTTATTTTATAAATAGAACAGTATAAATAGTATTTTTTATCAGTTATTTACACATTAAGGTTAGGTACAGTGAAAGTTATATACGTAAAAAGGAGGTAACCTATATTTTTAGTATGTGCAGTTAAAAAACCAGGCACCTACTTATAATGGTAACTTTCAAAGTAATTAAATAATCATTCAATGGGCACAGATAGGCAACCAGTAACGTTTTGGACCACAGAGTAGGAAAACAAATTACGCTCGAGCCTTGATAGAGCTGAAAGTAATAGCAATATTCGTGCCAAGCAGTAGGCGCCGAGCGCAAGCTCTAACGACAAGACTGGATACATTATATGTCAAGTGCGCAGGTAAACCATAAGGTTTTATTCTAAAACGTGACACGATTGAATTGTGTGAAAAACTATGAAAGCATCTCTATCGGGAGTGTAATTTTTTCTTGCTCTGTGTTTTGGATATACAGTCTAAATTATGAATAATAATAATTATTATTATAATAATAACGCCCAACGATCACATACATAGATCCTGGACCCTAACTAGGATTCCCTGTATCTAGGGGCAAAGGAACTACGAGGACCATGGTCCCACAACACCCAGACACAACACAAATATTTGCGCTTCTTTTCTGTGCACAAATACTTGTCCTATCGTGGGAATTGAACCTTCAACCTCTGTATTATGAGCCAATCTGCTGAACCACCACACCACAGAGGTCAATTATTATTCTTAGTCTTTAAAAAGAAAGTAAGTAGGTAACTTACATGGTATTTATATTAGAGGATGTTTTAAACAATCAAACGAAAAACAAAATGCTTTAAGCGACTGAAACCGTGAGCTGGTAATTTAAGCCGTCACTGTTCACAATATAACACATTTAGTTACACCACTGACATTATATTTGTAACCTGTGCCGACAAAGCGGGACGAGCACTGAATATTATCAACAACACTCGATCCCACCTAATTCCTGTATTCAAAACACGCTACAGCCACTCGTTTTATGTACTCGCACAGTTTATAGCCCACTATGTGGTCCCAGCTTGCAGGATAGCGGATAGGCTACACGTCGCGGGCGTCGGATGGGCGTGTCCCCATTCCGCCGCCCAGCCGCGGAGGGCGGGCGTACGATCGCCTTTCTAATATATTTACTGTATGAATATTGAAACTTGCTACATACAACCTACAATTTTTAAAGAAACAATTGAAAACTGACTGTCAACTTCACACTGGTAGGTATACATTACTTCTTTCAATGCTTCGAATACGCTGTGTGCCTCTGGGCTTAGTCCGGAAAACGAAAAAGATCGCGTCATCGCATTGTATTATTTTCCAAAACTTGTGTTATTTTCAGTGTTAGTGCATAAAATTGGTGGCATTTTATTCATTTTGTGGATTACAGGCATGAGTGTGGGAAAGTGGTATAATGATGGTGAAACGTTTCTTTTCGTGTTGTTTCCAAAACTACATAGAAGCTTCTGGTAAAGTTGCCACCACTTTACTAGGAGTATGACTTGACTAGACTAGACTATGACTTGACTTGATGACATGGACTGTGACTTGATTGAAAGAGATCAGTGATATAGACGGTGATAGATTTAGGAGCCCGTGCTTCGAGTGCAGGTCAATTACCTATGATAAATTTTTACTTCCGCCCTATCTGTAACCAACGCTGTCCTACCTCAAATTCGAGTATAGCTACAGCCCTGGGTAAGTGATGACGAGGTTAAAGTGTGAACGTGGAGCACGCTTACCCAGAAATAAAACAAATAACAAATTGTTTGGTTAAAAATATAAAAAAACTCCGATCCTTCCATCCTCTTCACCAACTAGAAAAGCGCTGATTATTAAACGGTATAACAAGTCTTTAACAGTTTTAATTAACTTTTCAAATAAATAAATAAAAAGTGTAACTTGTGAATCCCAAACTCGGTTCATCGATTTGGAATTCACACGAACCCATCTGTTTGGTTAAAATAAAAATAAAGATGAAGAGAACTCTACAAAATATTTGAAGCAAGTAATTTTACAAAATATCTCAAGAATGTAGCCGTTACATAAAAAAGTATCTAATCAAAACATAATCGCTATAGCTTGTTCAAATCAAAATAAATATAATCGCCAACTAATTAAACCGATAGTTATATTTTATGTCAATATTAAAAAAATTATTAATTTTCTTAATATATTCGTAGTATTTTTTTAACATAGTTATTAATAAATATGTAGGTTTAATTTAACAGTTAGGTACTACTTATTTATAGGGTTGAGTACCTATTGGTACTTAAGTATTAGTTGTTTTGTTATTTTACCTATTGTTGTCAAAATTTGTTTAGTCTTTTGTGTACATACGTAATAATTAATTTAAATTTAAAATATGACAGCGGAATATTATGCCAACATGTTTTTTGTCACTCTTTTTTACGAGCCAGTGACAAAAGATACAGTTAAAATATAATTAGAAAAAAAAAACTGTTCATAAACCACAATTTACTGAAAGAATGTCTATATTTCTTATCACTGTAAAGTTTCTTGTAGCTTCTTCTTTACAGTTGTAATCGAAGCTTCGGATCAAAGTTTTCAATTCTGCATTGTGCCGGATTGCTTGCACCAGTAGTGAGAAAGAGAACTGCTTTTTTTTCAAACTCATATATTGTAATGGGCTTGCTATATTATTTGACAATAAGCACTTTGTAATTTTATATGCTTAGTGAAATAACTTAATTTTAAGTACCTAGTATAATTTTGACTTGTAAAAGTGCTAAAATTAGCCTATTTGCAATAAATCTTTTGACTTTGACTTTGACTTTGACTTTGACTTTATCTTTTGTATTGTTGTAGATAATAGGTCTTTACCTATGAAATTGCCGTATTGCAGTACAGACTTTTTCAAACAAAAAAAAGTTTTGATTGGCTATGAATTCTAAATTCAAATCAATTTTGTTTTAAATATATGACATTCTATTTACAATATAAGTCTTTTGTTTATTGATTAGCGTTGTATTTTCATTACATTTCAACGTTTTTCCTCATAATGGATACTTTGAAATTTCGTGTAATTATGGAATATGAGTTCCGTCGTGGCACCAACGCGGCACAAACGACACGTAACATCAACGACGTTTACGGAGAGAACTGTACAAACGAACGTACAACCCGTTATTGGTTTGCTCGGTTCCGTTCTGGAAATTTTAACTTGAAAAATGAACCTCGTGGTCGTCCGGAAACTTTGGTCAACAATGATGAATTAAAGGTGATTGTGGAAGCTGATGAATCTCAATCTACAGCTGAGCTGGCAGCAGCTTTTGATGTTAGCATCAAAACAATATTGGTCCATTTGCGACAGATTGGCAAGATAAAAAAGCTTGATAGATGGGTGCCCCACGAACTTAACGATCGCCAGCGCAACGTACGCGTCGAGACTTGCCTTGCGCTGCTTAACAGGCACAGAAATGAAGGAATTTTTAACCGAATTGTTACGTGCGACGAAAAATGGATTCTTTTTGACAATCGAAAGCGCTCAGCAAGTTGGTTAGATCCTGGTTCGGTACCAAAGCAATGTGCAAAACGAAAAATGACCCCTAAAAAGGTAATGGTCACAGTTTGGTGGTCTAGTGCTGGTGTGATTCATCATAGCTTTTTACAAAACGGCGAGAGCATTACTGCAGATGTGTACATTGAAGAACTGACCACAATGATGGCGAAACTCGCACGTCTGCAACCAGCTTTGGTCAATCGGTCGTCTCCACTGCTACTTCACGACAACGCGCGACCCCATACTGCACAACAGACCGTCTCTAAGCTGCATGAGTTGGGTTTGGAAGCTCTCCCTCATCCGCCATACTCACCAGATCTTGCGCCTACCGACTATTGCTTTTTCCAAAATTTGGACAACTTTTTAGCGGGGAAAAAATTCAATTCCCGAGAGGCAGTACAAAACGCCTTTGAAGAGTTTGTTGTCTCCCGTCCTGCTGATTTTTTCAAGAAGGGCATCCATAAACTGCCACAGCGTTGGCAAAGATGCATTGATTGCAGGGGTGATTACTTTGAATAAAAGAAATAAATAAGTTCGAAAAAAAAATACTTTAACTTTTTTCAAACAAAACGGCAATTTCATAGGTAAAGACCTAATATTAAGTATAATAATAAGTGTCATAGTAATTGAAGTGTAGTGTGGGTGTATTGATACTCCATACTAGTATCTACTGTATCTACATATTAACGAGTATCTATTACTTAGCAGGTACGAGGTTACCGGTATAGGTACGTTTATAGGTTACCTATATATCCCTAACCCACAATAGGTTTAGGATAAGATTTCAACTATACTGTATATAATATCTATACCTATCGAGTTATGTTTATAGGTGAGAAAACTCCTTTTTGCAGACTAGAATAAATAAAAATCATTGACACATATCAACATTATTAACGGCAGAATTAAGAGGTAATTATTTCCCTTATTAATTTGATTGTTTACTACCTAAGTTGATTTAGCCGTTTCGTTTTGAGACTTATTCTAAGGTCTCTATTTTTGCTGACTCTACCTTGGGAATTCTTACGTATCACGGTAGAGTCAGCAAAAATAGAGTTTCAAGCCGACGCTTGCTTGAGCATTTAAGTAGGTAAAATAGAATCTTTAGGTATATAAAATGTCTTACCAGTTTAGTAACTTCTTGAAGAATCCACCTAGTTAATAGGTATTATTGCAGCTTAATATTAAAAGTCACGTAATTACAATGAACACATAAGAAACAGCCAAAATCCACTTTAAATGTATCAGTTTTTCCGAGTCAAACTTGTCACATCACTTCACATACACCATAAACTAAAACTTAGATTCATAAAATACTATAATTCATATTATCACCAGTTTTTCAGGATAAAAACACTAAGCACCAAGCGGGAGAGTCAGCAAAAAATATCAATAGAAAAATTGTTATCAGTTCTACTATCGGAATGTCAATGTGGCGTGGCGACTGTCAACTGTCTACTAAACGAATCATCACTGTTTTCTTGCCGCCATGCCCACTTCTACACAAACACTAGAAACAAAACGGCGTAACTCATGAAATCAAAGAAAATATTCTACTACAAAGCTAGATGCAAACGGTTCAGATTTTCACGCCCACTCTATGTCTCTTACGTCGGATATACCAATAAGCAGCTCAACAAAATAAACGCTCTTAACTCTTCATACAACAGCGCTCACTCACTTGCTGTCTCTCTTCTTTGACGTTTGTTGCTAAAATTTTACATTGCATTTTTTACAGTAAAAATTTTTGTGTTTTGGGGACAACGTTTAATAAGTAATTTTAATTCGTGAAAAAAATTTGAGGATTTTACAAAATTTTGAATAATGTCTTGTAAAGCGTGTAAAGTCGATCGACTAGCGCTATCTCATTTACTCCAGCTATTTCTTGTTGTTTCACGTTGCGCGATTGAGCCAATGGCGTTTACGGAGCATCCCACCTTACGGTATATAAACTCCCGCGGAATATTGTGCTCTATTACTTGTGAATAAAGTTTAACTTTTGTACATTTAAATCGAAGTTACCGGCGTTTGTCACGCAAGAGTTCTAATTTTAAATCAAGTGTAGGCGGAGCTCTAGTGCTCGAGCTTTTATATTGAAAAACAAAATGTCTTTAACGTAAACCTGTTTTGAGAAACTTAAGCCTTTTATGCACGGAAATTTAAAGTTTAGCGTTGGAAACGACATAGAACCTTTTGTGTCTGATCGCGACGAATCGAGCTAGTCTGATGAAATAAAGTAAAAAAGTTTAGTAACCGGCTTGTCGGTATTTCCTTTTGTTTGATTTTTGTTTTGTAAACGGGACATCGCATGAGAAATGCAACGCAACAATATGGCGTTCACGTTGTGCCATTCATTGTACGTAGGTAATGCGGTTTTCAGGATGACGGCGTCCGCCATTTCAAATAAGTATATATGCAAGGTTTATGTAATCCCCTAAAATAATAATTACTAAATACTATTCCAGTCAGAATTAGTTAAGTAAAAACCAGTACTACAATATGACATTATCATTAATATTTTTTACATTTTGTTTTGATCGTACAAAAAGAGGCCTTGTGCAAAAAGGAAGGTCGGCATTTATGCGTCTTCTGAGCTCGGCTTACGCGGTCGGTCAAGGTCCTTCACTTTTACTGACCCATCATACATGCATAATCATAACTTAACTCGTCTCTCTTCTTCTATAACCATACTTTAAAAATCCTATACACGGTGGAATTTAATTCGTTTTTTTCCTTAAATGTGTGTATTCAGATAATGCTATAGAAATAACGCATAAGATACAATTACAAAAAAATATAAAAAATGAGTCTTAAAATAACTGGATAGCAGCCGAAATGTCTACTTACCGCTACACACTGCGCCGGCTTCGGCTGAGCGCTTCGAAAAGGTTTCTTAGGTAATAAAACACCTGCTTTGTTCAATGTCACAAGACTTTTCTTTAGAATTTGAATTCGCAATAATTTGATAATACCTGGATTTAATTTTTTTTCATAAGTACTTTTGGTATTGATTTATATAGGAGCGTGCCATAGCATAGACTAAGTACACACATTTATAGAAAAGAACGAATTAAATTCCACCGTGTATATTACCACGTAATCCTAACTTAATTCATCTCACTTCTTCTATAACCATACTTACCTAAACCTATATAATAATAATAATAATATGTGCGGACACCTCACATAACGCCATCTAGCCCCAAACTAAGCAAAGATTGTATTATGGGAACCAGATCACTGATTTATTTAAATACTTTTTGTTTGTAAATACATACATAGAGTACAGTATAACATTTTACTAGGTGGTAGGACTTTACTGCAAAGTTCGTCTAGGTAAGTACCACCGCTTTGCCAGTTATTCTGCCGCCAAGCAGTAGTGCGCAAGCACTGCTGTGTTCCGGTTTGAAGGGCACTGTAGCTAGTGAAATTACTGGGCAAATGAGACTTTATGATCTGATCTCACAGTTTAGTAATCTTATAACTAGATTGTGCTGATGTCTCTGGATGACGTGCGCAGTGCAGTGTCACGCGAACCTCTATACTTTAGAGTTCCGAGTGACACTGCAGCTGCAGGCGAACGGATAGCTCGTCATGTCAATCCTTAACATAAAAAAAAAACCATATATATAAATATATCAGAAGATTATAAAGATGAAGTGTTAAAAATCCAGTGCAGTGAAGGCAGCGTCTCGTGAGCGTCTTCTGAACTCATTACGTTGTCGGTCAAGGCCTCGGGGTCGCTGCGGTGGGTGGCCGCCTTAATTACACCCTGCCTTTAGGACTTCTTTCGGCCCCGGTCGTGGTCACTCGTGGATAATGTATGGCACTGGATCAGCTTTGGGATGTATGAGTTTTAGTTGCGAGGTTGGAATATTCTTATTATTATACTAGTTGCGCCTCGCGGTTTTACCCGCGAATAAAAAGTGTTTTAATTATTTGCTCATCCCACGGGAAAATTTCACTTTTCCGGGATAAAATGTAGCCTATATGTTAATACAGTGGATAAGTCATTTTGGTACCGAATTTCATCCAAATCCATTCAGCCGTTTGAGCGTGAAGGAGTAACAAACATACACACATACACACAAATACACATACAAACTTTTACCTTTATAATATTAGTGTGATTAATATCCCTTTACTTAGGAACACATAGGTAATATTTCAGGTTAGGTCATTGACACAAATGATAATAGGGAATTTTATGTGTATTTTTTGGCCATGAAATAAATGCATTTTCAATTTTAACTCAATTAATTTCAAAGCTCTGAAGGTTTGATACTTGGATACAGTTCAGTATTTACTTTACAATTCAATTTAGGTAATTAACTGAGGCTTTTTGTTCCCGATTTTTGAACCAAATTTTATCCTACACTACATAACCCAAACTAAACAAAGCTTGTACTATGGGAACCAGATAACCGATACGATACATATATATATACTTTTTTGTTTATAAATACATACATAAAATACAATATAACGTAGTCCTTTACCACTTCGTGACATTCTCTCCATCCAAAGGTTGCCTGCAAGAGATCGCTTTTAGTGGTAAGGTCGCCTAATTGTTCTGTAAATCATTGTTTTTTCTTTGTAATTTTTATGATTTGGTGTGTACAATAAATAATTCATCTATCTATCTAACTATTTATATCATCTCATTTATATTCATATCATCTATTTATATATATATCTATCTATCTATCTATCTATCTATCTATCTATCTATCTATCTATCTATCTATCTATCTATCTATCTATATATCTATCTATCTATCTATTTATCTATCTATCTATCTATAACAGCCAGACACAGAACAAACAGTTATGTTAATCACAAAAATGTTTGTTCTGGGTGGGAATCGAACCCACGACCTATACATAATTCAAAGGGTAAGGTTACTACCAACTGAGCTGTCAGGCTAGCCAAAAGTACGCTAATACTATTCGTTATTCTGTGACAAAACTATTTAAGTACTCTCTTAATTTTATTCCTTTTAGCATTTTATGGTAGCTCACGCCATAAAATTATCTTTAATACCCACTTGTAGCCTTCAACTCTGTTGAATATTCAAGCGAAGACTTAAAAGGAATAATTAAATATACCTAAAAAACTTATTTACGTATTCCACGAACCGGCGATCTGTGGCCATCAGCTATTCAAAAGCTGTTTTATCCATTACGTCCAGAGTTGCAAATAAAATAATATGCGATGAGGCAGAGGAGTCATATTAAAAACATCAGCAGTAGCTAGCGTTCATATCGATATAAATCTAACAGGAGTGAAAGTGGCTCGCTAAGTTCAGCTTACGCTTAGAGTATGTAAATAAAATACAGTCACATATCTCGTATAAACATGAAACTGTTAAAATGAATTGTAAAGCCTGCTGAAGATGAGAAGAAGGAAAAAAAAGATAATAAGAAGAAAAGAAGAAAAAAGATAAAGAGAAAAAGAAGGAAAGTAAAGATGGGTATGGGATAACCTTATTAACACTTACCAACTAACCTGTTTTCCACGTCGCATATGTAAATTGTAAGCCAAGTTTATTAACTGAAACATTAATATGTACAGGCACTCTATAAATAAAAAGTTACAACTAATAAAACATTTACAGTCTCTGTGGTGTGGCGGTTGAGCAGGTCGGCTTACCCGCCTGGAGGCCCGGAGGCGGCGGGTTCGATTCCCGCGGCAGGACAAGTATTTGTGCACAGAAAAAAAAAGCACAAATACTTGTTCTGAGTCTGGGTGTTGTGGGACCATGGTCTTCGTAGTTCCTGGGTCCCTAGACACAGGGAATCCTAGTTAGGGTCCAGGATCTATGTATGTGATCGTTGGGCGTTATTATTATTATTATTATTTACAAAATATATATGCTTTCCAACTCGTGGTAAGGTTCCCAGAATACTGGCAGCCTTACCTCGCTGAATTAGAAGACTTAGCTTCTGAGCGAAGTATGTGCCAGCTCTAGGATCCCCCGAGGCAAGAACCAATCGAGTAGAAACTTGTCGAATAATTTTTTTTGTGTCGGACGACCACGGGCCTAATATTTCTACGAAAGTGTAATGTCTTAAACAATCTCTTTTCTACATCAATTAATATATATACCTTTTACTAAGTGGTAGGACTTTTTTGCAAAGATCGTCTAGGTAGGTACAACCACTTTGCCAGTTATTCTGCCGCCAAGCAGTAGTATGCATACACTACTGTGTTCCGGTTCAAAGGGCACTGTAGCTAGTGAAATTACTGGGCAATGGACTTTAAGATCTAATCTCAGTAATAAGATTACTAGACTGTGCAGATGTCTCAAGATGACGTGCGCAGTGCAGTGGCACGCAAACTTTCATTAGAGTAGAGTTTCGAGTGAACTATTGTCACTCAACGTCACTAAACATCAGCTGAACGACTAGCTCATAACGTTAAAAAATACCGCAATTGTGTAAAGGTTACTTTACCAGTTCCATTCTGCTGCATGTGTGTATATCTTACATAATTTATACTGGCTTGAAGTTGATTTCCTCACGTGTCATCAGTGTTGTATCAGACTCCATAAAACCTTCATGTTATTTCCATACATTATCTATGGCGTAGGTGAAAATAAAAAGCGTTAATTTCCCCCAGCGTTTACTAGCAATAATGAGTGGTTTGAAAACAATCGCAGACGGAGATTGATGCTTGTATCGCGAAGTTATTAATGTGTATTAAGTGCTAATATGCAGTAATTATTGCGAAGATGTTGAGATAGTTTTTTACGCACAAAGAAAATGTATTTAGTTGCAAATGAATGTGATGTGTTTTAATATCGCTACTTAATATTTTTAACGGTCTTTTCATATTTTATGTGATGCGCTGTTTTAGTTTATCAACTCGGTGGTGGGACTTTCACTAGGTAAGTGTGGAGCCAAAAAAAATTAACTTTTCTGTTTAGGTAAGGCCACTCGCGCCCTCAAGTGTCGCTAGTTGACAGACGGTCGTGGCATCTGACACTAATGAGGCTGAACCCTTTCCACATGTCGGACGGTCGGCAGCATGCGACTAAATTATACCTTATCACTTGACGTATACAGCATCATTGTTTTGCCAGTGATGATGGCCTTGTAGAATCGATAGGTCTTTGTTTTTACAGTCTGTATCTACATCAGTGTTGTTGATAGTGTTCGTTTGGTTACAGTATGAATAGTACCTAGATACTGCGTTGGTATGGTTTGGTTTATTTATTACTAGCTGTTCCGGTGAACTTCGTTCCGCTTAACGGTCAATGAATAGCATGTTTTTTTTTTTAAATTATTTTTTTTGATTACTATACTGTTGGAAATCCTAAGTGGTTTTAGTTTTAAAAAAAATAAGTTTACAATCAAGCTAAGAATATTTATTAAGATTTACTAAGAACCGACAATAATTAATAGCGTGATTTTATAAAACGTCTGTCGCCTCTGAGCGCTGCCCGAAAAGTGAGCCCGAGCCTTCTCCGTCGCTCGTATATATACTACGCCGCTTGCATCAGCTCCCGAAGTGAAGTATTTTGTAACACGGCCGTTCCTGCTTGCGTGTTGTCCTCAACAGCTGCTTCATCTTCAAGCGGCACATTTTCGTCGGCCTCGACCGTTGTGTCTTCTATAACACAACAAAACATGATTTTAGGACCCGATGTACAGGCATAACGTTGGTAACTGAAACCATTTCAAAATTAAAATGAAGCTGTTGCTCAATTCAAAGAAATTTCAATTTAGAGAAATTCAACAGGTACTTGTAATAAACATTGAAAACGGAGACTGCAAAACAACTGTGTTAGAAGCACAAGCGTGCACTCAAGTACAACCAACGCAGTTTTCATAACAATTTTATGAAAAGATGTAAGAAGAAGTAATGGTTATAGGCGCATGTTAGCATTGTAAATAAAGAAAAATAAATGTATTGCGAATTTCAGAATTCCGGACTTCTAAACTTCGCCACACATTGTAATAGAAAACGGCAACTGTATGATATGACACTCATTAACACGTCATACATTTCAACAACGGTAACTGTATGACATGGCACTCACAAACCACGTCACACATTGCAAAAATGGCAACTGTATGACGTGACACTCACAAATCACGTCATACATTGCAAAAACGGAAACTGTATGACATAACACTCACAAATAACGTAATACATTGAAAAAAGGGCAACTGTATGACATGGCACTCACAAACCACGTCACACATTGCAAAAACGGCAACTGTATGACATAACAATCACAAATAACGTCATACATTGCAAAAACGGCAACTGTATGACATAACACTCACAAATAACGTCATACATTGCAAAAACGGCAACTGTACGACATGACACTCACAAATCACGTCATACATTGCAAAAACGGCAACTGTATGACATGGCAATCACAAGCCACGTCATACATTGCAAAAACGGCAACTATGTGGAGAGAATAATCTCGTCACATATTGCAAAAGGCAACTGCATGAAGAGGCATAGGCCACCTCACACATTGCAAATAGAGAGAAGGCAACTGTGCGAAATGATCACACATTGCAAACGACGCCACACAAAGTGCAGTCATCGCTGAGTCACATTGGTGAGACAGATATCCGCAGTGGAGAACGCAGAACAAGCCTCCAGCGTCCATTCGCCCCGCCAAAACACCATGTGATCGGCGGCCGCTTGCGTTGTCTTGCCATAAGACCCGCCGCGAAGTTTCGAGCTACAGCGGTGGGTGGCAGCACATGCAGGACCTTGTAGGGCCCCCGCATGCCAGAGTTCAGCTTTCCCGTAGATTGTGACGACCTGTTCACGAACACAAAATCGCCAACGGTGAAGGTTTGTGACTGCTGACGACCCTTGTTGACATAAGCGTCTTGGAGTTGCTGGTCAGCGTCAGGTAGTGTGGACGCAGTATTATTCGTCACCGCATCTTAACGGTACACCATTGCGAGTTTTGTTTTGAATGAATAACCGGGGATGTACCGTCTAAAGTAACAAAAATTAACTTAGTAGCATTAAAAATGTCTAACCTCTTCAGACATTGCTTGGCACTTACGTGTTAACAGAAGCTTCTACCTTATGCTCGCTCGGTCTCACCTGACCATTAGTAATCATTTGACCTTAGTACTCTACTTCAGTTCTAAAAAATTTACTTTTTTTAAGGTTGATGGAAAATCCTGCCTCAATCAGAGTCTTTAGAATCATTATTCTCGCGTTTTTGCTTGTTTTGTTGAACATAACCTTTGCGAAAAACACCACGAGCTGTAATGTGTAATCTGATCAGTATTAACATAAATGGACAGAAAACTCACTAAATTGTCTGGCAAAAGTTTAACGTTCATAGCAGTTGCGTGAATTTGAGGATCAGTAACACCGCGTGTAACTATCGCTACAATGAACTCGTTAATCAAATCGTTAACAATGCGTAATGTAACAATAAACGTCTAGCGTATTCTGCATACGTGGGGTAGTTATCGGAATTAGTTTTCATAACATCAAATAAAAAGTTCACGATATCTACTCGTATAGGGCACAATGCCTTAAATTCACACTTGAAATTTGGCCAACTACGATCATTACTGACCCAATCGTATAGCCACGACCTCGCGTCACCTTTAAGACAACACCTATACGTGCTAAACACTCACTGTCGTCCCGTCTATTTAGATTGCGCACATGATCAATTTGACTACACAACGAATCAAAATAATGCAAAGACAGATCGAAATTCGACATAAATACATGGTTCGATCTTACCACCATGGCATCATAGCATTAACGAGGTTTTCGGTTACTTCACTTATAACCATATCCGCGGTGGGCGGAGGCGTGCTTGTACACGGCACGGACAGGTCTAGACTGGTAGGGCAGTGCAGACGGCGCAGTCAGCGGGCAGACGGCTCGCACGACGCGGCTGGCGTGCCGGAGCATCCGGTGCAGGCGCCGACATGGCGCGCGATGTACTCGCAACAACACGTGCACTGCATGTCCTGGAATGACTTTTACGTTTACTAGTAGTTAGTGTAGTCTCAGCCGTAGCTACCAAAAATTTTAGCGGACATTCTTTAAAATCACAACAGCAAAAGCAAAGCAATATTTAAAATCAGAATAACCAAGTCAGAATTGAGTTAGATCCCACTTCTGATGTTGGAAATCCTAAGTGGTTTTAGTTTTAAAAAAAATAAGTTTACAATCAAGCTAAGAATATTTATTAAGATTTACTAAGAACCGACAATAATTAATAGCGTGATTTTATAAAACGTCTGTCGCCTCTGAGCGCTGCCCGAAAAGTGAGCCCGAGCCTTCTCCGTCGCTCGTATATATACTACGCCGCTTGCATCAGCTCCCGAAGTGAAGTATTTTGTAACAATACACTATATTGAATAAAGATAAATCCAAAAACACAAAATTCATAAAAATTGGTCTAGTTCTAGAGTTATAAGTGGTGTAACTAACACGACTTTGTTTTATATATATAAGATTGTAGCAAAAAAGGTAGTACCTACTCACGAGGTCTACTGTTCGCAGAACTCCTAGATACACCTTATTTTTATTAAATTATCCTAAATTGCAGTATAGGTTAATCGTGAAAATGCAAACTAATAATAATACTTTAATGAAAACCTAATGATGTTAACACTATACTAGCAAAACAACAATAATAATAATGATAATAATAACGCCCAACGATCACATACATAGATCCTGGACCCTAACTAGGATTCCTGTGAACTGGACCCAGGAACTACTAGCACCATGGTCCCAACACCCAGACTCAGAACAAGTATTTGCGCTTTTTTTCTATGCACAAATACTTGTCCCAGCGCGGGATCGAACCCGCCGCTTCCGGGTTATGAGCCGACCTGCTCAACCACCACACCACAGAGGCTGTCAAACTATGGTGCTACTTTTTTAAATATTACTTACGTACAAACATCTTACACGATGCGGTATACCGTATATCGGTATACGGTACATCTTTGTCGCAGATTATTTTGCAAAGGCCAATACTTTATCAAACTCTACCACCATCCGCAGAAGGGCAGGAAACGGAGTAATTAGAGGCCAGTTTCCTGTAGATTTGCGCCCACCTGTCGGTGTAGCGACGCAAGCAGACCTGCGGCTGACGCACCTATCGCCGCCTCACAATTAAAATTAATTACACAAATTGATTAATACCCGCTCCCGGACCAAAACTTAATTATGGCGAGAAATTATTTTGCGCGTTTTTGCTTCTTAGTTTGAAGTTTACAGGGTGTCGGTTAGATTGAAAGCATCCTTTACGTATAAAAGAACGTAAAGGTATATACAAAAATAAATAAATATGTTTGGATATTCCGCATAGCGCCATCTAGCCCCCAATTAAGCAAAGTTTGAACTCTGAGAACCAGATAGCTGAAAAAATAATTTATTTTTTATTTTTCAAAAACACTTAGAAACCATTATGACTGGTCCGATAGCTCAGTTGCTAGTAGCCTTCTGAGCTGTACGTTGAGGGTTTGATTCCCATCCAGGATAAACATTTGTGTGGTGAACGTAGGTGTTTGTTCTGTGTCTGGGTGCTATATTGTATTATATGTATGTATTTACAAATAAAAAGTATCTAAGTATTGTATCAGCTATCTGGTTCCCATTATAGTACAAGCTTTGCTTAGTTTGGGGCTAGATGGCGCTGTGTGAAATGTCCACACATATTTATTTATTATAACACCCAGATATAGTTTTTACAACTTAAGCAATTTGAGCAACGATGTTCCTCTTACAAATGGGAGTTGAATCCATAACCTGCTATTCAGAAGACAGACCGACTATCAACTGCTCTCTGTGAGCCAGTCAACTGTTAACTGACATGACTGTTGACTATAATAATAATAATAATAAATAAATAAAAAAAAAAAAAAAAAAAAAAAAAAAACCCGCTGACAACTTCAAACTAGGGCGTGCAGTTTCATAGATTTTCAGTTTCGAAATTGGCCTATGAAATTAGTGTCATGAGTTTCGAAATTTCGAAATTTCGAAACTCATGACGAAAGCAACTCTGTAGTACAAATTGCACTTCTTGCTATACCGTTTTGCTCTGAGGATAGTTTTGGAAATGGGCCATTCAAGAAGTGGACCAAACCGACCAGAAGGCTTTATGCTTTAGTCTTGAATTAAAGTGTAAAAATGTATAAATAGGTGTGTCTAAGAAAAATGAAATACATTTTTACTCACTGATGATCAATGATGAAAGTCATCGTTATCATCATCATCATCATCAGCCTATATTAGACATAAACTTCTCCCAAGGCACGCCACTCAGCCTGGTCTTCGGCTCTACTCTTCCATTTCCTGCCGCAGGGCGTCCTACACTACGTCTGCCGATAGCGGTCTCCACTCTAGTCATATCTACCCCAACGGTTATCGATTCTTCGTCAGATATGACCAGCCCGTGAAAATACCCCTAACATAGCTCTTTCCATAGCTCGCTGAGCGACCTTGAATTGAGGGACTAGTCCTACTGTCCACGTGAGTGTCCACGTTTCGGCTCCGTAGGTCATGACCGGTAAGACGCACTGCTCAAAAACTTTAATCTTAAGACTTTGCGGCATGAGCGATGAGAAGACTCGGTGAAGCTTCTCAAATGCTATCTAGCCCAGCTATATTTTTCTTTTGGCTTCACTCTCGAAATTATTTTCCTAGTTGAAGCGTCTGCCCTAGGTAAACGTACTTCCTAACAACTTCAAGAGCTACTCCATTTATGATAATCGGTCTCAGAACAACGTGCTCGTTGAATATGACCTTGGTTTTATCCAAGTTCATCCGTACTGGTGTACTGAAACGACCTAGCTGATTCTTCTCTACGCATATCGATGCGTCGTTCCGCATTCGTTGTAGGTCCTTCAGCGATTCAGCCATTATGACGATGACGTCTGCGAATCACAAGTGAGAAACGTACTAGTAATTTATGTTGATGCCACAACTATTCCAGTCCAGCGTCTTAAACATTTCCTCCAAAGCGATTATGAATAATTTCGGGGATATAACATCCCCTTGTCTCACATACAATCCCCTTGTTTTCTATACAATCTGCCGCACTGGTGCTATACCCGTAAAAACCCGGCCTGTTCTGGCGACTCGTCAAGCCTTCGCGCCAGACAATTCGTGATAATCCTGGAAAACAGCATGTAAACATGGCTCAGAAGCGATATGGGTTGATAATTCTTCAAAAGGTTTTTATCATCCTTTTCTAAGAACAAAACGTGCTTCTATTCCTTTGGAGTTCAGCCAGTAAAGAAGACAGACTCAAAAAATGCCTGTAGCTCACTGACTACTGGAGCCCCTTCAGCTTTCAAGAGCTCAGTCGTTACTCCGTCCTCACCTAAGGCTTTTCCATTTTTGGGCTGTTTAAGGGCCATCAGGATCTCGTCCTGGCTGACTTCAGGCAGCTCTTCTGTGTAGTGGCATGTTGAAGTGGCTCTACAGTCCTCTAAATGAGGGTCAAATTAAGAAGAACGTGATGCGAAAAGTTGGCCAAAATAAATCTTCAACTTCCGAAAGGAACTCCAGCTTTGAAGAGACAAATTTCTCTGCTGACGTGGTCATTTTCGTCAGGTAGCTTCTTTCAAGTTGCTGATGGACGAACACTTTTGACCCCTGATTCTGCTCTATAGGTCTTCCAATTTCGAGCGCATTGGAGAATCGGAGGTCACATCGTACCAGCTTTTTAATTGACTTGTTGAGTACCTGCTAGTATTCTGATGAAGTAGACTGGGGGTTTACACGTTGTTTCTCTATAAGCTTCATAGTAACTCTTGAAAGCTTAGACTTTCTGCCAGTACGCTGCTTTGCACTTCGCGCTTTCTTCGCTGAAGATTTACCACTTAGCCAAGCTTCCTGTCCACATCATCTGTGGTTTCCAAGGCCACGAATTGATTTTCCAGTTTTAGCTGGAATGTTTCAAACTCTTGATGTTCCATGATTCCATGATTTGTCCATGCTCGGTCGGAACTTGGACTTCATTAAACGAGCTCGTTCCAGCTTAAAGTCGATATTCAGAGTGCCTCCTGCCTGTGATCATGTGATGTTCACCTTGTGATCACTGAGACATTTCTAAATCTACGCCGTTTGTCCGTTTCGTTTGTCGTCCGTCATTTTTGTAATACAATCGAGGCTCTGCCACGTCCTAGGAAGGAAGCTCCTTTGACCTAGCAACAATCTACGGTACGCAGCGGCTATAAGCAACCGCAACGCTACTTTAACAAGACCGTTATCGAAATAAAAGTAAATTTCGAAATTTCGAAACTTAAGGTATCAATTTCGAAATTACAGAACATGAAAAAATGGTCCGAAATTTCGAAACTATGAAATTTCGAAATTTCGAAATGCATGCCCTACTTCAAACGTCTTGTTGTTTTATCAAATTTTATATATTTATTTTAAATACTTTACAACATTTTATTGCACATGAATGAAACGCAAATATACTTTCTACAGTTTTATTAACGATTTTAACGACCAAAAGGATTTTTACATTTATTGTTTCGTAGAAATGGCAAATTTTCTCGTAGTGACATTGTCAACAAGAAGTGTCAACAACATTAAATTCCACCACAACAGTGATGATATTACGATCAAAGACGAAAACAGCGGATAACAAATGCGCACGACTTCCACCTCTGCCTGTCTCGTCATCTCCGAGTTCTTCGTCGGGCGATGAGTACGCTACTCCGCCCGACACCACTGCGTCGAGCGACGATGATGGGCTACCGTCTCCTCCGCCGCCGCCACCACCTGCGCGACGTGGGCGACCACCGCTGCCGGCACGCTTGGGGCCTGCGGGGCAACCTGCTCCGCGCCCGGCCCCCGCTACCGGTGGTGTAGTGCGCCGCATGCGATGGACTCAAACAATGAATGAGAACTGCATGCGGGCATATTATGGGGCTACAGAGGGGGGAAGCAGCCTGACTGCGTACCGAGATAGGATGTTGTCTCTGTTTCAGGAGCTTGAGCCATCCATCTCCGTATCCGCCCAACGACTGTCGGATCAGGTGCGGGCTATTCATCGGTGTAAGCTGTTGGACCAGTCTGCGCTTGATCGGTTGCGCCTGGAGACGCTGCCTATTCCCGCTACTTCTCCGTCGCCGCGGGTCCTGTCTGCTGCGCTGCCGGATCCGGGACCAATTGTGGGCCCGCCACTGGTGACGCCGCTGGGAGGTCCCGTGATTGATGGGGAGGAAAGTGTGAGTGACAGCGTAAGTACCCAGGTGAATGAGCAATTGAGGAGCGCTTTGGAGGACGCGATTTTGCGGTATCGGTCCACGCCTACCTCTAGGCCGCGGCTACCACGTTTGCCGACAAATAGACGAAACCTAGTGCTAATGGGAGCCCTGAACACTTTGCTAGGTCCGTACTTACGGACTAGCGAAGACTTAGTTGATACGCACTCGATATTGTACTGCGGGGCCATCGCGGTATGTCGCGTGGCTCGTGTCAAGTTTCCGGACACTGACCGAGCACCGCGACCCGCTGACGGTGCTCCTGCATGGCAGGTGCGGATCGAGAAGCGTATCACTACATTCGGGACTCTCATAGCGAAGCTGGTCTGCTTCAGTCGGGGCAATCATCGTCCCCGCGTCATGCGTTTTGTGACCCAGGCCTTCGCTGGGACCGGTATCAGGCCCCAGGATTATATGGCTTGCGTCACGGAGCGCATCGACTTCCTGAAGCAGAAAGTCTATGCGTGGGCAAGTCGTATTCGCCGCTACAGAGAACGCGTGGATAGGTACCAGATGAATCGCCTTTTCCAAAGTGACCAAAGGAAGGTGTACCGGGACTGGGAGGGAACCGGCCAACGTGTGGTCGACGGCCAGCTACCAGATGCAAACGTCATGAACGAATTTTGGCGAAGCATCTGGTCGGTGCCCGTCGACCACTCGGAGGGTGATTGGATACGTGTTGTCAAACATGTGTGTGAGCCGATCGAGTCCATGGGGTCTATTACTATAGACCCTGAAGACATAAGTTGTGCGATCCGTACAGCCCAGAACTGGAAAAGTCCTGGACCTGATGGATTGCACAACTTCTGGATAAAATGGATTCGGTGCTCATACCCGTGTTTGGCAATACAATTCCAAGAAGCCCTCGAAGCTGGTTCGCTCCCAAAATTCATGACAACCGGTATCACCTTCTTGCTCCATAAGTCCGGTAGTACCATGGAAGCGAAAAATTACAGACCCATTACGTGCTTGCCTACGCTGTACAAGCTCCTTACATCCATTCTGAGAACAAAAATTAACTCGCATATTACAGCGAACAATATTTTGGCCTCTGCTCAGAATGGATGTAGGGTTGGGTCCCGTGGTACTAAGGAGCTCCTCCTCATCGACACGGCCATCTGCCAGCAAGTCCGGCGGAACAGAGGGGCTCTCTCTACTGCTTGGATTGACTATAAAAAGGCCTATGATTCGGTGCCTCATTCGTGGCTGAAGAGGGTATTAGAGTTGTATAAAATAAATGCAACTCTAAGATCCTTTTTAAGTGCATGCATGGGGCAGTGGACCACAGTCCTTCGTCAACCAGGTGGGGGAGACAGCGTTTCTGACCCGCAGAACTTCATAAGGATAGAGCGAGGCATATTCCAGGGTGACAGTCTGAGCCCATTGTGGTTTTGTCTAGCGTTGAATCCTCTCAGCACTTTGCTGGGGGATTCAGGGCTAGGCTATCGGCTTCGGAGAGGGGGTGAGATCATATCTCATTTACTGTACATGGATGACCTCAAGCTGTTCGCACCGCAACGCCCACAATTGATGAAGTTGTTAAAAATCACTGAGAATTTTAGCAACTCTATCAAGATGGAGTTCGGTGTTGATAAGTGTGCGGTTATGCATGTACATGGAGGGAAAGTTGTTAATTCCACGAATTTGCAACTTTCCGAGACAATGACTCTCAGGTCTCTCTCCGAGTCCGAAACCTACAAGTATCTTGGTATGTCAGAGTCATTAGGTATTTCGGTAGGGGACGTTAAGCAATCGGTGAAAGAGCGCTTCTTTTGCCGCCTGACAAAAGTACTCAACAGTCTTTTGTCAGGTGGCAACAGGGCGCGCGCCTTCAACGCCTGGGTGATGCCCTTACTGATGTACTCTTTTGGCATACTAAGGTGGACTCAGACCGAGCTGGACGCCCTGGATAGGAAGGTCCGTCAAGTACTTACATCACATCGCATGCTTCACCCGCGCTCGTCTGTTATGAGACTATACATTCCGCGGAAATGGGGGGGGTCGAGGCTTTTTAAACGCTAAAAACCTCCATAACCGGGAAATGTATAGTCTCCGGGAGTATTTCCTCAGCAACGAGTGTGGGATGCATCGCGATGTGGTGGCAGTTGACAAGGGCCTTACGCCGCTCTCCTTGGCGAATGAGAACTGGCGTAAACCGGTGGTACTTAGCACCGATGACCGTAGGGACGTATGGAAGGGTAGGGGGCTGCATGGGCGGTTCTATCGGGCCTTGACAGGGCCCGATGTGGACCTTCATGCATCGGTGAACTGGCTGCGTTTCGGCGACCTATTCGGGGAAACTGAGGGTTTTGTCTGTGCAATTGCAGACGAAGTTATCAAGACGAACAACTACCGGAAATATATCATGAAGGACGGTACGGTCGACATATGTCGGGCATGCCGCCGTCCCGGAGAATCTCTCCGACATATCATTTCCGGTTGTTCTCATCTTGCTAACGGAGAGTACTTACACAGACATAACCTAGTGGCCAGGATCATCCATCAGCGGCTTGCCCTTCAATACGGCCTTGTCGAGTCCGAGGTGCCGTACTACAAGTACACACCGGGGCCGGTTCTCGAAAATGGCCGTGCATTGCTCTATTGGGATCGCTCTATCATCACGGACAGGACTATTGTAGCTAATAAGCCTGATATCGTGCTGATAGACCGGTCCCAACGCCGTGCAGTGCTCGTTGACATCGCTATTCCACATGGCGAGAACCTCGTGAAAGCTGAGAAGGACAAACTCAGCAAGTACCTTGACTTAGCTCACGAGGTAACCGCCATGTGGAGTGTTGACTCAACGAGCATTGTTCCGATAGTTGTTTCGGCGAACGGACTTATAGCGAAGAGCCTCGACCAACACCTCGAGAGGCTCTCGTTAGACGGTTGGATCAAGGGTCAGATTCAGAAGGCAGTACTTCTTGACACGGCACGTATTGTCAGGAGGTTCCTCACTCTGCAGCCCTAACCACCGGTAGCTTGGGCCTTGCCCCGCTGCTGGCGGCACACTAGGTTTAGGTTTTTTATTGTATTTTTCTAATGTTACTTTTATAGAAATATTGTAAAAAACTTAAATTTAAGATTGTAAAATAAATAAATGAAAAATAATAATAATATAAAATAATTTGTGTGGACATCTCACACAACGCCACCTAGCCCCAACCTTAGCAAAGCTGACTGTATCTTTTATCTTAAGTGTGGTTTACATTTTAAAATCTATTCCAAAGTATATGCTTTCTGAAATAAACATAAAAAAGTACTAATTATATATAAGTTTTGATTACGTGAATTCAAGCAGTACAGTTTTCATGTTTAAATATTATATTACTTTAATAAACAATAAGAATACTTATGTATAAAAAAAAATGAATAGTTCCTATCACTAGTCCTTGATTCTCGCGTCTCCAGTTCAGTGCACCAACTGCAACGCATTTTTTATGGTGACGAGCGCTCACCCGCTTATTTGCCATCATTAATCATTATTTCGGCCCAGAAATGGACTGCTCATGCAGTCGTGGCTCACAATTTGAGAAAATAACCCTTTTTTTGTGTATCTTGAGTAAGAAGGTTTGCAATAAAAGCTATGGAGCGTAGCAAATGCTGACCGTTGCCAAGCTTGTTATAATATATGTAGCTTGTATCTTTCTGCATGCTATGCAATGTTTTCATGGTCGTGGATGTGTTTAGATATTTAAATATTTTTTTTGTTGTAAAAGTGCCAAAAATAGCCTATTTGCAATAAATCTTTTGACTTTGACTTTAGAGTATTTTATAAAAACTATCTTTCCATTCATTTGTTAATGATGTGTCAGGGTCCGACTTTGGAAAAAATAAAGAAAATCTAGAGTGACTATATACAGTTAAAAACAAATTACAACAACTCAGTAACTACTGTAATAGTTTCACGCAAAATTATAAAGCTCTTTTTCATGATTTCCCAAAGCTCAGTTTTAGTAACTAGATAATCTAAGGTCCGTATTACAGAACGATGCTCAGTCTTCGATCTGTGCTCAAGCGGAGATTTCATTCATAAAGTGATCAATTAGTGAATGAAATCTCTGCTTGAGCACCGATCGATGACTGAGCATCGTTCTGTAATACGGACGTTATATTAGTCGTTCTTAATATTAACACTTTTTAAACTCAATGGCTCAGGGTTTTATGGAAGTAACTTTTGTTGTAAAACTCTTTGCCCAATGTGTATTTTATTTCTCATAGTTTCGTTTCAATCTTCAGGTGTATGACATACGAGTTGTTAGGGGTGGCGGGAGGGTTGTGGGGGATGTAACAGATGCGCTGCATTACCCCGGCACCAACTTCTGTCGGGGTGCAGGGGTGGACTTAGCAGGGAGAGATAACTGAAAAATAAAAAGTCATTACTTTATGTTTCCAATTGCTTATAATTAAGTCTTATAGAGGCAATTTTTAAATTAAATAAAAAAATAAAAAAAATTAAACACCAACTCATTACCACTTTAAGCAGCCTTTTGCCTCCTGCATCCATCGGCTCCCAGCTTTGACCAGGTTGTCGGTCCACTTAGTGTAGTAGTTAGTATTAATTTTGTCATCTAATAATACTTTTGGTCATGATTTGTGATATAAAATCTACATTTACATTTTTTATATATTTATTGACGGCCTCTGTGGTATGGTGGTTGAGTAGGTTGGCTCAGAACCCGGAGGTGGCGGGTTCGATTCTTGCGGCAAGACAAGTATTTGTGCACAGAAAAAAAAATGCAAATACTTGTTCTGAGTCTGGTTGTTGTGGGACCATAGTCCTCGTAGTTCCTGGGTTCTTAGACAAAGGAAATCCTAGTTTCGTAACTAGGATTCTCTGTGTCTAGGTGTCCAGGATCTATGTGTGTGATCGTTGGGCGTTATTATTATTATTATTTATGGCAAGGTATACGGGAAGTACCCTAGAGGATTTGATGGCTCGTAAAGTACATGCATACAGAATATCTATTGGTTTTAAAATCGTTTTTTTTATTAAAATCTTTTTAAAGTTAGAATGTTGGTTCAAATCTTTTTATATCCTAAAGTTAGAATGTTGATTATTTTACATTACCTGCCTTTACATAGTTATGAAGCCTTAAGTAGGTTTTTTAGTAGGTATTAGTTATTTTCAGCCGCTTCTGAGAAAAGAATTTTGGCCACAGATCATAACGGTTTTACCAGACAGAGAGGAACACAACAAAGAGTCATATAGAGGTTCAGCTATTTTCGGAACCTTAAAATAGTGTAAGATATAAGTAATGTATTATAATTTTTTATAAACAAAAACTACAATGAAAGTATAAGCTTATGAAAAACGTGTATGAAAAATAAATAAATAAGCGTAGCTTGTACTATGGAAACCAGATAACTGATAAAATATTTATATATTTTTTGTTTGTATATGCATACCTACATATAATACAATATAATACAGACACAGAACAAACACCTAATTTAATCACACAAATGTTTGTCCGGAGTGGGAATCGAATCCACAACCTACAGCTCAGAAGCTAAAGCAGAAGCTAAATAATCTCCATCGCCAAATGGGGCCGCTCTTATTGCACCTCTGTTTCGAAACGCGAGGGAGCATCGATGACAAAATACAAATTTTATTTTATTAAATTCAAAAAAGCCTCTGATTATTGATAGGCGGCGACCTCTCGCGGGGGGTGGTGGAACTGCATAACTATTGCGACTCAATAAAATGGATCGTTGATCTCGCTTGAGAACAACGGACCTCTGACACTTTTATTGATGGAATGACATAACATTTGGATACATTTAGTGAAATTGTTAATATTACTTAGGTCTGTGGGAAACTGGTTGAGGTCCGTGGAAATGAAACGATACGGGCTTGAAACAGCAAATTCCGGCTATATTTCTCCAACAACTTAATTAATTTTACACCGCAGACAAATCAAACTCACACCTCAATTCGCTCACATCTTCCATCTCTGTCTCTCTCACTCCGTTCACAAACTATTAACCCTTTACATTTTATCCGTTCTTAAATTTCATAACATTCTCATATCAAACAAGTATTTGCAATTTTAATCCTACAACTCGGCCATCCTGTAAGGTCTGGCCTCCAGACTCACAAAATTATAGTATAAACATTAAAACAAACTAAAAATCTTTTTTACCCCTACTTTTCACATATTACAAAGTTATTTTCTATTATTATTACAATGCCATCATCATCTTTATCTTATCAATATATTTTAACTAGCATTAACACAGCTTCTTAATCACTAATTACTAATATTTCTTACAACTGCAAAATAACTTATCTCTAACACACATTTTATTACCTATATTAACTTGAAATCATATTTATTTACTTACACTTACTAGATACTACTAACAAACTTTATTTTACTCTTTTTAGTTTTACATTTAACAAAATAAATAAATTCTGACAATAAAACATTGGTTTTGTTTCCTTTCACCTTTCCCTTATTTTTAACACAATAATAGTTATAGTTTTAAGTAATAGACTCTTAGCTTAAGTTTAGGTTTTAGTATTAGGTTTAAGTACATCTTATTTCTAGGGTTTTCGCACAATTAGTTTTAAGTTTCAATTAATATTAATTCTTTACAAAAACATTACTTTAACTTCTAGTTTTCTTAAGTGTTATCCTTACCTCATTAAGCACAGGGATAGTTTTGTATTAATTACATATCAAATTCATAACAATCTTATAGGTTTATAGGTACCTACTTTTCACACAATAGTTCTATTTTTAGTACCCAAAATATGGTGCCTCACACTTTGTGGTTCAGTTAGGTATAATAGACCTTAAGTTTTAATATAGCTTGGATATAAAAAGTAAAGTTTAGGCAATGGTTCAGTCACTCACCTCAGGCCATCGCTTCATGTGATCTGCTGCAGTAGTAGTTCTCCAGGGACCCTCGGCTGCATACTCAGCTTTCTCCACTGCATACCTGTCTCTACCAATGACTTTCACCACCTTGTATGGCCCTAGATACTTAGGTTTTAGTTTCATACTGGTACCAAACTGTGTCCTCTTGATGGCCACCAGATCACCAATATTGTACTGCTTACTCTCCTTCCTCTTTTTATTGTAGGTACGCCTGTTTTCTTCTTGTACTTTTAAAATTTGTATTTTGGCTTCTGCTCTCATATCATCCCTTTTCTGTAAAAACTGTTCTCTGCATTCTTCCTGTAATAAAGTTACAAGGTCTAAATCTTCTCTCTGTTTCATTTTGGTTCCTACTAACAGCTCAAATGGACTGGTTCCAATGCTACGCTGGTATGTACTATTAATACATCTCTGCACTCTGCCAACATGTTTGTACCACTGCTTCTCATCTTCTATGCACAACTTGGTTAGTACTGCTATCAGGATACGGTGAATTCTTTCCACCTGACCGTTACCACGTGGAATTCCTGTGGTTATGGTTTTATGGTTGATGTTCTCTGTTTTGCAGTATTCAGCAAAATTATTGCTAGTAAAAGCACTACCTCTATCTGTAATAATAACATTAGGGTTTCCAAATATCTGTTGATGCAATCTCAATTTCTCAATTGTCTCCTTAGCTGTAGTTGATTTAGTTGGAAAGAGCCACACAAACTTTGTAAATGCATCCACCACGGTTAAAATATAATTGTATTGTTTTCTTGTTTCAGAAAGTGGACCAATGTGGTCACAGTGTAAACAACTCAGTGGTATATCTTCTTTGTCAATAGTGTTTAAGAACCCTTCTTGTTTTCCTTCCTTCTTTGTTGCCAATATGCAAGGAATACAGGAAACTATAACTTCTTCTATTTTCTTTGTTATGTTCTCAATGAAATACTCTTTATTTAACAACTCTATCATCTTCTTTCTTCCAAAATGACCATTTTCATGTATTCTTTTTATAATTTCATAAGCCATTCCATTTGGCACCACAATTCTTCCTTCTTCTCCTCTGTAAAGTATACCATTCTGATGATAATAGTCTAAGTAGGGTTTCTCTTTTATTATTTCCATTATAGCTTGTAGCTTATCATCGCTTTGTTGAGCTTTCTTCAGCTGTTCATGAATGCTTCTCGTCACCACACCAACATAGGGATTACGGCTAAGTGCATCCACATGCCTCATCTTAGTACCCGATCTGTGTTCAATGGTATAATCATATTCTTGTAGAAGTAGAACCCATCTCGCTACTCTGGTTGATAAATCCTTTTTTTTAAGTGTCATCTCAAATGCTAACCAATCTGTCACAATTTTAAATGATATTCCCAATAAGTACTTTCTATATTTCTTCACACCTTCCACCACAGCCAAAGCCTCGAGCTCATAACTTGAATATTTTTTCTCAGCATCTGTAGTCTTTTTGCTCATATAATATACTGGATGTAAAAGTTGATCATTAGGATTTCTCTGTAATAAAATTGCTGAAAAAGCTTGCTGTGAAGCATCAGTGTGCAATTCTGTGCTTAGACCTGGACTAAAAATATTTAGAACTGGTTTCTCTGTCAACTTCTTCTTTAAAGTATTAAATGCTAACCTTTCTTCATTTCCAAAAATAAATTGTTTTTCCTTCTTTAATAAATCTGTCAACGGCTTGGCTATAGCTGAATAGCCTTCAATAAATTTACGGAAATAGGATGTCAATCCTATAAAACTTTGTACCTGTTTCACCGTCTGTGGTTCAGGAAATTTCATCACAGCATCCACCTTCTCTGTAGCGGGTCTTACTACCCCATTCTCCACAATATGCCCAAGATATTCCACTCTAGTAGTTAGTAAATCACTCTTCTCCCAGTTTATTATCAAGCCATACTCTGATGCCACAGTTAATACCTCCTTCAATCTTTGTAATGCCTCTTCATATGTCTCAGCACTGATCAGGAGATCGTCGATAAACACCAGTAAGTATCCTCTTGCTATGATCTCTCTGAAAATAATATTGACAAAACGAGTAAAATAGTTAGGACATATGGATAATCCAAAAGGTGCACGAGTAAATTCAAATTGCCCCGATTGTGTAACAAAAGATGTATACTTTGTACACTCATCATAAATTTTCAGATGGAAAAATGCATCTTTTAAATCAAGTTTACTAAATATCTTTGCACCCGACAACTTATCAACATGATCATCTATTACAGGTAATGGAAACTGATCTTTAACCATCTTCGCATTTATTTTACGATAATCGACACAAACTCTGATAGAACCATTCTTCTTTTTAACCAACACCAATGGACTAGCATACTCAGAAAAACTTGGTTTTACAATACCTTTATCCAGCCATTCTTCTACCTGTTCATCCACTATCTTCTGTTCATGCAGCGACAGTCTCCTCGGTCGCTGAGCTACAGGTATGTCATCCTTCAAAATAATTCTCATCTCAATAGGCGCCTCCTTCACTTGAGTCGGTTTGTATGACTGAACCAACTCCTGGGCCGCTACACGGATGTCATCACTGGGTATATAACACTGAGGTTGAGGGTGAACTTCTGAAATCAAACACTGCAACAAACCACCATCACTTTGAGCAATGATGTTGACTGAACCTTTGTCAAAAACAACAGTCACTTTTTCTAGAAATGGTTGACCTAAAATCACATCATAAGGCATCATATTTTTCGGCACTATATAGAATAACGTATCCATGATACATCCATCAACGCTTATTGTGCTGTTAAACTTTCCTAACACATAAATTTTCGTCGAACCTAACCCAGTTAGCAGTAAGGTTTCTTTCGTGAAATGTCCCTCACTTAATTTAAAAAATAATTCCTCTGTCACAAGATTTTCATCACTGCCTGAATCAATCAAGCCTTCAACTTCTACACCACTTATTTTAACTATTTTCGTCGATTTTCTGTTGTTTTCTTGATTGTTTACACTCAACACCGCATGACGTTCGCCATAGTCATCTTCGCTGTCAAACTCACGCGCAGTCGTTCGCTGCAACTTCGCGCACATCGTTCTTTGAGTTTTCTGTGCATTTACGAACGAAGGTCCATCGCCTCTTCCGCCCTCGCCTTGACTATGCTTCGCTATGTTGGCACTACCGTTACAATCGTGTGAAGTATGCCCAAACCCGCCACATTTAAAACATTTTATTTTCTTCTGGCATGATGGAGACAGATGCCCCCGGTCTCCGCATTTGTAACAGCGTCTTCCATCATCACGGTTTTGTGATGATTGTATCGGGCGTCGTTGCACTTTTGCTGGTGTTTTCATTATATTTTTCTTAATATTTTCGTAGATAGCCAACTTATCTTTTAGAGCGCTGTACGTCGTAACGCCGTAAAGTATCGCCTTATTATTTTCGTAGTCGTTGATACCTTCAATTATGTACTGTATGGCTACATAATCAGCGATTTTTGCTCGTTTACCGTATTCTTTCATGTGTAACATGTACTCGTAGTATGTCTCATCTTTTTGTTTCTTTCTGGTAGATAGGTATTCGTGGGCTTCTTTAGAATTAATCGTATCTGGGAATTCTTTTATCAGCGCGCTCTTTAGTTCTTCAAATGATTTATACACTTTTTCAGTTTTCAGCCACATAGCTGCTACTCCGATAAGTGATCGTCGTGCTATAATTAGCGTTTGCACTGCTGTCCACTGAAAGATTTCTGCATTCTCCTCGACGTCTTGCGCCCACTTAGTCGCCGTATAGGTCTTATCAGTACCGCTAAATTTCGGTATAAGCCCATCTTGATAGGAAGGCATTGCCGTGCACGCCATTTGCACCGCCGGCACAGCCATTACTTCGTCACTACGTTTCGACATTCTGAACGTAACGAAACGTCTCCACCGATTAAAATATCTCCTTTGCACCACAATAATACGTCGTAACGCCTCCGTCTTGGCGTCTTAGACAACACAACTCAATATTTTTCACCACAACGCCGCACAATATGCCGCCATTACGCGCCACCACGCGGTCGTTTCATCACACGAAATTCTCGTAACCAGTATCTATCCCGGACGAGCCCCCAAAAATGTGGGAAACTGGTTGAGGTCCGTGGAAATGAAACGATACGGGCTTGAAACAGCAAATTCCGGCTATATTTCTCCAACAACTTAATTAATTTTACACCGCAGACAAATCAAACTCACACCTCAATTCGCTCACATCTTCCATCTCTGTCTCTCTCACTCCGTTCACAAACTATTAACCCTTTACATTTTATCCGTTCTTAAATTTCATAACATTCTCATATCAAACAAGTATTTGCAATTTTAATCCTACAGGTCAATATTCACGTTATTTTCGATTTAGTTTGAATAATGAAATCATTTATATTCATACTTATTTTGTTTCATTACCTAAAGATGCATATAAACATTTACGTTTTCTTTTTCAATTAATGAGTGGTCAGTGCAATTAAATAGATTAATTAAATATCGAAAGGCATTCTTCACATGAAAAATATACTTCAATTAGACAACGATAAAGATGCGTCTAAGCATTTACTTTTTCATTTTCGATTAATGAGTGGTCGGTGCAATTAAATAGATTAATTAAATATCGATAGGCATTCTTTACATGAAAAATATACTTCAATTAGACAACGATAAACATGCAAGCACTTACTTTTTGTTTTTCAATTAATGAGTGATCGGTGCAATTAATTAGACTAGTTAAATATCGAAAGACATTCTTTACATGAAAAATATACTTCAATTAGACAACGATAAACATGCGTCTAAGCACTTACTTTTTGTTTTTCAATTAATGAGTGGTCGGTGCAATTAAATAGATTCATTAAATATCGAAAGGCATTCCATGCCATACAAGAAAAACATAATTCAATTAGACAGCCGTAATAATTATGGAAACATTATAATTAAACTCACCAGCGTCAATAAGAGTCGTTTTACATTGGCACACGGTCAAAGGGGTGAAATGAAACGCGGGTGGACTGACCGCGCCAAGATATATCTACGACAAGTGCCACAACTTGTTTACAAGAACACGGTGTAATGGCCGACGTATAAAATATAGGAAATTCTACTTAGACCTCTACTCTATGACCAAAATGCTGGCCTTTACCTCGGCCAAAGATTGAGCATTGCCATTTAACGTGGCAATGCTGTCAGCATATTGGGCACTTTGCCTACTGGTAGTGGTTTGTTAGATTAAGTTTGTTTTTTTAGTTTTTTTTTCTAGTAGTTGAGTTTTAGCGTTATAATTTGTCAAAATACTTGATTTTCAGAGCTATAAATTACTTAGACCTGGCTTTTGAAAATATGTTTCCTTATTGTTTGCTGATTTCATAAGAATTGGTGCACATCCCACCCGGTGACGCTATAAAGGTCGGTAGAGACCAACAGCATAAACTCTTTTAAAAAAAAGGATTGGTGCACATTGATGATAGGTAAATATAGTATGAAACTAGATTTTAAGAAAATAGCACAAGAAAGTACTTCGAAACTCTAGTTTTTAGATAAAAACAAGTAGTGCCCCATGAATAACCCTCCATGTAGTGGCAGGTGGCTATAGTGTAATCAGAAAAAATATTGTTTTACTTTGACATAAATTAAGAGGAACATTGTGGTAATTGAAAATGCTATTGTCGTCGCTCTCCTATCTACACGTGTGATAGAGACAACAGACTCCGTGAGCGAATTTACCAACATTTAAGCGGCTCCGGGGAAAATGGTTTTCATCCTTAACAAAACCTTTTATAGTTGAAAATAATCGTTTCACTTTTCACTTTTAAATCTCAAGTCAAAAATTTTTATCTATCCAACCTGACTCCTAACTAAATACACTGTTTTCCTTTTAACTGTTTTAAGTATATATGTATATGTGTGTGTATATGTGTATATATTATATATCATGACTTAGGTATATGTATTTTATTATTATTTATTCTTATGTATTATATTATTTGAGTATAGGTTAGTATATAGTATTTATTTGCACCGCCGTCCTTGCTCATAGTGTCTCAAAACTCTGTCCATCCAAAGGTTGTCTGGAAGAGATCGCTCTTAGCGATAAGACCGCCCATTGTACCTATCTTATTATGTGATTCTATTTTCTACATGTTTATTTTTGGTGTCAATAAAGCGTTTTGTATTGTATTGTATTGTATCGTTTGAACAGATGGTTTTATGCGAAAACTTAATCAGTAAGACGAACTTGCATAGTTTTTCACTGTGTAGAAACCATCGAAATCGGATAACATGCAGGGGTTATTCTCTTCTAAAACATAAGTACCAGTTTAGATAAACTGATAAAGTTTTTAATGTTAGTGTGGCCGATTGTCATATTTTGTTTTTTTTTTTATAAAAAGAAATTTAAAAAAAATTCTTGATGGAAGAAGTCCGTAGCTTATGGACATCAGTAATACTAGACGTGCCACTAATGCATTGCTTACCCTGAAATCCTATTGAAGTTTGACATAATGAAGTTTTTGTTGTAATATAAGAGTTATGAAAACCGCAAATGAGTTAAACAACCTTGAAAACATAATAAATTAGAAGGTAAGATCTAAGTCTAAGGTTATCTTTCAAGCCACATTCATCTGCGTCCGACTTTTATCATTGCCTTCATAATGTTTCATGTAATAAAACAAGAATTAAAAATATTAGTAATGTTGAAAAAAAAAAAACATCTTGAAAGTGCCAAATGGAACAAACCGTTTACCTATACTAGCCAGGGCTCGCATTCCCGCTACGGATGCTTTACACAGTTAATTTAAAATTCTCATTCGGATAAATAAGGAGGGTAGCGTTTGCGTTTTATGGCTTACAACGTGCGAATGCAATGTTTGTGACGCTCCTTTGCGGTCGCGGACGTATTTTAATATCGTTAATTAGGTGTGCACGAGCCTTTATGGCCATAAACGTTTTCATGTTTTAGGATAATGCGAGTGTTAATTTCGGGTAAAGAGTAATATTGAGATTGTATTCGGGAAATTGTTTTATGATTGCTTTGGTGAATTTATGAGATGAAAACTAATTGGAGTTTAATAAAAGACATCAACCTTTCAACATTTTTGCACATTTGTGTGTTGCTGTATGCAATTATGTTCGTGGTCTTCACTTTTCAATCATCATTATGATTTTGTCCCTATTTGTACGTAGGTTTGTTCCAATCTTTAAGATTTCATGATTCTGAATTAACATCGCGAAAATTAAGTTAAAAAAGTCAAACTGCCGCAGAAAACGCCAAATTAAAGTTGAAGTTAAATAAGTTAAACAAGTAAATACATGTACTATACCTACATGTAAATACAATTTGTACTCAGTTCTGTGTTGCCCGGATCTGTAGATCTAATGGGAAAAACATACATGAAAACAACATGCTGATATAAACGGATTTTTTAGAGTTACTGTCATATTAAAAATACAAATTTTAGTATGAGTGTGTGGAGAATAAATCATATATTATGCTGCTCATGAAATTCATAGTTATTAGACTTTAGGTTGTACTAATTATCAGAACAGAAGAGTGATTATTTAAGATCTTATGCTGCATTGGCAACTCTACAACAACATGCGTGTTTACACTTTTAAGACTTTGCTAGCTATTGCACAAAACACAAAAATCCAAGACAGAACGCGGACAAACAAAGGCGAGTTACGAAATGGAACAAAACTTTCTGACTAATTAATTAAATCCCTTTGAGCTCCATCCCATTACCCTAATTGAACTGCGGTGTACATGTCAATTCTTTGGTGTTGCTTTAGAAAATAACACGAATAATTTTAAGCCTTGTGCTGAAATGCATAAAATCCATTTTGGAATGGTATGTTTGATTAAGAGTACATGATGTTAATGAGACGAGGGTCATACTTTGTTCCGTTTTGCATAAGTCCAGGAGTACTATTAACTTTATAACATATTGGATTACAAATCATAGAAGTATCTACGTTTCCTTTTAATGTAGCATTATTTCTTCTCCTATTTAGGTTTTACCTTTATCAAAAAATGGTGGTCAGAAACTTGAAAACAATAAATAATTAAGGCATAAATTCTGTTTGAAGATAACGAACACTTATAACGTAAGCGAATATTGGTAGGTAATACTTCTAACTCGATTTGCTGAAAGAAATCAAGAAAGCTTTCATGTTACTGAAGCTTTATAATGGTTTATTAAAATCAATCAATTGGATTGGGATGCGGTAATTTCCAAAGAAATTCAATTTAAAACTTGTGATGATTTTATATTTATTATGATTTTTTTTGGCAAATAATGCAATTTGAATGGTCCCACCACGGTGGAAGACCGCTCATGGGAGATTTATAGTGGGTTCGAGTATGCTTCAACTCCAAAAAAGTACCAATTTTGAATACTTGCTAGCTATCCATTAAAGTATTTAGTAGTAGTTAATAAAAAGAAAAAGTTTCCACAAGTTAATCTATCTACAAAATCACACTAATATTATAATGGCAAAAGTTTGTATGTGTGTTTGTGTGTATGTTTGTTACTTCTTCACGCTCAAACCGCTGAATGGATTTGGATGAAATTTGGTACCAAGATAGTTTATACCCTGGATTAACATATAGGCTACGTTTTATCCCAGAAAAGTGAAATGTTCCCGTGGGATGAGCAAATAATTAAAGTACTTTTTATCCGCGGGTAAAACCGCAGGGCGCATCTAGTAACTTAATAACTTACTTTAGCTTGCATATTTTTAAAAGCTCAAAAATACATATCAGTCAAACCGTATCGCCAGCATCACACTTTCAACAAAATCGAAACGAATTGACAAAAGCAAGTTTAACTTTGAGCCCACAACAAAGTTCCGTGAAATGGGGTAAAACTAAACTAATTCCGCATAGAACACAGCGCATGTGGCCGGATTCGAGTCCCGTGGGGGTCAGCGGTGCGTTTCTAATGTCACGCCTATTGTATGCCGATATATCTTCCGGACGCGTCAATATTTTTATTTCTGTGGATTTCGTCCATTTGTGAGTTCATTATGGTCGACCCCTTACATTTTATGCTGACTCTATGAATACTTTTGATGTGTTAACGATTAACTGTAATAATTTATATACATACGATCTCATCGATAACGTTTGGATTTAGCTTTGACATCATTGAGAAGTCGTCTCCGTATCAGATTTATTATTATACCAAATAACTGTAATACTGAATTATAATGTATAAAATTTCAATGTATGCTATATCCAAAAATATGTAAAGAGGGTAATATACTGCCAAATCTGAGCGCGTTATAATCTAGAAGTAGGTAACTCCATAAATTGAAGTCGAGGCCCGAAGTGTGCCCGAAAAATGATTGAGGACCCCAAAGCCCCCGTCATCGCCACTTATTTGTCCACTGACCAGCACCTATGCATCACTCCTGAACTCCAAAAGGGTGAAACTAGACAATCTTATAAAGTATCCAGAGCATCACACGTCAGGCCCGGCCCGATCCGCCCATCCTTTATTCAAATAAACCCTATTTTTATGGAAAACTTGCCCTTTCCACATCAATATCAATTTCCCGGCGATTGTTGCAGAAATAAAGGGATGACCCTTTGGGGACCGGCCGGCAGGTTATCTACTCAACTTTATTAGAGGACCGAAGAAAAGATTTTTAGGCTATTTCGTATTTTCTTGAGAAAAGTTATGAAAATATATCCCGATAGCATATTAACTCATTCTCCCTGTCTTTTTATATCTCAGGTTCTCTAATAAATACCACTATAAGACCGAATGTCATGACCATTTACGAAATGATAGGTGAATGGAACGAGTTGTGGGAATCCACTTCCAGTTTACATGAGCGAGTCGCCTCCACTGTCATTACAGACGATTACGCCGTCACCAATCGAGTATTCGGTCCCCACTTAATATAATAAGCATTGCCGAATCGAAATCGATGCTATTACATGTCTGGTCTCATTTATAATCAGTACATTACGACGATCAAGTCTCCTCCGGGCTGCCTTTGACGGTAATCGGTCAATTATCTATAATTTTCAACCATCAGTCTTTACCGGAGCAGGCTAGGTTCCAGCCCTAGTGGTAATCGTTCTTGTCGGTTATCGATCTAAATTGGTAAGTGATGTTCAGCCCGAGGAGATGAAGGTCTGCATAAAATGTGAATTAAACCTGACGAGTAATAAGCAAAGCTGTTCCAGGAATAAACACAATGCATATGTTTTTAATGTAGGTAGTAGCCACGAGCTCACATTATATAAATAATGGAATGTTCTGAAAAAAATATGCAACACCATCTTTACCTACTGAATAAAATACCGAGAAAGAAGGCTTATGAGTTTTAAACATTCCTAATATATTTTTAAAGATAGTATGTATTTTGTAGGAATAAATAGTTTTACCAAATTGTTTTAATCGTTTTTGAAAAAAGAAGTTATCTTGGCATAGACGTACAATAACCAAAAAGAGGTACTTAATATGAACAAATTTAAAATTTCAATTAAAAAGCCAATGTAGTAAGAAAACTAATTCTAAGAAGCCGCTTCCAGTAGGCAAAGTTCCCAAAATAAACTAATATATTGCATTATATCTTAGGCATCAAAAATTTGAAAATATTTTCCTTAGATTGATATACATTCTCTAAGTTATAACGGAGCATTCGTTCAGGTGCCCACATAAAGCGCATGCACAAAACACACATTAAGAGTAAGTGGATAGAATCACCTTGATGTATGATCGTATTAAAATTAAAAACAGTCCGAGTTGAAACCGAGCCGCGGCGAACATTCGATCCGCCCCCTGCGCCTGCGTCGGTTTTTATAATACCTTTTTTTAAACTCAATAAACTTTTTCCTATTGGCCGCAAGGAAATTATAAAACCTTTTTGTTTGAGACCGAATAAAATTTATAGCAGGTGGAATTTGGATAATTACAGTAGATATCGATCGATGCGTAAGATCGGTCGCTGCGATTGGTCGATTGAAACCCAATCGTATTCGAGATCGATTTGTTTGATACATAGAAGCTTAATGATATACTAATAATTGTGTAGGAGAAGTGACATAATTACAATTAGAATCAAATGACAATTAGAACAAATGCACAAACAAAGATATATTTAAATTAATTCATATCTGTGCTAGTATTAGCCGCTAGCGTAGAGAATGTTGGCACTTAGAAGTAACATCATGTTTCGGTGCTAACACGTAGTTCAATTAATGTGAAATAATTCGAATTGTAATCTAATCGTCATCGGAACACTTTCATTAAAGTCAAACAATTTTATTTCAAATAGGCCGTTTTTAGCACTTTTACAAGTCAAAATTAAGGTTGTTGTACTAAGCATATAAAATTACAAAGTGCTTAATGTCATATATTATATATTAGGTACAATATGTGAGTCTAACAAAAAGAAGTTTTCTTTCCCACTACTGGTGCAAGCAATCCGGCACAATGCAGAACAGAATACTCCGATCCGAAGCTTCGACTACGCTTGTAAAGAAGAAGCTACAGGAAACTTTACGGCGATGATCATTTATCAATCAGATCAATTGGAAAGTCCATAATATTTCGTAAAGACCGTTATTGTCTACTAAATGTATCATATTTCTTTGATAAAGTGTATTGAATAGAAATAAAATATGCCTCGGGTTTCGGGACTGGTACGAAGGTACAAACGCGATCTCGCGTGACGAGTGGGCGTGGCGTACGATTACAATTAAAACAGTGTTCTATGTTCCTTTTGGGGCTAAGATATATATATATACCAAAATATCAATACGTATCATATTGGAGAAAGAGAAATAGGATTTGTTGAGTTTGATTCTTATTGGAATGTCCGGCGCCGTGCTTGCCTCGGCGCCGCGATGTTATTCTCGAGCACTATACCATGCTTGATCGATGTGTGCCTGAGGATGTTTGAATCGAACACCAAAAAGTCAAGTGTAAATATTTGATTTTCTTTTATTTATTTATGAAGTTGTGACTATCATTTTAAGTATTGATTTTACAATTTTTATTTTAATTATTGCAATGAAATTATTGAAATGAATGATTGTAATTTTATTTTATTTTATACATAATGTTTTATACATTATGTATAATTTTTTTATATCTAATTATCTACTTACACAATAATATTATCAATAACGAAATGACACCAATAATACTTTTTTATTATTGGTTGTATAATGTGTATAATGACTATATTTTTGTGACGCTTTGGATGAAACTGTAATGTTGCAAAATATGAAATGAAATAAATGAATTAATCTAAAATAAGTCATTGGTAGTTCGTTACTTTAAAAAATCGGCACTTTTATAAACATTTTTGAGAAATTATAGTTATAAAACAAACTTTATTTATACAAGGATATTGATCTTCGAAACGAATTTATTGTTTTGTCATCTCGTAAAAAATTTTGGAGAGTTTTTTACTGAAGTAAAACTTATTTCCGCACGCTTGACTTAGGGAGTAAGCTGGTGAACGGAAGATGAAGTTGGTTCACATAGATCTCCATTGTCTACATAATACAAAGTTATCAATTTGTATTATTATGTTGGTATGTCCGGTAAAATGACAATTTGCAATTTTCAAGACGGCGACATTAACATTAAACAAAACAAAGTTATGCCGATAGATGGAGCTAAACTAAAGAAGTTTTACTTCAGTCGTTTTGTCTAAAAAGCACGCTCGTTTTTTATTTTATCATGGTATTTCCAGATTATGTCTAGTAGTAAAAGTGAGCAAACGCACCGACTGATCATTATAATTGAAGGGTTCAGAATAAAAAGGGTTTAACAGTCAAATTGATAGTTTCGAGAAAATTGACTTTAAACTTTTAATGTAGAGTGCTTATAAGGTTATAGAAAAGGTTTATGTATTTAAGTTTCAGTTGCTTGAAAATGTATTAATTCTATTTTAAAATACTAAATATAGTACTAATTCATACAATTATTGTAAAAATATAATATAATAAAATAAATATAATAATGTTTTTATGCTAAGAGAACTGTATTCCTGTGACAGATATACCGTTTTTAGACTCAAAGTCTCGAGAGTTAAGCCTCATTTCGGTATTTTGAGAATGTATTATTGTGGATAATTTCACGCTGAGTCCAACGATACCCATAAGTCATTTTGTGAAAAAAATCAGTTATACCCTTTTTGTTCTAACTCCTTCAATTATTCATTAAAAGGAACCCGCTCCAGCTCAAATCATAAACAACCAGTCAACAACATTATTGTTGTAACACATATACCTAACATCCGTGCATAGAACACTGAAGGACATCAAAGCACCGTTCACCGCTTGGTTAATTTCATTACAAAAACATATTAATGACGTCATTAGTATGTGTCCAAAGCAAATGGGATTCGTGACAAAATATTGACACGAAATGTACGTGTCAAAAAATGAATTAAATGATACAATAAATATAAAAACTCGGTATGTCTGGTAACACATTTGTCTGTGACCGGCACTAATATGATTGAGGTAATATTCCGTAGTACAACTTTAGGGGTCCGCTGTAAGATATTTAAAAAAACATTCGAGCACTTAATGAATCAAGTATGAGCAAAAAAGAGCGTGCTTTAAACCACACGACTGAAGTAAAACTTCTTTAGTTTAGCTCCATCTATCGGCCGGTATAACTTTGTTTTTACATTGTTTTATGTTAATGTCGCCATATTGACAATTGTAAATTGTCATTTTACCGGACATACCAACATAATAATACAAATTTCTTACGTTGTTATGTTGACAATGGAGATCTACGTTAACCAACCACTTTCAATTTCCGTTCGCCTCCCCAGCTTACTCCCGATGTCAAGAAAGAAGATTTACTTCAAAAGAAAATACATTACGTTCACTGATCATTTTTGTAAAGTAATATTTCGTTTATTGACTAATATTATACATAGTTTAATCGAGCGAATTTTAACCGTGTTACCACAAATACATAAACAAGGCTTAGCCAGATGTCAAACACGTGTTTGACAATACAAAACAGAATAAAACACTTATTTAAGGCTTGTTTAAATCTATTGTGGTTAAACCGTTACAGCCTTATTAATAAACACGAACTAGCTTTAGATTTGTTACACCATCTTTTGTCTCTTTCGATCCAGCTAAATATTCCAGTAGCAAAAAAGGACAAAAGCTGAAGTAACTAACCAGAGACTAATACCCGTTTATTAATAAGGCTGCTTATGTTTAAAAATCTTTTTATCAGTAATCTACGGAGCCCTGCATAAAATTTCACAAGACACCTAAACACGGATGTAGCCGTCATGCCTCTATTAATTCGTAACGATTTCTTGACGTTAATTTATTTCATAAAGCGTAAAATATGTTAATAAAAAAGTGCTATGTGGTATTTTAGTACCTACTGGAGGAATGCTATGATTAATCTTCAATCTTTGAAGAGTTTCGTGTGTATGCAACGAAAATCTACCCGAGTCATAAACGACTCTAAGTGTGATATTATCATGTAGAGCCTGTAGTGATATCAGACGGTAACTCTATTATTAGGTTGTAGATTGTAGAGTTATATATAAATATTATAGTAGAGTACGTATGTAGAATTATTCTTCTCATGTGTTCAAAATTATACTACTGCCCGTCTGTGTCTACTGCAGTTTGATAGCTCCTAGGTTCGCACTTATATCTCTAGCCTCCAGTTTTTTTTTATTTATTTATTTTGGCTCCACACTTTTGTGTATTTAGCCAGTGTCAAGTAATTGATAATTTCTCAAGTTAATGACTGTAATATAATGTGTCAAGTCAAGTCAAGTCACAGTCCAAGTCATCAAGTCAAGTCATAGTCTAGTCTAGTCAAGTCATACTCCTAGTAAAGTGGTGGCAACTTTACCAGCAGCTTCTATGGAGTTTTGGAAACAACACGAAAAGAAACGTTTCACCATCATTATACCACTTTCCCACACTCATGCCTGTAATTCAGCACTTAACGAATAAAATGCCACCAATTTTATGCACTAGCAATGAAAATAACACAAGTTTTGGAAAATAATACAACGCGGCGACGCGATCTTTTTCGTTTTCCCGCCAACACTCTAGCCTCCAGTTTCTCGTACTGTTGTCAAACTCATGTCAAGTCAACTTGCCAAATACTGTACGCTCATTGGTTGAGACAGCCGATTATAAATAGGCAACCAATGAGCGTTCAGTATTTCATCTGCCAAGCTGACACGAATTTAACGAACGTATACGAGAACCTGGAGAAAAGGGGCTAAGTTGTATTTTAATAGATTTTAGTTCAGACGGGCATAATCCTTTAAAGCCCATCAACATATATATACTAACTATAATAAGTTACGCTGGATGTAAAGTCCCGATTATTATTATTACAGTATTTAAATAGCACCAGGAAAAAGGAAAAAAATTAAAAGCTACCTAACTTTAATTTTATATTGTTATTATTATTATTACATATATGTTCATGTTAATAATAGGCTTAATTCATATATTTAAAAAAATAATCTAACAAAAAGCACGGACCCTGGTGTTTGTGGAAAAGCAGATTTAAAAAAAAAGCTTTAATTTTTTAAGGTCTAAGGGTTTTTTGGTTTAATGCATACATTTTCACAGTCCTATATGTATGACGGCGGCTACGTCCAGTTATAACTGCGCAGCGGGCAGTACCGTAGTTTACCCTATGGTGGCATTTAAATTTATTACAGTGGCAACATCGGCAACTATCATTGCTCCCCCTACCATCTGGCTATAAAAAGGGACCGCTCGGTTTACTACGGATCATTCTAGTTCCAGACACGGCGCGGTGTGGACATGCTGAAGGCCTATAGTTATATAGGTTGCAACCTACCCACAAACCTTTTTGCATACATGTACTTCAATAGCTTCTTGTATTTGACATGAGAAAAATTTACAAAAGGCGTTCCATTAACTCACCTAGGTACATGGGGATTTTTGCAGGCTCCAGACAGGTGATTGCGTTTCGCATACCACCTGACCAAGTTGATTGAGTTTGAAGAGCATTTGTTAATGCTCTTCAAACAGGTGGTTTTGTAGATTGTGCATTAAAAATTGGAAAAGATTTCCATTCACTTCAATTGTGAATTTATGTTTTACTCTTAATAGTGCTCAAGTTAAATGACATAGGAATATCAAAACAGCAAAAATAGGCATTCCAAGAATAAAAATCTTGGTCATGCACTGCTGCAGCGACAAACAATTCATCTGTGGAACGCAACAACAGCAAGATATTTTAGTGATTTCATATTTTCGTCACAGTTTTTTGACGTGTAAAGTAAGCTGTAAAAACCAGCTTACATTCAACTTTAAGTTTATCAGAGTAAAGTCCAATTTTCAACATCCAGTGTGGATTCCTGATGCCTGTACCGAAACGTAGCCCAGCTCGGGGTGATGTGATGACGTATGGTGATAATAAATTCGTGTCGTGGTGTGAGCATTAACCCTTCCTAATGAGGTCGGACAGCGTTTTATAAAATTAAACGTTACGAAGATTTCATTTGTCGTTTTGAGCTTGTTCTTATTTTAGCCCTAAGAAAGTGAAAAGCACTGTTTTATTTTAATACTAGACTTTTATTCATTGAGCTTTTCATTGAGCTTTATAGGTGGTAGATACTGTTCTATGTTCTATTTCGCTACAGACTAAGTATAATGAGGGAAACAACAAAACACACTGCACTGCCTTTTGTTTAGAACATATAGCTCAGCTAAACTCGGCATAGAGAAGCACAGCGCAGTATGGCTTAATATTGATTAGTTACACTTATAATATAAGCACTGTTAAGCCCAAATATAGTTGCCCAAATGCTATGTGAGTGCGTTCCATAATTTTTAAGTTTTGTCTAGCATTTGACCACGCTCTGACCTGATGGGAAGTGACGATGTGATCGAAGGTGTAGCATGCTAGCCAAGTAAATACCTATTCACTCTTCTCTTGAACACGCCCGGGTCATATTTCGCCGGAAATACAGACGCTAGCAAGGCATTCCATTCCTTAGCCGTTCTAATTAAGAACGTGGAATCAATTGAGATTTGACGATTGATTTGGTGGAATTGAGATTTTGACACTCATAATTTCCTCAAATAGGTACCATAACGTTGGTATTACAGGTGTTTCTAGGCGACGGTAACCGCTGACCATCAAGTGGGCCGTTAACTTGTTTGTCTGTATATGTTATAAAAAGGCAAGGGTATATATATTCATGTTGCAATTTATTTTAATCAGGTATAATATTATGACCACACATTTATAAATATCATTAAACTGCTAAAGATGCCACGATATCAGTCTTTGTTATAAAAATGGATACGAAGATGTATATAATAATGCTTAACTTTGGATATCAAAGTATAATTGGCATATTTTCACACCTTGCGTTATGTAACCTTCAAACTATTACCACATCTTATTTTGCTTAACTTTGACTATCAAAGTATAATTGCCATGTTTTCACACCTTGCGTTATGTAACCTTCAAACTATTACCACATCTTATTTTGCTTAACTTTGACTATCAAAGTATAATTGCCATGTTTTCACACCTTGCGTTATGTAACCTTCAAACTATTACCACATCTTATTTTGCTTAACTTTGACTATCAAAGTATAATTGCCATGTTTTCATACCTTGCGTTATATAACCTTCAAACTATTACCACATCTTATTTTCTCAGCTCAACCTCATTGTTCATGGTGGTCAGATGAGGGGTCTGAGGTCACCTGCGGCTAGGAGGGAAGGGAGAACGAACTCCTCACGCGGGCGGTACCACGTTCTCACGCCTCTGAGGTCACGCCTTGCTTTGACCATCGCCGCTAGTCATACAAACTGCAACCTCATCTGTGGCACAAAATAGATCTCCTGAGAATAATGGGATACCTTTAACGGTATGGAGTTTCTATGCAATATTTCATTGCTGCGGTTCCGTGTGATTCATGATTCGAATCGTTCGCATGAAGGAGTTTAGTTTCACTGGAAATGTAACTTCTGATTTGTAAATTGTTTTGAGTCTAATAAAGCTGTGTTGCCGAAGAGTGATATGAAGTTTGATTTTCTTTTAATACAAATTAAATATCATTAAAAACTAATTAATAAAAATTTTTTGTTTGAAATTGAAATATTTATTGCACATTTTTACTACAGCTTATTCCATGGATTTAGCCTGTTGGATTTAACATTCAAGATACTCGTATATACAATGAAAGAATACACCTAATTGCACTTATGTTGTTAGTAGGTGTTGTAGTAACCCTGCCTACCAAACTGTGGGTTGTGGATTCGATTCCCACCCAGGACAAACATTTGTCTGATCAACATCGATGTTGTATTCTAAGTATGTATTTACAAACCAAGAATATAATTGAAGGGGTGAGAACAAAAAGGATTTAACTTATTTTTTACACAACATGTCTTATGGGTATCATTGGATTCAGCGTGAAATTATTATCTATAATAATACATCCTCAATATACCGAAATGTGGCTTTAATCTCGAGATTTTGGGTCAAAAAACGGTTCATCTGTCACAGGAATACAGTTTGCTTAGCATAAAAACATTATTACCTATATTTATTTTATTATATTATTTTTTACAGTAATTGTATTAATTAGTACTATATTTAGTATTTTAAAATAGAATTAAAACATTTTCAAGCAACTGAAACTTACATAAACCTTTTCTATTACCTTATAAGCACTCTACATTAAAATGACGCCGTTGAAGTTTAAAGTCACTTTTCTAGAAACTATCAATTTGACAGTTAAACCCTTTTTATTCTGAACCCTTTAATTATAAGTATTCTATCAGTTATCTGAGTCCCATAGTACAACAAGCTTTGCTTAGTTTGTGGCTAGATGGCACTGTGTGTAAGTTAACAAAAAAGTGCGATTTGTGATTTCCATCCTTCAGGTAATAAAGGCTGTTATTAAAGGTTCGCAGTACATTGATGAAAGACTTTCCTGTATAAGCTGTAACCAAAAAGCATACCAAGTCTCATGTAATCCATCAAACATTAGCACATCTCAGCATACGAAATCAACGACAGTCCACAAAGCCGCGTTATCCCACTTGAGCGCAGCCATTGTGAGGATACCAGATAAACGTAATGCCGAATGGAAGGAAATACAACAGCTCTGTACTATCGTGGAGTATTTTCTATTGTGGGAAGGTTTAGGTATGTTAAAATTGTTAAGAAAGTTGCGTATGTTTGTGAAATGTTGGAATTTTTAGATGGTATGTAGGTATATACTTAAAATCGCTCATTATAGGTACCTAATAGAAAAACTTGACTGCGTGGACCATTCAAGGTATACGTTGTTCATGTAAATAACAGGTAGTTTAATGATGAGAACTTAGCTAAGAACTAAGACCTGAATGGACCAAACTTTGGTCTATTCCGATTTGACCCAACGGATTAATCGATAAAATTTGAATTATTTATATAGATCTAATTGGATCGCCTCAGACTTTTTGACACTTTTTAATACTGCTTGCATAAAAATTAATATTGTTTGACAAAAATAAACATAGTATTACTTTTTACTGACAATCTCTTTAGAGTCTGATGTAGTGTAATTTTTTTTTTCTTCTTATAAGACAGTTGTATAAGATTACCTAACATTACCAACTCCACCATCGCCTGGTTTGAAAAACGTAAGCAGTACTGACGTATTAAATTCAAAGTAAAAGTTTTTGGGTTGAATAAAGGAAATTTATTTCGTTTCAGCATTTCATTCGAGGTAGCCACGTTCGTGGCGCAGCGCCTCGGTTCCGTGACTCGGCGAAATCCGCGAATAGCACCTTCCCGGCCCCAATTCACACCAAAGCCTGGTTGAAACGATTCAAACCGGAGATTTCAGGACGATACCCGATTGTATTATTCCGGTTTCCTAACCAAAAATCCAATTGTGGTCGGATTCCTTTCGAGAAAATTCTGAGTCCCGCTGAGATTGCCTCAATCGGCCTCGGGAATGAATAACCGCGAATAATACGTTGTCATCCGCCATTATTATCTCACAATGATACAGTGCTTTTGGTATAAAAATCTTGAATAACAGTCGTCCAACTAGCGCCTGATGGCGCATTTTTAGGAGATGATACCATATTATTGGCGTAATTGTGCACCATTAAAACAATTTTCTCAATGTCTTTATTATAATCGGCGTTGGTTTTCATGATGTGATGTCAGCCATGAAAACATTAACCGAAATAACCGGATTTGATTGTAATTACTTAATATATACTATGTGTGTGATACTTATAATAGCCCCATTTTTGAATTATCTCACAAGGCCATTGCCATGGTTGTCAAGGTCAGCTAATAGTCACTTTTTGTCGAAGTACTCATAATTTTTTTACGGTGTTCCGTAGGTAGTTACCTATTATTAATACAAAGCACATAACCAGTTATATGTGCTTAGTGGTGCTAAACTATCAGTTAAGTATTTTTTTTTTTGTTTTATGATAAAATGGGCATGCGTATGACAACAACTCACCTGATGGTAAGTGACGAAGTTGTCTAAGGTGGAGCACGCTTGATATACTTGATATACTCTACCTAGATAACCATAGCATTTAAGATTAGGGGAGCAGGGGGGAATTGGAGCCTACTAAAGAAAAAGTCCAATAAGTGGTAAATTTATGGATACTTTTGGAAATTTTTATTAGAAACTAAATCCTTACTTATTTGACTATCAGTTAATCACAGCGTCAATTTTACATTATCAAATAGCAATAAAGCGACGTCGGGATATGGCTCAGGGAATCTTAATAGTATGAGAAATAAACCAAATTATTGAACGCGAGGTGATGTATATATAATTTTTTCAGAGCAAAATCAATGATAATTGTAGTCACAATTCAAACATAAATTTATAAAAAAGTATATAATTCCAAAGAGGCGCGTCGCCTACATGGCGTAGCATTTTATCTACTTAGATAACCATAGCATTTAAGATTATCTACTTGATTATTGGCCTGATAGCTCAGTTGGCAGTAGCTTTGCCTTCTTGTTGTGGGTTTAATTCCCACCCAGGACAAACATTTGTGTGATGAACATAGGTGTTTGTTTTGTGTCCGGGTGCTATATTATATTATATTCTAAATATGTATTTATAAACAAAATAAAGTATCTAAGTATTCTATCAGTTATCTGTTACCCATAGTTCAAGCTTTGCTTAGGTTGAGGCTGCGTGAAATGTCTACATATATTTTTTTATTTTAATGCAACTTACATATAATTATTAACGATATCTAAATGGATACCTATATTTATATCGATATATTTATATTTATATCAATATTTAAGATTTTTTTAGGGGAGACTGGGTACGGTTGAAACATATTTCGATTAAACGTCCGTAGCACTGTCACTATGTTACGTAATTACAAACAAAACACATAAAATGAGAGAGTAGACGATCGTCTTCAAATAAATACTAGAAATAGAAGCTCAACTGCCACTGCCTAATACAGAGTCCTAGAAGATAAATTTCTTTGATACCTACTTAAAACAATTATGTAATGCATATATTGACTATTTTTATTTTTTTATTTTTTTTTATGTTATTGATTGATGTGACGAGCTAGTCGTTCACCTGATGTTAAGTGACACGGCCGCCCATAACAGAACAGTGTCACTCGGAACTCCAACATGTAAAGTTTCGCATGACTGCTGCATTGCGCACATCATCCTGAGACATCAACACAGTCTGGTAATAAGTTTACTCGACTGTGAGATCAGATCATAAGTCTCATTTGCCCAGTAATTTCACTAGCTACATTGCCCTTCAAACCGGAACACAGTAGTGCTTGCACACTACTGCTTGGCGGCAGAATAACTGGCAAAGCGGTGGTACCTACCTAGACGAACTTTGCAGAAAAGTCCTACCACCTAGTACAAGTAGTAGACTAGTACGTATAATTATATTAGTTGCGCCTCGTGGTTTCACCCGCTGATAAAAAGTTTCCTATGTGTTAATCCAGCGTCTAAGCTATCTGTATTTCAAATTTCATCAAAATTGGTTCAGTAGTTACGGAGGATAATGGCTGCAAACATTCTCACACACACATAGCTATCCTATACATAATATAATAGATTAAAACATTTTTTTCCTACATTATTCTGTTCCCAGAAACGGTCTCAGTGTTCTTACAAACTCCATCCATTATACTGACTCAAATAGCAGGCTTGGTTTACCGAAAATGTACTGTCTACAGAGTAGAGGGTAATAATTACAGATATACACAATATTTGCATGGAGTATTGGCGTGTTTTGCTCGCGGCAGCCCTATGATGGATGACCCTACGCACTCTTCGATGACAACTTAGTGGAGCCGCAGGGATTGGTCTCGTCTCTTTTTTGTTTAATAATAATATTTTATATTATCACATTGCTGGCTTTTATTTTACACAAAAAATAAGCATTGCCATTCAACGTGGTAGTGCTGCCAGTATTCTGGGCACTTTCCCCTCCACCAGCAGGCAATTTTGTAAGTTCTTAGGTATAGTTACGGGACCGGCCTGATAGCTCAGTTGGCAGTAACGCTGCCTTCTGAACAGTGGGTTGTGGGTTCGATTCCCGCCCAGGACAAACATTTGTGCGATGAACATCGATGTATATTCCGTGTCTGGGTGTTGTATGGTATTCTATGTATGTATTTACAAATAAAAAGTATCTAAGTATTATATCAGTTATCTGGTGCCCATAGTACAAGCTTTGCTTAGTTTGGGGCTAGATGGCGCTGTGTGAAATGTCCACACATATTTATTTATTTATTTTATTTAGTACTAGACATGAATACTAAAAACAAAAGATTTGAATTCAGTACCTATTAATATTCAAAACTATTTTTTAGCGTTTATAAGAGCTACTAATAATTCCAAAATAATCATATCTTATTTCAGTCCAGCTTGGTTTGGATTGGCTTTGAATGCATTTGCCTTTTACATATTGGTAATGAAAAAAAACAAATTTATTATTATGTATAAAAAATACTGTTTGAAATCAGCCGTTAAAATAAGCACCATTTTAACGCAGAGGCCAATTCACTACAACCCTACTATACGTTTTCACTGTGCAAAGAGCGTAGCATCCAAAACAATGTCAATTGAGATGACAGTGATGATGACGTCACTAAACGTCACGTCACCCCTCCCCTTATCTTCTGGAACAATGATAACGAGTAGCACACCTGATTTTGGATTATAATATAATTTAGTGATATTGTAGGTTTTGGTATTACTCATAGGGGCTTATACTCTATGGGAGAGTTCTATATTATGTTCATCATTGGACGTTTCAGGTAGGTGATGATGATATATGAGATGACGATGATTTATAATACGAAACTTATTTATATGTGTATTGGTGTCGATTCTGTGCCGCATTCTCTAAAACTAAAGTAAACTTAAAGTATGGCGGTACTCTTCTGATAAAAGGGAAATGAAAAAGACGGAAATATGTTAATTTTGTTTAGCTTTAGAGAATGCAACACAGAATCGACACCATTGTAATACACTATACGGATACGACTTTTACATTATTGACTGCAGATTTTCAATTTTCGAAACAAATAATAAATTTACTTTATTAACCGTCCTTTTTTGGAGATCAAACACGATGTCCGTTATAATAACATGTAAGTACCTATTTATACTGTGATAGCACTTCGGGAGTGGCACGGGAAGTGACGTCACGAGCGCTATCAGCCTCACCGATTGGTCGTAAACCCGTCGACGGCTGATAACGAACTTTGACAACTCAACGACCCTTCACAAGGGCTTCTACGAGAACCTATTTTAGGCGAAGGTACTGGAACTTCATATTTCCTATGTCCGCGTATTGGAGACTTGACGAAAAAATTTACAACTTTAAAGTTAAAAAAGGTAGATTTCAAATTCTAAACAACTGGCAAAAAATGCTTGGCTACTAAAAACTGAGATCGCAATGAAATTATTATATCCATGGGCATAGCACTGCATCACAATCTCGTCTTCACTGTGAATAAGTGAGCTTGGTTAATGCCACTCATGATGTGTTGATATAAAGTCAAAGTCAAAAGGTTTTATTGCCAATAGGCTGTTTATAGCAATTTTACAAGTCAAAATGATATTAGGTAGTTTAAATTAAGTTATTGTACTAAGCATACAATTTTCAAAATGCTTTAACTCCTATTATAGAAAGCCCAAAGTGCTTAATGTTAAATATTACATCGGAAAAAGTTTACCCAAATGCTGCCACTTATTTGGCACAACGAATCAGCATTACGATTTAATGGGACAATGCTGCCAGCATGTTGGGTATATCCTGGTAGTGGGCTGGAGTATTTGGACTGTCTATCATCGCGGCTTACTAGCCGAAGTAGTCAGTTAGTAGCGACTTATACTCCAAAGGTTTTTTGTAGTAGGTAGTGTTTAGTAGTTGTTTTCATATCATTTTAGTTATTAGTTAAATAAAAACCTTTATAGAATAATAATATTAACGTCCAATGATCACGTCCATAGATTCTGAACCCTAACTAGGATACCGTGTCTAGGGACCCAGGAACTACGAGGACCATGGTCCCATAGCACCTAGACACAGAAAAAGTAATACGCTTTTTTCCCGTGCACATATACTTGTCCTGCCGCGGGAATCGAACCCGCTGCCTCCGGATTATGAGCCGACCGGCTCAACCACCACAATATAGGCCGTCAAAATAGAATAGATATACTACTGCTTAGCTGTGAAGGTGATACGATATTTCTGTGCAATACCCCTGCTGGTCCGTTAACCCGCGCCGCCATGAGTTGCGTGCTTCGGCCCTGCCCCATCTATTGTCTTAATTTTACTCGGATCACTAATTGCCATCCAGCCGCATTCAGAATAATCCCGCAAACGTTTTTAACAACCACCTCATTGCATTTTAAAAGAAAGGATTATAATTTCTTTTACCCCTCTCTCGGTGGGCGGAGATCTTTTATTAATTCAGTTAGTTGTTTGGATTTTTTTTACGTTTCCTCGAATTACTTTTAGGGAAAGTTTATTTGGTATTTTACTGGATTTTATTTTGCAGGAATTAAGCTGATGGTGGGGTATTTAGTTTTATGACTTTTTCTTGCTTCTTTCATGCACTTATTTGTTTTGTAATAGATCATCAATTATAGAGGTCGGGTTGATCACGGAACTTTGGTTGCATTGCAACAAAAGAAATTTCATTCCTAATTTTAAAATTTCCATAGTAACTATGCACATAGAATGCGTATTCAAACTGTCAAATCCATACACATTTGTGTTTATATCGGTTGCAATCAAGATACACGATCGCCTGGTTCTCGATATAACTGCTCAAAAATGTAGGCTTTGCTTTAAATCTAATCGTAGGCTATTAAGATTTCGATGAAAAGATTGAATTTTCCCAATAAGCCATATAAGTACGTAGAGATGAGTAGGTACGGCTGACTCGTAGCGCATGAAGGTGCGCGCTGTTTTTGCGCCCAAATCGCTAAATAATGACAAACAGGCGAACGTTGCGCCGCTCTGTGTTTCAGCCCTCCCGCATGCTAATAGAAAAACATGAATATTTATACAACTGAGCCGCGGGGGACAGAAATATAAAAACAATTGTGAACTCACAAGTGTTCTATTGAAAAAATCTGGAAAAAACACTTTAAGTTAATGTTATAAAAATCTAAAAGATTACAATGACCAGTATTATTTAAATTTATTTTTGTGAATACTATTTTTGAATGAAAGAAACCTCAAGTGTTAGATTAAAGAGATTAAAAATTAAAGTAAATAAATCCATTTAAAAATAGCAGTAAAAAATGGCTTAAAAATAAGATTTGAACACAAAAATATTATTCAATATCCTTAACAATCTGTCTAAGTACCGAGATAATCGTAGCATCGGATTTATGACTGTGACAACTGTAAAATGTAGTAATAAATTTAAAAAAAAATTGCAGAAAAAAATTTGTCTTAAAAATAAATCTCTTAACTTACACCGCAAAAAAAGCTAAATAAATAAAGATACAACTTATATTTAAAAATAGAATGGCATCGTTGCAAAGAGAGCGATAAACACTATAAAAATGTAGGCAAAGTTTAGCGATCTGTATCTCTGCGCGTCACTATTAGAAAGGGGGAGAGTGGGCTTTCCTAGGATTTAAATTTAAATTGCACGCGCTCTATCTAACGAGAGTCAGTCATGTCTCCGCGAGTGATAGATCGATGATTGTATCAAATACAAACATGAATGTGATTAAAAACAGGTGTCGGGTACGGATAGTTGGGACAATCCAGTTGCTTCATGCCAAAAATTATCCAAAAAAAAAAATTACACTCAATGAAATGAATGATGAATGATTTGTTTTAATTCTAAAGCATATAGAAATTATTTAGAAAACTACCAAGTAAGTACCTATTTATGCTGTGATAGTACTTCGGGAGTTGCATTGCAAGTGACGTCACGCTATCAGCCTTACCGATTTGTCATGAACTCGTCGACGAAAATTCGTAAGGTAGTAGATACTCATACTTACTAATAGGCACTTAAGAAGAAATCTTTTACGTAGTACTATTCTGTGTCGCATTCTCTAAAACTAAAGTAAACTTAAAGTATGGCGGTACTCTTCCGATAAACGGGAAATGAAAAAGACGGAAATATGTTAATTTCGTTTAGCTTTAGAGAATGCGACACAGAATCGACACCAATATATGTATTATATGTTCTCTCACATCTCACGTCAGCCCGCAAGATATTCGTACCTAACAGACGGAAAATATTAGAGCGAACTTTACCTACATTTTAAAGGAAGTTTTCTTTATCCGACGAATAAATCGAAGGTATAGGAGGGAAAAGTTCACCCGGCGGAAGCAGAAATCTGTTGTTTTATTCATGATAAAAAGAAGGAAAAATTCGCAACGCCAAAAATTTTGCTTTTGTGTAACTATAGATATGGAAAATTCTATTGAAAGGTTTTGAGGTACTTGAAAAAAAAACGAGTGTTTTTTTTGGACCACACGATTATAGTAAAACTTCTTTAGTTCAGCTTTGTCTATCGGCCAATATAACTATTTCAACTTTGTTATGTTGACAATAGAAATCTATGTGAACCAACTTTAACTTCCGTTCGCCTCGCATTGCAGCTTACCTACTCCCCAAGTTAAGCTTGCGTAAAGAAGTATAACTTCAAAAGTATACGCTTATTTACTTGTAATGATGCTTGTTTGAATGCCTCCTAATGCTTGGCAGTGGAGTTCGTTATCAACAACTGAGGACCTACAACTCGGTGCAAGTGGCAAGGGTCTTTTTATTTTAAAAATATAGCAATCTTTTTTATTTTAAATGATTTATTTAAGAGGTTTTCCTATCCCTACTAACATTATAAAAGTGAGAGTTAGTATGTATAAGATGTATGGATGTTAATCACTCATTCACGCAAAAACTACTGAATGGATTTTAATGAAACTTGGAATGCAGATAGAAAGATATAAATGTAAGGAATACGACTAGAATTACAATATTACTGTCAAAGAATTCAAGTTACATGAATACATGCTGGTAAATCACAAAGATAAATCAATCAAAACTCGCGATTCGAAGTTTTCGATAAATCCTCACGTACAGTATCCATTAAATAATGCAAATTTGTTGTAATCCTCACTCTCGCAAGTCTGGCAATACCGCGCCACCACGAGTGAAATATTTAATTTTCATAAAGTATACATTAGCTGAACAAGTTGTCTTGAGGGGAACGCGAGTACCTACTTCTCAACGCGATCTCGACTGAATGATAGGTAGAGATTTGCGTGTGTGCTGTGTGGGCGGAAAGTTTTCAGTTTTGCATAGTAACATCTTTAACGAAAATTTGATCCCTCAGTAGAACAAAAAGCAAGTACATTATAATTAGTGATTCAGGGAAATCACCTGTACCTATTAATTTTAAAGTTATTATTTCGTTTATTTTTGATCCATGTATAATAAAATCTTGAAATGTATGTTTCTAGGTAACTTATATTTTCGTACATATGCTTAATGTCACACAAATATTACTTGCCAAATATGCTGAAGTCCATAGTTACCTATATACTAATAAACCCAATAGTATTGTTCGATTGCAACAGATACATGCGATCCCAAAAAAATTTGCATATCACCGATATTATATCGTCACGAAAAACGTATCCCTTACGCCTGTGTACACACGAATGACGCGTGATGCTGCCGACCTTCCCTGACGTCATCCATCATTCGCCGTGGCGCCTGCAACTAGACTCGTCACAATGCGGATGGAAAACAAAAATCCTTTCAAATATAGACTGTATCGTTAAACATATAAGATAGCGATTCGTGAGCTACGACAAGCGGAAAGGTGGTACTCCACCGCCTCGCGAGTGAGGGAGGATCCCTGTCAAACGCTGGCGAAGAGTTTGACAGACGCGGGGCGCGGAGTATTTGACATGAAGGGGCTTGTTTGATACGGGGGTGAGCTGACAGCGGGGAGAGAGGTCGAATTCTGCCCGGTCATGAATAGGCAATGGGCTCGCTTTATTTATAAAGATTGTTAGTCCAACACGGGCTCAGTGAACTTCTGTTCAGAGAACAGCATAGTCATATTCATTCATGGCATAATCCTTTACAGATTTACTGAATTGGATTAATTAAAGTTCTAACTAGAATTTAGAGAAGCTAATTTATTCTAGTAAGATAAAAACTCTAACAAGTTTCGTTTTGCACGAGCGGCGTGTCGACTTTTTTCCTTCTCAGGGGTTGACTTTTTGAGTATAAATAAACAAGAGAGCGCAGTAAAGACTTTATCAACGGCAATTTAATTCAAGCAACCGCAGTGTAACCCTCAGCATCTTGTTGGGGGAATAAAATCCATAAATGTGACGGCAGTGGCTGTATGAAACGTTAAGTGCAGCCTTGAGTACAAAATTTGATTATTCCGCGAGTTTGGCCTATCGCCAACGTTTCACTATTTATCAAGAGCTCTCCTCGCCCGAGACAGTTTACAAGGATACCTAATAATCATGGGTGTAGGATCTTTATAGAGGCGTTAGACTTATTTTTACGGTTATAAAGCAAGGATTAGAAAAATCAACGTGGTAATGCTGCCAGCATATTGGACACGTTGCCTACTGGAAGTAGTTTGTTAGATTTAGTTTCCTTTTTATTGTATTCTATTTTATTTATCTATTTTCTTTATTATTATTAATTAATGGCAGGATTAGAAAATGAATAGAAATACGAAATACACTCAAATACGTTCAGGTCAAGGGTGCGATCAAATATCATTTGCACAAATGTACCTACAAATCGGCGACATTCAAAACTAACTTTTTAGTTAACGATTTAAGTTGGTATTTACCAACCCGCACTTGCATGGAGGATTATGGTCTATTCACACAGGCACAAAATCAGGTTTTCTTAAAATCTCAAAATGTGCATGTAGGTATAAGTTAAAAAAAAGGTTTATATGCGATATCATTTGTTTCCTTCCATTTTCCAGTAAAAAATATAGTTACGTATTTGTTATTGTATAATAAGTTATTGAATTAATATAAAGAGGTTTTTTAAATAAGAGACTACTAAAATATCTACGCCACCATAAGAGAGTCAGATGATCAAACTTTACTTACTTTTTTTTCTTCGTTGTGTCAGCTTCATGTGATATCTTTTTGTGGAGGCATATATTAACGCAATCAGTGTATATCAAAAGGTACATTAAACTCTACAAATTTGAGAATAGAGTCCAAAGTAATCGTTACTTCATCTATAAAAATATCTTGACTAAAAGATATTGTACCTAGTCTTACTTATGGGTTTGTCAACAAATATTTTATCTTATCCCATTCACTCCTACATAAAAAGAGATAAACTTAAGTAATTATAGTTAATTTATCAACAACATACATGATTAAGGTATTTTCTTTGCATAAAATTAATTATTACGCTAAAGCAGGTGAAACTTATGAGTCAAATTTCATTATTTTGATCATTATCAATTTTTAAAGACCTCAATAATTATCTGACTAATTATAATTAGTCAGAATCCTAGAAGGCAAATTATTTAAAGCTCTAAGTATGCTAGCGTATAGTCACTAAGCTGTATTACTCATATCAAATGTATTCAACAGGAATTGCTAATTTTCTAACGTTAAATGCAATTTCAATAATTAACCCAATGACAATTATTCGTAAGGTACTTACACCTATCTGCTAATGGCGCAATTACACTGGAAATAGACGTGAACTTAAGTTTTAATTATGGGATCATGTGCAGTTGTGTCATCACTAAAGACCAATTACTAAAATACCAATTATGCAAAAAAAAAACTAACTTGCATTAAATATCCTAATTATATGTACACGTGGGAGGAATTACACATAAATTAGGTACTAATGATGACCTTATGTAAAAATCATAATATACTGACTATAATATTTGTATATTATTGTTGTATTATTGTGTTTTAATTATTATATATTATTTTTAGGCAAATTGGTCATCCTAGTCAAAGGATTTTTTTAAATGTTTTTTTGATTGATTTCGGCCTAAAGAGTTTTGAACCACTTGCGTTTGACGTTTAGTAACGACTTGTCGTAGTGATGTCATACTTACTATGATTGTTTTTCTCGGATCTGAATCTTCTTTCATACTCCAAGATTATGAAGATTTATGGTACTGTGTTTCTATGCCTGAAATATGCTTGTAAAAGTAAAACATTATATTAACTAATCTCAATTGTTTTTTCTCTAATTTTTGTAATAAGCGTAATATGATGGCGCTATGCGAAATAATATTAACATGAATCGCTTTATTCTATCTGAAACAAGATATTCATAGTTATACAAGATCTTATATTATTGATAGCCTCTGTGGCGTGGTTGAGCAGGTCGGCTCATAGTCCGGAGGCGGCGGGTTCGATTTCTAAGACAGGAGAAGTATTTGTGCACATAAAAAACGCAAATACTTGTTTTGAGTCTGGATGTTGTGGGACCATGGCACCCGTAGTTCCTGAGTCCTTAGATATAGGGAATCTTAGTTCAGGGTCTATGTATGTGATCATTGGGCGTTATTATAATTATTTCAATTTTCAAGTGTGAAATATTTAATGTGATCATTTTTTTACATGATACTTGTTGCGATTAACTGTAGTTCAAGAAATAAGATTTCGTCTACGCTTGAGGCGGTGCCTGGCATGAGCATTCTATCGATGCGAGCACGTTACAAGTCGAATGCTCGGTATGTTAGTAAACGAACCGAACAGCTTGTGTATGGGGAAAATGTTCAGAACAAACATATACGCGAATATTCACAACGAGCGAATGCAACGCAGTCTTTAATGTAATAATAATATAATCTGCCGTCAAGTTGTAAATTACGTATAAAATAATAATGTCTCTTAACGAAAGAGCCCTTTCCGCAAGAATAGGTCAGGACAAAATAGAAAACACCTATGCGCCTATAAGTAGATAAACATAAACGTAAACATTAAAATGAACCCCTTGGCACAGATCAGCTGGCAGTTAGTAAGTAAGTACTACATAGATTAGTGAAAAGTTACTGTATAAGCGATTGCAGATTAGCTTTCAGTTGGTACGACCCTTAGTAGGACGGAGATGCGGCAGGGTTGTTTCCGTGGCGTTTTTATGATTTATAGCGAGAGAGATTTCGTTTTGGATTTTCCTCAGGGTTCGTGTTTCTATTGTCAGCGTAACCGGCTTTGTGGCAGCCCTTGGATTGGTAATAGACAGCCGATGATTTAGTTCGTAATGAATTCCAGTCGCGTTTACGATTTTCATTTCAAGCACGTGACGCACGGGTTTTTTAAATTAAATCTAAAACAGTTACACTATTTGAACCAGAAATATATGTTACGTAGAACGTAGTAACGAATATTTTGTGAAAAATACATTTAATAATAAAATGACTTCAAACGAAGTGCAGCATTACCTCAACCTCAGCTTACGACAAAGTGAACCTCTGAGCTCATAACAAGCAACATTGGCCGCATTATGTTAAGCGATGATCCCTCATAATGTCTACAGGGGTGGGTTTAATAAAACAAAAGACAACAACATGTCGGCTCCGATCGCGTCTGTCAAATAATGATGATCATTTGTCAAACGGAATCTGGGACTGAGAAAAACGGAGGAAGGAAAGAAAAAGTGAGCTTTTGTTGTAGACTGTATTAGGTAAAATATAGTTGGACGAAAATAGAGGTTATCTCAAAAATGTGGCTACGTTGCTTTGGAAAATTATTAAGTATATGTGTCACATTTGTAAATAATAATAATATGAGTTAATTTCGTGTGATTCTACAACCTGCAAATACATTAGAATACCTGACCATGAACTACCAAAGTGTAGGTATAGAATTAGTGGAAACAAAGATGACAAATATATTTTTTCGTGTTTTAAAATTAAATTGCAATAGGATATTTTTGCTTTCAATGGGTTTGCTTTTGGCTATACCTATCTCATCTGGTAAGTGATGGTGAGGTCAAGGATGGAGCACTTTTACCCAAAAAAATGGGTATTAACTATAGGCACATTACTTTAAGCACAACGATTCTAAGTTATTCTATTTAATTATCTATATATAACAATTTATTTAATATATCACAGAGTAAGTCAAACAATCTAAGGTTTTATGTCTTGTTAATATTGGTTTACTATATTTTTGTCTACTTATTATTTCTTTCTTTATAATTATTGTTTGATATGCTTATTTAAATAGCATTTATGAATAGTAAAATAACAACACCGTATAATTACTCATATTTTAGATTATAATCAAAAAGAGTTAGTTATCTAATTACCTATTTAATTTTACACGGTACCCAATTCTACCATGTTTTTACGAAAAACCTATAATTAAAAATAAGATACTAACTCGACCCAGGGAAGCAGGAACTACAAAATTTTTGTAAAAATAAAGTAGTATTTTAAAATTAATACTACAGAACGGTAATGCAAGCCGTAATACTCTAGAAACTATCTGCAAGATGTCACAGATAAAGCCGAGGACCCCAAAGGAACCCGGAATAAGGAGTATCCACTCGCGGGTCCTCCATACAACGCCGATCCTATCATTTCTTTTATATTTTTTCATCAATGTCACATGTGACGCCAGAATGTCATTTTCATATGACGAAAAAAAATGTTTATTAAGACGCCGCTGCCGTTGGAGCGTGCGCCGCGATATTACAATATTTCCACTAGTGAAATATGGAAAGCTATTTTTTACGAGGAAATAACAAGGTGCGTATGATGAGATTAAAATCCGCGCGAGAGGGTTCGGCGTCTTATTAAATACAGCGTCTAATGGCCGTTTAGGAATACTTTTGAAGAAAAATCGCCAGCAAAAATATATTTCCAGTAGGCACATTCGTACAAAGTACCTTTAATTTGTTCTATGTCTGGGTGTTATATTGTATTCTATGTATGTATTTACAAACAAAAAAGTATCTAAGTATTGTATCAGTTATCTGGTTTCCATAGTACAAGCTTTGCTTATTTTGGGGCTAGATGGCGCTGTGTAAAATGTGTACAAATATTTGCTTAGTATCTTGTTATTTTATTAATCTTTGCCCATCTCAATACTATTTTTTGATTGCCCAAAAATGTTCGTCATATTATTAATATTATTATTGCCAATAGTTATTATTGTAGGTACTCTTTAGACAATTTTGTTACCTATTTTGCACCAAACTTCACCAACTTCGGAAACAAGCATCTAGATACCTAATTATAATAAGAGAGCCTTAGGGCATAGAATAATAAAAGTATTATGTCCTTACCTAAGAGTACATTTTACTAACTAAAGGATGAAGCTAACTACAATAGATTACATACCACCCATTACCACCACTAAAGTCCATAGCTTATTATAATCCTGTAAAAAAAAAAAAAACTCAATGCAATAACAAGAAAACTCAAAATCTTGATTTTTGGTTAATGTTTGTATGTCACGCGTCTTCTAAATTTATTAGTGCAGGTACGAGTATGTAGGTACTTCTTGTGTGACCTAAATTACAAGAGGTTTTGCAGCACAAGACAAAGTTATTTTGGAAATAATTTCAGATAACTCGCTTGGGAAAGAGCCACTGAAGTATGCCTGATAGGTAATTAATCCATTTTATGGATAGGTTTTCGCGCGCAAGGCAATTTACTTAGGCGGTGTAAAATAATCTATATATATAATGTCAATTTCCGTTGGTCATCGTATTATGCGTGGTCAGATGGAAAATTTTCACCACGCGGGTGAAACCGTGGGGCACGGCTAGTACCTAATAAGAATGAGTTTTACTTACAACGGGTATGAAACACAAATAAGAGAAAGGTTTAGGTTCCACTTAAGATTGCCTTCTAATAAATACATTTTATAATCTTCTTAATAAATATAAATCTCGTGTCACAATGTTTGTCCTCAATGGACTCCTAAACCACTTAACCGATTATAATAAAATTCGCACACCATGTGCAGTTCGATCCAACTTGAGAGATAGGATATTTGTAAGTTTATATATATCTCAATTTATAATAGACATATATAAAATACCCGTGCAAAGCCGGGGCGGGCTGCTAGTATCTATATAGATATGATAAAATTAATAATACTTACTAACCGAAATAAGAACCCTATAGAAAATAGAAACTGTAAGTCCTAAGTTTACATTTATCAACCGACATCAAAAAGGTGAAGGGTCTCAATTCGGTAGCTTTTTTTAACTGTTTTTATGTTTATACCGATATGGAAAATGCTTTTATTATTTGATAGGATACATTTTTAGACTGGTCCCATTTTTTAAATCAAAATCGGTTAAGTGCTTTGGTTTGGTATAATATTGCCCGCTACTTAATTACGTTGTGTTACCAATAGATATTATACTTGTGATACAAAATGATCAAAAGTATAGTAAGATAAAGAAGTAGTGCAGAATATCGGTTGAATCGCAGTGACGCGGATGCAGCGCGACCGGCAGATGCGCCGCCGCCGGTTGTGATTGTCTTGCCGCGGTGATTGATGATCTTCCGCGGCAGCTGGCGCATAGGGCTGTCCGCCGCTACAACTGGAACAAAAATTGTTTATTTTTAGAATGAAACAGCAAAAGTAACAAAAATACAACAAACCATTTTTTAGTATCAGTACATTGGTGGCTTGAAAAAAATACTACATACATTAATATTGATAAATATGTAATTGAAACTAATCTGACATCAATTAAAAAGTCGAAATTACTCCGACTAGGTTTCGGACATATTCGATGTTCTTCTTCTTTTAAGCCAGTTTCTAACGCAAGCCGCGGCGGCTTTCGCGAGCGTCAGCACGTAAAACCGATCAATGCCGCAAGCAAGCACGCAATGCCGATCGACCACATCAAATATGTCCGAAACCTGGTCGGAGTAATTTCAAATTTTTAACTGACGTGAGTTTAGCCGTTATTCATTTTACAAAATGTGTCATACTCACGATAGTTTTCAAATCAAAACTAAGCTTATTTTTTTATGTCAAAGGGAGCTAACAAGCATACGACCCACCTGATGGGAAGTGGTCACCGTAGCTTATGGACATCTGTAACACCGGAGGAGGCGTCACCAAAGAATTGTTTACCCTGTAAAACGACAGTAACAAACTAAAACTATAAACAATTACAATACAGAAATAATTAATAATGTAGGTACTGTGTAATACACACTCTAACTAGAGACTGTTTAAGCTTTTGTGTAGTTTTGGTACATATAATGTTTGTGGTTTACTTTGCTCGTATATTTTAGAGCGAAAATAACAGTAACAATAGCAAAGAGTAATATGTAGTTATTTTCAACATCAGTTCAAAACTTACCTTATATATGAAAATTTTATATTGTACTTGTATGTGTGGTTTAAATCTGTATTTATGATTCACAGCATTTAGGTAAAACTTATTGTCTTCAATCTTCATAAACTTCGTAAACAAAGTAATTAGCCGGTATCTTCCATCATTGCAAATATCGAAAACAGTGAATTTAGTAATATATAACAATAGAGGACAAAATTTAAACACATCTAGGTACCTACACGTTCCAACCCACCCTTAACAATGCAACATAATCCCTCTTTATAAAAGTTTGATTGACAGCTTATATTGCTATCTCACTCACTCTCTCTCTCTCTTTCTCTCTCTAGCTTTCAAATGGATTCCTTCTATATACAATTGCGAGAAATTAATATAAGTATATAAATGAAATTAAAAACATGTGCTTATTATTTTATTTCTTTTCGTTTACCCATTTTTAGTTTTGTTTTTAAAATAACGACAAAGATCTTTTTATATTTGTTAATCATTTTTTATAACAATCCAAGTACGTGACTTGCGCAAATATATTTATAACATTATGTATATTTGCGGAAGTTTTATATTCAATACTATATTATTATCTGATAGATGGCAACCCTAGCGTTCTATTCAACTCACGTTTATTCAATATAAAGCAAACTCAGACGTTCATATGCCATGGTAAAGTACTATGCCCAAATATTCTACGTTCGTCAACTGCTCGCTGGGATTTTGTATGACTTGGCAAAGAGAACGGTGAATAATATGTTTAATACCTACTTACACTATAGGTGCTCCTCCCAGCTTCGCATAGTTCAATCAAAATAAACTGTAGCTCTTTTTTTAGGGACTATTTTCTATGTAACTAAAGTTAAAATATTCACACCCACAAACCTCAAAGTTGTTTATGTTATTGGAAGTTGTCTAATGAATAATTAAAAAGATAGGTACGTGTGTCATACACTTAATATTACTTTAGAGGAATAGTAACAATGATTGCAGATAATATTAGAAAGTAAATTATTAACTGTCAAGAGCCCTAATTTGACAATAATTATAGATTAATTATTCTTATACAATTTTAATAACTAGACAAGTGAATGCATACCTTTGACTGAGGAATTTTGTAACATTTGATAATAGGTTGTCAATTAGCAAAGCTAATTTATTAGGTACTCCATGTGAGTCAGTCGATAACAGGTAGATAATTATAATTATATTTTACTAACTATTGGTGCCCACATTTTAATCATCGTTTAATAATTGATTCATTTGCAAAAAAGTGACCTTTCGCGTAATCAAGTAACTGCATAAGTATATTGGGAATAATAATTCGATAATATTACATACCTGTGACCTTTTATTATAATTTACTGTTATAGCGTTTCATTTATTATTGCTAACATGCCCATGTTAATATTTTTAGGGCTAGTGCTGCCATCTGCATGTTTTCAGTAAAGTTACTTCGAAGGCAACCTAAGAAAGCTCTATACGAAACAGCTTACAGATTTTACTTTAATAAATGCTATTAAACTTATTTAATTTTGCTTTTAACCTTTTGACTAATCACTAATAGAATATATTTTCACAAGCACGCGTTGGTGTGTTTTTCTTCGCCACGTCTAAAAAGTCAAGTTTGCGTAGCCTCCATACGTGAACCCTCTAACAATACTTAGAACTGCAAAGTGAAGCAACATTTTCGTATTAATAATATAGAAACCGGCTAGATGGCGCTACTGTTTCATGTGAAAAACATTTTATTACACCATCAATATTTTTTTAAATTTAGTAATTAAATTTATATCACCTTTATTATCTACCTACTCTTCCATTGTAGCTATATTTGTAGGTCATATAACTTAAAATATATAACAAAAAGCTAGGTACTTATTAGTGTGTGTGATGTCATAAACTATATCTGTAAAGGGACTTTGACGGTTATTGAAATATTTTTTATGTGAGTGCTTCTAAATTGCACGTCTATATTAATTATCTATACGAGCATGAATTGAGTTCGGTTCCAGTGCCCAGATAGAGCGACCCGCTTAATACAAAAAAATTAAAATATTAACTCAAAATGTTAAAGTCATTTATTTAACTGATATTATGAGTTATGACTTAAAAGGTTTTAGGTAAATTAACAATAAATTCTCTGTTTATGCTAATTGACCTATACCTACTTTATTTATTATTGTTGTTTATTGAATATTTAAATGGTATATAATATTGTCAAAGACGTAATAAGATATAATTTACCATCGTAATCGTCAAGCAAAGATTTATCATCATAATCTACCGATAAGAAGTTATCTAATGACTTTGTTTAACAAATACTTTCAAGGTTTCTATGAATAAAAACAATTTGAACAAATACACCCGAAGTATAGATAACGACATGCTTTTGGTATATCTATAGACTAAACTAAAATTTAAAAATTATGTTGATTTATTATACATACCTATTAAAAGTACATATTACTGGTATGATATACTTAAGATTTTGTTTATAATGATTAGAAAATATATTATTATTATACTGTGATAAATTGATTACATTTAAGTCTTAATTAGATTAACGATTATTTAAAATATAATTATGTAAAAGCGCATTTTTGTAGCAGTTTCAGTCGAGATATTGAATGAAAACACATGTTTACCAACCTCTGTGGTGTGGTGGTTAAGCAGGTTGGCTCATAACCTGTAGGTGGCAGGTTCAATTTCCGCCTCAGTTATTTGTGTACAGCAAAAAAGCGCAAATACTTGTTCTGTGTTTCTGTGAAAATACTTGTTGTGTGTTGTGTTGTGGGACCGTGGTCCTCGTAATTACTGTGTCCCTTTACAAGGAATCCTAGTTGGAGTCCAAGATCTATGTGTATGATCGTTGGACGTTATTATTGTAATATTATATATGAAGAAAAAAGAAGTGACTTATATTATCAAGTTTCAATTATCTTTCGTCGTCATCGTCTGCAGCCTAAAACGATCTCACTTAGGGACATAGACGTTCTCTCACATGAAGTCTTAATCGGGTGGCTAGGGTGGCTGGTGCGTCGGTCAAAAAGTCCTACTGCCACCGCTGAGCTGAGAGAAAATACAAAAAGTTCATTGAGTGAAGAGGGAGTGCTCTTCACTCAAACAACCTTTTGTGTTTTTGAAAACAAAAATATATATTTATCAACACCGTTAAAGTTCAAGACACACTACCTTCAAAATCCGTGTATAATCCAATGGTAATGCTATATTAATCAAATTCAACTGCGTTTCTTCAATAACTAACACCAAAACAATGCACCCTAATTAAGGGTGAGCTTTTCTAGTTCGCTAATTACCTGATGACACATACAAATGGAACAACATGTATATAATCAGGATCTAATGGGTGAAAACATTAAAAGTAACCAGGCTTTCATCGAGTGCGGTACTTTCGTCACAGTATCGCAATTGAGCTTTCATATATAAACTATTTATATATTTTTGATATATTCAGTTCTGGTTCAAAATGCCGGAGTCAACTTCAAGTCAGCCGCCACAGGAAGTGTTTGTTTCCCCCGGCAATCAATGGCCTCAGGAGAATAATTCAACTACTGTTCAGAACGAAACGGTAATTTAAACCTTTTATAAATCAATGACTAAGAAATTTTCAAATAATTTGAGCATCTAATATTACCTATTTATGACTTATGTGCAAAAATAAACAAATAATAAGTTATTATGAGATAGATTGGTACATTGAATTCAACTCCTATTGAAATATGTTTTAAAATAAGCTTTTTTTTTTCAGAATTTGGCATGGAATTCGATGCCAAATCACAACATCGTTCCAGTGGCTTCGAATATCAATACTTCTGGGTACATCCCTAACGGAGTCAATAGCCATGTTCCCATTGAATACAGCCCAGCTCCAAGTTACATTAATATGCCTAGCTCAGACTTTTATCACAGGCACGCCAACATTCAAAACGGCTTTCCTATGGCCAGCGTCCCAAACGCTCAGAATTTTCCAACAGGATCTATGTTTATTCGAGCACCTCAAATAAGACCGGCAGTACCTAATACATGGGCATCTCAACAAAATATCAAACTCGTTCAAACAGCGTGGAACAAATCGAGCAATACTGGAATTAAGAAGCAGAAGCGAATTAGAACAGCCTTCACTAGTCATCAGATGATGGAGTTGGAACAAGAATACATTCGAACGAGATACCTGGATCGTTCTCGCCGCATAGAACTGGCTGAAATGCTTCGCCTGAACGAGAGGACAATAAAAATCTGGTTTCAGAACCGTAGAATGAAAGAGAAGAAAGATAGGATGGATAGTGTAGAAGAAGTAATGGACGATGTGAGTACGACTCAGCCACCTCCGCTTGGAGTTCCAGAGATCCGCGAAAGCTACCAAGCCAATAGCGAAGCATATGAGAAGATGGGTGTGTTTATTGAGCAGGAATACCCGGTATCATCCACGACTATGCCCATGTCTTCGATGGCACAACCTCAAATGCCTCCTCATAGTTACCCAACTTACGCTGTCCCAGAAGAATGTCCAGCTCAGTATCAGCAAGTCCATCTTCAAGTGGCACATTATCCTTCGTACGGTGAAGTTCAGGAGCTGTCTCCGGAATCGACGCCGCAGTCAGAGAGTTCAGCCTCAGTAGACAATACTGCTCCAAGTGATGTTGTAGAACAGAACTGGGATTTATCGTGGATAAGAAGTATTCAACCTGAAGACGAATAATTGATTGTATAATAATATCAGGAATTTTGCCACGTATAAACATTGTAAATATTACTATAAAATTAATGTGTTATCATTAAATAAACAACAAATATTTTTATTAAAACATTTTTGTTTTGTTCTTCCCGTTTTTTTATGAGGTTTTTATTTAGGTAGGCATTTAAAGTGCAGGTTGTATTTATTTAAGATGGGGTAACGAATGCCTATAATTAGGGGTTAAGTATGCTGATATTGAAGCATAAACTACAAACATTAATACTCATCTGCATTAATGTTTGACAGCTGTTAAGTTTGTACTTATCTCTTTAGGATGTATCGTAATGCGTTGAAATATTTAAATGTATATACCTACTAAATAGTTAGGTATCGGGATGGCTGACGGCGGTCGCGTCATAGCGTGTGTACGGTGGTTGGTACTGTATACCTACATAATTATTATTAAATACTGGTCGAGTGGGCTAAAATCCATGCAGTTGGAATGTGTGTACGCTTGTTGGACGATTTTTATCTGGCATAGTTTTATTATTACATCTTGTAAGGCTTTTACGTCTGTACGTAATACGTAATCCAAACTTAAGAGCTGTCAAACTTGAATTCAGACAGGCATTAGTGTTTAGAGATGAAGGTCCGTATTACAGAACGATGCTCAGTCATTGATCGGTGCTCAAGCAGAGATTTCATTCATAAAGTCAATTAGTGAATGACATTTCTGCTTGAGCAGTGATCGATGACTGAGCATCGTTTTGTAATACGGACCGTAGAATCGTATCAATAATTACAAGGATATTGGTATCAATTGCAAGTGCTTATTGTCCTGTGGCAAAGAAAGATTATAGAATATGATATTGCTAATACTACAAATGCGTAATGGTTACGCAACAATAAAAAAAAAATTACATTTTAGTTCTATTTGCGAGTGTTCAAAGTCTTAAGGCCGCATCATAGCACGTTTTTTTTAAAAGGGGATTCTACAGCGCTCTATAATCGCAGATCATAGTTTTATATCAAACTGGATCTTCATATTCATTTAGCGGGATTTTCGTAGAATACGTGATATATAATAATAATAATAACGCCCAACGATCACATACATAGATCCTGGACCCTAACTAGGATTCCCTGTGTCTAGGGACCCAGGAACTACGAGGACCATGGTCCCACAACACCCAGACACTGAAAAAGTATTTGCGCTTTTTTCCGTGCACAAATACTTGTCCTGGTGCAGGAATCGGACCCGCCGCCGCCGGGTTATAACCCGGCATAACCGACCTGCTCAACCACCACACCACAGAGGCTGTCAATGTATATGATCGCTCCTTTAGAAGAGCTTAGCTATTTGATTTGTAAAAATAAAATGTGATGCTATCGCTGAAAATTCGGAGAGCTACGTTTACAAAGTACTTTTTGGGGTCATTAGAAGGATTTTATTTTAGAAAAACTAAAATAGGTGTTCTTGGTTCGATCATTCCTGTTTTTCGTTTTATTTTCTATTTATACAATTTTTTCATATGATTATTTCAACACTCACTTCATATTAGTGACGTCAAAAAAGTGCTTTTGTTGATTTTGGGCTTACAGCTGCGCCCTAATTATTTAGGTGCGTACCCATTTATATGTCGTATTAAGAAGCTTAGTACGATTATCGATTTATTCAGCAAGAATACTATGAATATTTAAATCGAATTACCCCATTCCTTACATAGATAAGATTCAATCGATATATTAAGTAAAATATTAATGAGGGTAGAATGCCAACGTAATACCCGGACAGCCAATTAATCGAAACTAGAAGGTACATTATTACACTCAGTGATTCCTCCACAAATTAATGAACAATTTCCAAACACAATTACTTAATTATACACGATTTGGTTAATATCGTAATTAAATAATGTGCATAACTATATATGAGACATGCCTTGTTTCAATTGTTTAGTTGGATGTATAATTTAGTGTCAAAAGTACATCGGAATGCGACAAATTATTGGCGTATTATATTGGCGTATTATATTGGCGCGTATTATAGTGGGTGTCCATTATCATCAAATAAAGTGAGTTTTGATACATCGTCATTAGACACTGTAAGTATCTGTACGAAATAATATGTACGAAACCTATTCAATAACCTAACAACAGTTTGCTTGATAATTTTTTACTGAGGTTAAATTATGATGTATATGTAGTGATTCTATAATATCATTTTTGTTCCAGATGCAGAGAAACACATTGCACCGTCTATTTAAAAAACCTAAAAGGTTTAGAAGCGCATTTAACACTGAGCAAATTAATCATTTAGAACAGCAATTCAAGAAGTTTCCATACGTTAATACAGAACAACGAAAAGCACTGGCAGCTTATTTACAAATTGAAGAAAGATCAATCAAAATATGGTTTCAAAACCGACGAATGAAGGAAAAAAAAGAAAGTAACAAAGAATGTAATGATGAAACCATTGGTAACGCGCATGAATTTTGTAAAAATCAATTCAATAATGTGCCAGCTGTGCCATCAACTAATGGCCAATGCTCATACTCATTACCAATATTGTTGTCGACTACAGATACCGTAACTGAAACAAATATTGACAGGAAAAAAGCAAATAACGTTGAACATAAAGAAAAAACAATGGCTAAATCACAACATAGAACAAAGCATAATGAACCAACAGCTTCACAGATAAAAGTCAACTATTACAAAGAAGCAACCGAAGAAGAGCATTTATCTCCTTATTTTAATCGAGAACCGAACAACAATCCGTATTCAGGACTAGTAATCAATAAAAAAAAACAGAGTATAACACCTCAGGATCATGATACAATCACATCTGCAGAATTTTCAATTAATTTATGTAAAAAATACAAACAAGAATCTGTTGGTTGTAATAATAATAAAAAATCAATGAATGAAAAAACTGCATGTCAAAGTCAGAATACTAATAACTTGGAGCCAAAATCTACAACACAAACAGATAAAAGTCATTCCAGATATCCTGAAAAATCAAATAATAAGAAGCCTAAGATATCTTACCCACCAGCACCAAAACAACCAGCTCAGCATAATGTGACCCACCGTACATACTATCCTGTTGTTTCAACCATGTACGGGCCTCCTTTTGTGACCCCTGGAAATGTACTTTGGAAACCTGTCAACTTTATGCCAGTAATGGCAACAAGTGCTCCAACTGTAGCTATTCCAAATTCTCAAGGACCTCAAACTCATGAACGATCCAAGTGTTGCAACTGCAACTATAATGGAAACACTCAACAAACAACAACGGCTGCTGTAGCTGTGAATCTCTCGTCAAGTCTACAAAATCCATGCGCCCAATATGTTATTTCTGTTCCCTACCTACATACCAGTCCATAGATTTAGTTTAAGTCTCGTGTTTTTTATATTTACCTGTAGGTATATAGCGATAAAATAAAAGTATATCTGCATTGGTAGTTTATTTAATTTGTAAATATTATTATTACATAGTATTCTATTGATATTTATGTCTATATCATTATTGCTTTGCGATTGCCTATATAAATTAACATGCACACATAAAACAGATACATTAAAATAAATTATATCATATACTTACCTTAAATATCTTACCTAAATAACTACTTTTGTTTGTTCAGTAAAATTATTCAAAACAAAATAAAAAATAAACAACTTTGAAGGGTGTAAATCAGTAAGAAAAAGATAAGTGAAGAACACCATTAAAATAGCAAAGACAGGTAGGAAGAACAGACGTTTCAAAACAAATATAAAAATAACACATTAATTAGAAACAATAAATTAACATGTAAAATTCATTTTCAATATGTAAATTCATTATATATAATGTAACTGGTTTAAATTTACTACATCTAATAAACAAAAGTATGTACCTACCTAAATGTATAAATAACTATTATTTTAATACATTACCTACCATATAAAAAATAGTTATTTGTGAACATATAGAACATATAGAGATTAGACCTATAATAAATGTTAGTTATAAAAATACGATGACTCCACGTTGCTTGGACTCAAATAATTGTTATACATTCCATCGTTTTGTTGATATTGAAAGTAGTTACAGTTATAACCATTGAAATGATTCTCACTATATGGGTAATATTGAGTAGGATACACGTTGTTATTATTGTAGAATTGCATATTGTTAGCCGTCATATTACCAGGTGCATATGGATTATCGATATTCTCATTGTTTGTATAGTTTCCGACTTCATACTGACATGAATCAGGAGTATAAATATGTTCCATATTTGCCTCGGTTGCATCCGATTCTGAATTTTGACATGCTTTATTTACAAATGGATGAGATAATAGCTCAGAAACTAACGCTTCGTTTGATGAGTCGCTGCTCGACTCTGAGAACTGTCTCTTCTCTTTCATTCTTCTATTCTGGAACCAGATTTTGATGTTTTTGTCACCAATATTCAAGTTCTTTGAAATTTCTCGACGGCGCTCCATGGTAATGTATTTGTTTTGCCTATATAGATGCTCTAAAGCTCGTAGCTGCTCCGTCGTGTAAGCTGTCCGTATCCGTTTGGGCGTCTTCTTTATTGTCCTTTTGATTTCTGGAATGAATAAAAACCTAGTTAGTATCAAAACTTTTCAAGCCAGAATGAGATCACAGAGATATAAACAAAAAATTGCATATTAATTATTTATATAATGAAATATGTTGTCATAACATAGTAACTTGGCAACGTATCGGCAGTGCCTCTATCCGCTGCCACCACCCCCATGGTGGCAGGGAAGTGAGTGAGGGCATTTACCCCCTCAAAAATAAATAGTGCACCTGGTTGCAGCAGTCTATATAATAATTATATCTAATAATAGAGCCCAACGATTACATGTATACATCTTGGACCTTAACTAAGATTCCCTGTATCTAGGGACCTATCAGGAACTACGTTGACCATGATCCCACAACACCCAGACACAGAACACGTACTTGTACTTTTTTCTATGCACAACTACTTGTCCTGCTGCGGGAATCGAACCCGCCGCCTCTGAGTTATGAGCTGACCTGCTCCACCACACCACAAAGGTGGTCAAATGATCATTAATTATGATAACGTCTTACCTATTAGCTTTTCGCGTGATGATTGAGGCCATACACCAGAAAATGGGCGATTTTCCCAACTGTTGATCTAAAAAAATGCACAAACTTTACTTTAGGAATTTTTTATTTATTTCAGCAAACAATGGCAACGATAACAATATCATCATTACTTATATGAGTTAAACAAAAAACAAAGTCAAAAATTTAGGCGACAGTATAGGTATTCAGTAATACTCTAATAATTTAGAGCCCTGGGCTCCACACTAGGATTCCCTGTGTTTCGGAGACCAGTTTTACAAACATTTGCATATCAAATTTTTCAGAATTATAAATATTATCCAAAAACTGGATCTAGTAGAATAATAACTCAGGTGTATATCTAAATAATTATAATATAAATATAATGCATTAAATATAGAATTATGTGAACGCAGAGCCGACGTGAAGATCCTTATAACAAGTGGGAATAATTATATTACAATAAAAATATCTACTTTATAAAATAGGGTTGAACTGATTTAAATTGCTTTAATTTTATACTGATATTGAGAACATACTTGTATGGTATTATAAAACATACATTTTCCACTTATTTTGATCAAAAACTAAACTACAGAACCGAGATTTATGAAATTTTTAAGGAATCAATCAGAAAGCATCTCAATTCAAATAAAAAATGACCAAATCGTTTTATAATAATGGAGATAATTATTATGTTACAAACATAAAAAGAAACAATTGAGAACGTCCCCTTTGAATTTAATTGAAAATACAAACTTTAAATATATGTAAATGCAATAAAAATTCACATGTGCAAGTAACTGGTTCCCTAAATAAGGTAGGTTAAGTTAAACGCAAATTATTTAAAAAACTTACCTCATCCAAATTTTGTAAAGGATTTATAGACTTCACTAAAATGTTTTGCATCATTAATAGTGAAACCAAATGAAGTGTGCACTAATTAACAACAATATATGAGTTTAAAATAATTACGCGCTTGCAACGGTCAAACTATTCTGTACACGACTAAAGCAAATGTTCTCACTTATTCAAACTACCCTCATTAACTTTTATCATGAACTTCATAATATGTCTATGATCTGGGCGGTGATCACAAAACTTTGATTGCAATGCAACAGGAAAAAATTTCATACTAACTATGCACTAAACTTAACGTATTTAAACTGGCAAATCCATACAAATTTGTGTTTCTACGGGTTGCAATCGAGTTACGTGATCGCCCAGTTGGAAAAGTATGTTTACATTCTATCACTACGTGCGTAAGTCGTTTATTTTGAACTGTTCTCTATAATATTGATATTAGATCCTACCTAAAATTTACTTATATTCTAATGTTTCTATGATCAAGCAGTTATTTATAAAGGGATCTGTAGTAATATTTCTATAATAAATTAAAAGACATTGTTTTACACATCAAAAATTATATATTTCATCAGACAACATTGATTTAATCATTTAAACTAAAACTATTCAGTCATGCATCTTTTAAAAGTACAATTTGTTACTGTAATCTATACATATTCTAAAACATAGGTTAACCAGGCTTAATAATTTTCAAATATCATCAGTTTAGCCATATGTTTTGACAGCCTCTGTGGTGTGGTGGTTGAGCAGGTCTGCTCATAGCTCGGAGGTGGCAGGTTTGGTTCCCGCAGCAGGACAAATATTTGTACACAGGAAAAAATGCGAATAATTTTCTAAATCTGGGTGTTGTGTGTTGTTGGGCGTTATTATTATATTTTAATTAACAAAATATTTACATTTAGCCACTGTTATAATTTTACTGAGATTTCATACTTAGATTATTTAGCTATAAAGTTAGTATTTCTCCGAGATTTTACATAAAATACTAAAAGAACATTAGTAAACTTTTTACATCGATATTAATGCTTCTATATCCATTAAATTTTGAACATACTCGTTTGGCTTATCATAGTGTTGCCCGCTTGCTTTATCATCTTCACAAGAATAGTCACTAGCACTCGCAGGTGATATTGGTTCATAAATTGGGCTACCAAATTCTGTTTTAGTTACCACTTGAGAAATTTCATTTGAAAAATAATCATCAATAATACCAACTAAGTCACTCATAATCTTATCATCTAACGTGACGTAGCCAAACTGATTTGTTCTTTCTATAATTCCAGATTCTATGCTATTTAAGCGGTCAAGCAGCGTACGTCTGTCCGGTTGTGTAACCTCATTGTCTTCCACATCTCCTCTTTTGTTCTTAAGACGACGGTTTTGAAACCAAACTTTAATAGATTTATCGTTTACTTGAAGATTTTGAACTAACATTGCCCTTTCATCTCGGGTAACGTACGGTTTCTTCAAAAATATTGCTTCTAAAACTTCTAATTGTTCTGTTGTAAATACAGTTCTCTTGCGTTTTCTTTTGACAATGGCTTTGAATTTACCATTTCCTGACGGAACCACTGAAATTAACAAATATCAGTTTATTATTTTTAAGTTTTTATGTAACTATGATACGAATAAAAAAATATGTAAAGTAGTGAAAGATGTTTCTGGGTAAGCGTGCTCCACCTTCGATCTCATTGTCACTTACTATCATCTGGTGAGATGTAGTCAAACGCAAACCCATAAAAGGTAAATAAGTAATTATGTAACTTACTTAAATAAGTAAGTTAAATATTTAACTATTAACTAATGTAAATAAGTAATTATTTAACTTACAGCTAATACGTGCGCGGTGTGTTTTATTATATCCAGTGGCATTCAGTGTTTCCAATGAGGTGGTCTTCATCATTGGAGTTTGATGCATTGGAATTTCTTCAAACTGAAACAATAAAATGAAAACATATTAATAATTATTACTAAATAGATTTAGATTTAAAATAACAAGTAATACAATTTAAAACATAAGTAAAATGAAGAGATAGTTTACCTGGGAGTCTTGAGATGTAGGATTGAAAGTAGAAAAGTAGGTGGACATGTCAAATTTTTGAGGAATCTGAAATGTAGAATCCTCCCAAGTCGGTGACAATAACGTGGATGTTTCCACATTTTGGTAATCTGTAGAAATCTGCATCTGAGAAAAGAAAGAATGATGTTTATATAACCTAGGTGGCCTTCATAATTATAAGAATTAATATTAAATATCCGCTCAGTGGATAAAATTACTTCATTTACACCAATTTACCTGACAACCCTGAAGGGATGGCGTTGCGTCGTTTTTTCCATAAACCGCTTGATTAGTTAATGAATTGGAAGACTGAAAAGAAAAATAAAATTGTAAGAAATAAAATTAAATGAGTAAAGAAAGAAAACATTCTCAAAATATTATTAAGAAATCCTATTTACTTCATATGGACCATTGGATACATTGGAATTAGGAGATAACACATATGCCCAAAGGTCTTCTTCCCAATTTTCACTCATAACACTGGCACTGACGTGTTCGACGTTACTCATATTTTCGTAAGAGCACATGTCGATTTAATGTACTGGGAACAAGTGTTGGAAAAGAAAACTGAATTTCTTATTTATGTAAAATTTTGGCTTAAGTAATTAGTAATCACCTTACCCCTTCTAGGATTAAAACCTCAGCTATTAGCTGATGCCCAATCCATAATTAGGGCTATTATTTTGACACCTGTTAACAATGGAAACTTTTAATTAATTAGAACATGTTGAACTTTGGACAGGAAGGATACGTAAACAAGTCCAGGTAAACGATATCCGAGTAAACAACCCTCTGGGGATGATGAATTAATGATTTCATTCAAGTAAGGAATAATGTTACATAAGTTATAATAAGAGACAAGCATGTGAGCCTTGGCAAGGCACCGTGTAGCCTGCGCAGTAGCAAAAAAGCAAACAAATACTTTATATGCGCAGATCACGTGCCTGGCTGTGGCGGAACATGTTTGCCTCTCAATCCTTACATAATCATTTATTATAAGTAATTCTTATCCTTACTATAATTATAAACGTGAAAGTTTGTGTGTATCAATATATGGATATTTGCTACTCTTTCACGCAAAAACTACTGAATGGTTTTTAATCAAACATTACAATTATATAGTTTATACAACATATTAGCACATAGGCTATAATTCATAAAGATATTGTGTGAATTGTAGAAGTACTAATCCCGCGCAGACGAAGTAGTGGGCATCAGTCCGTACATCATATTTCTAAAAAGGTAAATCATTTGGTTGAACTAGACAACCAGTAAATTGGTATTATAAACTGCGTAATCGTGTGGTGACTGATCAAATTTTCCAGCGTATAAGCCATGCTGAGTTGGGGCCGTTTTGTGGCAGTAATAATAATAACAACAATAATTTTTTTTTTCTGTGCACAAATACTTATACTGCCGTGGGAATCGAACCCGCCACCTCGGGATTATAAGCCGACCTACTCAACCACCATCACACCAAACAGGATATCATGTAAATTATCTTTAATTTCAATAGGTATAGTGAATAGATTCCTACTTCGTTACCTTCGTCAATCGTTGGCCTTCATTTCTACAATAAAAACCGTTAGACTATCTGCATGCTTTATTGCAGATAAGGTGAATTCATTGATTTTGTTTTTGAAGTTTGGACCATCTTTTTTGGATGTACTAAGGGTTTCCTTTCACAATCCATTTACTGTTATTGCTTAGATTCCCAACAATTCAGTTGTTATATTTGCACAATCTGTTAATGACCACTATTCGCCTTCCAGCATCTTGTAAGTGTTTGTACACATTTATTACCACGAGTTTTTCATTTATAGATTTCCGCGGCAGCTTTTTGACTGGCGACAGATTTTCTGTTGTGTTCAAGGCCCTTTAGTTCGAGAAACCACGCGTAAGCTATTTGTTTGTTGGTTACTCCGGCCTAATTACCAAGATATTTTGGCCGTTTTTAAAATGTTTAGTACCTCTACAATCTTATATTACAAAATATTTTCTATCATAATATTATATAGAACAGATATTACCTACGTTAACATAATATAGAACAAAATTTCCATTTTATAATTAATCTAATTATAATTAATTATTATAATTGTGATTATAATTAATCAAAAATAATTGAATATTGGTCAAATATAGTAAACTCGAGAATTGAGGATATAGCCTTCTTGGTTGGACTAGACTGATGCAGTAGGCCGCGTGGCTATCTGTAAAATGTAAATGACAGGTCACCACGGGCGGCCAAAGTACTTAATTACTCACGTGGCCTATTGCGATCTCATCGATATGTTTCAACCTTACCCGTTATTAGCACATGGGTAAGTAATAATCTCTCGCTGCCAAGCGTGGTGAGAGCCATGCTTGACAGCGAGAGATCGTGGCAGGCGGTGGTCTCCTTCTGCGAGTACGTGATGGCGCAGAAGGAGACCGCGGAGCGGGTCAGAGAGGAGGCCGCTGGAGCTGACCCGCTCCGGCGCAGACGAGTGGGAGGGAGGAGGAGGCGTTACGCGCACCTCCTCCCTCCCCCGTAGTGGGGCCACTGGTGGAGAGTCGGGGGACTCTCCGCCGGCTTGCACGGCCCCACACGTCTGGTGGGTGATCTTGGTGAGCAAGGTCACCCATCCTTTGGCGCGGAGAGGCCCGAAAGGGCCTGCCGCCGGGGGCGAGCTGGCTGGACTGCAGTCGCGACCCCTTCTCGCCCCGGTACGGCGGACGAGGGCTCACGGGGGGGTTTTAGTGGGTTCGAGTCCCACATACCCCCTGCCACCACCCCCGTGGTGGCAGGGAAGTGCGAGGGCATTTCCCCCCCTCAAAAAAAAAAAAAAAAAAAATGGGTAAGTAATAATAATTATTATAATACCCAACGATCACATACATAGCTCCTGGATCTAGGATTCCTTGTATCTAGGACCCAGGAACTACGAGGACCATAGTCCTACAACACCCAGACTCAGAACGGCCATACTTCGTAAAGTTATCTTTTTGTCATTATATCTATTCGATGGATTATGGTAATTATATTGGTAATTAGTCAATGCTAAGGGTGCAGAAATTTAATAAAACGATGTAGATAAAAGTAAATAAAACACATAATTGCAAAATGCTATTTATTAGTATAAGATATTAAAATGATAGTTAAATAAGTAGTAAACTCGTAACTTAAATCTTTTAGATACATCAATTACTAGTGGTACTTTACGATTATAATCTTAAAACTAAGGAAGTAGAATAAACCAAAATCAGTTAAAACTAAATCCAAAATAACGTGTTTGTAGTTAAAACACACTAACTTATTTAATACTAAAAAAATAGCACATAAGATAAAACAGGTAGGCAATAATAATAATAATTACTTGCTATTAATTCATAATGCAATGTATGACGAAGAATACTTGCTGGTTGAAGGAGGCTGTGTTTGAGTAGTTGTATCTGGTGAAATCAAATAGGAGAAATAAGGATCTTGTGGTAGCGAAAAATTCGATGGCCTTGTATGCAAACTATTGTCCTCATAAGTAGGTGCAGACACGGACGCCATTGAAGTATTTAATGCGTATGCGTCAGATAATGGTGGATGTAATACTACTCCAGACGACAGCGGATTGTAATACGGTGAGGCAGAAGAATATCTCACCAAGTCATCATTTAGCTTCAAACTTACTCCGTTAGGCACGTAACTGTCTGATGCCAATGTAGACAAAGATGAATTCTGTGGCAATGATTCATCGTTACCGTAGCGATAAACCTCAGGCATGGGTGAGTAAGCAGCCCTACTGGGGCCTCCACTATAGTAAGACGAATAAGACAAATTCGGTGTATATGACGGCAACTCCATGTGACTTTGTGGTCCTTTTATCACAGTCTTAATCGGGTTAATAGATGCGTAATCGGGTGGTCTCGAAAGGTTGTCGTTTGGAGTCAAGTATATTTTATGATGGGTAGCATGGCTATCTGTCAATAAGCGTTTGTGCCTGTCGTGGCCTCCACAGCTTCTTCCGTGGCTCATCTTGTGATCTTGGCTAGGTGAAAGCTCTTTTGAACTGGATGGGCTATCATCTACTGATGATGACGGCTTATTATGCTTGTTGTCTTTCTTGTACTTCATTCTTCGATTCTGAAACCATATTTTGATTTGTCGCTCGGACAGCTGTAAGTAATTGGCAAGCTCGATGCGCCTTGGCCTGCAAAGATAGCGGTTTTGATGGAATTCATTTTCTAATTCTACCAATTGGGAACTGGTGTATGCTGTCCTTGCTCTCTTTGTGAAACCTTTCTGGTAAGAAGATGACTCAGAAGACATTTCTGAAAAAAAAAAATTTAGTAATAATTATCCATTTAATAGAATCTAAGAAAATTATGCCCGTGGTCTGCAAGTTCATTTTAGTTAATTCTGCTCGTATTTCCATGATTATAATATGTGGAGTTTTTATCAAACTATCTTTAGGACTTAAAAAGTTCAATCTAATTATAATAGAAATGTAAAACTATAAAATGTAGTAATAGTTTTATAGCTTACCGTTTCCAGATAATTCAGCTGACGTTCTTATGTTGAGTGCACTTGTGGTAACTTTGTTACCCCACGAAGGGTTCTGAAATAATATATTAATAGCAGTTATAATTTTGGAGTTAAACTGACGTCTTATATTAACAATGTTTAGTGCTACAATAAAGTAGGTTTGACCTATTTTTAATTGCTGAGGACGGCTGATAACTAAATTAAACTGTCATTACGGATCCGGTTATTTTGTGGTAAATCACTTTGAATAATTTCACATTTTTTGTGTCTTATTTCGAATGTAGTAAGGCCTACATCTTTAAAGCAACTCACCTGGTTTGGAAAACCTGATTCGTGCATGTCATCTATTTCCCGGGCAGGATCTTTTGCATCATCGCTATCCAAACCACTTCTTTGATTGTATTGAACGAGATCGTTAGCAGCATAGCTTCTATTGTAAATAACTTGATTTCCAACTTGTGGTGTCACAGTAAAAATGTTTTCACTTTTAGTGATGCAGTCTTCTGTAATGACTTCCTCAGTTCTATAAGTATGGGGGCTGTTGCTTACGTTGTCATAGTTTGGAATTTGGTAGTCATATCTGGGCTCTAATTCTTCGGTAGTTGCAGGGACGTACGGTTGTTGTAAGCCAAGAATATCGTGAATGCTGAAACCAGTTGAGTCTCTTGAATTGTAATCATGCACAAAAGAATGAGGTATCGATGATAAAACTTCTGTCTTACAATTTTGGTACGATACTTCAGCGCTTATATAGTTTACTTCTTCAGGTAATATATTTTCAATATCACGCGATAAAGATGCATCTTTTTTCAAATTTGTTTTCTCTACTTTATTTGTATCATATTTCACAAGCACAGCATTTGAAAAATGAGAAGATGTTGACTCTCTGGAATCGTCCTGTTCTGAATGTAGACTTGGTGGTGATGCAGTAGTAGATGACATGACACTTATTCCTGAATACTATTCAAGTTAAGATATTTCACAGAATAATTAAAATTAAACATAAACACCAAATACTCAGACAACACGACGTGTTGAGGCTTATTTACAAAATGCGTTTTGGTTACCTGCATGTGGTCAATTTGGTAATGACTTGTGCATTTGTGTTCATGCCTTTTACGAGAAAACTTTGTTTGTGTGTGAGAGATAAGACAGAAATACCGGGTCTCTGATAGTGGTCAATGCAGTGTAGATAAAGCCTTAGTCGTGCTGCTTACGGTAGCTAAAATACCTGTCACAATCACTTAGTTCCTTATCACAAATTAATGTTACCCTCGTTTTTTGGATTTATAGAATAGAGTGTTAAAAAGTAATCTTTAATTCTTCTCGTATACGTATAGGCAAATAGTTAGATAGATAGATATAGATCAACTCCCAAAGAACACATATTAGAAAATGGTTAGTTAAATTCTGTTAGAGCAATAGGCGGTCTTATAGCTTAACGTAATCTCTTTCAGTATGGAAAAGAAATCTGTAGCTTCGATTGCTTAATTGCTTTCATCGCTCTGGATGTACGTAGTCGCGTACATGTTGCATTTTTCAACGAATTTTAACGAATTTTGGTTCATGTTCGTTTGGTTCGTTCGGTTTGGTTCATGGATTGTAATTTTTACAAAAAGGGAGTTTTTTTTATGTTAGTGAATGGTGTGACGAGCTAGACGTTCACCTGATGTTAAACGACCCGGCCGCCCATAACAGAACAGTGAAACTCGGAACTCTAAAATATAAAGTTTCGCGGGACACTGCACTGCGCACATCATCCTGAGACATCAGCACAATCTGGTAATAAGATTACTCGACTGTGAGATCAGATCACAAAGTCTCATTTGCCCAGTAATTTCACTAGCAACAGTGCCCTTCAACCGGAACACAGTAGTGCTTGCAAACTACTGCTTGGCGGCAGAATAACTGGCAAAGCGGTGGTACCTACCTAGACGAACTTTGCAGAAAAGTCCTACCACCTAGTAGGAAATTTTCTGTGGTGCCATTTATTGACCATTTTTGATGATATTTGGCAGAAAAATTGGGTACTCAATTCTGAGGAAGAGTTTCAAATATATACCTATATAATTAAAATCGGTCATCAGTCGGTTTGAGTTCGGGACCAAAAAGTACTTAAAATATAATATCATGCTGTGTGGTTCCGGTGATGTGGGAATAGGGCCACCTCTTGTCGTATATGTTGTGAAATGTGCAGCAGCATTGTCTTCGGTAGGTACATTAAAATCTGCAATCACAAAGCCTCCTGCCAAGGGTTTTGATTATGGCAAACTCTTCTATGATAAGAATCCAAAGTGGCGTTTTGCGAATGTCTTGTCACCATCAGCAAAATCTTAAAACCATTGTAGGATCCAAATCTGCTACTGACAGATTGCATGTCAACGTAAATAATTGGTATCTTCGGTGCCTGCGCCTGATGCTTGACAACGGGGTCAAACCTTTAGGTACTTACAGCATCTATGTTCGGGTCTGTCTAGTGATTCCAGTCTGGTACGTGTTCCTAATTATAAGCAAAAGTAATAATCACAAACAATTCATATAGTACATACTTAAGTTTATCATTTGTACCATTTTACAAGTTGGTGTAGTTATCTCAAGTAGAATATATATTATTCTCCTTTTATGTTTTTTTAAGCAGTTGGTTTTACAACCTGTCGAAATCGAAACCACAGCGTAGTTAGGCAATGTAGGTCCTTACCTACCCGCTGATACCAAAGTCATTAAGATACCAACAATACCTATAAGTTGGCATGACGGCAGTATCTTTTTCTACATATAAATTAGGTACTATTTTTGTTTTGTTAAATGATTCTGTTAACGTAGATTTAAATTTAAAGACTTACAAATCGATTGTTAGCAATATTAATGTAGCTAATTTCAAAAACCATCTGACTTTCTTTTGCTAATTCTAAAAGAAAGCTTAAATGGGATCAAAATAACTTATTTATAATGGTCATGAACATTACCATAACGTGTGAAGTGATCTATTCAAAATGGATTGTTTTGAGATACTCAGAAACCGATGAGTGTAAGTATAGCCTAATGTGGCATTTAGCACGTGCTGGAGTCATTTTTAAACAAAAAATCTGTCAGGTTTTCTAACAATATATCATAATCACCTCGAGATAATAAGTTAGCGCCACTCTAAGCTTCATAATTATTATTTAGTAACTATTGAAGTAATGGTTTGGGATACTTAAAGTGAGGATCTCAAATTCTCAAATCATTTGATGGAAATATTTTGACGTCACATCTACTGGCTCACTTGTAGCTGATGGGCGGAGGCTTTTGTTCCAAATATGCGTACGTAAGCATTTTTTACAAGACAAATCACACTAATATTATAAAAGCGAAAGTTTGTATATGTGTGTTTGTTTGTATGTGTGTATGTTTGGTACTCCTTCACGCTCAAATGGCTGAATGGATTTGGATGAAATTCGGCACCAAGATAGCTTATACACTGGATTAACATATAGGCTACATTTAATTCCGGAAAAGTGAAATTTAACCGTGGAATGAGCAAATAATTAAAATACTTTTTATCCGCGGGTGAAAGCGCAGGGCGCAACTAGCTTTACTATAATTATTTTACTTCACGAAAGGTCAAGCTCATTGAAGGATACGAACCCACGACCCTCCGATAGTAACACACCGTCACCACCGAGTTATAACTGCTTCTAACTAAAAATACTATTACATTCTACTATATACTATTAGTTTCACACCCTCAGTAGCACAATACGATCAGCTGCTCCGAAGCTAGCTACCAGCTATTGTTGCTGTTTGATAGATGGGCCTTGGCCGTGAGAGCTGCGGCTTGCGACGGCTTACTCCGGAACTAAAGCAGATTACGGCACTTACCGCCTTTATACTCACTGATCACTATGGGATATAGAACTTTGTATTTTAATATAAGCTGTGAAAGTGCAGATTTATTACCTTTATTTATCTGTAAGGATATTTAAAAATAAGGAAATATTGGGCTTCGAGAACCAAACAAGTTATAGGATATCTTAATACATATACTTAGACGTTTTTTGTAAAAAAATTCATTATAAAACCTAAACCCTAAACAAAATATCTAAATTTATCACACATTTTTTTTTGTCCTGGGTGGGATTCGAACCTACTACCTAAAGCCTTAGAATAAACCTACAGTGTACAGCGCAGAAGGCAGAAGGCTACTAACTGAACTGTGACCGATGTGAAGTCACTTAATATTACATTGCATTTTGTGTTTACATATTATATCATAATATCTACAAAAAGTTATGCAGTTGTCCATTGTTATTAGGTTAAAATATCTGTGCAAACAGTTCATTATTTCCGAAACAAGTGCCGGATCGAAACCCTTCTCTTTTTAGTATGGGTAAAATATTATTAAAAATGATTAAAATCGATGACTGTTAAATTTCGCCGTTTCACAGGGACCGTTACGCTAATAAATTTTACTGCTCCTGGACAAAAGCAAACTATCCGGCCAGAGACCCTCGGCTCATAACGTCAAGCCGATGATATATTACGATTTGTTCAAAGGGGACCCTTTTTTGTTCTCACCGTAATGGTTTTAGTTTAATCGACATAAGAACGAGATACAAACCGAGCGAATGCACTAGTTCGAAAGGGAAGGAAGACGAAATTGTATCTGTTCCCGCTGAACGAAAGTGATCCGACTATCGAGTCACTGTCGGGGTATGGTTACTGTCAACAGTTTGGTCTAAGCTTGCAGTCGTGTTTGCGAGAATACCGTGCCTCGAACAAGTGTACAAAGTGTAGTAGAACAATATAATTATAAAGTTCAATCAACAAATACAGTGACTGTAATGTGACGTGGTTTTCAGACTTTTACATTTTGTGGGAGACATTTAGTAAACAAGGAACCAGTGACGCAGTACTATTAATTGAATCCCGATTGAACAAATGGGACCACCAGACTGTCACCATTTGTTTCGTAAGTAAAAATTGATATAATTTTGTTGTCTGCAAAATAAGATTGCTAAACATATACGATACATTTAGTTAGGTTAGTGCATTTATTGATCGTGGAAATGGTTGGATAAGTGAAAGCGCCATCTTGTTGATTTTCGTGGAAACCTTAACCACCGATGAAACCTTCGAAGGCTGACTGAAAGTTCTCGTGAAAACAACCCTCGCTAGTTTTCAGGTGGCTGTTGGTTTGCTGTGGCTTCCGACTGAGTACAGATGGCGCTGGTTGTACTTTAATATAATTATTCATTTTGTTTAATGTAGTTTGCGAATGAAGGTTATTAAAAGAGGGTTTAGTGTACATTTTAAAGTTAATAAACGTTTCTTTTTTTTAAGTGGAAAATTATTAGCTGAGTTTTAAGGTTAAAACTGGGGAATATAATTACATATTATGTATCCCATATTGTTATTGTTTCGGTAAATTACAATCCGCATATCTGAAACTGTAGGCCGCATATTCTTATGAAATGAAATACACTATATAGGTAATCGTAATGGCTTGTCGCTTGAGCACCTTAAAAAATAATAATAACAATAACCCCCAACGATCACATACATAGATCCTGGACCCTAACTAAAATTCCCTGTGTCAGAATAAGTATTTTCACCTAGACTCAGAAGAAGTATTTGCGCTTTTTTTTCTGTGCTCAAATACTTGTCCTGGCGCGGGAATCTAAACCGCCACCAGGTTATGAGCCGACCTGCTCAACCACCATACCACAGCGGCTGTCTAAAATGCTCAATGACTTCAGTAGAAGACTCTACCCCAACCAAGATTGGCCCATGGACAAGACGTGTGTTATATCTAATGCCCATATTCCACCTATACTAATAATTTTTAGGAACAATACTCACGAAATTGTAGACAAATATGTCTATCTATACCTAAGACAGTTTAATTAAGAAGGTGTAACCTCGACAAAGAGATCGCACGAAGAATCCAACTCGGCTGAGCAGCGTTCAAGCAGCTACGATCTTTCTTTTCATGTAAAACATTGCAGAGCCTAAAAACAAAGGTTTACAACCAGTGCGTGTTGCCAGTGATGACTTGTGGCTACGAGATAAGGTCCAAAATGAAGAGACGACAACTGATAGGGAAGAACGGTTCTCGAGTGGTGACCACAAACCGCAGGACGCAGCGTAGGCCTGTCCCTACCAGTTGGACCAATGACCTAGTCAGAAACTCGAGGAGCTGATGGATGCAGGAGGCGAGCAGCCCCTCAAAATGGCACTCCAAGGAGGAGGCCACAACATCCCATAAACAAGGGAACGCAGAATGGAATACCACACTACTGTTACCAAAACGTTGTCAACGCCATCTAGCGGTCTAATTCTGACGAAATAATTTGTTCTACTTACTTTTATAGTGCGTACTGCTAAGAACTCTGCGTTTCTTCAAACATATGACTTAGGTGTTTTACTTACGTGCTACAAATTCAGGCCACACCATCGCTTGATAAAATTTGTAATATTAACAAAATAAAACAAGTTGTCATTTTTATTACTTAGGTCCGTATTAAAGAACGATGCTCAGTCATCGATCGGTGCTCAAGCAGAGATTTCATTCATAAAGTGATCAAATAGTGAATGAAATCTTTGCTTGAGCACTGATCGATGACTGAGCATTGTTCTGTAATACGGACCTTAATATCATAAAATATCTTATTCAGAATCGAAGGAATCGTTTTCCCTTTCTAGCATCTACTCAAAAAGTTGTTGTATTTAGAACTGAAAAGCGTGACATTGCTGTAGTGTTAAATTATTGATAATCGATTTAGAAGTTGGCAACACTATTTTGACAAGTGACATTTCGATCTATCATTTTACTCCGTTTAACGTCCGAGTTCCAAGTGACACTGCAACTGATATGGACAGTCAAGCCGCTTAACATCTGGCGAACCACTAGCTCGTCAAGTCCATCCTCAACAACAGAGTTGGTTATAGCTAGTAATCTCTATTATATCTATATATCGGGGTTGGTTATATAATAGTAGGAGGCTCCTAGGAGCATTATTAAGGCCATTACTGTTCATTATTCACAAAGCTCGGAGTAACGCAGCGTTGCTGCCGTTCACTCCGTTCAAGTGCTATCATAAAGAGGGTTAAGTGCTTTTGGATCTTAACGAGAATGACATGATATGGTAAGCGGAAATACACTCGCGGTTGAAAATTAGGAACTCAGAACAAAACAAGTACACAAGTTGCTTAAGAGTTCCGTTGGGTACCATCAAAGCCTATGGTTTAATCAACTGACAAGTACCTTAACAGCTATTGCTTATCATCTCCAACACAGTACCATAATGCGACACGCGAGCTGTTTGTCGTTGAAGACATGTCGATGGGTATCTTCAAAGGCCATGGTTTGATTGACTGACTAGTAAGTAAGTAAGTACTAGACAGCTATGTCCTATCATCGCCAACACAACACCGTTATTCCGCTGAAAGAACTACGTATTTGTTATTGAAGAGCTCCGTAGGATCCTTTCAAAGTCTATGATCACGTCAATAGGTCCTTAAATAGATAGTTTAATTATACAATTAATAATATAATTCTTAAGAAATTTTTGATGCAATTTTCGAAGCGTATGCACCTCTAGGTGCATACGCTTCGAAAATTGTTTCCAGTTGTGAAAAAGTTTCCAGTTTATGTTCTAGAATATTATTAAATTTTCACCGAATTTCACCATCAACCTGTAAGTATACTTGGCGGGGTAAAAACATTTCAAAATCAGTTAGCAGTTGCTGGAGATATCGTAGATATAACGTAATAGACGGAATATGTAAAAAGCTCTTTTTTGTAGAAGCCGCGTTAAACATTTTTTTTTTCAATATTTAAATGACCTATATATAAATATTATCATCAAATTTCGTAAAAAGCTGTAGTGGTTACCGATTTATTCTCACCGGAATGCTGTCTGGAAGATATTTCTGTCAACGATAAGACCTCCTATTGTTACACTACGTGTAAGAAAGATTTTTTTCTTCCTGCATATTGTATATTTTATTAGTGGGACAATAAATATTTGACTTAATAAAACTGCTCTAAAATTCACGTAAAGAACTATATACAACCATACGTTTTAAATGTTTGTTTTAAAATGAATAAATTTTTCAGACACAAACTGAAAAATGAGACATGCCATGCACCAATTTCCTCCCGAAGCGCAAAGCTTGATAAAAAACGAACCAATATCCGCGCGATCGGTACGTATTTTCCAGTCCGACGCAAAGCGTTTAATTTACGACTTTTTGTACTGCCGCACCGTACCAAAAGATTTCCAAGTTAGCCGTGTAAATGGTGCAAGTTTCGTCGCCTCTGTAGAGACATAAATTGCGAAAGAAATTCGCAAGTGTTGCAGGAGAAACCACCGCTTTCCAAAGCTTCCAAATTAATTTTGTACTTGCAAATTTACGCTGGTCTCGTGCAGTTTCTTGGAAGAGTCATTTTGCTGGCGTATGCGAAAATTCCGCAATTTAGTTTGACTGTAACTCGAATTGTACGTATTAAAGTAGTTGAAATAAAGTTAAAGACTTTCTCATTCTGTAGTGATCTTTTGCAGGCACGTAGACTAATGTTTATGTCAAAATTGTATGTGCCGCTCTTATATTTTTATAAAACCATTTAACATCCTGACACACTATCACGATAAATTTCTTCCAATTCACTACATAACTCGCATTTACAAAAATATAAGCATAATTATATATGTCATTTCTTTTTCAATCCTGACTTTAGTCATCCGTTGTCGGCAGGATAGCAATGTGCCTACTCATTATTACATTGTATTTTGTACACAGAGAGTCAAACGAAAAAAAAAAAAACCAATTGTATACTTGCAGGAGGACGTTGGCACCTGGGATACAGACTTTTCTAGTCCAGGTGTTCAACAAACCTACTTAATTATATTATATAACTATATAAACCTACAAACAAACAAACCCAACTTTTATATTGTACTACCCTAGCATCCAGGAAACAGATTTTCTGGACTGGATGTTGGTGTATGATCTATAATTTTAGTTTAATTTTGCTTGTTTATTCAATTTCTTTTAAATTGCATGCTTTTGTTTTTGTAACGATATAGTTATGTAATTAGCTCTAAGAAATACCCAATAAACTCATTATTATTAAAAAAAAATGCTGCAACAATTTCAATAAAACTTTACTGAGATCTACACCACGATAGTTTATATGATAACTTCCGCACTAAACTAAAGGAACCAATGCAATATACCAAAATGCGCTTAGGAAATTCTTCACGTATATCACGTGTGGAAAAATCTTTATATTAGAACGGTTCTACTCGGCAGATGCTGTGAACGTTTCCGTTAACGCGGCTGTTCTGAACTCTTGCCAAGCTCTGCCATATAGACTTTTATGACTTTAGGCAACGATTGCTTGCAAATTATCTAGATTGTGACACAGTCGTACTATATTAATTCGGGAAATGTCGGGTGCATGTACATACAACCGACATGTGAATGGAAACTGTACTGTTTACTTCATAAATTTATTGCTGTGCATCGCTCTGACATTATTTTGATTCAATATTACTTTATAATGAAATAATAATAATAATAATATAATAATAACGCCCAACGATCACATACATAGATAGAAATTGAGATAGATATACTTACTTGGCTAGCATGCTACACCTTCGATCGCATCGTCACTTCCCATCAGGTGAGAGCGCGGTCAAATGCTAGAAAAGTTTGAAGTAAAAAAAAAAAAAAAAAAAAAGTGAAATACATTTCTAATATATTTTGTATGAGAGCTAATTATAATAATAAACAACAGTAGCAATAATAAAAGCAGTAAAAATGCCAATAATATTTGTTGAGGATGAGTCCAATTGGAGTAGAGCACGCGTACAATCACAATAAGATCACCATTAAAAGAAATAATATTTATTAAAACCCAAAACTAGAACGCACTATCCATGGTAGTAGTTGTCTTCATATCTCTTTATGACAGATAAAACAAAAAACCCTCTTCAAAAATCAATTTAAAAATAGAAAACAATAAAATTAAACTAAACATATAAAAAGGTTGGTCGGTCGGCAACAATATTTATAGCTAGTTACTATGTGTACGTAAAAGGAAGTCAACACTATCACTATATACGCAAATTAGCTGTCTTATAGCTATCTAAAATCAGATTTCCTACAAGGATTCGTCGATAGCAATAGTTCCACGCCAATAATTAATTTTCGTTACATATAAATGTAACAACAAAAAGCAATGACAATTTGAAAAGCTATTTGCAACGTTTCATGGTGATTTAACGTTCTCTGTAAAATTTACCATGCAATTAAAAGCAGTATAATTTCCTTTTTATGACTGGGACGGAAAAAACATTGCGGATGAAAATGGATTCCAGTAATTATTTTGATTTAAACATGGCTGAATCAAGGGCAGATGTAATAATAGGTTTAATATTTTAGCAGAATACTTGCCTTAATTGTAAACCTACAGAGGGCCTAAAGACCTCGAACGAAACGAAAGAACATTGAAGTGAAAGCTTTTGAAATTATAGAAGTAAGTATATAAATCAGAGACTGTGACAACATTTTTTGTTGATGTAGTCACATAGTACCATTGCGTAAGGTACGATGATTGATTCGGATATGTTCTTTATATTGATATTTGGTGAAAAAAACCGCAGTCTGCCTCTATAGTGCAGAATATAATTGAAGGGTTGAGAATAAAAAGGATTTAACTGACAAATTGACAGTTTCGAGAAAATTGACTTAAAACGTCAACGGCGTCATTTTAATGTAGAGTGCTTATAAGGTAATAGAAAAGGTTTATGTAAGTTTCAGTAGCTTGAAAATGTTTTAATTCTATTTTAAATACTAAATATAATACTAATTCATACAATTACTGTAAAAATATAATATAATAAAATAAATATAGTAATGTTTTTATGCTAAGCAAACTGTATTCCTGTGACAGATAAACCATTTTTAGACTCAAAATCTCGAGATTTAAGCCTCATTTCGGTATTTTGAGAATGTATTATTGAAGATAATTTCACGCTGAATCCAACGATACCCATAAGTCATTTTGTGAAAAAAAATCAGTTAAATCCTTTTAGTTCTCACCCCTTCAATTGAAATACTACATAAATTATTGTAAATACTACATCCCATCTATCATTAGGCTCATTACACACAATGTTTGTTAATTAGCGATGGCCATTTATGTCACGTCCGCGCTATTGTCGTTTACGCCGTTTATTAGCGCTTCTAAATCAAGCTTAAATGTCGCACACGATGCGGAATTGGAAACTACTATTACTGCAGTTATAAATTTTGGACGCCGATGTTGCTGATGATATTCAGTATTATATTTGTTTAGCACGCATGTATGATGTATGTTGTGACTGGCCCAATAGCTCAGTTGGTAGTAACCCTGCCTTCTGGACTGTGGGTTGTGGGTTCGATCCCCACCCAGGACAAACATTTGTGTGATGAACATCGATGTTTGTTCTGTGTCTGGGTGTTATATTGTATTTTATGTCTGTATTTACAAACAAAAAGTATCTAAGTATTGTATCAGTTATCTAGTTCCCATAGTACAAGCTTTGCTTAGTTTGGGACTAAATGGCGCTGTGTGAAATGTCCGCAGATATTTATTATTTATTTTATTATTTATCATATTTATTATGCTTTTTCAACCGATTTCAAATAATATAACAAACGCAAAGCTTAAAAAACTGACTTATATGGTTTTCTCATGTCTAGCTCTGTCAATGGCATCATCATAGATGCCATTGACAGAACTAGAACATATTGAGATGAGACCACACGGAAAGTAACAGCTTTCAAATGAAAAATCATCCTCCTCCTTTTTTTGACGTCGGTTAAAAAGGAAGAAGTTCTCATTTCGTTTTTTTTTTGTTTTTTTTTTATGTCTGTTACCTCAGAACTTTCGATTGGGTGAACCGATTGTGATGATTCTTTTTTTATTTGAAAGCTCCCCGTGTGAAGTGATTCCCGTGTGGTCCCATTTCAATATGATCAAGATTTGATGCATTTTTGCGTTATCCTTTATAGTGTATACGAGCTTCTGCCCGCAGCTTCGCCCGCAGCATGGCCTATGGGAAAATAATTCAACCATCCATTTCACCCTCTTAAGGGTGGAATTTCGAAGAATCCTTTCTTAGCGGAAGCCTACGTCATAACATCTACCTGCATGCAAAATTTCAGCCCGATCCGTTCATTGGTTTGGGCTGTGCGTTGATAGATCACTATGTCAGTCAGTCAGTCAGTCTTTGAGTTATATATATTTAGATTTCTACCTCAACTATAATGATGTTCTCATTTTAGTGATAAACAAATGCGGTGGGATAGAAGTTGGTTGGATTCTTTTTTAAAGCAATTATTCTATTTACACACCAAGTTTTATCAAATTTTTTAAGCCATTTCCACGTATAGTGGTCTACATACATACATAAGTACACACAAATATTCGCTAAGAAATAGGTACTAATAAGAAGGTGTAGTAGGTAAAGCATATACAAACACAGTAAGGGGACGATAACTCTGACCATTAAACGATACTGCTTAAATAAATTGGAGGACAAGCAACGAGTGAACCTTACGCCCCGATGGTTCCCGCACCAAAACACTTTGTGTAAGCTGTACTGACCTGATGAATATCTATTTATTTATATACTAGCTGCACACCGTGGTTTCACCCGCGGATAAAATGTAGGTTTTTTTATTTATTTATTTATCCGTTCAGTAGTTATTGCGTAAAGCCCGCGGTATCGCCCTCGTGGTGTTCGGTAATTGTCCCACGGAAACGTACTATCGGGATAAAAAGTATCCTAAGTGTTAATACAGATCATAAACTATCTGTGTTTCAAATTGGATCCAAATCTGTTCAGTCGTTTTCGCGCAAAAAGCCCGCGGCATCGCCCTCGTTGTGTTCGGTAATTGTCCCACGGAAACGTACTATCGGGATAAAAAGTATCCTATGTGTTAAGGTCATAAACTATGGGATAAAAAGTATCCTATGTGTTAAGGTCATAGGTCATAAACTATCTGAAGTTGGCTCATATCCCAGGGATAGATGTTCTTTAAGTAGGTTGGTATTATCCGTCGTGGTTTTGTGTGCTTAGTATGCCTAAGCAGTTGAGAGACGCCTCCGGGCGCTTCCTGAAGGACTCTGGCCAGGGACAGATCGGGGGTCCTCCTTTTTTACCTCCATCATTCATCATTCCATCAAGCATCCATATCCATTAAGTAGTTTTGGCGTGAAAGAGTAACAAACATTCATCCATACATCAACACATCCATACTCACAAACTTTCGCATTTATAATATTAGTAGGATTGAAGTAAAACTTCTTTACGCTCGCTTGACTTGGAGAGTAAGCTGGTGAATGCGTGACGTTACGGAAATTGACGGGCGTTGCGAGGGAGATGTAAGTTACTGAAGATAAAGAGAGAGAGAGAGAGAGAGAGAGGAGAGTAGCGTATATACGGTATAATATAGAAGTTTTATAGAAGCCGTGTCTAAAGCACAATCGTTTTTATTTATCATTCTATTTATAATAGTTAGCTTACAGTTATGACCATAACACTAACTATTTTAATTATAACTTACGTATAAATCTTAAAGCTATTACTGTAGAGTGGTTTTTTATCCAACATGTTCATACCAGCACTTTATTCCATGCAAGTTGTGTGAAATTATTTATATTTTCACGTCTTACAATAGAAGGTGGCTTTCACTTTAGATGGACGGACAAATAACAGGTTTCCTTTTTTTTTCAAAATCAAGTATACCGTAGATAAATATGTAGGTAGGTATATATAATCAACAAACACAAAACGTAAAACAGACTTTAGAACTGGACTAATTGAAATGGGACGACACGGGACGCACCAGCATCCAAATAAAAAAGAATCATCAAAATCGGTTCACCCAGTCGAAAGTTCTGAGGTAACAGATATAAACAAACAGTCGAATTGAGAACCTCCTCAATTTTGAAAGTCGCTTGAAAATGTTTCATTATGTATAAAACGAAACAAGTACTTGGCCTTTAATTAGCATTCAAATGTTTTGTACCAATGGAACCCTAAAAAGAATAAAATGAATGATATTTGTACCTTTTTCAAATATATCTTTAGGCGATCGAGTCCACCCGAACATCAATATTATTATGGCATTGGAAGCCCATAAAAATAAAGTTGTTATAAACTGAAATAGAATTTTCATAAATTCTCTCGCGTTGGAAAATGTAAAATTGCCTTTCGTGTTATGCAGAGGTCTCTTGGGTCGACTCCGAGTGTTCCACTTTGATGGTACCATTATTTTTTATTAGTCTTTACATTCTCAGTTTTTAATATTCAATTGTACATTGGGAATGAAAATATTTGACTAGCCCGATAGCTCAATTGGTAGTAACCCTGCTTTCTGAACTGTGGGTTGTGGGTTCGATTCCCACCCAGGACAAACATTTGTGTAATGAACATAGGTGTTTGTTCTGTGTCTGGGTGTTATATTGTATTCTATGTATGTATTTACAAACAAAATGTATCTGAGTATTGTATCAGTTATCTGGTTCCCATTGTACAAGTTTTGCTTAGTTTGGGGCTAGATGTCGTTGTGTGAATCCACACATGTTATTGTTATTATTATTATTATTTGTGTAACGAAGAATTATTTGTCCTACTTATGAACTAGGTGTGCGCGGAAACGTATTCCGTGGTTTGTAAGGCTCACGTTCTAAAACGGACGAATAAGGGATACAATTTTGCTCACAGACCGCAAACACAAACAAAGAAGAACATGCTAGGATGCTTTTTATTTAGGACTAATAGGTAAATTCAAAGGTTCCATTGGAAACCAATATCTAGCTGGTAAAACTGTATTTCGCCTATATATATAAATAAACTTATATGTAAGTAGAAAAATAAAACTCTCTTAAAAGTGTGTATCTATTTTCTCATCACAAGGCAAAAAGCCTCAAAATTGTCAAAATTACCACAGATTTATAACATCCAGTGAACCGCAAAGCCCTGCGCGTCTTCATTTTCACCACATCAAAAATGCTAATTTAGCTACATCAAATTCCACCTCCATTCCTCGTTTTTGTGGAATATTTCATTAAAATACAAAATGACAGGCAAATAAAAGGTTTCCTCTTTTTTCAGGGCGTCGGGTCTGGTGCCTATACATGTGACGCTCTGAGCGAAAATGGCACGAGCTAAAATGGCGGGTGAAAGATCAATATGACCTACCGAAAGGTACGGGTGTCTCTTTCTGTCCTGTAGATTTTCATCAGGCATCTCTGTCTGTCGCGACGACGGCTATCACAGTTCCGATATGTCGTATGATAGGGTAGATTCCAGAGGAGTTTCGCACGAATCGTAGATGTGAACATCCGCTGAGCTCGCATTCAACGTTATGTTTGTAAAGCGATTAGCGGTTAATGACATTTCGTTGGTTCAAGGGATAAAGCTTGATTATGAAAATTCGAGCCCTGGCATAAAGTTTAATTAATTTATTTGTGCAGCGCCAGCGTACGCTTTCTATTCGCCATTACAATGATACAAATGTATTATGAAAACGCGGATAAAGTAATAAATACTTATGCCGAGCTCAAAAATGGAGAGTGTATCTTCCATGTTTAAAATAAACTCTCAAATTAAGTGAAAGTCTCCTTTACAGCGGCTCTTAAAAAGCGGTTTTAGTTTAATGAAAAATATTGTTGTGAAAAGTCGTAAAAAGTCTTAGTTACTATGGCGTATGACGCACAGATTTTGCTAGTATAACACGAGCTGTTTTCAAAGTTTCAAGTGCTGAGCCTGCTTGGAAAATCTTTAAAAATTTGTCTTACACATTGAAACACTATCACTATATCACATATACTACCTACCTATATTTAGTATGAAATGTAAGAAATTTCAAAGGCGGTAAATAATAATGAAATTACCAAGAAGTTCTTCAGTAATATAATATGTATACAAAAATTAAGATTCAGAATTCTAAAATGCACGGTCTTTAAAAATTTTACGCATTTGTAGTCAAATTTCCATGGATAAAAACTACGTACCTATACATTTTACATGTTCATTAGAGCTATATATTAAAGCTGCCTTCCGGGTGGGTGGTAATCGAAGAGTTAGAGCCGGCTGGAGCCGCTCGATTTATGGATAGCTCGCGTCCGACTCGCGTTTTTTAAAGTCTTGGGATTTTAAAGGGTTCCTCTGTTCTCTTTTCCTTTTATACGCAAAAAAATTAGGCTTGGCATTAAGGTTGTTTTTTGTATACAAAGGTATCTTTCTAGCGAGCATGCATTAGACCACGCTATTCCTAAGCATTGGATGGACTGTGGTCGGTTTATTAGTGGTCGTGGTCGGTAATCAATCGCGTATAGATTGAAAAAGCTTTATCAATTAAGAATTAATATCGGAAAAATCTGATTGCCCAATACTGAATTCGCATTTCACTGCACGTTTCTTGTAGCGACGCAAAGTTATATTGAAAAGCATAAAACATTTGAAATCATTTCTTTATTTCTATAAGATTTAATCAAGTTTTGACATACGCTCAGAAACTCGTTCCATCATCTCAAACATAACAAAAGCTCTTCGAATCCCACTGCAAAAGTAAAAAGTGTGTGACAAGGAATCCGCAACCGCTGCTTGTTACACATAAAGGTTTCGCCAAACTTCCATTCAAAAACAGACCTTAAATTAACCAGTACAAAATAAAAAATTGTAGTGTCAAAATTTAATATAATGCTATGTTCCTCACTTAAAATGAGACAGGGATCACTCTTACAGAAAGAGGTAAACAACGGGATACTTCTTGTCATGTGATATATGTGATGTTGTTATTGGAAAATTCTGAACTGAAAGTAAAATACTTATTAGGACTCCCTGTTTTAACATCAGGCAATTTGCGTTTGTGCACAAATTTAATCTATGATGTCGAGTGACAATAACATAGCTGGAGCTGGTAGGTGCTTTGAAATACACGATCACGATTACATAACTTGTCAATTATGGGAATAGAACTGGCTTTTAAGTGAGGTAGCCAGAAGACAGTAAATGCTTGGCGAACAGTTCTTAACTTGGTAGATATAGCAAATCAACCAGGCGAGTGCTACCAACATACCATACAGTTTTACATAAGTTTTAATACCCATTCATTTTTCAAATTCACATTCGTAATTCAAACCTACGTCGACCCAAAAGATCGTAGTTAGAAAAAAAAAACTAAAGGTTATTTTGTGTCATGTATGATTTTTTTGTACCGAATTAAAAAAGAGGAGGAGATTCTCAATTAGGCTGTATTTTTTATGTTTATTACTGGGTGAACGGATTTTGATGATTCTTTTTTATTTGAAAGCTGAAGCTTTCCGTGTCAGTTCCATTTCAGTTTGTTTCCAGTTCTGACAATGGCATCCATGAGAAAACCATATAAGTCTGAAGTTGGTTTTTTTACGCTTTGCCTTTGTTATAATTATTTAGTATTTCTAATCTAATTAATGATTTGGTAACTATCATATAATCCTGAATCTAAATTGAATTAAAAAACTGATGAAAGTATATTTTTTTTAAATGACGAAACGAATACGTTTAAACTTAAAACATTTTTTATCGAAAAAATATAAATCTCTCTGAAATTATATTGACTCCCTCTAATATTCGCTCGGTCAAAGTTATGAAGAAATATAGTGACGAAAGAACACGAAAGGTTTATATTTTATGTACGGTCACGCATCCTTTTGGTTTAAGCTACGCATAAATCTGTATTGATATTGGGATATCTCAAAAATTGAGGCAATATGAGCGTAAAGGAAATGTAAGCAGATGTTCTTCTCACTGGAGGAAGAAGAAAGGAAATAATGCAGGTTTCAATTGTTTCTGGTTCTCTAATTTACATAATATCATTATTTTCAATACGGACTACGAAACGGAAGACACCCGTAGGCGGCAGGTTCGATTCCCGCGGCAGGATAATTATTTGTGCACAGAAATAATACGCAAATACTTGTTCCAAGTCTGGGTATTGTGGGATCAGTGTCCTCGTAGTTCCTGGGTCCCCAGACACAAGGAATCTTAGTTGGGGTCCAGGATCTATGTATGTGATCGTTGGGCGTTATTTTTATTATTATTATCGGTGGTTGTTAGTTAACAATTTTTTTTCCTTCAAAATCTGCATATATTTAATAAATAAAATATGAATATAATATAATGGTTTTAATGACGCTTGAAATAAGTTCAAATTGCTCCAGGTTGGCTTCGATTCTGTTTGCATCTGTACGGTGTTAGAGATGAGACGGAACGATGATTTCTGAGAAAGTCGAGGGTCGAACCAGCTTCGATAAAAAGGGTGCGTTTGGCCTAATAACGTAGAGGACTGTGACAGACCCTTTATTTTGCTTATAGGAATGTTTTTAATACAGTTTTTAGGACAGTGATTTTTTTAAAGGTCACTGAACTATTTACATACTGACAATTTATTTAGTTGATGAATCACCTATTTCTTTCAAAGTATTTGTCGTCAGATACCGAATGAAAAGATATCGACATTTTATCTTACTAATAAACTTTGACAGTTTTCTATATATCAAATTTAAATTTAACTAATCTATCGCAAGGAAATTTGATAGATGGATAACTAGAGATAACCTGTGGTTTCCAGGGATAACAATATTTTCTGGATAAAAAATATCTCGTGTAAACTTTGACTAGTGTAAATTTTTGTCTAAGTCGTTTCAATTGTTTCGGCGTAAAAAGGACAAGGCTATTCCTGCCGATTCTGCGGCATGGGCAGAAATAGGACGCCATCATCAAGCTTTATTGATTGGAGAAATCTTCAAAACTATAAATGGAACAACTTACCATATTCGTTCCCATTTCACAACATTACCTACCTTGAATAAAATAGCCGTGTTTCAATATGAATACGTACGTTATTTAGTGGCCATACGAAGCTTACTTATTCTTCCCAGTGTAAACACATTTCCTATAAGGAAATAGAGCCGGACATGGTTGAAATATTTATATGCGAGTATAATGCGCTAGCTTCACTCGTATACGGAATATGAAAGGACGACAAATATAGAATTCGGATTCGATGTTATTTACTTACACAAGCGTATCAGAATGATACGGTTATATTTTGCAAAATATCAAACTAAAGATACAGTTGACATTGGTGTCGATTCTGTATCGCAAACCCTAAAGCTAAATGAAATTAACATATTTTCGTCTTTTTCATTTCCCCTTTATCAGAAGAGTATAGCCATACTTTACGTTTACTTTAGTTTTATAGAATGCGACACAGAATCGACACCATTGTATATTATACGTACTTTCACATACTTTAAGAAATTTAATTTCTGTAGTAAAATTTCTTTACGCACGTTTGACTTGGGGAGTAAGCTGGTGAACGCGAGGCGAACAGAAGTTGAATTTGGTTCACGTAGATATCCATTGTCAACATAACAAAGCTATTTTTTTTTTATTATTATGTTGGTATCTAGGCGACATTTACAATAAACAAAGCAGAAACTAAGTTATACTGGCCGATAGATGGAGCTAAACTAAAGAAGTTTTAAGTCAGTCGTTTGGTCTAAAGCACACTTTTCAGTTTGTCACACACCTTATAAGTCCTATTTTCTATTTTCATTAAGCGAAATAGTGTTTAGTTTTAATGATTGATAAGTTGTATAGCATACCATAATATTAATTTATTCGAATTCCATGCATTATTTTAATTGTTATTATTACTTCCAGATTTTATAATACTAGTCTATGCCTGTATTATTAATATTTGCATTACTTATTAATGGTAATGGTGGTCATTTTATAACATCTTTATCTTTTGACATAACTTTGAGCAAATAAATGCCATTTCATTTCAACCAATAGCGCGCGAGTATCTATACATAATAAGTAACTATTGTTAAGTATTGTATTGTATTGTATATAAAGTCTATTTCTTACAACGCTTTTCGCTTTTACAAATCAATTTGTTTTAATGAAAATTACTAAAACAATTTGGTAACAACTGTTTCTGAGATAATAATCTTTATAGTTAAATTGAACTTAATCGTTTAGATTAGATTGTTTAGATAATTTATTACATAGTTGAACTTTGTGAAAATTTGCTAACGTCTAACGTAGAATAGTCGGCCATTGGCTAACTCCTTGGAAATTTTATGGTTTCTACGTCGCCGTCGGGTCATGATACGCACAATCTCGTAGAAAAGGGTTTCGCGCCGTAAGATTGGTCCACTTGGACGAATGCTGCCACCCTATTCCGAACTCCTAAAAGAAAGGCCCTTCTGCGACGTTCCACAATGTACAAATAGATTCTTGAGAGGAAGATTTTTGAATTAAAACTACTTTACGCTCGCATGACTTGGGGAGTAAGCTATTCGGAAATTGATCGGGCGAGGCGAACGGAAGTTTGGAAGAGAGATATAAGTTAGTGAAGATGGAAAGGGACAGAATTACGTTTGGTTTAGAAGTTTTACTGCGTGTGGTTTAATAAACACTCGTTTTTTTAAAATATGTTTATGGCAATAAAAGATGGATTTAGTAAAAAAAATGCGTCGACTAATCCATTTTAAATGCATACATACCTACAGTTTGTTTCTTTTTGCGCTCTTCTTGATTTTTACATTGTCAAATTAAAAAAAAAAGTACCGAGTGTAAGAAATACAATTATTTTACTACACGGCTACCATTTTTTATCTTGCACATCCAAGTCGACTGGTAGATAATGCTTCATAGCATGAAGTCCTCTATGTATATTATTTTTAACTGCCTTATTATGATATTATCTAAAACCTGAAATTAAATTGAAGGTACCAATGATAAATCAGAACTATACATAATATATTCAACCCAATTTCAATATAAAAGCACCCTAACGCAAAACTTTGCGTTACCATATCGCACTCTAGGAGAAAGGGTGATGAGATTGGGAAAAGTTAAACACAATACTGAATGGGATGCCGTTATGAATAAAGTTTTGCCGATAACCGCACGCCATTGTGTGAGGTTAGGTTTGGATTGTCACGCCTGTAATGGGGAACTTGGGTTTATCTGTTTGTTTGTTAGTTAAAATTTATCATGTAGTTGGAATAAACAAACGTTTCTTACAGTTGTAGTTTGTATACTTTTATTCAATGTATATTTTTTGTAACTCACGTTACATGTTCACTGTATATAGACATGTTATGCAACCATTTAATCATATTTTTAAATCATTTTCTGACAAAAAATCCTGAGTTTGAAAATTCATATAAAACTTTATTCATTGTTCTTTAGTCGTATTTAAAGACAAGACTAGAGGTACTACGGTTTTACCATTCACCTCCCGCCCAAACCATCTGGACGGATCGGGCTGAAATTTAGCATGCAGGTAGATGTTATGACGTAGGCATCCGCTATGAAAGGATTTTTTGAAATTCTACCCTTAAGAGGGTGAAATGGGTGGTTGAATTATTTTTCCATAAGCCACGCCGCCGGCGAAGCTGCGGGCAGAAGCTCGTTATTATATAAAATCTTTTGAATTTCAATCTCGATATCAAATAAACTAAAGTATACCTGCTAACGTGCACCGTATTGTTCTTGAGTACCTATATTAATAAATCATAAATGAAGTTGTCACAATGAAAGGTCCAAACAAACACTATACCGAGAAAGGATAGATCATCTGCAGAGTGTAAACACATTTTAAATCATTAAACGAGGATAAAACTGTTTGCAGTCTCTGTTTACCTCGAGTTTTCATGACATATTGGAATAGGGAATAGCAGATCTGAATGTACGACACAGATTCAATGTATGTTTTGATAGTCCTTTGTTATGCTTTGTCAGCCTCTGTGGTATGATGGCGTTATTTATTTATTTATGATTACGTCTATTATTTTTTTTTTTTTTTATGTTAGTGAATGATGTGACGAGCTAGTCGTTCGCCCGGTGTTAAGCGCCACGGCCGCCCATAACAGTACAGTGTCACTCGGAACAATAACACAGAGTTTCGCGCGACACTGCACTGCGCACATTATTCTGAGACATGTCTCAGGATGACGTGCGCAGTGCAGTGTCACGCGAACCTCTATACTTTAGAGTTCCGAGTGATACTGCAGCTGGTATGGGCAGCCGTGTCGTTTAACATCAGGCGAACGGCTAGCTCGTCACGTCATTACTTAACATAAAAAAAAAACGAAATTTGGATTACAGATACGTTATTACCACATCGGACACATTCATCTCTGAAAAATTGTATACGTTACGTTCGGTTTTGCAACTTACAAGTTTAACTTAAGCTTGTGGATGATTTTATCATTACAGTCTTTGTTGGAGATGAAAATAAAATCTATACCTTCATTGAGTATTATTAATCTCATTTGATACAGAAGAGTCGAATAGTGGTATTAATTATTTTGCTTAAGATGCTTTTGTATTCTTTTTATCTTTACTGCCCATTCAAAGTTGGCCCATTTGATTCGATTAATAGATGGACTAATGCAAGTAGCTATGTGCTCAGCTATATGAAGGAGCTAGGGTAGATGCTGGCAGAGGGACATCCACAATACATCCCATGCGGGACGTCAGTGCAAGCCTTACCAGCCCCAAATAGAATTAGAACCTCTTATACATTCAAATGCAGGGACGTCTGTTATCAGTCCTGTTTGTCGGTCCTTACAGCTACAAATGGCCGCTGTATAATTATTATCAGCCTGATTTATGAGAAGGTACCGTTGGCAGAATATAAACGGTAGCATTACGAGGTGCTTTACCGTCCTCCAGGTTAATATGCGCGGTAATTGTGAAGATATTTCGCAGGTTTAGGTAATGAGTACGTTTTTGAAAGGAACAAAGTTTTTTTACGTATAATAGCTTTATTTTAAAATCACTCTACGCTAAGTGTAGGTATACAAACTTGAGTACTATGCCTGCAACGGCTATAGACTAAAATTAGTACATTAAAAGAATGTAAAAAAATATTATATGATTTACTTTTTTACATGAGAAATGTTTACAATTATTGTGCATATCATTAGATATATTATTTATTTATTTATTAGATACATTAGATATATACGTATATTGTTTTACACAGGTTACGTTGAGTTCAGAATGCCACATTATTAATAAACACTAATTTAACCTTTCTTGCCAACTGTATAAGCAAGCTGTTTGTCATTGCACTATTTCTGCTACAAGTTAATGACGTCATAAATTCTGCATTAAATTCAGGCTGCACGCTCAGTTATATCAATAATAATATAGCAAACATGATGTAAATCATGCCAATATTTGATACACATATCATGGCCATTATAAGTAAGCATAGATAATATAATATCAAATTCTTACAAATATTTTAGGGGGATTAAGGATCTTTGATTGCAATGCAACAAGAGAAATTTTATTCTTAATTGGAACATTTCCTATGAAACTGAGTACCTACGTATTGAAACAATTAAATCCATACAAATTTATGTTTCTATCTGTTGCAATTGAGTTACATTATCGCCTAGCTGGTTTGTTTGATAATTTAAGAAGCCTGCCAGATTTTTTTTCCAATAGAAATTTCCCATTCTTAGCTTACAGTATTTTTTCAGATAAAGCAGGATCCGTGCTCTTTTTTAATATACTACTTACGTATTTGTTTTAACGAAATCAATACGGGAGCGACATTTTTATTTCTTACAATTTTGGACACTATGTAACATTTAAATATCGGGAATATAAAAGACTATTTCTATTTGCGTATACACCTCAAGCAGACCAGCTCCCGCAAGCAGTACCCGTTCACAAGCTTTAGCTTACAGATTTACAAATTAAAAAATGAATTAAAAAAAATCCATATCAAAATTAGCAAGTCCTCCTATCTCCACCGCTATCTTAAATCTGAAAAGCTTACCATTAAAAGTGCACTAATGTCCCTCCCGTTTCTCTTGCAGGAGCTTAAAGTTATGGCGCTCGTTGGAATTGCAGATTTTAAGGTTGTATCAATGGAGGAAACTGTTCTTCGTCTTTTAAGCCATTGCCGTTGGTGAGTATTGCTTTATTGTTTCATATTTCTTGTATTGATGTTGAGGTTTTATGTTGGTATTATGTATTTATATTTGTATTTATTAGTGGTATAAGAACGGCAAATCCAATTACAATTATTATTAAATACTTACATGCAATGTCAAGCATGTATGATATAACATTTAAAAAATAAATAATAAATAATCAAACCATAAGTAGGAAATCTAATAAACTAATAAAATAATCAATAAAAAAGTATATAAAAGGTTGGGAATTATTTTATGTACCTATCTACCAGAGGTTATATCCATTATTTATCGGTTTTCCCGTTCTTTTAATTTTCCGTTATAAAAAGTATGCTGTGCTCACACCGTTCAAATGTGTCAAATTTAATTTGAATCATTACCTACTTTACATAACTTCTAGATAATAAATTGTGAACTGGAAATAACCTTCTAACAGGTGAACAGAAAGGGTAAAACTTAAAGATTTAAAAAGTCTAACGTCTCACAATAATTATCATCAAATTTTATTAAAAAACATGCTTTAGTTCAAATCAATTTTGTTTTTTGTTTTTTAACAATGCATCAAAACATCAAACTAAAATAAATCTAGCATAGACATGAAAAATGTGAAACCGCATGAAATATACAGCCGCGGTATCCATAGTTCATGCGCTATGTCCGACGCATACACACCATTCCCTTGACGTTCTAAATTCACTGGATGCCGATTTTAAATTCAATTCAGTGGAATTGGATTTCTCAGTTCTGTATGTCGTTGGCGTGCGTCGGCAGCTGCGACGATGAGTGCTCGAAGTTCTGCCGGGAGTTGTGCGAAATAAAACAAACGCGAGTCGAATACAGCGCCAAATTGAATTAAACTTGCATTGTTTTGAAAGTGTTTCTAAGGTTGACGATATACATTTTTGGAAGAGCTTCTATTGCATTTTGTGCCATATAAATTATTTAATATGTTGCCATCATGTTTCGTACTACAGTTTAGTGAAGCGATCACGGAATATTGATAGCAATGCAACAGGAGAAATTTCAATCCTAATTTTAAAATGTCCATACTAACACATAAGCTGCATATTGAAACTGTCAAATTCATCAAATATTTTATTTCTAGTTGTAGCAATCAAGTTACGTAATCGCCTTGGTAGTAGTGGTATATGTACCATAGTGATTAAGAATTAGTATTTACATTACAGATTTGTAAATAAAAAGGTTTTAGTCACACAAAATGTTAACCAAATCAATATTTTGATAATAGAACTAGTATCTTAAAAGTGTCACTATTCTGATTATGACTAACTTCATTTCATTGTACAGCCTCTGTGGTGTGGTGGTCGGCTCATAACCAGGAGGCAGCGGGTTCAATTCCCGCATCAAGACAAGTATTTGTGCACAGAAATAAAAAGCGAAAATACTTGTTCTGAGTCTGGGTGTTGTGGGACCATGGTCTTCGTAGTTCTTGGGTCCCTAGACACGGAATCCTAGTCCGGGTCCAGGTTCTATGTATGTGATCGTTGGGCGTTATTATTATTATTATTGTTGTAAGTCGGAAGCCTTTGCACGGCTTAGAAATCCTGACAACGAGACTAACCACTTGCATACACGAGAGAAGAAGATAACACACAATAAAATAATAGCGAAAAAAACAAGTTTTATTATTATATGAAACTAAAAATCAAACACGTATTGTGATAAAACTTTTCTTCTTGCGAAGTGTCTGAAAGCAAAAAAGAAATTGCTTCCACCGAGTTGTGGAACTGTAAGTTGTTCCTAGCTCTTGTAAGTTTTACAACTCGTTATCAGATAAAACTTGCAGTCTGATGCGACTCGGACACTAAATTCTTTAGAGTGAGAAAAGATTTTTCTGAATAGTCAATTTTCTATGCTACGTTAGTAGACAGTGTAATAGTTCTAGAAGCAGTTAGGAATCAAAATTTTCTGCACGTAGAAAGACTTTATCCTAGTGACACCAGGTATTTCGTTTCCCTTTGTTATAAAGTCGGTATCTACTAAAATAATGGTTTTCAAAGTATCTTTTTCTTTTTCAGATAGAAGAAGATTCCTGCTCTTCCTGTAATTTTTATCTGCCATCGTGTTAACCATCTTTCACTTCTTTACAACAAAAGAATATTTACATGTAAAAGGTTAGTAAATGCTCAAATAACCATAATTATACCCATTTCATATTATCAGTTGAATTGCATTTACGTTCCATTAATATTAATGTAACATAACAGCGGGTTCGATTCCTGCGGCAGGACAAGTATTTGTGCACAGAAAAAAAAAACACTCGTTCTGAGTCTGAGAGTTGTGGGACCATGGTCCTCGTAGTTCTTGGGTCCCTAGGTACAGGGACTCTTAGTCAGGGTCCAAAATCCTATATATGTGATCGTTGGGCGTTATTATTATAACTGTACCAGGCTAAAATATTTTCCAAAAAGTCTATCTTAGGTACCTGACGTCTTGCAGCAGGTGCATTGTTCTAACTTCTAATCGCAACTCCAAAAACATACGTATGTTCCTAGAAGTAAATAGCTTCTATTTTGCTAAAGGGATTTTTTGCTTTAGCGTAACTGTACTAAAGTATTGTTACGTAAATATTCGTGCACTTAGTAGAAAATGTACAGTGCTGAACAACTGGAGGCCGTTACAAGTTACAACAGTGGTGACGTATTTTGCAACTGGAAGAGGCGTATTCTGTAACAGACTGCATTTTGGATAATGACACTCATTAGTATACGGATAAAATGCTTAACTTCGTTTTCTGCTTCATTGTGTGGTATTCATGCTAAATAAAAATAAAGATTTTGTATAATACTGAGCTCAACACGCGATAGCAGAAAGTTACGAGTTCTTACAGGGAAACAGTTATTTGTGGGGAAAATTGCGAAGAAATTAGCCCGAAACCTTGTCTTCTGAGATGTAGGTTGTGGGTTACACTTATGGACAACCATTTATGTGATGTGTGATGGACATCGATGTTTGTTCTGTGTCTGGGTGTTATATTGTATTCTATGTTATATTTACAAACAAAATTATCTAAGTATTGTATCAGTTATCTGGTTCCCATATTACAAGCTTTGTTTAGTTTGAGGCTAGATGGCGCTGTGTAAAATGTCCACGACTATTTATTTATTTTTGTAATGATCTATCTAGCTCTGTCTTATTTTAAACAAAATAATTACAATGTACCAATCGCAATGCAATGCAATGCATTATTATGAAAGTTATCGAATACGTATATATATAATATAATATATAGTAGGTACGTTATAAATATGAGATGGAATCAAATTATTTCACCCATTTTTAACGACTAATATTGAAAGTGAAAGTAGAAGTTTTGTATTTTTTTCAATGAGTAAGTGACGAGCTAGTCGTTCACCTAATGCTAAGCGACACGGCTGCCCATATCAGTTACAGTACTGTTACTGGAACTCCAAAATATAAAGTTTAGCGTAACATTGCACTACGAACATCATCTTTAGACATCAGCACAGTCTGGTAATAAGATTACTCGACTGCGAGATCAGATCATTAAGTTTCAATTGCCCAATAATTTCACTAGCTACAGCGCCCTTCAAAGCAGAACTTGCGAACTACTGCTTGGCGGCAGAATAACTGGCAAAGCGGTGGTACCTACGTAGACGAACTTTGCAGAAAAATCCTACAACCTAGTAAATTATATTATGGGAATTACGATTTTGTATCGTTATTGTTTATTGTTAATGTTGTTATGATTAATCCCAACGTATCATATATATATATAGGATACAATATAGCTCGTCGACATTCATCAACCCAGTAAACCCAGATTTAAATTTCACAGCTTCATTTTTGCATAAAAGCGTGAAGTACATCGACAATGTTATTGCGAGATGATACTGGTACTCGTTCCAGAATAAGGATATATGATGTCCATTTGGCCCAGCACCAACCGCTGTCGAGTCCAATTAACATGTTGATAATAAAGCGTTGTGCCACTGTTTATTTTATAAGCGCATTTGACTTCTTTTTGGATAGAATAGAAATCTACTTTTTCATTTTTTTTTTATTTTTTATTTATTTATTTAGGATCAACAAACAGTACACAACAAACATAATCTTAAAGTAGTTTAAGCCTTAGAATGTAGGTAGTTAGTGTACCAACAACGCTGACCACAAATTAATAAGAAATATAACAAAAACAGAACAGAGAGATGTAACTTAAGATATTTAGTAGGTAACTGATTCCTAACTATCGCCTTAAAGTGAGTATCTAATTATATACTATAAAAAATAAAAAGTGTTTCTAGCATTCTAAATTACAATCCAAAGGTAAAAAAGAAACCTAAGATAGTTGTCGTAGTCGGTAGGCCAATAGCAGTGATGATGCAAACATATCCACGAAGAAATAGACAAGGCAGGTACATGTAAGACAAGCAATTTCATTATTTTTATATACTTAGACATATTACTGTTCTCGTATATTGAAGTAAAATTTTTTTACGCACGATTGAATTGGGGTGTAAGCTGGTGAATGCCGAAGTCGAATGGAAGTTGAAGTTGGTTCACGTAGACCTCTATTGTCCACAGCGCATAGTAATAATATGGTATTATTATGCTGGTATATCCGGTAAAATGACAATTTATAATTGTCGAGATGGCGACATTAACATTAAACAATGCAAAAACAAAGTTACATATACCGGCCGATAGATGGACATAAACTAAAGAAGTTATACTTCAGTCGTGAGGCCTAAAACATACTCGTTTTACTAAATAAATACTATAATATAAATACTTTCGCTATTTTTTCTTGCTGTGATATTTTTTATTTTATGTTTTGGCTCCACACTTTTGTGTATTTAGCCAGTGATAATTCATCAAGTTATCGATATTTCACGCAAATATGTGTCAAGTCACAGTCGAGGTCATCAAATCAAGTCAGTTTAGTCAAAGTCATACTCCTAGTAAACTTTAAGCTTCTATGGAGTTTTGGAAACAGCACGAAAAGAAATGTTCACCATCATTATACCACTTTCCCACACACACACACTTTCCCTGTAATTCAGCACTTAACGAATAAAATGCCACCAATTTTATGCACTAACACTGAAGATAACATAAGTTTTGGAAAACAATACAATGCGGCGACACGATCTTTTTCGTTTTCCCGCCAAAAAAAACCTGCTGTGATGTCTATCTGTTGGCATTCTACTAGGAGATACCAAAATAAATACCCTACAAATCTATAAAATATTTTCTATCTATTTATTTATCTATAGGATTACAGCAACGCATGCTTAGTAAAAAACAATATAAAGAAGTCCGGTTGGTATTTCTATTATGAAGTGAGTCCACATAATCCAATCTTATGATAACAAGAGGCAATGTCGTCATCGCAAAATTTGACGTTTGTGGTTTTAATATAATACGTAAAGATGTGATCTTTATAAGACTAAGGCTACATTGAAACATGTTTTTCAACGTTTTAAATTGGTCTTGTGATGCGTATGAGTCTCAAATAAAAGTGTATAAACATTGTCTTTGGATTTTGAGTTTTTTATTCTATTTCATTCCTGTGATTTTTTATTCGTGAATTTTTCTCGTATTTTTTTTGCTTACTAGATCCATACCATACTCTGAATAATTTCACTGATATAATGTAGTCAAGAACCGTCTAGGGCAAATTATACTGATGGGAAATACGGAAAGAAACAGCAAACGTTGCTTACAAGTCTACAGGCATAAAATTTTATTGCGTTATCCAATCATATTATTGCCTGATTTTATTGTTGTCAGAAGTGTTTTATTTTTATGGCAAATTATATTTCGATCTGCTATCATTCTATAAAATAAAAGTGATCACGTAAAATATTTTGGATGTATGTATAGCTTTGTTTCAAGCATTGAAATTAGAAAATTGGACATATTGGCATACATTATAAAATTAACATTGTAATGATCCGGGTACAGTGGTATATCCGGGTATGTTGACACATATAAAATGGCCAACCATCTCTTAAAAGTAACAAACGACGTTTAACAATTTTTGAAAACTTTACTTTTTAGTTTCTAAACCCAAAATGCAATTAATATAACGTGTGAGTATTTTACACTAGGATGCTCGCGGCAAGTTATAATTATGTGCTATTTCCTACAAGCCAGAGCCATAAAACTAAAATTAAGTTTCATACAGCACTTACTAAAACAACTTGCCCAACTACTCCATTAGATTTTCAAAACAATAGGTTATAATGTATACAGTGGTTAGTGTGGTTAGCTACTTTTCAAATGACACAAGCAATTCCCAATTAGCTTTAAGAACCAACATAAAAGCGAAATACTTTTTATACAGTCATATCAAGTATTAGTGATTATTTTCTGCTGGCAGACACCCTAATAGCTCCGCCTAAAACATTCACCCTCACATGTAGAAACTTCTTCAAAAAATATAAGCCACAGTATCTATCGTTTATAATTCTCATCCAATGTTGGATTACTGAACAGTACTCTTGTGCCAATACGTTAAATTGGCCGAAGCCCAAGCCAGTCGCGCTTGTGTTCAATTAATGACACTGGAGGCTTGTATTGTTGTTTGAAATGCAGCTCTATGTACAGAGCTATATTCACTTGATTTCTGTTATCTATACATATAAAATTCAAAGTTCTGACTTATATATCAACGCACAGCCTAAACCGCTGGTCCTAGAGACTTGAAATTTGGAGGGTGTGTTCTTTGTAAAGTAATAATAAATAATAATAATAATATGTGTGTGGACAAGAAAGGGCTTTTCAAAATTCCACTCAGGGTGAAATGGATGGTTGAATTATTATTTTATTATAAGACACGCGGGCGAAGCTGCGGGCAGAAGTTCGTTCTTTATAGTCTAAAAGACGAATACAATTTTTTCGACAGAATCACTTTAAAGTCTAAAGTGATTATGTTTAAAGTTATAAATATATATTTTATTACATATACATACATAACATAAATAAATAAAACGTACGTTTCGTCACTGTTCATTCTATTAATTGTCGCTTATGGTCGTACATTTAAATCGTCTTTATATTTAGTTGCACGTTGTTGTAGAGCATTGTTTTGGCCGTACAGTATCGGCTATATCGGCTTTCTACACGAGTCGGTACGCGGAAACTGTAAGGATTTACTGTACTTGGGCTTTGGATGCAGTTAGCTTTTGTTTATGAACCTTAGATGCTGTTATAAACTGGCCTAATTTCATTTCATTCAGGGGATTATGCTTTTATTTCAAGATATCAGTATGTTTTCTAGACGTTTCACAAAAACCATAGATTTCCAGGCTATTCTAATTATGAAGATGTTTACTACGTGACGAAATTAAATGTGTATTTTAAAATTTTAACGATTTCATGGTTATAATTTAATATCTGATTGGAATAATTATACATTTTTTTTAAACAAATGACCAATGTTTGTAATATTTAGTGAACATTTAATTGGTTATCTTTGTGTCTATTCATGTCTGGCGTACAAAAAGCCTTGAATAAATTTTCTTTGCGGAACATCTTCCTTCGCAGATAATGTAATGAGGGTAAATTCAATTACCGACGCTCTTTTGTTTTTTTCTGTACCAAAACCACCGAAAACCTTGATGGAAAGTGCACATTTGGTGCTTGGCTGTACATCGACAGTTTGTACAGAGCGAAGCATGGACCAACAAAACAGCCGCTCCCCCCTTACTTCCCGCCTCCCCTCAGTCGTGAGGGAAAGAGCTGGCGACGTCTATTCAAATATCCCTGCCTGTTCGCACCCCTCTCCGCCCGCCAGCGCCTCGCAGTCTCGTTCATATTTCGGGTTCCTATTTTGCGCAGCATCCCCGGCCACCCAATTGCAGTCGACAGACTTGGTAACGGCACATGCGCGGTTTTCCACGCTCTAATTTCAACTCTAACGCGATGGACTTTATGTTGAGGTTTCTGTCTACAGTACGGGCGTGTTTAAGCTGTATAAGACATGGTGATCTGCCTCACCTCCCGAAGCCCGGAATATAGGGGTAGAGATTCAGTACAAGTAGCGTGTAGGGGCGCGGCTCGCCGCAAAGTTAGACGCAACTGAGCTCTGGTCGACGATAGTAATTCACGTTTACTCAGCTAGAATAATTTTGAAGACTGAAAATGGCCGAAGCTTATATTCTAGAACGGTACGTAAAAATGCTAAAGTTCTAAATTTATATTGAAGGGTTTTGTTCGGTAAAGTGTTTGTGCGAATTGATAGCGTCAACGGTTCTCTAATACGATTTGCCACCTTCATTCACCTCCGTCAGCCGTGACGGGCCCAAAATGTTGTTGGCTTTTTCTTTCCGTTTTACATCAGTTTGTGTTTCTTTTAACGTGTTACTTATTTATATCTTTTTATAGAACAATTTATATTACTAGTTAAGATATTTTGGCTTAAGATGGTTTAAATGAGTATTATTTCCATCTTTTCAGATCTGTGCAGTGGCAGCTGTTACCAGAGGTAAGGTATTGTCTTAATTTTTTTTCTTTTTTATTTAATTGGATGATTGAATATGGGGCATCTGTTTTTGTCGCATTTGATTCTACATATAATTTTGCATTTTGAAGTATGTTTTTTTATTATTTGATAAATGCTTAATAGCTTTTTTATCAAACTTTTTCCAAAATTTTCAGAATGGGTCTACTACGGGTTTTATAATTAAAATTATCAAAGATGTAGTCTCGTAGATGTATCAATTTTCAATGTAGACACTCAAAGAATTATAAATTTACCTACACACAGGTAGGTAAATACGATAGACTACCAAATTTGTCTTTACCAAAAATTAGTATTTAAAAAAAAAAACATTTTTTTAACACGGCAGATTGCCTTTATTTTCTAAAAACTACAATGATTTAATAACTAATACTAAAAACTACCTACTACTACTACTACAAAAAAAAAAAACATTCGGACTACTGGCCGCGATGACCTATAGACAAAAAAAAAACATTGTTGTCAGTATTAATACCCATTTATAATTATTACAAGTATAAATTACATAATAATTCATCTTTATTCAAATAATAACTAGCGCCATCTCATGACGTTTTGAACCATCTTCAATCCAAAATTAATAATCTTATCAAATAAAATGTCTTGATTTAATAATACTTATTATATGCTTATATCGTACAGAATAGACGAAGAATCAAAAAATCCTATTGTAAAAGTTAGTTTTTAGAAACAAACCCCCAAAGATGTATGTAAAGACGAAAAAGTACGCGGGCCACTTTATAACACGACAATCAGTTTTGTTTGTAATGAAACACCAAAAACAAATATTCATAAACATTCAGGTGTATCCACCCCCACCCTGATATCATTTCACAGTAGGAACGGCCCCAGGGGGGGTCATATTTATAGCCACGACGCAAAATGTAATAGGAAGAGCAAATAAGGATTTTGTTATCCTGAGCGCGTAGACTTGTTTGTTGAAACAACGTTGTAAAACGGGACTCGTACATTTTTATGACTATTGAATTTATAATTCACGTTTAATTCTGTACGATAAAAATATTAATGATACTCCAAAATTACAATTCACAATGATACACTGCGTACTTGCATAATAAGTTCTACTTAAATGATATTAACTGAAAGACATAACAGACAAAAAAAACTTAAACTAATGCGTAATTTGATATATTTGCCAATGTGAAACAAAGTCGTGTTAGTTACACCATTTAAACTCAAGAACGGCTGGACCGATTTTCATGATTTTTGTGTTTTTGGATTGATGACCATTCGGAATAGGAAAATTACAATCCTAAATATAAACGTTTATTGACTGTTAGGCAGAACGAAGTTCACCGGGTCAGCTAGTACGTTATATACGGTATATTTTTTACAAGATGCTTATTCCTGGAGAGCTGATCATTGTTATCATAGACAGCTGATTCTCATATCAAACCACCTTTTTCACCTTCTATGCTTCTTTTAGATCATAACTATAAGAATTTTACTTTACCGGTCTGTGTCGCATACTCTAAAGCTAATCGAAATTAACATATTTCCGTCTTTTTAAATTCCCCTTTATCTTTAGTAGATAGTAGTACTTTAGTTTTAGAGAATTCGACACAGAATCGACACCAATCCCCTACTAATAAAAATGTTAAAGCCTGCGTAATTTCACACGAGATTCTAACGGATAAATTCTCACAAATTCACTTACGTAACTATTTTGTGTAGGTTACTGTTACTCCGTGGGTAAGCAACCACGCATTAAATATCCACCGAGATAATTTCCCTTTACATTCACTGCACACAACCAACATTTAATTACAAAAGTTGTTTCCGTCGACGGCATCATGTGGATAGCAAAATGGTCTTCCACATTACACGAAGTAGTTTAGCTACTGTTGCCGACCCGTTCGATAAAGCACCCCGCTGGGGTACTTAAGTAGCCTCTCATATGTAGGTATACAGGGTAGGTAAATAGGGTAGGTATACCTACTAAATAGAACTACCCAATAAAAGTTAATAAACATGTCTCGTAAATTAAATCTGAAGAAAAAGATAGTAGAGATAATTTTTTGCTTTTTTGATATACAAATTGTTAGGTCACTAGCAGCCTTATTAATAAACACGAACTAGCTTTAGACTAGTTACACCATCTTTTGTCTCTTTCGATCCAACTAAATATTCCAGTAGCAAAATAAGGACAAAAGCTGAAGTAACTAATCTGAGACTAATACCCGTTTATTAATAAAGCTGTATGTAGGTGTTTAAGTTAGCCCAGGAGTCAACTTTTTGTCGACCATATTTATACCAATTTATTTTTACCGGTTAACTTAAAATTATTAATTACTAATTATTGAACGTGTAGCGCCATCTTTTATTTATTTCACAGAACTATTTAATATATTTAGGATTTTTTTAAATTGTTTCAAAATACTTGTAAGCTGTTTAAAACAATAGAAAAATTAAATGTTTTATTTTCTTCAAACAGGTGATATCAAATGGTAGGGTAGTGGCTTAATAATTTTATTGTACAAACATATTGTATTGCACTTCACACTAATATTATAAAGGCGAAAGTTTGTGTGTTTGTGTGTATGTTTGTTACTCCTTTACGCTCAAACGGCTGAATGGATTTGGATGAAATTCGATACCAAGATAGCTTATACACTGGATTAACATATAGCTTACATTTTATTCCGGAAAAGTGAAAATATCCTGTGGGATGAGCAAATAATTAAAATACTTTTTATCCGCGGGTGTAACCGCGGGGCGCAACTAGTATATTATAATGAGTATTCTATCTTAGTCTAGTACTTAGTTTGCTTAGTTTGGGGCTAGATGGCGTTGTGTTAAATGTTCACAAATATATATATTGATACTTATCATAAATATCATATGCTAAATTATACTGCTAGCTTGCCGAGTAGTTTACAGCATCATCTTGTATCATCACTTCACTCAATAAAAGTTTATCTCTTCACACCCGTAAAGCCTGGTATAAAATTAAAGCTGTAACAACGCAAATGAAACTGAATAACTAATAGCCTACTCAACAAGTCTCACAAAAGGATCTTTTATTACAAGCTTCGCGTAAATTTGCCTTATCCTACCCTCATCCTATTTTAAATATCCCGACACTTTTATTTTATTCCGGAATGAAGTTCCATATAGTCAAAATATTTTTGCTTATAAATGTTTCAAGAATTTTGTCATCACACTAATATTATAAAGGCGAAAGTTTGTATGTGTGTTTGTTTGTATGTGTGTATGTTTGTTACTCCTCCACGCTCAAACGGCTGAATGGATTTGGATGAAATTTGGTACCAAAATAGCTTATACACTGGATTAACATATAGGCTACATTTTATCCCGGAAAAGTGAAATTTTCCCGTGGGGTGAGGAAATAATTATAATACTTTTTGTCCGCGGGTGAAACCGCGGGGCGCAACTAATATTTTCATATGTTTTTACGTGCATCATTCAGGTGCAAAAATAAAGTAATATTATTAAGGTTCTTTTTATATTTCTTTATTTATTAATTATTACTTCTAATAGGTTCTTTTGGATACAATACAAACTATGTAGTAATGGCATACATAATAAAAATGCCCAACAATCACATACATAGATCCCAACTAGAGACTGTATCTAGGGACCCAGTAACTACAAGGACCATGGTCCCACAGCACCCAGTAATTGTGCTTTTTTTCTGAGCACAAATACTTGTCTTGCCGCGGGAATCTAACCCACTGCCTCCAGGTTATAAACCGACCTGCTCAAACATCACACCACAGGTCAGGCTTTCAACGTTTTTAGGTCTATAGAAAATCTTATAAATAAAGAGAAAATGTTACTATAGAAAATATTACTATAGTAATATTTTATCTTTATTTACTATAGTAATATTTTTACTATATTTATAAGATTTTGTTAGAATCACACAAAGTGAAAGAGAAACATTTGTAACAATACAAAACTGCTCCAATCAGAAAAAGTACCATAATTTATATGTAGGTCAGACAAAAGATTTACAAATGACAGCTTTCATGTCTGCATTACTTCTGAAGTAGAGGCGTTTTATTATACAGTAGGTCTACAGGCCCTTTGAAGGACAACGTTTTGATTGATGTGTTACAATGTGTGCCGAGTCAAGAATATGTATCTATTTTATTTCACGATGATCTGAAATATAATTAACCGACTTTAAAAAAGGCGGAGGTTCTTAATTTGACTGTTGTTTTCTGTTTGTTATTAGACTGGGTGAACAGTCCAAAGTTGGTCCAGTTCTGACAATGACATCCATGAGAAAACCATATGTCTGAAGTCAGTTTTTTACGCCTTGCGTTTGTATTAGTATTAAAACTCACATGAGTGTGATTCATTTTTAATTAATATATTTCCGACTATTACTCACGAATATTGTATTGATTTCTCGAGCAGGCTTCGAGCATGTTCGATACTCGTCTTTGGGAGGTGAGTTCACGCAGCGGAGGTGAGCTCACCTGAGGAAGAGTATCGGGTATGCTCGAAACCGAACTCCCGAACAGTTTCGTGCACAAAAAATATTTTGCTTGATAAAGTAAGAAAAAAATATGCTAAAGGAAGAAAAGTTTTTTTTTTTATATTTGGAACGGTTATTGATGCAGGCAACGGCGGTGGTAGCTGTAGTAAAAACTTTGATATGTGTTTATAAATAAGTGAAATGTTCTTGTTAACTTCATACAGACATGTATCTAAGTTGTGTTTTTTATGGAGGTATCCTATTATTTTGCAATCATAGATTAGTACAATAATTTAGTTGATAATGCTGTTTTGTAAATAAAATTATTATTTATGTATATAACTTTGAGTTGTAATCGGTTTCACCATAATCTGTGAAAGCCACACAAACAAACGAACAACGTTTTGTTACATTTCTTTCGCAAATGAGTTGTACTCCATATTCCTACTGTAACTCTATTATTCATTAGTAAACCACAAATGAGCGACGTTTTTTATGTTATTCTAGCTTAGAATAAGTAATTTAGCGCATAACTAACTAAAACTGAAATTAGAGTCATACTCTACTTTTTATATCTATGTACAAACCGTGCTCGGAATCCGTCCCCGCCCGCGAGCACACAATCTAATACGTATGCTAATTTATGATGGCTCGCTGGAATTATAGATGTCGCCCCGGGCGCGAAATTACCACTCCCCTCTCCCCCTGGTCGCCCACCGCCGGCCCTGGCCGCCGCCACCGCCATCTTGGAATTCGGCTCGATGCTACAGGGTTGCTGGCAAAAATAAAATGTTGCAGAGTTTTGGCGGGAAAACGAAAAAGGTCGCGTCACCGCATTGTACTAATTTCCAAAACTTGTGTTATTTTCAGTGTTAGTGCATAAAATAGGTGGCATTTTTTTCATTAAGTGCTGGATTACAGGCATGAGTGTGGGAAAGTAGTATAATGTCGATGAGACGTTTCTTTTCGTGTTGTTTCCAAAACTACATACAGCTTCTGGTAAAGTTGCCACCACTTTACTAGGAGTACGACTTGACTAGGCTAGACTATGACTTGACTTGATGACTTGGACTATGACTAGACACAAATATATATTAATTGATTTAAATAATTATCAAATACTTGACACTGGCTAAATACACAAAAGTGTGGAGCCAAAACAAATAAATAAATAAAATGTTCCAAAGCAATATTTTATGTAATGTTTAAAAACTACTAGCTGTGCCCCGAAGTTTCATCCGCGTGTTGGAATTTTTAGCTAAAATTTACTTATTTTTTCGTTCATAAGAACCAACTCTTGACAATAATAAACACAACAAAAACCAATTTGTGAAAATGTTCCACCCGTTCACCAAGAGATTCATTTTTATATATACACTGTTATATGAAAGATTTAGTATGGCCCCGGCAGGGGGAAATGCACAATACATCCTCAGTGGGGATACATAGTAGGACTTAAACTTAAAAAAATGCTACCGCTCAAAAACTTTATATGATAAATGAAAAAATACTAATAATATTAATAATGACCAAAAGGCGGTTCATAAATTCAAAATTAATCTCAAAAGATACAAAATAAGCACTTACATTTAAATTCAAAATGAATTTACAGTTTTCTTGATATAAATTGATATCTAGACTATCTTCTATACAATTTATGAAACTAACTGGTTTAAAACTTAACATTGAATATTGTTAGGAAATTCAAATTGGGTTACACTTCTTTATCAATAAAAAAGTAAAAACTATTTTTTTTTTATGTCTGTCTGTCTGTCTCTGTGAGCACGCATCACTCTGGAACCACTGGACGGATTTACATGAAACTTGGTATGGTTATAGTTAATTTTTTAGAATTGAATTTAGGGTAGGTACCTGGTGTTTTCTAAAACGGCCTTTTGCTCTCCTATCATTTTGTCTTATAATTATTCGTCTTACTTCTCTGTTTTCTTGGACAGCGTTAGGGCGTAAAACTGATTTAAACGTGCGAAGACAGGGCTCAGCTAGTCATGAAATATAATTATTAACATTGCAATAATGGAAACTTGAGAGTCTAGACGCTATAAACCGTAGAAATAGCTATGAACGATTTATTTATGAGCACTAAAAGTACACAAAACAATATAGCTCAATAAAAACAAAAGCATGAAGACAAATGCGTCTTCAGAGAATACTTTCTTCACTTTAAAATGAAAACTCGCTCTAGAAAGGAAACAATAAAACTAGAACATTGCTATAGGTACGTTATTATATTTTTAATGTTCTCGACGCCCGCTTCTATAGTAACAAAGGAGAGAAAAAAGGCTATATCCCGCAACTATCTATATATAGTGCTTAAGTAATATACGTTATGCAAATGCAATTTGAAGTAACAGCTCTCGGCGGGCTTTGGGAAAGTCAGGGCTTTAGTTTGAGCAATAGTGCTAGCTGGTTATGGGTAGACAATATACATTGGCGATGTAGTTTTGCGTTTGCATGCAAACGAGTACAACTAAACCAGCTCCCGGCTATTTTAATCTCTATTAATATAAGTATCTAGTGTGAACTTTAGAAATCATGTGAGGACCATTAAAGCCAAATGCAGCTTTAGCCTATTCCATCGAAATGTAAACAAAAAAAATAATTAAAATCCTGACATAGATTATATATAAAGATTATATTTGCACGTAAAATATGAGATACTACTGTTTGCAAAGAGATTTAACTAGTTTGTAATTCTCGTGAATTAAGCCAATTATATAAAGGAAATAAAAATTGAAATTGAAATTACCGTACCGTACCTATATAGGTACTGTTTCATTAAATATTGACTGCGCTGCTTCGCTCACTTCGAAACGACTCTATCTTGAGCCACAAATGGTAGAACCAATGGCACAGAACTTAGAACGTAATATCTTAAATCACCACTTTGCACTGAAGCCGCATTGAAACCTTACTAAAACACTAGCTTCGCTTCAGTTAAGTTTATAGCGAGAGTGTGTGCAGACGCCTAAATGGGTTCCATTATTTATGCAGATACGGCGACTGCAGTTTGGTAAATTAAGTGCTTATGGCTGCCACACACTGTTATATCAAAGGAACTTGTTATATAAGTACATTATGGCACTTGATACATTGTTATGTGAGCAATAAAAACAAAAAAAAAAAAAAATCATAATAATAATAACGCCCAACGATCACATACATAGTATCGCTTAAGTCTAGTTATTGGCTAGGCAGTAGGTACGGCGATTGAGACAATTTTATATTTCTAGACATTTTTAGTTTTGAGTGTATCATTAAAGGCATATTACACATTCTATAGGTTTATACTCGTAGATACCTATAGAAATATATTATTACTGTGTGTACTCGTCGATGCTAAATTATTTTAAGTAATTAGCTTTTATAACTAAGTACGACGAGAACTTTAAAAATGCACTAGCTAAGCTTCTCTTTGAATCATGAGCTTATTAAAAAATGGTAGACCAGTGGGACTGTAAAATGTATGTCGAGAACAACACTGCATCTTGATTTAAGAATACCGGACAGCAGAATCTCGCTATTAAAACTTTTATTTGACGGCCCGTTTAATTTCCCCGCTGTCGCTTAACTTTTCCCTTTGTTTGAGTTTAAAGAAAAACAGTTTTAAAAGTTTTTCTTGAATCAGCTTCTTTTTCTTGATTGAGTTTTACTCTTGGGCTGACTCTGTGGAAACTGTGCTTAAGATAAGACGTGGCTTCTTTTTCTTTTGTTTGGGCGTTGTTTTTATAAGTTGGAAGAACGGTGTTATTTTGTTTTTGTAGATAGGTTTTTACTGGGTAGTAGGACTTTCTGCAATGTTCGTCTAGGTAGGTACTATCGCTTTGCCAGTTATTCTGCCACTAAGCAGCAGTATTCCGGTTTTAAGGGCAAGCTAGTGAAGTTATTGGGCAAATGTGTCCCTATCATGTACAGCTTAGTAATCAGTAATTTAACCTACTAGATTGTACTGAAGTCTCAGGATGACGTGCGTAGTGCAGTGTCACGCGAAACTTTGTACCTTAGAACTATAATATAATATAACTGTATACGCTCGTTCATACTATCTTCAGTTTTAAAATCAGTTAAGTAATTTTTAATAGATACGTAGAATTTTAAATTTTAATTCATGTTTCGTATAGATATGCTATATTCTATAATATTATAGAAACTGACGTGAGTAGTACTCATCACTACAACTATTACACGGCTAACACTCACGAAATATAGTCGGATAACTCGACCGGTGTTCGGGCAATATAGATGCCCATACTCAAGGATGAAGGATGATATTCTATAAAGTAATTTTTTTTTACTTTTTGATAAAAGCTGAACCATTATCTTAAGATTTGGTAACATTAAAGATGTTCAGGTACATGTACAGGTACATTTTGCTTTCTATTTTAGTCGAACAATAAAACTGTATGGCTCTATTGCTATTATTTTCTCATTTCATCGCGATGCCCTTTCCAGATTTCGGCATCACGTACTGCGTTTGTAGTCCATAAACTATGGAAATCTTTACGCTCGGTAAAGTATTCAGGAGTCAACAAAAGTGGAAGGTCGGCCATTCGGCGCGATAGGTTATTGATCGGAGTCCCTTTTGATTCTAAGTATGGAAATGCACGGACAAAGCCTGCGGGTGTTTGGGGTGGGAGAGACGTAAAACGGATTCTGTGGTTGGATCGTTGTGATATCCATTTGAAAATCCGACTTGGATGGAGCTTTTTGTCTTTGAAACTTATAAATGGTAAGATTTAATCAGAGGACTTAAAAAACAAAACTAAGAAATTGCAAATTCTGACTTTTTAAACTACACTGAAACATGCAAAATAGAGAAAAATAGAGTATTATAATTGTACATAGTTACGATGGCTCAGGCTGTGTTACCTATGTAGTTTATAACACATTATCTAGAATAGTCTACATTATGAACCAAATCCAATAAATATAGATCCTTGTACTAAATTAGCGCTAGTAAATATTTACTTATACAGTTTTACCAACAATAGTACCTAATAATAATTTCGAATAATTTTTGAATGAAATGGATGCACGATTTTAATAAAAAGGTCTTAAAACGCAATAAAGCCAAGCAGACTCGGCGTACCAACTGTAAAGAAAAAGCTTCTGAATTAATTAAAATTTCTCGTTCATCCCTCGTTAGTTTTTGTCTGCAACCCAGACAGGGGGTTAGCTAGACTAAATGGTAGCAGCACCCCTTTTTACCCCCTTTCATCCGGTCTAGTCTCCCCACGCCTATTCATTGGCTATGCCCTTAGTGCCTATATGCTGTATAGGTACGGTAGATAAATCTCGCGTGGTTTTGGCTGTCCGCCAGAGTTGGCCCATGTTTTCCATACATACTTGATTTAGGCGTTAGTTAATTACAGTTATACAGCTACTAAATAGTGATACTGGCTGTAACGACCCTCATGTGGATTTCTCGTTAAAAGCTGGTGCTAAAAATGATTATGGTTGCGTATATATTGATTGTGTGGCGTGCTAGCCCACGAAAAAGTTTCAATACCAGTCTAATAGAGAACTTTTCCAGCTAGTTGCTAGGGGCAACGAATGTTGTTGATATAGACTTCACATGAGAGAAAATTTTATTTTCCGCATTTTGGTTTTTGTAAATATCTTTTTAATTAATATATCTTATACAAAGTCAATCGGCATATCATTAATTCAGCAAACCTATGGACCTCCTTCTATTACAACAAAAGTGTATCGAACTTCGCTTAACTGGTGACCTGTTTTGAACCGAAAGTCCGCGTTTGCAGTAAATGTGTGTGATTTTGATTTTGTTGCTGATTGCGATAATTCTGATACTGATTCACATAAAGATGTCGCTCTCAACCGATAAGAACGAAGATATTTGTCGTGTGGGCGTGCGCATTCCGCCGTTTTGGCCTGAAAAGCCGGCCATTTGGTTCGCGCAGATCGAGGGCCAATTCGCGATATCGAACATTACTACGGACAATACGAAGTTTTTCTACGTTATCGGCCAACTAGACCCGCAGTATGCTTCTGAGGTGGAAGATATAATCATCAACCCGCCCGACACCAACAGGTATGAAAAATTGAAGTCGGAACTTATCAAACGACTGTCCGCGTCACGAGAAAAGAAGGTCAAGCAATTACTTATGCACGCAGAACTTGGAGACCGTAAGCCATCTCAGTTTCTAAGACATTTGCAACATTTGGCTGGACCTGGAGTTCCCGAAGATTTTCTACGTACTATATGGACCAGTCGCCTACCAAGTAGCACGCAAACGATAATCGCTTCGCAGATGATGTCTTCACTGGAAGCGCTCGCAGATCTCGCTGACCGCATCCATGACGTTGTTTCGCCTACAGCGCACGTAGCATCAACATCAAGTGCCATACCAGGAAGCTCTTTAGAAGCCATGAACCAACAGATTGCTGAACTTACCAAACAAGTGCAAGCTCTAACTGCGCAGGTGAACCGGCATTCACGTGCACCGAATCGTTCAAACAAGAAAACGCGCGGTCGTTCTAGCTCCACACGATCACAGTCGAACTATAGAAAATTTCCTGTGTGCTGGTATCATAATAAGTTCGGCAATGAAGCAAGTAAGTGCGTAAAACCGTGCGACTACCATGCGGGAAACGCGAACAGCAGTCGGTAATGGCGACGACCGATTGCCAAACTTCCGGTCGCCTATTTGTCACGGACGGCGCTACGAAGATGCAGTTTCTCATCGATACTGGCAGTGACGTATGTGTCTTCCCCCGATCGGCACTCAAGGAACGTCGTGAGAAAACAAATTATGAGCTGTGTGCGGCAAACGGTACACCCATTTCTACTTACGGCTACGCTCATTTAGTGCTGAACCTAGGCTTGCGCCGTGACTTCACTTGGCGATTCATCGTAGCGGACGTTACAAAGGCCATAATAGGTGTAGATTTTTTATCATTTTACAACCTCATCGTGGATTGTCGAAATCAACGTTTAATCGACAACACTACAAGCCTTACGTCCCCAGCTTCACCTGCACAGTCAACTGGGAACATTTCATCGGTAAAAGTTATTTCTGGAAATTCCGTATATCATAACATACTAAGCGAATACCCTGAGATTACTCGACCTTCCGGTGTCCACCGTGTTCCGAAGCATAATACCATGCATCATATACAAACTACTGCAGGGCCGCCAATAAGCAGCACACCACGAAGACTAGCACCGGATAAATTAAAAATCGCAAAAGACGAATTTGCAGATATGTTGAGGAACGGAACAGCCAGACCTTCAAAGTCACCATGGTCATCACCACTTCATCTTGCGCCTAAAAAAGATAACGGCTGGCGTCCATGCGGTGACTACAGAATGCTCAACGCTAGAACCGTACCAGACAGCTATCCCATTCGACACATACATGACTTTGCACATTGTCTCTCCGGCTGTCAAGTATACTCGGTTATCGATCTCGTAAAAGCTTATAATCAAATTCCTGTCTGCCCTGAGGATATTCCGAAGACCGCAATCACGACGCCGTTTGGTTTATACGAATTTCCGTTCATGACGTTCGGACTACGTAATGCCAGTCAAACGTTTCAACGATTTGTGGACGAGATGCTTAGGGGCCTTGAGGAGTTCTGCTTCCCGTTTCTGGACGATTTTTTGATCTTCTCACCTGATCAGGAATCACACAAGAAGCACCTTCATCTGCTCTTCAACAGACTCAAGGAATACGGCATGGTAATCAACACGAACAAGTGCATATTCGGTGTATCAGAGGTAACGTTTTTAGGACACAGCATCTCAGCAGCTGGGACTAAACCATTACCATCGAAGGTAGAAGCGGTTGCGAATTACCCACCACCGAAAACCGTCAGAGAACTGCGAAGATTCCTAGGAATGGTGAACTTTTACAGAAGGTTTATTCCTGATGCAGCGCGGCATCAAGCGCCTCTGAATGCACTGCTCACAGGATCAGTTAAAGGTTCACATCCCGTGCATTTATCAGAAGAAGCTACTAAAGCATTCATCACCTGCAAGGAAAGTCTCTGCCAAGCAGCACTACTCGCTCATCCAGACTGCCAAGCGAAGCTCGCTATAGTCACCGATGCTTCAGACACAGCAATGGGCGCAGCTTTACAACAGCATAAAGACGGCATGTGGGAACCTTTAGCATTTTTCTCTCGAAAGTTTTCACTATGTCAACAGAAATACTCGCCTTACGATAGGGAACTTCTCGCCATCTACGAAGCAATAAAATACTTTCGTCACATGGTGGAGGCGAGAGACTTTATTATTTACACTGACCATAAGCCCATAACTTTCGCATTTCATTCACGAAAAGAAAAGTGCTCACCAAGACAGTTCAGACATCTGGATTTTATTTCACAGTTTTCTACAGATATCAGGCATATTTCAGGAAAGGATAACGTTGTGGCTGACAGTTTATCACGCATCGAAGAGATTACTCAGCCCATCGATCTATCCAAGCTTGCTCAAGCACAAAGCACAGATCCTGAACTAGAACAACTTTTGGATAGCGATACTTCTCTACGCTTGACAAAAATCAAACTGCCTGGATCTCACACAGAAATCTATTGTGACAAGAGCAGCAATGTGGCCAGACCTTATGTGACCAAAGACATGCGACGGCAAGTGTTCGAAAACTTGCATTCTTTTAGCCACCCTGGCATAAATGCGACGACGAAACTGATATCGGAACGCTATGTATGGCCTAGTATGCGAAAAGATTGTAGAGAGTGGACTCGTTCCTGCCTAGCATGCCAACGATCAAAAATAACACGTCATGTCTCATCTCCATTAGCATCATTCAGCTTACCTCGAGCCAGATTCATGAAAATCCACATAGATTTGATCGGACCTTTACCTCTTTCACAAGGGTATCGTTACTGTCTCACATGTGTAGATCGCTTCACACGATGGCCCGAAGCTATACCATTACAGGAGATAACAGCTGAAACAGTGGCAAAAGCTTTAGTTCACGGATGGATATCCAGATTCGGCTGCCCTGAAGATATCGTCACTGATCGTGGTCGACAGTTTGAATCAGAACTTTTTAAGCATTTGTCCCACATCATCGGATTTCAACGCAGACGAACTACAGCCTACCATCCAGCATGCAATGGACTCGTCGAAAGATTCCACAGACAGCTTAAAGCCGCCATTACATGTCATGCGACCAGCAGCTGGCTTGAAACACTTCCACTTGTACTACTGGGAATCCGGGCGGCATTTAAGGAAGACTTACAAGCGACTCCAGCTGAACTCGTATATGGAGAGACACTACGACTCCCAGGTGACATTTTTTGTCAATCGGCTGATGGCACAGAGGACTTGACAGTATACACTGAAAGACTGCGCACATTCGCCAAAAATTTGTTGCCATTACCAACTTCTCACCATGGGAATAACCGCTCCATATTCATTTTCAAAGATTTAGCAACAGCATCCCACGTCTTTCTAAGAGATGACACCTCGCACCCATCTTTTCAAGCAGCTTACACAGGCCCGCATGAGGTGATAGAACGAGGGGATAAAGTTTTCAAGCTCCGCATAAAAGGCAAAGAAGTCACTGTATCAGTCGACCGCATTAAACCTGCCTACATACTTCGTGAGTTGGACCATTCTCCCGCCGTGGCAGCACCCGAGACCCGAGACGCTCCAGTGACCACCACTCGATCAGGACGAACAGTGCGTTTTCCAGAATATTATCGCCCGTAGGACGGTCTCTGGAGGGGAGTGATGTGGCGTGCTAGCCCACGAAAAAGTTTCAATACCAGTCTAATAGAGAACTTTTCCAGCTAGTTGCTAGGGGCAACGAATGTTGTTGATATAGACTTCACATGAGAGAAAATTTTATTTTCCGCATTTTGGTTTTTGTAAATATCTTTTTAATTAATATATCTTATACAAAGTCAATCGGCATATCATTAATTCAGCAAACCTATGGACCTCCTTCTATTACAACAAAAGTGTATCGAACTTCGCTTTAATTGTTTTATTCAAGCCTTTGTCTAGAACATTACATTAGCAAACAACAAAATCCATAGCTTTGATTTTTGTGTTTGAAAAACATGAGTAGGTTTAAAAATAACTATATAATTCAAATGCTAAATAATATTGTATCGCAAAATGGTAAACTAGCCGTCTGCCTGATTGGTAATTTGAATGCTTTTATTAGATTAAAGAGTATTACAGGCACCACTGAAGAAAAGAGAACACTAAGAATAATCCAATGAGCAGTATAGCCATTTTTTCTAAAAACCGACAATCATGACTTGATCACCTAGTTTAATGGCAGTTCAGTCAAATTTCAGTTCACCTCTTTCAAAGCAACTATTCTCATTAACAAATTAAACTGTAAAGTTGTGTAAAATTACACACACGACGTATTTTAATATGTAATCTCCACAGTGTGTCCGAAGTTAAGTCGTTAGCTAAAATATTAAGAGCAAAGTTTTTGTTAATGGCATCAAGTTTAATGTAGGCCTATAAGCACGTGCTCTTACAATTATTATGTTCACATATAATGTTTCTTGATTATTTGATAAAATAAATAATGAAATAATAATAATAACGCCCAACGATCACATACATAGATCCTGGACCCTAATTAGAATTCCCTGTGTAGGGACCCAGGAACTACAAGGACCATGGTCCCACAATACCCAGACTCAGAACAAGTATTTGCGCTTTAGTTTTCTGTATTTAATACATCGCCCAACGATCACATACATAGATCCTGGACCCTAATTAGAATTCCCTGTGTAGGGACCCAGGAACTACAAGGACCATGGTCCCACAATACCCAGACTCAGAACAAGTATTTGCGCTTTAGTTTTCTGTATTTAATACATGAAAAAAAAAAAGATTTACCTAATTTGTGAATTGTCAAGAGAAAATATTGTGTTTTTATCATTTGATTTCAAACTGTGTACATATTCCGTAAATGGATTACATTTATTTACGACCAATACGAAACTTTTAATGCTCTCATAAATATCAAACTCTAAACATCCACAACCAAATTATGGACACATATGGCACAAACACAACCCCGAACAAAGTAAAAGTACCGCCTGTTAGTCAGCATATTGAAATGTAGCATTTGGGACGAAGCGTTGCAGAAGTTACGTCTCCCGGGAAAACAGCCAATATGAGATACCGGCGGTAAACAATGGTACGCTTACCTATTGGGAGGTGAAATATGGTTTATCTACCCGAGTTAATTAACGTGGAGTCCAAATTTGTTTGGAAGGGTTGCTTGATTTTGCTTAGTATAGTTTGGGATAACAGGATGTTTTGCAAAAAGTATCTCAATAAACTTTGCTTTCGAAACGGAAGCTTAATCCTTGTAATCCATTTAAAGTCAATAGATAAAACGAATCTAGAAGAATGCTTAAAAGATAATCTTTTGTTGTCAGTCTTTCTTAATCTTCTTTCAATAGCTTTACGATTTTTGTCGCAGTTATACTAATGATGGTACCGAAAACCGATTTTTGTTTGGAACCAATCCCTATTAAAGTGTATAAAGTGCAAATACTGGTCCTATGTTTGGGTGCTGTGGGATCGTGGTCCTCGTAGTTCCTGGGTCCCTATATACAGGAAATCCTAATTAGGGTCCAGGATATGTGATCATTGGGCGTTATTATTGTTACCATTATTATTATTTAGTTTTATCTAATCTTTAACCGTACTTATTTGCAAATTACAAATTGTTTATTGCAAACCACTATTTAGGTTACATATTAAAGTGAGATGAGAAATCTGCCTTTTGCTTTAGTAATTAAACTGTGTTATAAAAGGCAGAGTCTTCCCGTAAATGATCTGAAAGTTTTACAATAGTAGACCATGTTATTTATATACCAAATTATCCAATATTTGATTTATTTTTCTATGTTTAATTATGTTTATGTTCGCCTAAAAATTGGATACATACCTATGAGTTTAAGCGCTGGAAGGGACTCATTTTATGTTTCTCATCCATGACTTCATTGTGTATACTCAGCTTAAAGCTTGGTGCCATTTACCGTCATTACTTATATACTATGTGTGTATGTTCAAAGTGCTTATATATATTGTATACCTAACTCGCCTCTCGTTTATACGCTGTCAGACAGGGTGTACGTCAAACATAAAACGATCCTCTCACCTCTTTAGTGAGTTAGAGTCTCTTTAGTCACTACTATCATAAAATTGAGTTCAACGTACGCGAGCAAACAATTCATCTGCCTCCACACTGTAGTCCCTATTAATTCATCGTAAAGCAGAATTGCTGACGTTAACCTGTAGCTAAACTCAATTAATTAGGCCTCCCCTTGGGTCTTCACTCTTCAGTTTGCGAGAGCTTGATTACGTTATCGGCACGGTATTCACTCCTCACACGTATATAGTACCATATACGAGTAGCATACGATATAAAATAGAAGAAGCAAGAATATGTAACGGTTCATAGATACTTACTGTCTATTATTATAGGTATATGTACTGAGTTAGGGACATTTTTAAACTCTAATGAAATCTCCAAACATAATAAATTCAATACACATTCAATAATTTTTAAGGGAATCATACAAATAGAACATTTCTATTTCTATACATCAGAAAAGTTATGCTATGTCATTTGTTTTGAAATATTTAGTTAAACCAATTTAAGTTCTTAATTTAATTTCATTGAATAAATCTAAATAGTTAAATCAATATATTTCATCACCATTATATTAATTCCCAGGGCTTGTAATTTAAGCTCCGATTTCTTGTACTACACCTAGCTAGGAGTCTGTTTACTTGACGTGTAAGATTAATAGTGGCTCGACGACACTACACAGACCTCGGGGAGACGAGGGGTGGGGTTGTAGGGAGTTCTGTTCCAGCCACCTACACGCCAGCTCTATCGACATAATCGTTTGTAGATATTTACTTGTACTGCTGCCTAGTTAGATTTGTAAATGAGCTTCAATTAGAACCTTTCCGTTTATTGGTTTACCTCTCCCGTGTGGAATTAAGCCTTTCTGTGGCAACGCGGGAAGCACGTCGTTTCGTTAATACATCGTCTGCTTTAATGAATTAGTTTTCAGTTCAGTTCTCTCGCGGATTTCTTTGACGAGATTAGTTCGAGATAAGATTGATTAATGACACCACGATCCTAGCAGTTACACAAACTCATTGCTCTGTGAGAGACGTTAGTCTAGAATCAGTCTCGCCGCAATCTAGAAAGATGGAGGGCTGTGGAGACGAAATTGATGAGTCAGAGGATCGAGCCTGTGTAAAGGCCTTGCGGGAAACAATACTCGGTCGGCTTTCAACGTCTTCCCCCGCGCAATTAAGTGAACCTTTTTGTTAGGGCCTTTCCTCTACTACATTATTGGGTGCACAATGCCGGCCGTGAATTGCGGAAATAGCTTGAGATTATTTTTTTGCGAATCCGCCGGGAGTCGATTCGGATTCCACTGATTTGTGGTCCTTCGTCATGCTATCAGATTAGGGGAAAGTGTTGTATTGTTGTCTGTAAATTGAATCTTTGATGTTTAAGTGGTCGTGATTTATTATTTGGCCTGTCTTATTAGATAAACTTAAATTCTTACTTCGAATGTACTTCTCGATCATCCATTTTCTCTCTTTACTTCTATATTTTTCCATGATGGATTTTATGTTTTCGTTATGACGTAGTATCCAGTGGTGAAACATATTTCCTCTTCTTTTTTATAAAATATTGGTATTGATATCCTTCATTATTGGCCAATATTTAATAAAGAAAGTTTTAAAAGCAAGGCTTTGGTTTGTGTAGATGCGCTTTGTAGCTAAAAATAAGGATCAAACTCCATAGAAATCCATAAAAGCGGATCTTTTTGAATGTAAATGAAATGCGAACAATACAGTGTAATAAATCTAAATCTAACTCAAACGCCTGCCGCGTCGGATTTGCGTACTAATATGATTGATAGCGAGCACGCATGTGTAATGAGATTTCCATACTAAGCCTCTTGGTACCGAGCTTGTCACGATAATTACACGTTTATCGTGGGCCATGTTATGCGAGATATGTTGGATAATTATATTCTAACAAGAATATGTAGTAGGTAGTGTTTAGTATTAGTTATTATATCAGTATTTAATTTGAAAATAAAGAATATGTAGTGGGAAATAGATGATTTTCATAAACTAACCCAATATCGACTAAACAACCTTTATCTTATAGGATATAAATAGTTGCTGCCCAAGGCATCCGTGGATCATAGTTTCTAGCAGTAAAAATACACTATTTAGCATCTAAGGGTTCAAACTATCTATAAACTAATCAGGATGAAGTTCAGCCATTTAAAAAGGTAACAAACAGACAGAAAGACAATTTAAAATTTTTAATATGTGTATGGATTGGAGTAGACAAATAGGGAAGGGATATTTTTTATGGATACAAAAATGTTTCTGGATAATCTGATTTCCCAAGCGACCTTACGTACAAAACTATTTTTCTAGGTTTCTTTTGAATTCTGTCAAATCCTCAGTTCCACATGTTGCCAACCTTTTTATTTTAAAGTTCTTTTCATCTTAAGCTGTTGGAACATATAATGAGATGAGATGATAACAATCAATAATCGGGCTGAAATAATATAAAATTATCGATGCCAGTTACTAATCTTATTACTTTTGTAAGTTTCAGATCGCCGAAATCACAAGAACGCGCGAAAAGTCTCCATAAACAAAAAAGAAGACGCCACTTCTTGAAACCAGAATAATATTGGTATAAGAAATATTGGCACATTCGTGATCTACCCTGTAGATCCGGGCTTTTGTAGTATATAAGTATCAGAAGCTCGTCTCTACAGGTATCTCACGGCTGGAAGACCTCGCTACTATAATATTATACTTCAAAGAACGGGTATTCAAGAAATTCAAAGATGGATAATTTCACATGTATAGATTTGTTTATCAATTTTATATGTAAGTCGGAACATATTTATCTGTAAATATAATTTTAAAACAATTATTTAAAAACCTAAGTAAAAATATTCTAAGAAGCTTGTATCTACAGGTATCTCACGGCTGGAAGACCTCGTTATTATAATATTATACTTCAAAGAATGGGTATTGAAGAAATTCAAAGATTGATAATTTCACATGTATAGATTTGTTTACCAATTTTATATGTAAGCCAGAACATATTTATCTGTAAATATAATTTTAAAACAATTATTTAAAAACCTAAGTAAAAATATTCTAAGAAGCTTGTATCTACAGGTATCTCACGGCTGGAAGACCTCGTTATTATAATATTATACTTCAAAGAATGGGTATTCAAGAAATTCAAAGATGGACCATTTCACATGTATAGATTTGTTTAGCAATTTTATATGTAAGTCAGAACATATTTATCTGTAAATATAATTTTAAAACAATTATTTAAAAATCTAAGTAAAAATATTCTAACAGTGTGATCATAATTATGCGATGGTTTGCGAGACATAAATAATAATAACGCCCAACGATCACATACGTATCCTGGATCCTAACTAGGATTCCCTGTGTCTAGGGACCCAGGAACTACGAGGACTATGGTCGCATAACACCCAGACTTAGAACAAGCATTATCAGTTTATTTTTTCTGTGCTCAAATACTTGTCCTGCAGCGGGAATCGAACCCGCCGCCTCCAAGTGACAAGCACAGTTACAAATGTAAATTTTTGGAGCTATAATTAAAATTATGTATTTTATATATATTTTGTGATAAATTTACATAATAAACTTCCCTCCACCAACGGGTTATAAGTTTTTTAGTTTTATCAATTTTAAGTTTTTAGCTACCTAAGTTTAGTTTTTTAGGTTAGTTCTAGTTTAGTTTAGTATTATGTTTATATGTAAATTAATATCATATATTTTTCAGTAGAACGATAATTACGTATTTATTTTTTATCTCACTAAATAACATGCACAATATATTGTATAAGTTATATCAAAGTTACATGCTGTAATTAACATTACAAGTAGGTATTAGGCCAAAGCATAAGCATTTCCAGTTATATTAATAACATTATAAATACAACATATAACAGAAACTGAAAGGTGTCATAATATCAGTCTTTGGTTTTTTTTGAACGGGCTAATGTTAGTCTCTATCGACCTTTACAGCATCACCGGGAGAAAGTCTTTGGGTGATTAACATAGTCGGGGCCGGGAAAATAACTTTATTCGACAAGGTCGCCGTAACTGTAGGCATGAATTTACCAACAAAGCTTGTGTGAAACTTTTACACTATCATAATAAAGACACAAAGTAGCCAATATACATCACGTAAAAGCAGCTTTATTACCACAATAACTAGCAATAAACCTAACATACAGTCATATATTTCTACAATGTTTCACCAATATAAGCTTAACAGAATTTATGGTCCAGCGCGAAACTCGTAAATCTTACAACTAAAATGCACTTTACTGTTATATACACAACGCATATGCATACAATATTGTATCAAGGTAGGCAGCTGTAGGCAGCACAAATATACAGCAAGTACCACATTGTTTAACATTAATTAGTTCTATTTGAACTGAAGACTTTCCTTCCTGTATCCCAATCCTTCAATTAATCTACATTTAATAATATTTAAGCATTTATCTGATGATATACCTACTTGTATATGAGACCATAGCTAGGGTCATACCTATATAAGTACAACAAATTAAAGCAAAGTCGAGCAACGAGCTTTATATAGAGTTCGATGGCTCAGGGTTTCCATGCGATATAAGGATCCGAAACGAGGAGATTCGCAAGAGAACATAACTCACCGATGTTTTAACTTGCTTTTAATATAGCAATAAGCAGGCCACATCGCTTTCAGAAGTGATGATGTTGAAGGATTTTTTTTCGAGTAGTGACCAAGAAGCGGAATACATATGTATGGTATGTAGGATAGCCGCATTATTTTAGATGAACCGAATATTAGGTACGTATTACAGAACGATGCTCAGTCATCGATCGGTTCTCAAGCATTTCATTCACAATTGATCGTTTTATGAATGAAATCTCTGCTTGAGCACCGATCGATGTCTGAGCATCGTTCAATAATACGCTAAATGTGGTCTCTTATAACTTATGACGGTGTTTTTAAATGTGTGTAATTATTTTACGTTTATAATCATGGGTTTATTAATGAATCTTAATTGAAAAATATTTTTTTAAATAATAACCAGATATGGCGTTTAAAATTGTATGTTTCAGATTGCTGCACACGTCCCTGGCAATTGATCGTCGGAAATAAAATGTTATAATAAAGTAAATCTAGTTATTCCCTACCTATTCCAATTAACTGCAGGCAGTTACGCGAGCTAACTGCCAGTTAAAAGTAAGTTATGGACCGTCCTGTAGTTTAATCTGGCACTCTGGCACACATGTGATTGGCTATCGGGGAAGTGCACATTAAATATGGCACGTAACATGTTCGATAGAAATGTTAGCGAAGTTGTATTTATGTCTACTTGAGTAAAATTCGCTGTATCCTAACAACTTTCCGAAATGTTCCCGTTGACAGCTAGGTTAATTATTTATTTAATAATAATACAATTTTAAAAGATCATATGGAAAACTCTTGTTTTTACATAAATTTCATTGTAAGTACCATTCATATTTATGCCATGTATAGTTTGGAATACAACTAGGTAGTAAGAAATTATAAGAGGTACCTCTAGTCCATTTGGAAATAACATACCTACGAAATTAAATTCAGCCAAATGAGTTAAATCGTGGGTCGTGGGTTCGAACCTTGCAATGATTTGGTGATGGAATCATCTTAATACCATAGCATGGAGGTTGGGCCTTATCCAAGCACTTCACTATCGGTGAGTTCCTTCTCGCATAGCCTCACTTTCCATTTCCTCAATGCCCCAAAGCCATTCCTAATCCAGGCATAGCGTGGCTAATTCTTTGGCTATAGTCACTTAACATCAGGTGAAATATAGTCAGAAGTATCCCTATCTGCGATTATGAAAGCAGTCTTTAGGTTCGCAGTTTTTCCCAGTTGGATTTCATTTAGAAGAAAAATATCGTGATAAAACCATATTTTGGACTGACTAATGGGAATGTGTAGTGCTCGCCAGCTACGAGTGTAAATACCTTCAGTGCAAGCAATCATTTGTGAGGCCAAAAAATAAAGATTTATTCATTAAATTACAATTAATAAGTATGAATAATGAGCCGGAAGATACCCACTATACGCAGTACTTACATAGTACTTAATTAAGCCTACCTATACTTAAAAATGACACGAAAACCCGTCTGTACTTATGTTGGATAGCTCCTAAGTTCGCACTCATTCCTCTGTGACATACCCAAATGCCTTGCAATAGGTGTATCATAGAGGGATAAATGCGAACTCAGGAGGTGTCAAACTTTAGCACAAACGGATAAATTATTGAGTGGTGCATAATAGGTCGAACTAAAGAGAGCCAGCCAGAGAGAAAGGGTCAACGATATTACAAGGAAGCGGGTCGATCATGGACTGTACTCGGCTATAGAATGATAGAAGCTGTGGATGAAGACGATGGTCACAGTGGGTTTGACAAAGCCCTTTATTCTTGCTGCAAAGCAATCTGGCACAAATTAATAAAATAGTGAAACCCGCATTATTTGATTATTATTGGACATTAATTCGTTTTATTGAAACTGAAAAGAGCAGATGCTGAACAGCCTAGCCGATGCTTCTCGACAGATTGGTCTCGGGATGAACTTCGATAAAACTAAAACTATGATTAATCACCTTGTTACCCCGAGACCTGTGATCGTCAAAGGCGTGCCTCTTGAAGTTGTTCAAGAATATGTCTACCTCGGGCAAACTTTGCAGTTGGGTAAGAACAACTTCGAGAAGGAAGCTGACAGAAGGATCCGGTTAGGCTGGGCAGCTTTTGGAAAGCTGCGTCAAGTTTTCTCGGCGCCCATACCACAATGCCTGAAGACAAAAGTCTTCAATGCGTGTGTCCTACCAGTGATGACCTACGGAGCCGAGACATGGCCACTAACAGTGAGGCTGGTCCACAGATTTAAAGTCGCACAGCGTGCTATGGAGAGAGCTATGCTCGGGGTTTCTTTGAAGGATAAGATTCGAAACGAAGTGATCCGACAAAGAACCAAAGTCACCGACATAGCTCAAAGAGTTAGTAGGCTGAAGTGGCAGTGGGCTGGTCACATCTCTAGAAGGATGGATAACCGTTGGGGTAAGCGCGTCCTTGAGTGGAGACCACGACTCGGCAAGCGTAGTGTGGGACGCCCGCCGGCCAGGTGGAGTGATGACCTGCGAAAAGCTGCAGGCAGTAATTGGATGGGAAGGGCTGAAGACCGAGCCCAGTGGCGTTCTTTGGGAGAGGCCTATGTCCAGCAGTGGACTGATACAGGCTGATGATGATGATGATGATGATGATGATTGAAACTGAAGACCCTTTCCTTCCCGTATCCAAATCCTTCAATTAATCTATATTTTATGATATATTGGCATTTATCTCATGGTATACCTACCTGTATATTAGACCGTACCCTCCTAGGTTCAAACATAATTTATTGTTATGAAATTACATGCTATTTTCAGTAGGTAAGAACACGTATTCTAACATAAAAATATATCTAAAATATAATAGGCGTCTCCTCTTAGTCTATACATATAGGCCTTTAATACTAATGCCTTCAGGTACTAAAATACAATAGTTAAGCTAAGAATTCTAGAAAGACTAATGTACTAGAGCTAGAGAAACTTATCTTTCTAGCCCCTAGTTTCTCGTACGTTTATCAAACTTGTGCAAAGTCAACATACCAAATACTGAACGCTCATTGGTTGGTACAGTCGATATGATAAACGGGCAACCACCGAGCGTTCAGTATTTGGTCTGCAAAGTTAACCATATATACGAAATCCGTGGGAAAGTGTTGCTTAGAAGTAATATTTTAATTTACTTTAGTACAAACGGGCATGAGTACTTAATTTTAATTATTTATTTATAACTAGCTTTTGCCCGCGTGGCCTATAGGAAAATAATTTAACCAATCATTTCACCCTCTAGGGGTGGAATTTGGAAAAACTCTTTCTTAATGGATACCTACACTTTACAAAGAACACACTCTCCAAATTTCAATTCTCTAGGACCAGTGGTTTAGGCTGTGCGTTGATATATAAGTCAGTCAGGACTTTGAATTTTATATGTATAGATAATAATCAGGTATATTAGGTATTTCACATAAAAACCATATAGATTATCACATCATCAGCCGGTAGACGTCCACCGCTGAGCACCTACCTCCTCCCATAAAACCCCACTTTGGGCGCTAATCATGAGAGGATTTTATGTAATCATTACGATTGGTGATCGCAGAAGATAAATAAATAAATAATTAAACAACGCCCAACGATCACATACTTACTCGTAGATATTAATGAACCGAGGAAAATTCTGCTGCCCATACCTTGGATATCCAATTACAAAATACCCTTAGCTGGTGCTTGCGCACGACTGATTGGAGGCAGAATAATTGGCAAAGTGGTGGTCTACCTATCTAGACGAAGTTTGCAGAAAAGTTCTACCACCTAGTAAAAACGTCAACTAAAAACCACTAGGTCGTACTATTGTATGTGTGAGTTGTACTTATGTGTATGTTGACACTGCACGCCGTAACAGCTGAACTGATGAAATTTGGAAGGGGGACAGCTTATTTCTTGGACTACTAACAGATATGATACTTTATATCCGCTAGTAAAACTGTGGAGCTCAGCTAGTTTATTAAAGATGTAAAAAGAAACCGCGTTCAAATTACTTTACTAACCATTTCTTTCATCATTGCATCGTCACCAAAACCATATGACCGTACCAACTGACCTTCTTTGTTAGCGCCATCTGTTAGCATTAACGGGAACCTGCAGCACATCTTTCTCCTTCCTGCCCGGACCCACTGTGCAGAGATGGTGAGTTCATAGCGCGATCCAGACTTTAATACCCTAACCTCAGTTGACTTTTAAGTGTTTTCAAGTATTAAACAATGACTGTAAGCAATTTGAAACTTATAGCTTATAGCTCAATTGTGGCTCAGAAATAACACTCGCGATTTGAACCGAAGTTTGAAACCACCGTTTCTATTAACTTCGCTCCGCCTAACAGTCAATGAATGAGTATTTTAATTTTTTATTATCAGTGATTGACATTATTTTTATTACTTATTATCCTATTCCGGACAAAGATAAATCCAATAATACTAAAATCATAAAAATTGGTCCAGCAGTTCTTGAGTTATAAGTGGTGTAACTAACACGACTATGTTTTATATACTTATGTATAGATATTCCTTCCCTTATAGCGCAAGTGTGCCTCAGCGGCGGTAACACGTCTTTGAAACCAAACCCCTAACTGGGCGATCACGTAACTCGATTGCAACAATAAAAAACAGAAATTTGTATGGTCTTGACAGTTTAAATACGCAGTTTATGTGCATAGTTAGTATGGAAATTTCTCTTTTGTTAATTAGGAAAAATGCTAAATAAAAGAATAAAATTCTCTACGCTGCTTTTCTACCTGAATTCAACACAAATGCGAAGTCCGAATTATTATACAAAATTACAACATACTCCGTCGGTAAAACAGATTACCTACCGATTTCATGCTCCACCACGACATCTATTGAAACTCAGACAAAGCTTTTCAACCTCACATGTTCGTATTCCAAAGGCTTACATAATTAGCTACTCCACAATAGATGGCGCTGACTGTTTATGCTTTTTCCATTTTACGTCGTTCCAAATTTTTAATACAACTAGAGGAGCCATTTAACGTCACGGTCGCTAGGTGTCACTAGAGTAATAGTAAAGTAAAACTTATGCCCGTCTGCATTAAACTTTGTCAAAGTTTCACACTCATCTCTCTATGACGTGAGATTATTATTTACTTTGATGAGTTTGTATGTGCCACAGGCAATGTATTCATTATTATTATTGATGTAAAACTTGACGCGCTTGACTTGGGGAGTAAGCTATGGCGAGGCGAACGGAAGTTGAAAGTTGTTGGTTAATGGTTAACACCGGTTTACTAGGTGGTAGGACTTTACTGCAAAGTTCGTCTAGGTAGGTACCACCGCTTTGCCAGTTATTCTGCCGCCAAGCAGTAGTGCGCAAGCACTGCTGTGTTCCAGTTTGAAGGGCACTGTAGCTAGTGAAATTACTGGGCAAATGAGACTTTATGATCTGATCTCACAGTTTAGTAATCTTATTACTAGATTGTGCTGATGTCTCTGGATGACGTGCGCAGTGCAGTGTCACGCGAACCTCCATACTTTAGAGTTCCGAGTGACACTGCAGCTGATATGGGCAGCCGTGTCGTTTAACATCAGGCGAACGGCTAGCTCGTCACGTCATACCTTAACATAAAAAAAAAACACCGGCCGATAAACGAAGCTAAATTAAAGAAGTTTTAATTCAGTCGTGTGGTCTAAAACACTCGTTTTTCTTTTCCATAGATTTAAATTGAATACTATCATTTCGTTATATGTGATGAGAAATATAGTTTATTCATCTTAGCTATTTATCTTGAGCTTCTCTATAGGTATTCATTCATTCAAAGGTTTTTATTTCAATTGCAAACTATTAGGTATTATAATATTAAAATATAAGGATTTACACATAATTGTTAAAATAGTCCATTTTTTTTGCATTCTATTATCACAAATAACAACAAAGTTCATAATACCAAGTATGCATCTTCAAGAACAGAGAAATAATGATTGTGCATCGATAAATGTATTGCTCATTGTCCAGCAGACGTTGTCAATATACGTTGGCTGCTATCACCCAATCGCCAATATACTCGCACCAGCATCGAAAACCTTCTCCGTCACTCTTGACTCTTCATAAATCAGATCTGACACGAGAACCTGACCAAATGAAGAAGGGTCTTTCACAACTGGTTGAGATAGTCTTTCAATGGCATTCAGAGTTATAAAATAAATCAAAAAATAAATCTTACTCAGAACTAGACTGCCTATTTTGAGTTGCCTTATCGAACATTGATTGATATGACAGGGTTATTTTAAATAGCCGCTTAAAAACTCTGTTAAGTTAAGGCATTGAAACACTCAGAATGCATTTGTATATTGTAAAACTTATTTACGCACGCTTGACTTGGGGAGTAAGTTGGTGAATGGGAGACGAACCGAAGTTGAAGTTGGTTCACGTAGATCTCCATTGTCAATATAACAAAGTTAAAATTTTGTATTCAAATATTGGTATTTGCGGTTAAATGACAATTTAAATTATTGTCAAGATGGCGCCATTAACATTAAACAAAGCAAAAACAAAGCTATACCGGCCGATAGATGGAGCTAAACTAAACAAGTTTTAATTCAGTCGTGTGGTCTAGCATACTCGTATTTTGGCGAATTTATCTTTGTAGGTACTGTTCCAAGGTGACTAAACCCATGGAAGCTGTCCACGGTAGCGATCGGCTGACAGTTCTGATAACGTATTATTAATGTCGCCAAGGCTCTAAATATGGCTCTAATCTAATGGGGCATGAATAGTGATATTATCTTATGTATAGATAATAGGTACCTACTTACGTGTAAGTAGTACTCATTATATGAATGGAAAGTAGGCTTGAATGATCAGTGAAGTTGTACTGAACGCAAAGAAACGTCTTACTTACCTAATCCTACTTATTAGAAATTACTAATTAGAAATTAGAAGTTAAAATATTTAGTGGTGGCCAACAGCCACCCTAAAACTTTTTAATGTCCTTTATATTTTTGGTAAATTTTTGAATAATAATAACACCCAACGACCATATACATATACATATATATAGATCCTGGATCCTAAAAGATTCCCTATGTCTATGAATCCAGGAACTACGAGGAACATGTTCCCTCAACACCCAGACTCAGAAAAAGTTGTTGTGTATTTTTTTCGTGCACAAATACTTGTCCTGCCGCGGGAGTTGAACCCATCGCCTCCGGGTTATGAGCCGACCTGCTCAACCACCACACCACAGAGGCTATCGCACGCGCCCAATGATCACATACATAGATCCTGGATCCCAACTAATCGTAACGTATCTAGGGGCCATGGTCCCACAACACCCAGACTCAGAAAAAGTATTTGCGCTTTTGAAGTAAAACTTCTTTACCCACGCTTGACTTGGGGAGTAAGCTGTTGAATGCGAGGCGAACGGAAGTTGAAGTTGGTTCATGTGGATCGCCATTGTTAACATAACAAGGTTAAAAATTTGTATTATTATGTTGGTATGTCTGGTAGAACGACAATTTACATATGTCAAGATTAACATTAAGTAAAGCAAAAACAAAGTTATACCGGCCGTTAGATGGAGCTAAACTAAAGAATTTTTACTTCAGTCGTGTGATCTAAAGCACTCACTTTTTTTTTCTGTGCTCAAATACTTGTCCTGCCTTGGGAATCGAACCCGTCGCCTCCAGGCTATGAGTCGACCTACTCAACCGCCACACCACAGAGACAGCCGAATGGGTTAAATGGCGAAACTAATATTCGACATTGCGACTACTATGAATGTGTGAATTTAGCATCAGCATAGAGGCCAGTAAATGTGTATACTTGTATGCGTTAGCCTTAAACCAAAAATAAAATTGGAGTATCAAAAATTATGGCTCAACCACCACACCACAGAGGCACTCATAATTTAATGTAAAATAATTTACTAATGTATACTTATAATAATGATATATAGGTACTATTAACAAGCCAGCTAAAACCAAGTATTTTTAGCAAGTTCCAACATAAAACCCAATAGAATAATTCTACTCGAATTTCTCATCCACTTTAGAACCGACGACTCACTTAAAAGTTTTCGATCAAATTGCTTTGTTGCGAGTTGAAGACAGTCGATATTGGATGGAGTGACTTTGATTAAATTACTTTGTAAAGGAAAAGATAAAGGGGCGAGTTTATTTTGGAGAAATTTTTGATTGAGACAAGGACGGTGCCATCTTATTTTTAACCGACTTCCAAAAATTATTTGGTTAGAAAGGTCATACTCCCGAGGTGGTCCTATTATCATTGAGTCAGGATCTGATGATGACCAAGTAGGTGGTAGATAGTTACTATGTATGTAGTAAGTAGGTGGATACTTGTTCTCTTTAGTTTAGAGTTTAGTGTATAGTAGATTTGTAATATCACGGTCACCTACTGAATTACCTTTATTATAGCAAAACAAAAGCTTGATTGGTTTTCAGTAGTTCATTAGAAAGTTAAATTTGTTCGGCATTGTGTTCTATTCTATATTCTATATTCATTCTCTTCAACAATAGGAAAATAATAATAGTAGATAAGTACCCATCCTATAACTTACACAATGATTACGCTTTATTTGAATTGTTTAGTACCTACATAAATTACAGGGTTGTATATATTGTAATTATCTACTATTATCTTAGGTTTGGGGTGGGTCGTTCTTGTGTAGGAATATGATGGTCAACCTTAATTTTTAAACCGCTTTGCTGCATAGTTGTCCAGTTAACTCACATATACACCTATGTTTCTAGTACTGTTTCTATATCTTTTGCAGAAGTACTATAAATTCTGCCACGTCTTTAGCAGAAGTGCTATAAATTCTGCCACGTCTTTAGCGTGCTATAAATTCTTCCATGTCTTTATCAGAAGTGCTATAAATTCTTCCACGTCTTTATCAGAAGTGCTATAAATTCTGCCACGTCTTTAGCAGAAGTGCTATAAATTCTTCCATGTCTTTTGTAAAAGTACTATGAATTCTTCCGTGTTTTTTTTATAAAAGTACTATGAATTCTTCCGTGTTTTTTATAGAAGTACTATAAATTCTTTCTCTTCTTCCTCCTGAAGCTAAACACCAATTTTAAAAATATTGTCCATGTTGACACTTCTATTTTGGTAGATGCGTTCAACAGACCTTTTCTAAGCACAGACAGCGGTGCGTGGTGAAGCTGTGTTGGAGCCCCTTACCGCAGCGTTGTGCGCAGCTAATACTGTTGGTCTTTACCGACCTTTACAGCGTTACTGGGCGGGGAGCGTTATGCGTTACAATCACGCATCTGACTTGGCTTAAATATTTATCTGTAGCAGTCACCCAACAACTGTAGCGAACGTTAAGCCTTACCAGACGTTCCACCGCCGCTGACACCGACAAAATGAAATTATACCATCTACCTATACATATAAAATTCAAAATTCTCACTGACTGAATGATTTACTTATATATTCAACGCACAGCCTAAGCATGAAATTACCTAGAGACTTGAAATTTGGAGGGTGTTTTCTTTGTAAAGTGTGGGTATCCACTAAGAAAGGGTTTTTCGAAATTCCTTCCCTAAGAGAATGAAATAAATGGTTGAATTATTTTCTTATAGGCTACGCGGGCAAAGTCGCGGGCAGTAGCTAGTGCTGGATAAAAATCCTCCAACAAGCGTACATACACTCCAAGCGCATAAATTCTAGCCTGTCCAACCAGTACTTAATAATAGTTTTGTAGGTACATCAGTAGGTACCATTACGGCTATATAGGAAAGGTTAGTCAAGCTTTTGCTATAAGCGCTACAATATTTTAGGAAACACGAAATATTGAAGCTAATACTTTTTATGCCTATCAACGTCGTTATCTAAATCTACATGTTGTATATTTTTTTAAATATAACTTTATAATGTTGCATTTAACGCAACCACACTTTGAAACCGATTAATATAGTTCAAGACGCATTGTTCGAACGCATCCGCACTCAAAAGGTATGATTTGTTTTATTGTAATCTCGCCAAGCACCGCACTCAATCATTTTATTCAAAACAACCGGATTCCTTAATAACGATAACTCGCGATGCGCCCGAAAATTTGCAACACTTAAATACAACTGATTGATGTTCTTCATTTATCACTCCCCTCGTTACCTTCTTGCTCTTAGTGATGCTAGCGACTGATGCTAAGTTATATCGATACCTCAGAAATGATGATTAAATATCGATTAAATTAAGCTTTATATCTTGGATAATATAACAGGTGTATTTAAGTAGTATACTTTGTATTCCATTATCTAAATACTGGGACTAATTTACAGAGATTCATTTTATAGAATTTTGTTACATTTATTATTATAATTTCAGACTGGTTGTATACTATGTGTAGTATGTATACATACTCATAGTATTTTTGCTCTGCAATCAGATAAATTTGTATTTTATTGTGTTTATTTTAAATAGTTTTTTCTGATATTTATATCTTACTGCACACTATTTTAGTGTTATCAAACGCATGCCCATTTAACCATAAAAAAAATGTTAAGTTTAGAAGAATGTTCTAAAGTAAAATGACGCTCAAACTACGTATTATAATGTCTTTCAACGTAACATTAAACTGTGGTTTCATTGTCATAATTAATTTGTTAATGTGAACATTAATTTTTCGTTTAAAATATAATCGATATGATTGAGTCAAAATTTCACGATAAATTCTTAAAAGCATCTCTTTTGAACCTTATTTCGAATGGAACTTTTAAAATGGGTCACAGGGTCTCGCCTTGATTACTTGGAGTTTATTGTTCGAGTAATTAAAATTTGAAAATCGATATCAATGCCTTTAGCTAACGCTAAAATCGGATCGAAAAACATTTTTTTACAATGTCTGCATTTGAATTTTGTCACATTTACTAAATTAATATAGAAAAACTAACAAACAGTGTAATCTGGTGCCAAACAATAATATAAACTGATTTTTTATGACGAGGCGTGGTTTTTTGCGTTTTGGTTTTTTGATTTGTTGGGCTACGTCATGATCTTAAAATCATAATAATAATAACGCCCAACGATTACATACATTGGTCCCTAACTATGATTCCCTGTTACTAGGGATCCAGTAACTACAAGAATCAAGGTCCCACAACACCCAGACGTAGAACGAGTATTTGCGTTTTTTTCTGTGCACAAATACTTGTCCTGTCGCGGGAATCGAGCCTGACACCTGCGGGTAATGAGCCGACCTGCTCAACCACCATACCATAGAAGCTGCCGAATGGGTTAAAAGGCGAAACTAATATTGCGACTACTATGTATACTTGTATGCGTTAGCCTTAAACCAAAAAGAAAATTGGCATAACAAATATTATGGATCACGTTGTGGATTTAGTGGTAGTTGGTATTATTAGTATTACTTTAAACAATAGACGCAATTTGCCCGTTTTAAAAGAGAAGGTAGATATTTTGTTTTTTATGATAAGATATGACCTGACGAGCTAACCGCTCGCCTGATGTTAAGCGACACGGCTGCCTATATCAGTTGCAGTGTCACTCGGAACTATAGAGTATAGAGTTTCCCGTGACACTGCACTGCGCACGTCATCCTGAGACATCAACACAATCTAGTAACAAGATTACTAGACTATGAAATCAGGTCGTAAAGTCTCATTTGCCCAGTAATTTCACTAGCTACAATGCCCTTCAAACCGGAACACAGTAGTGCGCAAGCACTACTGTGTTCGTTGAAGGTGACTTTTCCATTTTAAAGCCAACGAATACAAAATTGATTGCAACAAACAGGATCGAAAATTTGTGTAAATTAAATATTGTTAGTATGGAATCTTTAAATTAAAAATGACATTTCTCTTGTTGCGTTGCAATCAAAGTTCCATAATCACCCGCCAGTATGGCAGCACAAGTAACAAATCATCCCCACATCACAAACCAATTGTTTCAAAGCAACATACCTAACATCTAATTCAGTAGGAATCCACTAAAATGGAACAAAGGCCGCGCGGAGTTCGTACCTAAGCCGATCCTTCGAGAAAAATAGTAGGAAGTCCATTAATAACTGTCGCCGAGGCTCCTTGTTAAATGCATACAATACGGACTCTTTAAAAGACTCACAAAGACTTGGCTAAATTAAAAGTTTTTCGATACGCGAGCGCGACACTGCGGAACTGGAGAACTGGTAATTATTGTAAGCAAGTATAGTTGGCAAAAGCATAAAGTATAATATGTGTATGTATTAAAAATATGTAATTCTCAATGTCAAAATTTACAAAAAAAAACTTATAATAAATCTAGTAAAGATTCAAGAACGCTGGAAGTATATTTTGCCTTCACATTTAATGAAACTTTAGTTTAAAATATTATTAGGTAAATTTATGATGAAATAATTATTTATAATCTACAAAAACTACTTCCACGCCTAATAACTTATAGTTAATGTTTGCTTTCATATTATACCTTCATCTGAAATCTGGTTCGATTACGATAATCAAGGGAAAACTATTTTAACGGTTGGATGATATGTATTCTAATGAATTTATCATTCTTACTTCTTAGATGTACAATTACGAGCAAGACGAGACAAGAGGCGCTGAAATTAATGTATGAATTGATTTGCTTATTTTCATTATTGAGATATTTAATTTTTATAAGTAAAGAGAGAGCTACAGAAAATGATGATTATTATCATCATTTTATTATTATAAACAACAAGATTGCAAAATGAAACAAGATTTATGTAGTCTAACTACGATATCTTTGTTTAATGAACTTCTACGACGTCACGGCCGATACAAGTCATTCGATTTTTTGAACAATGAGATTAACATGCATCTGTAGGTGAAAATGGTGTAAATATTGCTTCCACAACAAGAGGAAGAGTTCCTTAATACAGGTAAGATAGGCGATATGATTACAACACAAAGTGTAAAAACTAAAACTAATAGCTAAACAAGTATTTTATAAAGAAAGAGATAGTCAATATGATTTCAGAATATAACGATAAATTTCGAATAACCTAGGTCACTTTTTTGCAAACCATACAACGCTAGTTCAAAACTTCGTACGTCAACTGACACAGGTCTGTAAAGACACATTTAAGCGGAAAAAAATCAAAATTAATGATAGAGTTGGCAGCTAGCAGGGCACATAGTTGAATACTCCCTTTCATGGCACTAACACGCATCGCTTGGTTTTGTGATTTGCCATACATGCTAGTTTTTTATTCCATAGTCTGGGATAGTTCGTGATTTTTTTCGGTTAAGTATATGTAAAACATCAAAGCACATGCCTCTATTTAAATAGTAAGTAGTGCTAACTACGCGTAACCAAAGTACTGGCTCTTGTTTGGCACAATTAAATAACATTTCAATCCAACAGGGAAATTAAATGCTGTCCATCACGTTATGGACACACTATACTGGTCTAGTAAACCTGAAAAAAATACCTTAAAATATAGTTAAAATGTGAATCCATGGTTAGTTTATAATCCTCACCGTTTTCCTATCATTAATAAATCGTGTACCTACTTTTTCGTTAGATTCAGATATTCCAAATTGGCAAAAAGTATACTTATACGTAAACTTATTTTTACTCTGGATTTTAAGGTCCATAATACAGAACGATGCTCGGTCATCGATCGGTCCTCAAGCAGAGATTTCATTCATAAAGTGATTAATTAGTGAATTAAATCTCTGCTTGAGCACCGATCGATGACTGAGCATCGTTCTGTAATGCGGAGCTAAGACTCGTTTTTGTCTAAATCTTCACTTATAATAAAATGAGAAAACAGTCAAAAGCTTCAAATGTAATGAATTATGTAAGTGTAATAGATCTGCAACTATAAACAACAAGTCTGACTTCACACAATTCAACTCCGTTCTAGATCTCACGGACCGAGTCGCACCTTGATTGACTTATCTGATTGTCCTGAGTTTCCGCAGGCAGCCGCCCTCGTTGGCTGCGCATCACCATCTGATACCATCTGACGTTGGTATCGCTAACAATGTTTTGACGGGAAACTGTTGGTTATTTTATTTTTGATAACGATGAAAGTAACAATGTGTACTGACTGATATTTTAAAGGTACGGGTTTTCGGATGGTATTTGGACGGTACCTACTTAATTTATTTTAGCTTGGATACACATTACAAAGATTTAAAGACAAAACAGAACATAAAATACTATGAGACAAGACAATACAAGAGAAAAGCAGAAAAAATAAGTTATTTCACTAAGCACATAAAATTACAAAGTTCTTATTGTCAAATAATATATAGCAAGCCAATATATGAGTTCAAACTCAAAAAAGCAGTTCTCTGATGATGATGATAATGTCGTTGATGATGATGGTGATGATGATGATAATTTATCACTTTATGAAATGTTTTACAAGAAACTTTGCAAATGAAACTTTCATACATTTGACAACAATAATGAATATTTAAAAATTACCCAAGGTTATGTTAAGTTCCTTTTAGACGGTTTCGTAATCCTCGCTGCTACATCATTTGTCACTGCAGAGCGAGCAACGAATAGACGTTTTTGCGAAAACACTACTGATGCATTTAAAGACAAAAACTTAAGAGCAAAACTTCGAAAAGAAAACTAAAATTTCGGCAATTTCAAAAGATTCCATATTTTTTCGACTGTGTTATATTGCATAAGGTTGCAGAGCGATGTTTGAAATCTTCATTTCATCATTAGTCATAGCAAGCGAGCGAGGCGAGGAGTGATACTTTTATGACGAATGCCACTTATTATATAGGTAGGTACTCTATATACAGTGAGTAAATGAAGTTTTGAGACGACCAACAAAAAAATAAAATCCTACATTTATGCAGTATTTTTGGAGTTCCCTATCGCGCGTTGCGAAAAGGGGCTAAACGGAAAAAATTAAGACCAAAAGTTGTAACGACACTTTTTGAAGTCGTCTGGCGTGCGGGTGTTTCTCTGTCTGTCTCTCTCTCTTTCTCTCTCTCTCTCTCTCTCTCTCATAGAAAGCAAGCCAGTTATTTTCATTTGTTAATAATAAAAAAACTATTATCATAAAAAAAAAATTATTACAATTCCTTCACTAATCAATCGAAAGGAACTTCATTCCGGGTGTCCCTTGACACCTCTCAAGTTTTTATCTACAAAAGATTTTTTGCAGTTTATTTTTTTTTTAAAATAGAGTCAGTTTTAGGTATAATTTGTTGGTGACCAGTTCTGTACCTTGTTCTTGTGTGTTCTTAGTTCAAATGAATCTGCAACTGACATAAATGAAAACTGTATGTCAGTTGCAACTTCTGGAATTCTTAACGGCTTCGTCAGTTCGACTTACAAATCCACCGGAACGGTTTCGAAACAAAATCCACACTTTCTTTTTTAGATTGAAATTTTACATTTTTGTTAGTACTCTCAAAACAGTTTCGCTAAATACTTTTCTCACGTAAAATTCGCTTAATTCTTTAAATGGATGTTGCCATCTCCACGTATATTATTACTGCAGCCATTCAACAGCCTTACCAACTCCCAAACGGCACAGTTGTCTCCGCATCGGACCATTGTGCCGCACAATCGAATCGGCTACCGTTCCGATTCCCTCGGGACCGATCTATCAAACGTCTAACTCTTATATTAAGTTCTCCTACAAAGGAAGTATAACGTTCAAATAGCTCCAAGATCCGATTGTTTCGTCAATACGATGCTCGGATTGTGTCACAATATTTACGGTGATTCGGTGCAATTTTCCGGGCAATCGATCAGGCGTATTAGAAAGCTAAGACACATAGTGGAAGCGTAAAATTGAAGTTTATTTAAGAACATTGTAGCAGTCAGCGGTTTGATCGATTGGGTGTGATGCAGATTGTAGTGCGCTTTCATGACTACGCGTATGCCGTGATTAAGCGATTTATTTTATGATTTATCTAATGCAATTTTTTGCTTTCACTCAAATAAAGATTGCTATTACATGGGTAGTAGATAAGTATATTAGGAGTAGGTTCTTTAACAGTTTTTTTTGGCATAAATGTTTTGTACAACAATATGTAGAGTAAGTAGCTGCAAACTAAGCCATATTCTTGCGGTTAATATATATATAAATCACACATTCGATATAAATCGCGAGAACTTAGAATGATATTGAGACATCCACAATTTACGACGCAAAAGGAAGAGCTGCTTGCAACTGAGCTGAGACAAAAATAAATATTATTTAGGACGTTTGTAATATAAGCACTAAAAGTTAAATAAAATATAAGCACTCAACACACAGTATCTAAATTTTCTACGGTAAAATCATGCAATAATCAATTCAAGGTAAAAAATCATGCCTCTATCTTAGTACCACTGCCACAGTACTAAAAGTATTATAGTAATGAGATATTAAACCATGTAAGGTACGAAACTGTACTGTACTAGGATTATTTCCCATCTAGATTTTTATAAAAATTGTGACAGATATGGTCTCTCAATAGGTGAACTGACGATCTGGACAAAACCGTGGGGAAAAACAACTAGTTTTTATTTAGCAATAAATATAAACAAACAAATTTAAAATAAAGAAATCTATCTTCTAATATAAACTGGTTTTACAGGTACCTTAGCAAAGCTTGCCACTAAAAATACTATTGAAGTTGACAAGTTTCGTTTAAAAACTCTAGCACTATAGCACTTATCTAAAAAACTAACCCTCTAAGTTTAAATAACAAGCAATAACAATACGACCCTATCTTATTTCATCCGCGGAGGGACAATTCACGGGATGGAGTGCAGAGTGACTGAGGGGAGAAAAAATAAAATTTTTATACATAGCCATTTTACGTAGACCGTGATGTTTTCCGAACTACCAAAAACTGTATACTACAGCCACAGAATAGGTATTTGTTTGTATGGCACAGTGTCGCATGGTGAGGCCAAAATAAAATGGTCACTGTACTAGATTTCAAGATATTCAGAACCGCTCGGGTGTAAGTATGTAATGCTAAATTATGCATTGAAATGTAAATTCGCGCTCATGCTCTTGGATGAAAATGAGGGGTGTGTTCTGGGATAGAGATTCGTGACGTGAACCCTTTGGGGTTGCCAGGTTGGGGCGCAGAGACACTACTTTGGTGAAACGTAAATGAAAAAGTATTTTAATAAAAATATAAGTATTTATTATTTTATTTTTTCTAATTGGTTTATGATGGCATTAAATCATAATTATAAATGACTAACTGCTGACCGTGGTTTGTCACGCGTGAGTTAGAGTTTAATGTGACAAAAAGTTTTCTATGTTAGAATTTATACTATCTCCACAAATTTCAAAATTCAGCTGCGTGTAAGAGACGGAAATACTCACGCGTCTTTGGAAAGAAATGACTCTAAAATTAATAACCCTGTAGAATTTTGCTTTAAACTCATTATTCCAATAATTGTCGACAAAACCAGCATAAGTATATAGGCTTATAGAGACTCATAATCCACTATTCTAAAATGATAAATAAAATAACACATGAAATGAACTCCCATTTTCACATTGATTAGCGCTCCGTCGACCGACCACCCAGTCTCTGACAAGTTTCCAAGGAAATCGTGTCCAATATCCAATCTAAGGGCGAAAGAGGAAAAAAATTGTACCACGACGCCCGGACTGTAATGTCGCGACTGTTCACTGATTAATGAAAGACTTGCTCACTCAACTGTAACCTAACTCATCAACCACCCACGAACCAAAATACTCTAAACCTTACCACTAAAATATAAAGATTATTTTAGCTTGAGCTTCAGTACGGTGTTGAAACCTTTGATATTGGTGATGTTAAGAATACCAAACGTTTTCCCCCGGTACTGTAGCATTTGACGTTTTTGTGAGACATACATACACATAAAGATAGCAAAATATGAAGCTAGGGGAAAATAGTGAAGGCAGAATTTGTACTTACTTCCGTAGATTTTATTCAGCCGACATTTGTCCTGTATTGTGAAAAAATACGCTGGCACCTGGCACCCGAATAAGAAGCTTTTTTCAACACTTTTCTTACAAATCAAGCGTGTCACGTTTTAGAATTGAATTGTTTACCGGCGCTGATGACATAAAATGTATCCATCAGTCCCATGTTTGCGCTCGGCGCCTATTGCTCGGCGGATATTATTGTTATACTTTCGCCTCCATATATGAGTGTATTGTTTGTTATACTTCTTTGTATTATTTGTGATAGATAGGTTCTCATTAGATTAATACGTCCCTATCAACTATTTGCAAACTGAGTGTCATCGGCATCAGTTCTTCGCATGTCTAGTGCCAAGGACTCACTACTGCAATAATTCACCCACGCTGCGGGCACTGCCCTTAGTTGATGTCAACATCCTGGCACTCATGAGTGGACTACATGAGTGCCAGCAGGTTGGGATATTCCACGATAACTTAAAAAGCATAATAAGTAATTACTTTAAGATTTATATTACTAAAATAGTGAGCGTTTCAGTCATAACTGTAAGCTATATGTAGTAAATGGAATAATAATAAATAATAAAAAAATAACTAAGAAAATTATCCTCTGTGGTATGGTAGTCGAGCAGGTAGTGGTAGTCATAGCCCAGAGGCGGCGGGTTCGATTCCCGCGGCTGGACAAGTATTTGTGCACAGAAAAAAAGCGAAATACTTGTTCTGAGTCTGGGTTTTTTGAGACCATGGTCCGCGTAGTTCCTGGGTCCCTAGTCATAGGAAATTCTAGTTAGGATCCAGGATCGTATGTGATCGTTGGGCGTTCTTATTATTATTATTTATTATACTTCGTTAGAAAGTGGCTCTACTGCACTACAAAACTATTAATTTTATACGTTATAGTCCAAAGTCCAAAATCGCAAATTTCATAAGGTGTAAATGAGTTATTAAATGAAGGTAATTAAAAAAAAAATAGTTTTATAAACTTTTATTAACAACATCACATTGATATGCAGCAGTACCGCACAAAATTACAAATTTTCTGAGAAGGTGACGTTAGAGAAGTGAAGAGGGAGGATGTGTCAGCTGTCACTGTCAGGGATCGAATGAACGTTGACGCGCGTCAGAATATTCTGCAACTTGTGGCAGCTTCGATGAGGAACTTGGTATGCCATTTTATTTTTATCGAACATAATATTGATTCGATTATGAATAAAAATACTATTAAAATTTGTCAAATAGTCGTATAAAAACGTTCTTGGGAACGTTTATGTGGCACGATACTATATAATTATTATCTGTACATATAATAAAACTGTAGTTGGACTAATTCTGTACCTACATTGTATCTATCTGTAATTTTTGGTTGCATTACACTTCTTTAATAATATACAATATTTTATCGGTCTGTCTGTTTTTCCTTTTGAACACGCATTACGCTGAAACTACTTAACGTATTTCAATGAAATTTTGTATAGTTAACAGAAACTTAAAAAGATAACGGTCTCTTGTTACACTCGCTGCTAACACGTTTTACAGAAAAGATGTGCAATAGTGGAAATAACATTTCTACTTAAAAGAAAAGTAAAATTAGAAAAACAATGATTATTTAGAAAAATGTGATCTCACTATACTACCACACAAGTAGTAGAAGTGTCAGCTGTCAAAGTGACGTATGTACATACAATGACGAGTCAGTAAAGAAACTCACGTGATTCTGTGTAGCACGCGTAGGCGTTGTTTTGTGGGTGTTATTCGTGAAAATTGGGGCATACGTGTCTTTTGTAACATTATGATGAATATAACTTTAAAGACATCATAATAATAAAAGACTTGTAAGTAAACACTCGTAATGAAGTATATTGATTTTGAACAGCAAATTGTTGATTTTCATTTATTGCTTATAGATTACATGGAGATATTCATGGGTACAGTTCATTAGGTAGCATTCACTGTAATAATTAATTCATACTTGATCGGCCTCTTTAGAGGTGTGGTAGCAGAGCAGCGTATGTAGGCTTTCAATTAGCATAGTTTTATTGGTTAGTTTTTATTGTATTTTTGCAAAGGAAAAAATTTTAACCAAAGTTATTGGCTTATAATATAACAAGTCCAAATTGTACCCCTACTGGAACAAGAACTTTTATCTCATAGAGATATCGCGCAGGGTTGTAATTTATTGGTGTTGTATATTGAAAAAAAAAAAATGTCTAAAAAATTTGAAATTTTGAAATATAATCACCACACTGGCTCATTTCGTGTTTATTTTATTTTTTTTGTTTGGTTTTGGCTCCACACTTTTGTGTATTTAGCCAGTGTCAAGTAATTGGTAATGTCTCAAGTTAATTAATATCATATAATGTATCAAGTCAAGTCACAGTCCAAGTCATAGTCTAGTATAGTCAAGTCATACTCCCAGTAAAGTGGTGGCTACTTTACCAGAAGCTTCTATGGAGTTTTAGAAACAACACGAAAGAAAATTTTCACCATCATTATACCACTTTCCCACACTCACACCTGTAATTCAGCACATGACGAATAAAGTGCCACCAATTTTATCCACTAACACTGAAAATAACACAAGTTTTGGAAAATAATACAATGCGGTGACACGATCTTCCGCCAAAACTCCATGTTTTTTTTTTATGTTTTGGTTCCACACTTTTGTGTATTTAGCCAGTGTCAAGTAATTTAAATCCGTGTTATTAGTACTTTACAACATATTAAGTCATAAAACTTTTTTCACTCTTTTATTTCACCGTTGTGAGCGCTAGTGCAAATTCCGCACATAGATTAAAAACTCTTTGGTGCGATGCCGAGAAGGATTCGAATTAGTTTGAGTTGGTTTAATACCACATGCACTGAGTCACACTTGATCTAGCTCCATAACTGTCGGCTAATACATAATCGTATACTTAAAGGAAGGCGTTTTTTGATTATATTTACTCAGAGACCAACAAAACTTACTCTATATTCGTCTTTATTCACATATGCATTGATAGTAGATAGATATAGTATAAAACTTATGTACTCCATAAATTTAGCTCGGGCTTCGTTACCCTCACTGGGAGGGGCCACTGGCGAACCATTGCAAAAAACGTCGGCTCTCGACCCAACAAAGATAGGAAACGAAACCCGCCATTAAAGAAAATTGGTTATCCAATCCCCTACCCATCAAGATACCGAGAACGCTGCGAAATTTTAAATTATACGATCTTGCTAAGGTATTCACTAGAAACTTATAATTTGGCAGGCAGCTTTCGGTTTTCTGCGATGATGATAAAAAATATCAACGAATTTTTAAGATAAATACTTAATATTTTTTTATGTAATACGAACAGATGATTTTTACATATAATTATAAAAACACGGCAAATTGCCTTTATTTTCTAAATACTATAATGATTTAATAACTAATACTAAAAACTAACTACTACTACTTGTAGTAGTACAAAAAAAATTTGGACTATATAAATTGATATAATCAAACGATATAACAACAGTTAGGTAAGTTAAAATTATTAAGTGAGATTTCAATGGTTAAAAATCATATTCAAATAACTTTCCTATAATAAGGAACAGATAATACCATGAAAGTCAGCTAAATAGGTTTTTCTCCAGTTAGAAAACGAAATTCTAAACGATTCATATGCATCGCAAAGAACAACGCAATTTCGAACTTAAGAAGCCAGATTTAAAGTGTTTATTGGTTTGTTATAAAAGTTATTAAATCCAAAGTTTGATTAAGGGCCTGTCGTATTGTTCATTAAACTTGGATTAAGTTTGCTCTGGATAGAACGAGCTGGCAGTTGGAGGAGAGAAAAAACAAGGGCTGAAACGCGGAACTTCATCGAAGTTTGTTGAAAACATCTCCATTTGAAGTATTGAAATAGGTCTCTGATCAACTTTCGTTTTAAAACTGACTTATGAGTGATGTGAAAACTGTTAAAATTTACTTAGATATGCAAACATAGGAAACGTTTAGTCAACACTCAACAGACAACCTATATCAGGCAATGAGGTAGGATTTCCAAAAAGACTACAAACTGGTACCTATATAGGTACCTTAGTAAGTATAATGGTAATTAACCTATGGAAAGTCACATATGGAAAAATAATAAATGAATATGAATATGAACCTACAAGACACGAATAAAAATAATACTAGTAATAAAGATAACTGACAAAAAATTAACGCTTACTTACTTACTACTAATTAATAATAATAGGTACGTAATACTAGTCTGTATTAAAATGAAATCACTAATCGAATAGCATACAATAATAGCAACAAAAAAATACAAAATCATTTATTGACCTAAATATTGTTACAACAGTTTATGTAGTGAATTCATAGACTCCTGAACTAGTGTTAACTGTGTTTGTTGTAGAGTGGTAGAAAGCATAAAGTATTAAATAAATAAATAAAGCACATGAAGTGAAGTTTAAATAAGGTACAGTAGTACCTACTACTAACTACAGTAGATAAATAGGTACTAATAGGTAAAGATACATTAACAAAAGAACGTGAGCAAAATTTTTGCAAGCATACGCTAACATTCTTTTGTTTTCGCCAAAAAAATTGTAAGAAACAAAACAAAATCAATTCCTTAAGCCCGCATAGCACACCGAAAAGAAACTCGTCTATTTATTGATCAAACAGCCATTGACGGCGTGTTACCACCTTTTGTTGGTGCAGCCGGTTGGAAGCCGTGAGTCAGCAGATCTGGTCGGATGACCGCGATCGTACCATTGTGATCGTCTAATTCAATAAAATCACCGTACATTTTTGTTTATTTGTCGGCTCCCTTGTCGGGTACTGTGAGTGTAGTATTAGTGGCTTACGCTCCATGATACGCTGTACCGTGACTTGTAAGACGCGCTTTGTTTTTATTGCGTTAGTTAGTACTGTTTGTATGGTGAAGTTGTCAGGATTATGCGGGATTATTCTTGTTGTATTGTCTCCTTCGATGTGTCGTTTGATTGATGGCTTTTGATATGTCATAGTAAATATACTTACGTGCACTGTTTGTATTTATTTACTACTCTTTCATTATACCTCAGATGAGCTATCATTAAAAACATGCTGATTAATGTCATGAATGATGATTAAAACTGTGATACCGCATTTACTCGGTCTGTATCATAAACTATTAATTCTTACCTAATTATATCTCACTTGTCGTCCATTACATTAATGGACGGTATTAAAATGAAAAATACAAGGAAATTGCATATTAAATATTTAAAACGAACGTGCCGCCACGAACAGAGACCATGTTCGTTCTGTATTATTACTAAACAGCTTCTTAGTCTCTTCGACAAAATAAGCTTTCTTTAAAATTCTTACTCACCCACTCCAATACAAAAGCTCATATGAAAGACAGAGATAGATATATGAATATAACGTTTGCTTTGAACTAAAGCGGCTATTTTTGTTTCGTTTACTCGCGTGGAGTATTGAATAGGTGGAAGGAGGCAGATTGTAGTCGCGGCTCAATGCTTTTAAGCCGAGGAACACGCAACATTGAGCTTTGAAGTTGTCTGTTTAAAGACGGTATTTAACTGACTGTTTTCAAATAAGACAGCTGAAGAACAGCTCCGCCTTAAAAATGGAAGGTGGTATGTAAAAATTGATGAACATGTATAGGAGTCCTTAAAGTGACAGAGTGCGCTGGCTTGTTGGGCAGTGTATATTGTCTCAAAATGTCGTTGCAGGATAGCGTGCTTTTAGCTTCATTGTTTATGAATAAAAAGTGATCAAATGACATTGCGATATATTTTTTACAATAATGTATGGATTTATAATGTAAATGAAAATAACATTTTAGCTAAAGTGAAGTGAAGAAAGAAAACTTCTAGTGGTGATATAGTGACAGCAGTGTTTTTATATTCCAAATGAGGATGTTATTAGACTGGTGATTGTGAATCTAGACTTTTGTGCTACACACTGAATTAAGAAAAGACTGCAGATAAGTATAGACTCAATAGACTCTCTCAAGGAAACTTGTTCAAATCGATTTATTTCCTTGTGTGTGAGCAAATACCCAAATTCTGTGAAATATTTAGCAAATTTTTGTGGAGGTTTAATCGCATTCGAAACACAACACAAAATAGATATTATTGATTATTAGTATTTCAATAATAAGAATAACATTGGTATGCTTAAATTGAGAACTGAATTAAACAGTATACCGTTTAATGACATCAATTTTTTTACCTCTAAAACTTGATCACACCAGAATGCCACATATCTGAATGGCGGCCATATTAACAGGCGTGTAGAGTACAAGGTGATGCGCGGAATCGACCACGCCCACTATGAGTTCTTTCCTCATGAACGGTGGGTACCAGCCGCAACCAGACCCCAAGTTCCCACCTTCCGAAGAGTACAGCCAAGCAGATTACATACCGCCAGGAGAATACTACCAGCACCAACATCTTCAATATGGTTATCAACACCAATACGCTCCTGTCCAGATTGGAACTGGTTATGGATATGGAGGGTATTATCATCCGTTGCCTCAGCATCCTCCAGTGGCACCACCACCTCGCCCGCCAGAGCCTTCACATCCATCTGACGCTGACCATGGCTACGTATCTCATAATGATGCCACGCCAGGTCTAGCTGAACTGGGCTTGAGACTGGAGAGACATATAGAAGAGGCAGCACCCGCTGGACGTAAACTCCATGCTTTAGGAAGGGAAGGGTCACCTGCATCAGAAATGGATGATGAAAGATTGTTGCTGGAGAGTCCACCCATTGAAGATGATGATTCTTCGATATGTTCAGACAATACAGACAGGGTTATTTATCCATGGATGAAGAAAATTCACGTGGCTGGAGCTTGTAAGTATTTAGGTTCAATATGTTTTTGTTTGAAATGGCAGAGTTACTATAAAGCTGCCTAATTATTATTAGTAAACAATTTTTTTCTCATCCAAAAAGGTACTGTTTGTTCATTACCCTTCCTAACAAAAAATCTGTAGTAACAAATTATTATGCTTGGGTTTGGTTCTCTCAATTGAACTTCAGTTAGTCAAATGACCCATGATTTGGTATTAGTTTAAAGATATCACTGATCCAAGTAATGACCTAGCTAGAATAATGGACCAAAAGGATGATGAAGACTAAGACAAATAAATTTGGCTTTTTTCTACATCGTTAAGGAGCCTTTAGTTGGGAGAAAAAAACGTTTTTGATTTTGACTCTGTATGGTTTTTTAACTTATCTCGTTCAACGCTACAACGTACGCTTTCTTTACATTGCTGTTTCTATAAAAATAATGGTTAAGATGTGTTGTATAAGAACATCACTTGATTGGCTTTAATTTTGATTGCATTGGCTTCCACCAATGGCATCTATCAAACTCACTCACTTGCCTACTTCATCACTTACCAAAATGCGGGTTGAAGGATTAACATTCTCCAATTTTTGTAATTTAAGAAATACATATATATCCCTACTAGAGACGCACTGTGATTCTACTCGCAATTTTTCCGTTTTGAAACTAAACTTCATTTTTTTAAATACAAAGATACTAGAACTGGAACTATATGTTGACCTATGTTGACCCCGGTAATATAAGCAACCATACGCAATGTTTCTTTCAAATTGGCTCAGCCATTTAGGTGTGCAATACAAACAAAAAACACACTTACAAACAAACTGACAACGTTTTACTTTTATTATATTAGTAAGAAAGTAAGGATAAGGAAGTAGAAAACCAGTATGTATTGTGCCCCACATACTGGTTTTCTATCGATGCTGATATCGATATACTGCACATAACTCAAAAAGCCATTTGCACCAATATACTTGGATGCTGAGCTGAGGAAATTTAAACCACTGTCTTGTGTTCTTTACCATGAAACATATTTCTTTTATAATAAATGATATAAAACTTTTTAAGCTCGGTCGGTCAGAAGCCATTCAGATTATGTTCACTTATGCATTGTGCAAGCTATGTAGGTACTAAGTTTAGGCAATGGTTACAAATTTTACTTCATAGTTATTTCTTTATAAGTATCAATATCATATTTATTTATTTATATTTCAAACAAATTATAACAACAAACGTATGCGTTGGCAGTGGCACTGGAAGTGCATTACTCTTAAATCTAAATTTCCTCGCAAGACTAATATCTCCACATTAATATCTCTCTTATCCACAAGATTCGCCATTGTGTTGCCACCAGCCGTCACCGCAAAATGAATTTTAAAATACTCCATAATGTTAGCGGCATGTTAAATAAAAGAATTAACAAATTGCCAGTAATCAATATCCCTTGAAATGTTTATGGGCGCTCGAGATTTTGAGGCGTGTGTCCTTTGATATGTTTTGACATTTTACTAATGCGATGTCATTAGAAAGGTCTTGTAGGACGCCAGCGTCTTTTTGTTTGATAGTAGTGGGTCCTATTGTTGAATAAGAGGATTTTACGGAGTCTCTCTCATATTAATGAGTGTCATTTATTTTTATTGCTTTTAAATAGAAGTTTGTGGTTGTGAATTTTCTTGGGAGATTATCGGTAGTTTTTGTTCGTTTGTATTCGTTATGCTTTCATTGCTTTGTCATGATGCTGTGAGTGATAGTGATGCCGTTGTCACTTTTTCTTGTTATCAAGTTGATATGTATTTAACTCTGTTCAAGAACACTTAAAGTATGCATTATTTAAACTCCCTAATAGAAATTTCTTTGATATTATGTTATTAGCGACTGCCCAATAGTTTCAGCTGCTTGGACACAATTTTTATCTATGATCAATTCTTATTATTCGTATACGCTCGCTTAGTTACAGTAATTCGTTTACTGATTAATGACTGTAAAGTTGCTTCAGTGTTGAATGGAAACAGGCTTATCTACAATACATTAAAACAAGAGCTTATCCACAAATTTTGTCGATTCACTTTTTGGAAATTTTGCTAATGGTAGGAGCATGAGGATCGAAAGCGTAAAAAAAACATATTCCAAAGACAAACTCGCACGGTCTACTGCTTACAGAGCCACTAAACCCAATTTGCTACATTAGACGGAGTAAAATGAAATCACGAATGTTGCCACTTTATTGAGACAGAAGTGCTAGATAGAAAAGATACTCTCCACAAAGGCCATTAACTAAGAGTTGAAGTTGAAGAAAAGATACAATTCACCGATTCATTTCCTATTCCAAAGTCTTATATTCTAAACTTTTCCTAAAAATCAACTTTTCAACCTAAATTGTGATACATATTTATTAGCGGTTGGTGAAAAATGTAATAGGTATATTATAATGAAAATTTTGAGATTAATCAATAAAAATATGTTATCATTTTTGTTACTTAATATTTTATTCAGCATCGGAACAATCGTCATCACTGTCTATTACCAAATCAACAAGTTGTTGGTGATATTATTTAGAACTGAAAAAAGTGACATTTTTGTATTGGAAAATCTGCTCTTTTGAACCGAATTTCATACATCACTGTGACTTATAAGTAGGCAGCATTATTTTGACAAGTGACCTTTCGACTTAGACTTCGTCATTTTACTCCGTATAATAAAAAAATGGAGTATAATCGATATTGCTTTAGACAATAATAAAGCTAGAATTATAATTATAGTTTTTATTGGTGTTCTATTTCTAAATCTAAAGACAAAAAATATAGGTATTTAGGTGATGGTAAACCTTTCTCCATGATCTTCCCACAAAAATTAAAGGTTGGAATAAGCTCAAGAATTTTTAGATTTCTAGGAAATGGTAGTGGAAAACTACTGCATATTTTGCAATTTGTATCATGACAACTGAAGTAATTCTGAAGTAATTCTACTTCAGAATTATTTCAAGTTCTATTTCAGAATTACTTCAAACTCTACGTCAGAATTACTTCAGATTCTACTTCAGAAATTCTTTAAGTTATCTTTGAGGCTCCGTAATTTTAAAATGCAACACGTTGCGTTACCCTTGCTGCCAAATGTTTTTTTGCTGTTAAGTAGGTACTTATAAGATATAGAAGATAAAAATATTTTTGTACATGTCTTGTACTTAGGTAAGTATAAGGCATGTAGAAACATATTTTTTATTAGCTTTGCTTTCGTACGGTATTATTTTACTGAAAGGTCATCGACTGCCTTAAATACTACTGCTACTGTTTAAGTCGAAGTTATTTTAATATTACAACGATCACTAATTGCAATTCCGTATACGGCAGTAGCAATTACAATTGTGCAAGATACCAGTCATTTATACTTAGAGATTACTGACTGGAACCAATTTATAGTATATCTACCGTCATATTCTCTGTTGTTTATCATCTATCTAATTGGTGTAAATTGTGGAAGTAACTAGATAATATCATGCAATTAGTTACATTGTTGTCTTAGCATTCTCCTAAATAGTTGGCCAGCTCCAGATTTGCAGGTTGAATTTTCACAATTTTCAGTTATTATATTATATTATATTGTATTTTTACAGTAATTGTATGAATACCTACCTACTATATTTAGTATTTTAAAATAGAATTAAAACATTTTCAAGCAACTGAAACTTACATAAACCTTTTCTATTACCTTAAAAGCACTCTACATTAAAATGACTCCGTTGAAGTTTAAAGTCAATTTTCTCGAAACAATCAATTTGACAGTTAAACTCTTTTTATTCTCAACCCTTCAATTGTTAAAAACATAAATAAGGTCAAAATCTTTTCCTAATAATCATGGTGTCTATTGGTGAAAATTTTAGAGAGAAAAAACGGTACAACGGTGTAAAATGATACGGTAGCGCTCAGTTGTAAATACCAGTTTTTGTATCGGTCACCACCCATCCACTTAATTCTAAATTCCTTAAATGGTGTCGTAGATTGTGATAATGAACACTGAGTAATTAATGAATAATTCGTTATACATGGTTTGCTCAAGTATTCCTGTCTTAGACTTAAATAAATAATAAATATATGTGAACATTTCACACCGCTCCATTTAGCCCCAAACTAAGCAAAGTTTGTACTATGTGAACCAGATATCTGTTAGAGTACTTAGATACTTTTTGCAATCACATAAACAGAATACAATTTAATAATCAGATACAGAACAAACATCCATGTTCATCACACGAATTTGTATATGTATGGTTTAGCTACAATTCAAGTATGTACCTTTTATATATATGCAAATACCGTGAAGATTACACAACTTAATGTAAAACTAATACAACAAACGAATTACAATACGTAATCAATAAAAAATGTCCAGTGACACAAAAAATACGCCAACGAATTCTTTACTGCATCTAAACAATAGTGAATTATCTTGTATTCAATATCAAAACACGAAAGGTCAGTGGCAGTATCATATTAAGGTTAGACGCCAATGCTAACTCAACAAAACGCAAAAAGCTTTGATAAATCGATGGAAAAAATCTTAATAATGAACATGACGAATAATCGAAGACAAAAATCGCATCGATACGTTAGGTCAAGAGCAGGAACCGGTTTTGATCGATTGTTAAGGAAATTTGTAACATTGTCTTGTAATTTTAAGACTTAAGTGTTTATAGACTGAGAGACGAGTATTATATTATTGCGTATGTAATGATCATTGAAGTGCAAAATGTGCAGTGCTTATCTTGCGCATGGATGGCCTGCAACTGATCAATTTGAAACTTTTATTAATACCTTTTGGAAATAAACTGTCCTGAGTGAGTGACTATCTGACTGATGTCTGACTGACTGGCAGACAGACAACTTACACCACAAACCACTGTATATAGAGACTTGATATTTGGAGCGCGTCTTTTTAAAGCGTCAAATGCAACCCAAGTGAAACCTGAGGCTGTCTCTAGTAGTACATTTGACATAACTTAATTGTTTTGTTAGAATAAATATTGGAATTGCATGTATGACTGAACTTGAGCATCAGATTTGTTCTCACAGTAACAAAAACAGCCCGTACCTTGCAACCTAGAACTTCGTTGAAACCGAATTTCCTGTAAGATACCTCGAAATTTTCTTATCGTCACCTGTCAATGGGACAACATTTTTCACTGGGACACAATAGTGGGAGCTTTAGATCGCTGGTAATGAGGCGGGACCACCAGGCGGGCTCGATAGCGCATGCGCGAGATGAGGCCGAGATGACGCCGAGATTACAAGATCGCTCATGAGGCAAGTTGAGGCCACACGTAAGTCGCAGGTAGCCGGTAATTCAATTCAGATTGTCATCGTCCTGATGACGTGATAGTGGCTAACGAAGCGAAGACGGAACGGTCTCCAGTCTCGCTGCTACCGTAACGGGTTCCACTGTTTTGCATCCGATGATGAATTATGAGCCGTTGTTCTTCGTATGTTCATTAGCTTTATTGTGTTGTTGAGATTTAATTTAATGCGTAATGTCGTTAGAGCTACTCATGCTTAAGGCAAGCTTCAAATGACTGTTTTGATGCCATTGTCTAGTTCCATAATGCTTTTGAGTTTATTTAGCTCTAAATGTATTGTAATTGTCCTTCTAGATATTCATTGATGGCAAAATGTAATTCATGACTTTAGTACCCGAATTGCTGGTCAAGAAATGCTTTAATAAGGTTTTAACTACTTAGCTACCCTACGCTTAGGTAGGTACTTTTTATAGTCCCGCGTATTAATCTATGGCAGTGTATGACAGTGTTTTTATAATATCACTAGTTGCGCTCCGCGGTTTCAGCCGCGGATAAAAAGAATAATTATTTGCTCATCCCACGGGAACATTTCACTTTTCCGGGATAAAATGTAGCCTATTTGTTAATATAGTGTATAAGCTATATTGGTACCGAAGTTCATCCAAATCCATTCAGCCGTTTGAGCGTGAAGGAGTAACCAACATACACACATATTATAAACTTTCGCCTTTATAATATTAGTCTGATATTTTAAAATATAATCAGCCTCTGTGGTGTGGTAGTAGAGCAGGCTCATAACCCGGAGGCGGTGGGTCCTATTCCCGCGGCAAGACAAGTATTTATGTGCATAGAAAAAATTTGCAAATACTTGTTCTGAGTCTGGGTATTGTGGGACCATGGTCCTCGTAGTTCCTGGGTCGATATACACAGGGAATCCTAGTCCAGGATCTATGTATGTGATCGTTGGGCGTCATCATTATTATTATTATTCATTAATGTTGAATCAGTGTCCGGTATAGTTGCAGCAACTAAACCAATATTTAATTTCACATAATTTCATAGAAAGAGATAGATACAATCCTATCTTCAAAGTCCCGTCTCACTGTCAGAGTGACCGCTAGGAAATCTCGGGTCCGACCGCACATACCAGCACCCTAGCGGAGATTCTCAAAGAATTCCTGGGCGGATCCTTGCCACAAATATAGTATGCCTCAGGAGTGTTGTCTCTTTCTTACGAAGGCTCTTTGGTGCTGTAGTATTTGATTTTTATTTTTATATTTAGATTGTTTTTGTTTTCATTTGTTAGTTAGAATCGTACGTGTATTCTTACATCACAGTTTTTCCATTTAGTATAAAAACCAACTAAAATAACGTTAGCCTTTCCGTGTTTGAAATAAAAATATCAGAAATGACTTTCGGTTATTGTGTCGACCTTTATTTCATTTTGGGATAAATTTGCAGTTTTTACTTCTGTACTGATCACGAGACTTTGATTGCAATGCAACAGGGGAAATTCCATACTGACTATGCACGTAAACTGCGTCAAATTTATACAATTTTGTGTTTTTACTTGTTGCAATCAAGTTAAATAATCGCCTTGCTGGTTTAAACCCGACCAACGTGTACCTCGAAGTAATTTATTTCCAGTAGATAATTCAACAAAGTAACTTGTAAAACGTCAAGTTTTCCCTTTGACGATGAGTATAAAGGCAATTTCCTTGGAAGGAAATTAAGGGAATTGCTAGATTACTGCGAACAATGGCACCATTCTTCGACAAGCACGAGGATTAGGTTTATTGAAGTTTCCATTCAATTGTAATGAAACTTTGGGGAAGTCTAGCCTTAGAGACTTGGCAATGACTTGAAATCTATACGCAAATTGGTGTAGCTTGGGTGGGATAATCTTGAATAATTAGGTATATGGATAGTAGATGTAAATTAATTATTTATTCGTTCAAGCATTGTTATTTATGTGCCTACTTATAAAAAAAAAGCTTTTTGACTTGCTCAGGATTTTTCTTCGTTATGTGCCGTGATGTTATTAGCGTTCCAAAAAACGTTAGTAGACAATACGCCTCCTTGGAATAATGCAAAATAATATTTTTTTAAACTGTAGTGACTGTAGAATTGTCAAGGATGTTGTTTCCAAAAATATATAAACCACCTCACGAATCACGACACAATTAGTTTTTCTCCTATAAAATAAGATACCCTGAGCCATATCCCGACGTCGCTTATTCTGCTGTAAATAAAACCTCTTAAACTTCTGTTTATTCTTCATTATTCAATAATATATTGTAAATTTTCACTGGCAAGATAAAAGAAAAGACTTAAAGCCGCTAATCATTCTTTCTGCTCAACCGCCTGACTTCCGCCTCTCTTCCAACCACGCACCAGTCAGTGCTGCCAACCAGAAAAACAATAGATCCAACTTAAGATATAAAAATAGGAACAATTCAATAAATTCACGACCAACCTTACTTTGTTGGCCGTGTAAACCCTTTTCCTCAAAAACTGCTAAAGCTATTCTGGTTTCTGTCGAGTAATAATTATAACGCCCAACGATCACATACATATATTCTATAGACCCTAACTAAGATTCCCTGAATGCCCGTAATGGAACCCGATGCCTCCGGGATATGAGCCGACCTGCTCAACCACCACACCACAGAGGCTGTCAATTCAGAATACATTTAAAATTGTAAAAGATTCATTTCCTCAACTCAACACAGACAACTTAACTACTTTACTACATAATAGCATTCCAGGAGCCTAAATTACACAAGCCAACTTCAACTTTGACAACTTCATTTGCTTATCTACCCGGTGTTGAATAAAGTCTAATGAAACCACACGTGCGTGATAGATAATCAACAACTCTGTAGACTGAACACACCATTAACAACTGCAATTGGCATTATCACAATATTTGCACTCATTTGCACATTGCGGGACATTAATGGCTGGTAGTGGCACTGAATGGCACTGCCATCGTTCAGGTGATGTCATTGCAGCGTAATATATTATGTTTAAATAACTTTGAAATCAAATTGCTGAAACGGTTTATGTTTGCTTATGTTGTCGAAATTACTTTGTAGATATATTTGTAGTTAGTTAGTTAATGTTTTTTAATTTATTTAGAGATGATTCATATATTAAGATAAATATTGATTAATAAATTATAGTAGAAAGTGAAGAAGGGGGCGCTGGTATAGTATCATCGACCAACTGCCGAACCATATCCACCACCAAGAATCGTGGTAGGGGTAAAAATGGGGGATGGGGCTATAGGCCGGCGGCCTGCACTTACTTCGATTTTGCCAACTAAAGTAATAAGACGTTTAAAATTATAATAATAGCTATCGGAAAATATTAATAAATGTATCTGTACAAGTTATATGTGGGTTTATATTTGGAACCAATTTAAGTCTACACTTATTCCATAATTGGATTGTTTATTCCATAATCAAGCTATGTAGAGCAAGTTTAAGTATATAGGCACCTTTTAGTGTGTTTTGGTGTGCAGTACCTACAGTATCTTTCTATTTAAAAAACCCAGATAGCTCAGTTGGTAGTAACCCCGCTTTCTGAGCTGTAGGCCGTGGGTTCCATTTCCACCCAGGACAAACATTTGTGGGATGAGAATCGATGTTTGTTTTATGTCTGGGTTTTATATTGAATTCTATGTATATTTTACAAACAAAAAGCATCTAAGTATTGTATCAGTTATCTGGTTCCCATAGTACAAGTTTTGCTAAGTTTGAGGCTAGATAGCGCTGTGTGAAAAGTCCACATTTTTTTTAAACTCTATTCAAACTACTATGATGCGTTTCGATAATTAAATGAAAGCCTTGAGTTCAACGACGTATGAAGGTAAAACTCAAGATTTCATTTGATACAATACCTGTCTTACTTATTAGTAAATACTCGTAATGTCCTAGATTTTCTGCAAATTTGAAGTGAGAACGAAAACAAGAAGTTTATATAAGTGTATGAAGGTTATGTGAACAACTTGGAGAATTCGAATCTGCATTCCTCTGTAGGCACCACTTTGTAATAGCTATGTGGTGTCTATCCTATCAATAACGTTAGTAGGTGTTTTCTCTCTAGCATACCCATTACCCTAACACTGTCTGAAAAACGAACTAAATTACCAGTAACAATTAATCAAAGCAAAAAGGAAGCTCATGTTCATGCAAGTGTAATTATTATGCACATTAATTAACACAAGCAAGGTTGTACTTACGCAGAAAGTAATTTGCTATTAGACTCTACCACTGCGATATAAGGTTCATAATACACAGCTTTTTCTATAAAAAAATACGTAAATTATTGTAGTGCGGCACGCAACTGACTGCCTTTTAGTTGAACAGCAAACATACCTATTTCTGGCGGGTTCATATGAATTTATTATGATCATGGTCAGAAAGTATAATGATGAAAAAATAGGCGTGTGTAAATTGGGTGGGCGCTCAAATATATGTTTAATATATATATTTGTAAGCACATATATTATTAGCACGTCGCGCATCATCTTCACCATGTACATAAATTATTGAAACATTAATTTTGAACATTCTATTTATAACTCTCTTTGTTATGAATAATGATAACCTTGCTTATTTTTATTAAAATTTGTGTTTCTTTTGGATATATTTAATGGAATGAAATTTATTTACTATTTGTATTCTTTAAGCTAATTGCTACTACGAAATGCTACTAGCTACACTACTTACTCCACATTACACACATTACATTTTGATTTATGGAGTATTATAAGTTTGTGTTTGTTTGTCTGTTTGTGGCATCGTACTTAGCTACCAAATAAATTAATATATTTTTTACAGGCCACTTGATTATTGAGTGTTCTTAGTTCTTAGCTATGATTCAATAAAGTGTGTTCAGTCGTTTGAAGACTTCAGTTTTTTTTGGTTACATAGGGGACCTCGTGATTTTGTAAAATTACTAGATAAACTTATTTTTCTTGGACCGACAATCGTTTATCAATGTAATTAATATTGAATGCGGAATTTCCAGAAATTTTTTCGATCAAAAGTTGTTCCGCTGACCTAAACTAAAAAGTGTCACATGCTTACAAAAATTTGTATTTTTTATTACTCATTTCCATGCCCAACCAACTATTTGTGATGACTATTTAACTGAATGAGGCATTATTAACTTTATTTATCAATTCCACAGCTAATGGAACATACCAACCTGGGATGGAACCGAAACGCCAGCGGACAGCATACACAAGACACCAAATACTAGAACTTGAGAAAGAATTCCACTACAACAGGTATTTGACACGGAGAAGAAGAATAGAAATAGCGCACACTCTAGTCCTATCAGAGAGACAGATCAAAATCTGGTTCCAGAATCGGAGAATGAAATGGAAGAAGGACAATAAACTACCCAACACCAAAAACGTTAGAAGAAAAACGAATCCAGCGGGAATCACTACGACGGCTAAAGGCACACCAAAGAGTAGATCGAATAAGAATACAAATAACAATGACAAAAAGAAATCAAATAACAACGGTCGACCGGATAGTATAGAGAATGTTACAGATAACATCATGAATGACTTGCATTTGGGAGCGCAGAATCTGTCGCACGATCCAGCTATGAGCCCCATGTCGCATCCTGGGAACCAGATGAATACTGGGCATCCTATGACGGCGCATCACTTACACATGATGGGTATGCACGGCATGGACCCCGCCATGGTTGCCAATTTGTCAACACACGGATCTCCAGCTAATGCGGGTTGCGGCACAGGAATCAACCCTGGCCAACCTCTCATCAAATCTGACTACGGTCTAACCGCCTTATAATCTTTAGACGTGTAAAGCAAAAACTATATTTTGATTATTGGACTCTCTTAAATACATACCATTCCTTTGTGTCGATAAGGTGTAATAAAGTGATGATTTAAATTTTATGATTAATTTTAAGTTGTGTAAGTATTTTTAGATTAACCAGTCATAATCGGATGTTTGTATAATTAAGTGGAAAACTCTACAATGTCAAAAGTGTGATTATTCATAATTTAGCATAGTTGATGACAACATCTCTTGTTTGAATTTGTACATTATTTTCTTTAAGTCATTGTCATTTGTCCTTTTGTAGTTGACTCGTTTAATTACCTACTGTCAAAAATAACTTTAAATGCCATGGAACTAGTTACCAAAAAATATAATTGAAATGTTTTAATTTTTATCTATATACTCGTATATTTTTGAATGAATCTGACTGTGATTTTTGGGAGCCCATGTAACGGTTATTCTATAAATCTATGTAAAACGAAACGTGTTCCTCATATTATTTATCATTGAATACTGGACATTTTTTTTCTATTTATGATCTCGTCTCTTTATACACAAAGCTATTTTAGGTGTTAAAACTGTGTAAATTTATAAATATAGATAATTAAAAATGAATCTACTTTAAATACTGTTCATATACGAGACTTATGTGATGTAGACAATGACTTAGGCTTAGGTACAAAATGTGGATTATAATTTTAAAACGAGTATTGTTTTCTAACTAAAATAGTAAAACTGTGAATAAAAAACCAATAAATATAGTAACGACATTATCTTTTTCATTTATGTATAACCTACTGCTACAAAATAAATAATAGTAGGTACAATAATACTACTACTGATAAAGTGCGTAAGTGTAGCGACACCTTTTGCGAATTACTTCTTATTTACTTTTTTAAAGCTGATATTAAGGAAATAAAATAATTATAAGAAACATAATGAATAAAGGGATTAGTTTATCTATAACACAGTATAAATTATTACTTTTTTAATTTGCCCGTAAAAATAAAAAAGTACAAAAGTCATTTAAAAAATTATACTGATTAATTTGTTTATTGTCACACAACATTACCCAAAAGTGGAACCCAACGAGAGAAAAAACAAGAGCAGGTTAGTAAAAATTGCCTACATAATACAATTTAGAAAAGAGAGTATGTATATAAGAACGTTTGTGTATACATAAAGCGAAGTAGATTGAATCTTTTCGCTTCAACGATTACAGTACCATCGCCCACATTCACTCGTGTTCACAACACATCGATATCATAACCTCATGACATTCGTATATCGAATGAAACGAAAGCAAAAATCGTAATGTATTCGTTGAATGTAGCTCCATCCATCAACGTCAGCGGCTCATTGTGTGGCCGCACGCAACACGTGTACTATACGGTCTGAGTATTGGCCCTTTCTGAATTTTGTAGGATCCAGGGTCTAATTATTTGTTTTAGTTTATTAAAGTTTAAACCTGTTTATAACGGTTTTAGCACGTACTCGAACTTTCCAAATGTTATTGGTTTAGTTTAACAGACATCAGCATGTTAGGTTTTTCAATTGTTTTAACTTCACAGCTGCAAAAATTGTATAGGTACTGTGTATTTGTGAAGGTGTGGGAGTATGTATCACTTTTCTAAACAGTTACGTTTTAAACAGACAATTGCTGAAGTTTTTCATAGCAATTAAAACCTATACGGGCATCCGACATTCCGTGGATTAAATAAATAATTGAAGATAGTGAACTATTATAATAGGTATTTATATTATCTGTGGTGATACAAAAAGATGAATTATACCTAAGCCATAAACAGACAACAAAAAATCTCAAGCAATTAAGTTTCATATTTGAAAACTTAAGAAATCATTAGAAAAGTCGTGACACAGAACTTTGTCTCTAAGGATTTATTACAAAAAGTCAACAAACAAGTAGCTTTTAGAAACATTAGCAAAAACTTACGAATTGGTTTTGAGGCCGTCATTGTTCATGAGAAACAGATTTTGTATGTCTAAATGGAGTTTTTGTAACGGCGCGTCAAAGGGTTAACATTTTTGCAGATTCCAAAGTTAAAGAGACAAAAGATGTGATTGTCGCAGACTTGTATGCAAATAACAAGATTATGCTACCGTAACTATAGAAAGCTAGTTTAGAAAAAAATGGTCGTAAATTATGTTGACACTTGAAACAGTTTTTATGCTGTGAATTGGATTAGACAGTAGCTTATTTATAGTTACAAGCTTTTGTGTCAGCGATGAACCCAGCTTATACACGGTTTCATACTTAGGTATCTAGGTGGCTTTACATTGATATATTCCATACATTTCATAATGATGAAACCATTACCTACCTACGTGCTTTATGAAATGCATAGATGCACAAGAAAAGTTGCGGTAATACTTGTTCTGTATCTAGGTGTTGTGGTGCGTAATTTCTGGGTCTCTAGATACAGGAAATTCTAGTTAGGGCCAATGATCTATGTATGTGATCGTTGGGCGTTATTATTATTAAGTATAATTAAAAGATGCATAAATGAGGTACTCACTGTATTTATCGCTGCTGATTACAAACTACAACTCTTCAATAATAACAGCCATTGACAGGTATGAAAGTCTAGAAATATCATAAAGAAAAAATTTGAAAGCAAAAACTGAATCTGTAGGCTTAGTGTATATTGTAGCATTAAAGAAACCTTTGAGCAATCTGACAAGAATTCCCACTCGTGTAGAAAACGCTTAGTAAAAGCCTCCGTAGCTGTTTGCAATTCACTTGAAATACCTCTGGGAAGGAACAAAGTAATTCTAAGACACGGTATAGACAAAGGCGGTAGAGTAAAAGGTTCAATCTTCAGATTATTCGGCAGGTGAGTCCCTTGGGGCGTCCCACGGGATGGTTTACGGAAGGCTGGACTGCATGACTTGCGGAACTTAGAGACGCCGCCACCGCCGTATTCTCATCTTGTAGGGCGATGGTAAAACAATACCAGTGGTAAGTATACTAAAAGTGCACATAATAGTTATTGTAATCTATTATTATCTTGATGTAAATGTGAAGGAGATATCAAATGTGCAAGACTCCAATTTGGTGGAAATCGTTACGCCTGAAACAATCGCAATAGCACTATAGACAGCTTCTGCGTTAGAACATTCATCATCAACATCAAATGATTTTAAAAGTAGATAAACGAAGGTAGACTCAAAGTTTTACTTCGATCTACCATAGCAAAATTGTAACCATGTCATCATGTTTGACAAAATTATAACCATGTGGTGCATAATGTATTAAATATTTCTTTGTAAAGTTTGGTTCAGCATTTTAATTTTATCCAGCTATACATCTATTACGTAGGCAAATTTTCAATCGTGTTCAATGTCCATCTTAATTGAACTATCAAAGTAACTCTTTAAGCGTCAAGGAAGTTCAGTAGAGTCATTTCGCTATAGACTTGGAGGAGACACTTTTTACTCAACAAAGTTTGTTGAAACAGCTGATGCAGATTCCATGTTACAACACTTCAAACCAGCCGAGTCAGCAAGTTTGTTGCCCCGCAAAGGCGAAGGGCTGAGCTGTGAAGGCGCGTCGACGGGATGACAAATTTCAATAGGTACATCTACACGGAGTGCTGGTGAGGGTAAACTCCCTATATAAATATAGCAGATTATTTTGCTGATGGTACAAAATGAAAGAGTAAAACGATTTAAGATCAAAAATGAAAATAAACGTTGGCGGAAAATGGAACATTCATATAAACGTTGGATTTTTATTGATTTCCAAAACTATCTTGGAGATGTTGGAGATTAAATTTTTTCTTTTAATTATCTTTTCACCTCAGTAGCTTAAACAAGCACCCTTTGCTGCGAGAAAACAGTATGAAAAATCGCATTTCGCTCTCAGTGAATACTAATTGGTAGAAAAGAAGTAGGCTAGCAAGAACACGCGGACTTAGTACACACTTATTAAAACGTTTTTATTACCAGTAACATAATTGTTATCGTTGCTTAATTGAAAAGATATATATGCCACTCAAGGCTTTATTTTTTTGGCATCACGTGCCTTTGAATCCTTGGGTACTCTCAAGATTTTAATTAAGAACTTGAACGTTTGTTATTCAATTTTATATCTTTCGCTTACTCGGGATTCAACATCAACACTCGAAGCGAAAATCAACTTTGCTTTCTTGTTGCACAAATAACTGTACCAAGTCGCAGCACAGGTCATGACTAAAATATTACTTTCCTGTGTGGAATAAAACAAGATTGTACAATTTAATGTGGAGTATTAAACTTATCCGTTTTTTATAAGTGCTCATTTCCTTTATAATATTGTTTACGTAAATTTAAGTTAATACAATATTGTCTCTATTTTTTCCTTACATATTATTATTTATAAAAAAAACAATTAACCGCTCCCGCTTATGATTTACCGCCCGCTGATATGGCAGAGTTACAGTACAGTAGGGTGGCTTTAGTCTTTGAGCGAATGTAATCCATACTCAACCCGAAAGCTGAAGAAACGTACGTGAGATGTCGAAATGTAGAAGTTTCTGTTTATATACAATAGGATGCAGCATCTGAATAGTATTCATACTACGTTGATTTAAGTTCGCTAGCGTTTCTATAAAACTGAATGATTGATATAATAAATTAGGTACGTGTTGTGTCTGAAAATAGGTTTTATGTTAGTTAACAGTCAACCTCTTTTTGTATTGTTTTATTCTTTTTTTCTTTCTTTTTTTTTCCTCCTTTGAGGAGAAATGGCGTCGCACGTCTTGTGCATTTGCCAGAGTCGTTTTATTCTTTTTTCTTTTCTAATGTATTTGATTGTCTTTTGTTTTTTTCACTTGATGTCGTGCTCCTTAGCTCAATAAATATGTACTTACTGAAGTTATTGTGATCGTTTTATTAAACATAATAGTACGGTAATATTATGATAAGACTGGATCCAGTCCTTTGGAGTATCGAAACACTGTACAACAAAAGATTTATGAAAGAAAACTGTACACCCAACACGATAAGTTTTAGCATAAATGCAAATAATTGCAACTTGGTTGTCATAAGATAATAACAGCTGCCCTAGAGCTCTAATGCTAGCCTACCATATTAGAACAAAATTAGCACTCTAGGTAAATATATACAACTAGGACATAAAATTGTAAGTACATACCTTATTGTAATAATATTTTATAGCGGCAAAGTTGTTTGTAATTAAGCCTTATACGATCTGATTCTTTCAAAATTCGTTTAGCTATTCTCCCCTAAGTGTGTAGTGTCCCCCCTAGTGATAATTTTTTGTAAGAGATAAGATCTCTAGAACTACTGATCTAAACCTGAAAATCCTTCAGCTACTACTGCCCCAAAATGACTTTTATTGCAAGAAGTAGTCTCTGAAACTACTGATGCAAATTTGAAAATCTTTTCAGCTACGTTACCCCAGAGTGAGTATTATTTGTAAAAGGTATATATCTAGAACTAATTGATCTAAATCTAAAAATTCGTTTAGCTATAAAGTCAAAGTCAAAGTTAAAGTCAAAAAATTTATTAAAAATAGGCTAATTTTAGCACTTTTACAAGTCAAAATTATATTAGGTACTTAAAATTAAGTTATTTCACTAAGCATATAAAATTACAAAGTGCTTATTGTCAAATAATATACAATATATATAACTAAGAATATATATAATGATATATACTACCCTAGATTCAACATTATTATTTTGTAAACGGTAATTTCTGGAACACCTTGATTTTAATCTGAAAATCCTATCAACTACACTAGTCTAGCTCTTGAGTGACCATTATTTATAGGAGATAATATTTTTGGAAAGACTTGATCCAAATCTGAAGCTCCATTCAGCTATACGGTAGTGAGTAGTGGTAGTAGTAAAGGTCACAATAATCATTTTGTAGTAGTTTTGCCGCTTTGCTAGCTATTCTGCCGCTAAGCAGTAGTGTGCAAGCACTACAGTGTTCCGGTTTGAAGGGCATTGTAGCTAATGAAATTATTCCTAGAGACTTTATGATCTGATTTCACAGTCGAGTAATGACTGTGAAATCGTCTCAGGAAGACGTGCACAATGCAGTGTCAGGCGAAACTTTATATTACAGTACAGTTCCGAGTAACACTGCAACTGATATGGGCAGCCGTGTCACATCAGGCGAACGACTAGCTCGTCATGGAAAATCCTTTTAGTTGCATTATCCTAAAATCAGAGTATGCCTACTCTTAATTTGCATGACTCAGAGCGTTAAAACTATATCAAAAAATATATTTAAAACTATTTTAAAACGTATTATCATTACATATTACCTTCTATTGAAACTACATAGGTAAGTGGTTTCATCTGTAATATAAATCCATAGCTAAACCCCGGCATTGAACAGAAGAACCCCACTGTATAGCACATATCTCGGTAGTCAGTCGGGCGAGCTTTGTGCCCTCTGTCTGTTGTAGCTATTATATATGTACACATATTTATGTACGTGTATGTGGTGACGTGTGCGTACATTGTTGATGTGTGTGTTGATTTCCCGACAGCCGACAGCGCGCCCGCCCGGTATGGTTCCGTGAGGTACGGGCGGTGGTAAGTACGGTATTGCTTTACCTTTTTTTGTAAATTATTTATATCTAATTTTACAGTCGGTTGTTGGTGGGTGTAAGGTCTTTATAATATATTATTATTACTATGTTTGTCTAAGAATAGAAATGTATTTGTGGTGCTAAAACAAACCCACACATTCATTTAATCTGAATTTAAAAGTCAAAGAAAAGTATTCTATAAATTTTGATAATGCGTGAAACCCTAACAATTTGGTCTCATATTCTCTTATTATATTAAGGAAAAAGCTTTAAATTATACAGGATTATAATTATGAGCCCGTGGTGGACATAAGTAATATTTTAAAATTATTTTTAACTTAATAATTTCAGTTGATTCTATGAAAAAGGGTCTTGAAAGAAAGAGAGGCAGACAGGCAGGTGGATAGATATATGATAAACAACAAAGTAGATTTTTTGGGTCCTGTTTTATAAACAATTTATCAGATTGTGACTATCGTAGGAGGACGTATTATGATAGATCACCTAAACTAATGTTCAGGTAAAGGAAGCACAAAGGTTGATCATATTTTACTACACTATTTCACGTATTTATAAACTCTCACGTACAGACTATGTAGTATGTGAAAGAATCATGTAAAGCAGTCGTCTAAAAAGTATAACAATTGACTTGTATTTTTTAAAACTAATGTAAATGATGATGCAAGCGATGCAGCCGGTAATGGTAGTACGGTAAACTATAAATACACGAAACAAGAAATGGAGAACTAAAGTGGCAAAGAAATATTATCGTATTACTTTGCCACTTTCGTGCTCCTGTACCCAGCTGTCAGCCGCTCAGTTCCAAACTCACGCACACATCAAGAGCTACAGTATAATACCACACAAACACATACAAGCGGCGAGGGGTGCGTCGGGTGGAAGAGTGGGGACTGTATTAAGTTCCTTTCTTTTCACTAAAATAATTTTAGGGGATGGTTTTAGTTCGATATTTTTTCTAAGGGTCCTCACTCTCTGCGCTTCTGAATGCGTTTTGAGAAATGACTGCCGTTTTAGGGAGAATTTTCTCATTGTTGTGAATGTTGAGATGTTTGTTTTTCTGACATAATTTTGTTTTGATTTTCACAAGACATTTTTACTTCGATAGAACAACTTACATTTAATAAAACTTTGATTTATTTGTTGAAAATTATAATTAAATGAAATAAAATTAAACTAATCGTTTAATGTTATTGATACTTAGTGTAATTATATTTTCCATTTTAAACCAATACATAACAGGTCATACATGACTGGCTCGATAGCTCAGTTGGCCCTGCCTTCTGAACTGTAGGTTGTGGCTTCGATTCTTACCCTGGACAAACATTTGTGTGATGAACATCGATGTTTGCTCTGTATCTGGGTGTTATATTGTGTTCTATGTATGTATTTACAAACAAAAAGTATATAAGTATTGAATCAGTTATCTGGTTCCCATAGTACAAGCTTTGCTTAGTTTGGGGCTAGATAGCGCTGAAATGTCCACAGTTATTATTATTAATAATTGTGGTTATTAGTAATTATGTACAAGACTACAGAACATAAAGCAGCTGCTAATCTTAAAATTCAAAAGGAATCAACGATAAATGGTTTCAAGCCGATAACATCACCAGCTACCTTTCGCTGAATATTTTTAATCAAAGCTTCTACCTGATATCCTGAGGGGCGGCGGTTACCTACCTGTCAATCTCTCAAATGTTAGATTAAAAACATCATCCTTAATTTTTTTGGGATCAAGGAATTATATTTTTTTAAGTTTCGAGCCAAGCGCATGATTATAATGCATTAGATAAAGTTTTGACGAAGGTCTGTCGGTCTGTGGGATTCAACGGCCATGTGACCTTCTGAACATATTTCTATATACTTGTGTGTAAAATAACCGGGTTGTATATACCCAGCCCAACCTGGCAGTTCTTTTACTTTTCGTTTTAATTTATCATTATTCGTTTCTATTTCATCAAATAGGTAACATGTGTAACTCATGTAGGATGGCATGTTTGCAGAATTAAGTTTAGTGTAATCGTAAAAAATATTAACAGATAATAATAATAACAACGACCAACGATCGCATACATAGATTCTGGACCCTAACTAGGATTTTCCTGTGTCTAGAGACCCAGGAACCATGGTCCCACAACACCCAGACTCAGAACAAGTGTTTCCGCTTTTTTTTCTGTGCACAAATACTTGTCCCACCGTGGGAATTGAACCCGCCGCCTCAGGGTTATGAACCAACCTGCTCAACCACTACACCAAAGAGGCTGTCAGATGGTAATGATGATGATACTATAAATATATCACAAAACGAGTGTGCTTTAGACCACACGACTGAAGTAAAACTTCTTTAGCTCCATCTATCGGCCGGTATAACTTTGTTTTTGCTTTGTTTAATGTTAATGTCGCCATCTTTAATCGAACGTACCAACATAATAACACAAATTTTTAACATTGTTATGTTGACAATGGAGATCTACGTTAATCAACAACTTTCGATTTCCGTGCGCCTCGTCGCGCATTTACCAGCTTACTCTCCAAGTCAAGCGAAAGAAGTTTTATTCGAAAACTCTTAAAGATTTATCAATGCAATCGCACTTTAAATATCAGATTTGGGGCTTTGTTGACCATTCTAACAACCTCTCCGAGAGCCAACGCTAAGACTGAGAATGTCATCGCATCTATTGTTCTTGAAACCGTCATTTTCGTTTAACATGACGAGAACTTTTTCTCCCAGTATCTGATAACAAGCTGAGGCGAATTCTCCAAAGTCTCCAAACGCTAAGTAATTTTATTGATACTGTAATTAGACATCCCCATTTAAGACTAGAACATCCATATGTTCACAGAAAATCACGTCTTCTCTCTGCCGTTTTAAGGTTGAAAATTCTTGTTTGTCATCTTCTAATAAAGTTCAAGCGACTGCTAAAGGGCAGGTGTGGCTGGAAGTGCTGAGTCAGCGCGGTGGCACCGGTAGTTTATAGTAGCGGGTTTGAGTCCCGGTCGATCACGATTTACATGTCAGTCGCACCGCTTGATATCCTAATGCCAGTCACTGGTACCATTGTGCGTAGTTTTGATTCTACGTAAAATGGATTATGGAAATTAGGATTCGTTGGATTATTATGACGTGAGCTGGTTGTAGGTAACACTTCTCTTCCTATCTCTATGTAATCATCTAATTCTACTAGCTTAATGCTATCAAGTGCTTTGCTTTGCGTTTATTTTATATGAGAGTTATTTTATTAAGTTTTTGTATTATATTTTTAAGTTTTTTTCCATTTTTAATTCAATGCATTGCAATGCATTTCATTTAAAATATCAATGAAAAATGTGATGTTGATGTTACATGCATCCATGATTGTAATACCTATCATGATTAAGATAAGAAGAATAAGAATTTCAGTGTACAGATTGAGTAAAATGTAATAACAGATACATATATTCAAATAATCATACTCTCTTTTTAGCCCTCTAAGCCAAAATAAACAAGTAGGAATAAAACATTTATTTCGCACTACAATTTTTTATAATAAATCCTGTACTATGAAGAGCTAGTCGTTCGCCTGATGTTAAATGACACGGCCGCTCATAACAGATGCAGTGTCACTAGAATCTCTAAAATGTAAAGTTTCGAGAAAAATCTGCCTTGCGCACATCATCCTGAGACAAGATCAGATCATAAGCTCTAATTTGTCCAGTAATTTTGCTAGTTACACTGCCCTTACAGTGCTTGCACACTACTGTTTAGCGGCAGAATTACTGGTAAAGCGGTGGTACCTACCTAGATGAACTTTGCAGAAAAGTTCTACCACACAGTAAGATTATAAAATGAAGACGCTTACATTCTTCTTCATCTGTACACAGAAATTGCTATCCAAATCATGATAGGTATTACAATTATGGATGCATGTAACATCAACATCACATTTCTCATCGATATTTAAAATGTTATAGGTACTATAATTACTTTATAATAAGAAAATGCATAGAGAATATGAGCATGAGTGCCGATAAAAATGTCACGTAATAAAGGATGAACCGATATTAAACTACCAACCTATTTGAAAAGGGCGCTAAAGGAAGGAGCAGTAGATTAAACTGAATGTAATCCACCAGTTTCCTTTATGAAGACGGACATATCAATTGTAGCCAATAACATAACGAGCGTACTGTAAGTACCTACGACTATGCAGGCACAATGATCGCAACCCGTACATTTTAGTCTACAAGGACAAATATTTTGTCCTTGCTTCGTTTCATATATATTCTCAAATATCCATAATCTTTAAAATATAATCCTTCATAAAAAAAGATAGGGGGCAAAGGTATTTGCCTCTGACTTGGGCAGACAATGAAATTATGTACGGACTGAACCTTAGAAATGCTGGAGCGCTACAAATTCTCTTGTCTATGTCATTCGACGAAGCTGCTAAGATGATATTCTAATACATAGACAATTGAGAAACATTAAGTATGCAATGACAAGCCTGATTTTGTGGCACTAAATGAGACAAAGTCCAAATCAAATAAAGAAAAAGAAGTACAATGCCTTTTAGATAAAACAGGCAAATTCAAAGGCGTTTAAAATAGCTTTATTAATGCGCCAACAATTAGAACTTTTCCAATTGTACCATTTATTCAATTTGCGATGCACACCAACACTATCGTTTTGAAAGTCATCCTTTGATAAATTTGTCTTCATTCATTTGACATCTCAATGCTGGTTGATGTGAGACCGGTCAGAAATCTGAAAGAATTAATACAGCATTTCAAACAAGACAGTGATATAAATTGATAGTAATAAAAGTTGGCGTTACTGTTGGTTTCATAATGATAGATTACTCCAATAGTCCAGCAGTTCAATTGTTAGTACTTAACACCTGTATTATACGTCAGTTGATCTGAATGAGTGAAATAATAGGTTATACAAAAAAGGTTATACAAGGTTATACAAAACTTAAATTACCAATGTATTTATTGTAAATTTAGAATATGATTTAGTTTAATATTCGCGGCTCACGATCTCCAAACGATGTTCGTAAAAAGTTTGCGTTCCATTCTATTTGCACCTTTACAGCTATGTTTACTATAGATTAGTGCCCATCAAACTTCAATTTTCTTTTAAAACCCAACATATGTCCCAGTTCCCAATCCCACCATGCAGTATACCGTTGTACGCACGTGCCCACTTGCAACGTCATCGGCGAGTCATTACTAGGGGTCATCGGCCCGCTGATTACCTTCAAACACGCCCTGTCGTTCATCATTAGCCTAGGTTAGGATGTTTGTAAACATTCGTCCATTCAGCTTTTTTGGACACGGGTCATCTCGTGTGTAATTAGGTCAAGATATATTTGGATATATGAATTTGCGGTGATGACGCTACAGCTGAATACTGCTGACAGATGATGATTCCGTGACGATTTAGTTAAGAAGTAAGACTAATGTTTTCAGCAATAAATATTATAGAATAACTAGCTTCTGCCCGCGGCTTCACCTACGTGGCATATAGGAAACGAAGAAGAAATTTTTATAGATAATTTAACCACCCATTTTACCCTTTTAGGGTTAGAATTTCGAAAAACCCTTTCTTAGTGGATACCACTTAACAAAAAACACACCCTCCAAATTTCAAGTCTTCAAGACCAGCGGGTTAGGCTGTGCGTTGTAATATAAGTCAGTCAGTCAGTCAGGACTTTGAATTTTATATGTATAGATAGATAATGAAAAAAGTTACATTACCTACTTAGGTACTCGGTTTCTGAAATTAATTTGGAAACATTTTTCTATTTTTATAGCTTAGCAAATATACCTAACTGAAATATGCTCACAGAAGCCTTATAGTTTCTTAATGCTCAATCAATCAAACTATAAATTTCGTAACAAAGAATTTATAGCCTGTCATTACTTCGATACAACTAATCAATTTGCCGAAAATATTTAGATTTTCAACAAATACCAATGAGGATGGGAGCAAAGAGTAAAACATAAAGATACTATTTATATTGTATCTTCGTACATTGATGGATAATAAATCAAAGTATACGGACGGACGTGCCCACGATTCTGCAGTACTGAATATATCAAATCAGCTTGATGCCTCACGAGTTTTGTACTTCGTACCTTTTGTTTTGTTCATAAAGAGGTATGATTTCATATCCGTTAGCCTAGTTTCCTGTTGTGAAATTGCTTGCTGAGAGTAATAGAAAATAGCTGATGAATGAAATATTGGTGGACTACGAAGTCACATATATACGATATTTAGATATTTTACTAAGTTAATAAGTTTTAACCCTCTCTTGATAGGCCGAACCAAGTTCCCGCGTTCAATGACGAGACAAAAAACCAAGTGTTTGGCTGAGAGCCTGATCACTTCCGTACGGTGGAGTAGTAGGTAGAAGTTTTGAAATAATTTCCTTACAACTTGAATAATTATTATAGAGACATACTTTATATATTTTTTTTTATGTTAAGGAATGACGTGACGAGCGAGCCGTTTACCTGATGTTAAACGACACGGCTGCCCATATCAGCTGCAGTGTCACTCGGAACTCTAAAGTATAGAGGTTCGCGTGACACTGCACTGCGCACGTCATCCAGAGACATCAGCACAATCTAGTAATAAGATTACTAAACTGTGAGATCAGATCATAAAGTCTCATTTGCCCAGTAATTTCACTAGCTACAGTGCCCTTCAAACCGGAACACAGCAGTGCTTGCAAACTACTGCTTGGCGGCAGAATAACTGGCGAAGTGGTGGTACCTACCTAGACAAACTTTGCAGTAAAGTTCTACCACCTAGTTATTGTGTAAATTAAGATTTATGCTTTATTATTAATCTATTTGATAGCTATATGCTGCTGTAATTTTAGTGTGAAAGTAATAACATATCCTACTCAACTACAAGTATTCTAAAAATCTGCGCTATCACTTCATCTTCACTTGTCATCAAGCAATACCTTATTTTCACGCGATCTGCGCGACGCGTATCATAATTTACATTCACGTTGCGCATGAGTCGTCGGCTGCTTTGATCTCCGTTACAATCGCCGGTAATTGATGATTGCCAGTGTGGGCACAGTTAAGTTCATAGTTTGTATTAAAATTAGACCACATGTTCTGTAGATAGTTGGGTTATGTAGTGGTAAGGACGGCTACCTGAAAATACCCTATTTTAGCCTTTATAGGTAGGTTTTTAAGGTTTATTTTGAGAAATAAATGAGTAGGTTTCCGAATTTCTTCATCACTCAGCATAATAATAATAATATGTGTGGACATTTCACACAACGCCATCTAGCCCTAAACTAAGCATAGCTTGTGCTATGGGAAAACCAGATAACTGATAAAATACTTAGATACTTTTTGTTTATAAATACATACATAGAATAGAATTTAACGCCCAGACATAGAACAAGGACCTATCACACAAATATTTGTCCTGGGTTGGAATCGAACCCACAACCCACAGTTCAGAAGGCAGGGTTACTAGTAACTGAGCTACCGGGTCGGGTATATTATGTATAATAATTATATGCTGATTTAGACTAGAAAACAAGACAATCTAAGGTGGTTCACAAAAATTTACGAAAAAAATATGAAGGGTTATATAGACTAACCAAGCACAGCACAGATAAAATGTAATATGCCAGACAATGTTTTTAAATTTCGTTTTGTGATTTTAATAGTGCATTCACAATTTTGTGTCGCATTATCTAAAGCTATTTTTACATATGGTGCTCCTTTTCTGACAAAAGAGAAATGAAAGGGATAGTTAGACTATGCAATACAGAATATTTTTATAATATACCTTATCACTCTTTTATTTATAGGTTAAGTTATTGTTAATCAACACAAATAGTGATGTATGCAATCAATTTTTCATGTTACAACATCGATCCATGTATAGGTTAAAATCAATTTTCAATTCCCCTAGAAGGACATGTCAAAGTGATTACTGTGTAAAAAATGAGCTTAATAAAGTCATTATACGAAGAGAGGAATCATTATGTTAATGGATAAATGCTCTTAAAAACTAATCGATCAACGGCGTCTCATGTTTTTCTGCCATTTTGAAATTTTCAATTGCTCATCAAAGTTAATAAAGATCACATTTAATAAGTTGATACAAAACCTAAGTTTGAAGATAATGAATGTTTTTATGTAACTATTTTATTTATCAAATAAAAATTACTCTTTTGTTAGAATAACTTTAGGTAAATCGATTACTCATTAGCGTAAACAAAAGTATAAAATAGGATGAATATTTGAGTAACAATGCATTATCGTGGCTTAACTTCAGCGTTTTGGTGTGAAATTAATTCAGGATTGTCGACATTTGAATTTTACCAAATTTTGCACTCCAGTTTTAAACCTAGGCATGTTGCGTGAAAAATTTTCATTCAGAAATCTATTATATATAGTGCACCAATAATAATTAATAACAAATTGCAATTACAATTCAAAAATATTATTAATATACATTATTATTATATAATATTCCCAAATCTTCATTTTTATCAAAGCGACAAGGAGTTAGTTTTCAGAATAAGCTATTCAAAACATTGATATTCACTTTTCTGTGTTATTTTGGTTTGCTTGCGCCAGCAAAGAAGAGCCATTATTTATTATAAAGCTTCGTGTATTTTTACATTAAGTATATAGTTACTTTGTCATTTTATATCATAGATTTTATTTAAATTTAGATACAAAAGTGAATCACCAAATTATTTGATCTTTGGATCTGCGGCAGTTTAATGCCAAAAAAGAAGTTTTTTAACATTATGTGTACTAATTACTTATAATAGAACTGTATTCGCAAAACTATTTTCCTATTAATATTTTCCCATAATTTTTCGTTAAAATATTTATTTACATGTATTTTACCAAAACAGTCTGTATAAATCAAACCTGCCTAATTGCTTCACCAAAAATGAAACTACATTGTTCCACAGTCGATATGAAATGAAATCGTTCGCTCTACAACAGACGTAACCAAAAGTCGAGCACCAAAAATGTAATAGCTGTCACTGGCAGTGATTAATGCAATTAATCCCACAATAGCCACATTGTGGATCGAACGTACACTGCAGGCCGAAGTGATAGTTTTGCATTTGTTTTTATCGGTCGTTGCTTAACATGTACCTACAAATACATACCACCTACATAATCTGTGTGGTCCTGATGTGAGAATAGTACCTCTACCCGTAAAACAAATACCCAGGGAAAGGCAAGCAGCATTTTCCTCGACACATCAAAATCTTGTATCTTGTCTGCGTGCTTCTTGTGTGCGTCCATGCTTGTCAGTCGTCTTGGTAATCGCAGATTACTTACATATATCAGTAGATTATTTACATATGATAGCGTTCTTCGCAACTAAATAGGACTTCCATTACAACACCCCTACCAAACTTCTTTCTATTTGGGGCAAATACAACTCCAATCAAAAATTGCTAAAGACAAAAAAACTATATACTTGTACAATCTGTATACCAAGTTACGTCAAGATTCGTTGAAAAATGCGACCAGGGGCTTTACCGCGTAAGTCTGGTGGAGATGGTAATCGTGTTCTCTCTTGCTCGCACTCGTGGACTTGTTAATTGGCGAATGCAGGATGGCAGTCGAAGCCGATTCCCAGAACAGTTACGCGGTAGGGGTGCTATACACAAGTACGTACCCGCACATCCGGACAGATGATCGCAAATTTCGTAAGTTGAAGCAGAGATTTTCACTTTATTCGCTCGATCAATAAAATGGTTAGTCCTGTAAAGCAACAAAATATATTTTCATTCCTAGTAGGAAGTTGAGGAGTTGTAGGAATTTCCTACAGCTCTACCATTTAATTCGGCTTGCACTACACACGGATAGATCCGACCGACCGGCTATCCGTCAGATAGATTTCATAAATAACGTGTAGAATTTTTGTACATAGATTTATTACGTTCGCCGAGCGAAAATGGTGGGAGATTGTTTTTTCAATTTAACCGGGGACTCCCGCTGTTTGACATGCCGCCAGCCGGGCGCTGGCTTTCCGACGGCCAGCGAGGCTACATGGGTGTATGTGAAGTAAATAAAGGTATATACTAACTCGGAGGATTTTAGAGTTTAACTTTGTAAGCTTAAACTGAAAACTGGTGCTTATTTTTCAAGATATAATTCTGCTACTGATACTATTGACTTAAAATCAATATAATAATATCCAACGTGTGAACTATGAGATATCAAAGAAGGTTTATATAATGCTCAACAGATTGGTCATTCGATCTAAAGTTTAACGGAAACGTATTTTGGTTGGTACAGCGTTAAGCATTCGGCTAATGACATTATTTTGTGTTTACTTCCGTATTACATTTTTATTATCAAACCTTATTCAACTGAAATTTGAAATAAGTATTCGGCCATAAGCTCATAATATAAACCATTAAGAACTTTTGTTAAGTGTTATTTTCTTAGCCTTTTTAGCAAACAGGAGATAGCAGAAGGAAAATTATAAAAGCTCCTTATTTAAAGCAAACATTGAGGAAGAACAAGAAATATTTATTCAGAAGACGAAATTAATCGTAAATATGTACATAAGGAAAATAAAATAACCTGGCGGAAAAAGAGAAAGAAGGATTATGGAGAGTGAAATCCATCGTTCACTAAAGTTCCTTCTTCCTATAGACTAGTAAGTAACAAAGCTACCACTAACTACTACTCGCAACTTAATAAGACGGGAGGCCTACTTAGAGGTAGTTTCTTCAAAACATTATATAAAATTAATAAATGTTTTCTATTGCATATCAAGTGTGAAAGTATGACCTCTGTTAACACTTTATTTATAACATGGCCAAATGTAATAAAACAAATCAGCGTACAGTCGTGAATTCAAATGATCAGTTATAAATATCAATTGGAATGTTATAAATCAACGGGTTGGAAGTAATTTGTAATGCAAACACTTTAGTATTCGCTAATGTTAGTTTGAGACGACTTCCATAATTTGATTGTAGATTAATGATGAGTTTTGACTTCTTATTATAAACTGGAAAGTTTGACGCTGGAGCGAAGTGAAGATCATTCATAATGTAGTTTGTTGTATATTATAATAGGTCTTTACCTATGAAATTGCCGTTTTGCAGTACAGACTTTTTCAAACAAAAAAAAGTTTTGATTGGCTATGAATTCTAAATTAAAATTAATTTTGTTTTAAAAATATGACATTCTATGTACAATATAAGTCTTTTGTTTATTGATTAGCGTTGTATTTTCATTACATTTCAACATTTTTCCTCATAATGGATACTTTGAAATTTCGTGTAATTATGGAATATGAGTTCCGTCGTGGCACCAACGCGGCACAAACGACACGTAACATCAACGACGTTTACGGAGAGAACTGTACAAACGAACGTACAACCCGTTATTGGTTTGCTCGGTTCCGTTCTGGGAATTTTGACTTGAAAAATGAACCTCGTGGTCGTCCGGAAACTTTGGTCAACAATGATGAATTAAAGGCGATTGTGGAAGCTGATGAATCTCAATCTACAGCTGAGCTGGCAGCAGCTTTTGATGTTAGCATCAAAACAATATTGGTCCATTTGCGACAGATTGGCAAGATAAAAAAGCTTGATAGATGGGTGCCCCACGAACTTAACGATCGCCAGCGCAACGTACGCGTCGAGACTTGCCTTGCGCTGCTTAACAGGCACAGAAATGAAGGAATTTTGAACCGAATTGTTACGTGCGACGAAAAATGGATTCTTTAAGACAATCGAATGCGCTCAGCAAGTTGGTTAGATCCTGGTTCGGTACCAAAGCAATGTGCAAAACGAAAAATGACCCCTAGAAAGGTGATGGTCACAGTTTGGTGCTCTAGTGCTGGTGTGATTCATCATAGCTTTTTACAAAACGGCGAGAGCATTACTGCAGATGTGTATATTGAAGAACTGACCACAATGATGGCGAAACTCGCACGTCTGCAACCAGCTTTGGTCAATCGGTCGTCTCCACTGCTACTTCACGACAACGCGCGACCCCATACTGCACAACAGACCGTCTCTAAGCTGCATGAGTTGGGTTTGGAAGCTCTCCCTCATCCGCCATACTCACCAGATCTTGCGCCTACCGACTATTACTTTTTCCAAAATTTGGACAACTTTTTAGCGGGAAAAAAATTCAATTCCCGAGAGGCAGTACAAAACGCCTTTGAAGAGTTTGTTGTCTCCCGTCCTGCTGATTTTTTCAAGAAGGGCATCCATAAACTGCCACAGCGTTGGCAAAGATGCATTGATTGCAAGGGTGATTACTTTGAATAAAAGAAATAAATAAGTTCGAAAAAAAAATACTTTAACTTTTTTCAAACAAAACGGCAATTTCATAGGTAAAGTAATATTAGATAAATGTAAATGGATCATGTTATTACATGCCAATAGAATTTGTTAAAGAATTAAATGTTTTTATTTTTATTCTTAGATACTTTTAGCGGTCTTACATGGCCATGCCAGCTTCGTTGCTAACATGGAAATATGTAATAAATAAATTTGAGTGGACATTTCTGTTTATTTTAACGTATTAGGTACAAATTGCAGTCGTTTTATTAGTCTTATGAGGTAAAGACGGTATAAAAAGGCATGCTGCAAGAAACATTGATTAAAATTAAAAACGAAAAAACATGCACAAAATAAAAGCTCTAATATTAATGAACCATTAAACAGGGAGGCAAGCACTCACCCGACCATAGATGCAATTACCTAGCCACCAATAGCGTGCAAGAGGCCAAAAATCGATAGCCATTCCATAATGAAATGTCACCGCTACCGACCGCCTCACCGATTACATTAAAAGCCTTTTATCAACAATCTTTAATCCAATTAAAGGTACCTCTCACCAGGTAAAGCCTTGATGAATAAAACAAAAGTCGCGGTTAAACCAATCCATTAAACACCGACCTCTCATTCTGAAAACATCTCACACCGCTCCTATCCAATTTTTAGCAATATTAGAGAAGTGAGGTGGATCATTTTACTCTGGGCAGTGGTCAGCACTCAACTGGACTTTAGGGATTTCGGTCGAAGGGTCATGGAAAACAACAGTAATGCTAAGCCAGGGTTTTAGGCTTAATGGACTGTATTCGAATAGTCTCTGGATACTTTTAATTAATAACCCTCGGTGAAAGGCAGAATAGTCATTACCTGCTGAAACTGTGATTAAAACGCAAGTGGTATGGGATAAAAGCAAAGTTTTACAGTAATTTAATAGTCATATATACATAGTCAATAAACCTCACCTACTTTCAGTCTATTTGTTTATGTGGCTGAAACGGCTTTAATTGATTAGAATTAAATTGCGCACTCAGGTAGCTTTCGTTATCGGGACCATCAATTTATTCAACTTGAAAAGTGAAAATTTATCGCAGCAAACTGAGTAGAGCATGGGTAAATTATCTTAAAAAAATGTTTATCGAAAATATAGATAGTTTTTCTACTAAGAACAAGTTAAAACTAAAATTAAATAGCATGAAAATCTTCAATAGGTTACATAGCTCCAAACTTCAGAATACAATTTTTAATATTTTTAGGCGTTTTTCTTCCCATCTTGCGCTGCGCGTCCATTTTGCCTTGCAATTCCTTGATCATCTTTGTCCCTTCGGTCCACTGGACCCTTCAATCCACTGGACCCTTCGGAGCACTGGACCCTTCGGTCTCTAATATATCCCTCCGTCTCTAGGGGCCAACGTCCCTGCAAGGGCGTGTTGATTGGCACTGCTCTACTGGATTACAAAGGGCAGTGATGACCACTCTGCCCTTTGGGATTTCTAGAATTAACACTTGCATTAGAGTATAAGCAACTTTTAGAAATGAAAAACTAACTACGATCTCAGATGTGTCAAAAAAAAAAAACAAATACTGACGTTTTTGTATATAACAAACAATACATTCAATCGGCGGCGATAAATTGGTGGAGGCTCCAATGCCTCGAACGTCGACGTAATGTTATTTTTACACACTGTACTTCAGAGAGTGCAATGGAATTGCATAACTTAATCACATCCCATTTTTCCATCGTACAACATTCGTACACGGCATTCGTGCATGGCAGAAATTCCTAGAATACGTACAAAGCGTTTTGTCTCCTAATTTATACTTCGGGCAGCAAAGAAATGGTACACCTTACCAATGTTATTATTTCCTGACAGACAATCTGGGAGCACTTACCATCAGACCGTGGTCAAATGTAAGCCTATCTATGATTTAAAACAAGCCCTTGTAATTGTTTTAAAATTATTCCTTTAAAAGGCAGTGGGAGTGTGTCATTTTATATATATTTTGAGATAAAATGACCAACATTTAACCTACCAATGAGTTTGGCGTTCAACATTCCGTTTTTATTATATACATAATATCACATATTTATGGCTATATGTATCCATACACTAGCTATATGTTTACTTACCTATATGTTACTAAAAAACATCTAAAAAATTCTGATTTTTTATTATCAAAATACGATTAATTTTAAATATTTTTTTAGCAAGTAACCGTCTGTCATCGACACCCTTCAATCCCCACGTCAAGGAATAATGACATCGTTTTTGGAAACAAATCGATTTATTTTATTCGATACGGACGCCAGCGGCTCAGTTTGAGATATTCGATTTCGAGGAGGAATTTTCGAATTCTACAGCAATGTTTTATGATGCATGAAATTGTTTTGTTGAATGCATTCGGATTCGCGGACCGTCGGCTTTTCCATTTTCGCGTCTACAATACAATTTGGACGAACGTGTTTTTAATGATCCCGTTGACGTGGCGCTTTCTCACGATTTATTAGATTTTATTTCAATTTTTAATTCTTTTATTTCTGAACAATAACCAACCAAGAACAGTAACCAATCATCTATGTGTGATTTATGTCCTCACAAACCTTTATTCTATACAAAAATTGACTGGCCCGATAGCTTAGTTGGTAGTAACCCTGCCTTCTGAACTGTGGGTTGTGGTTTCCATTTCCACCCAGGGCAAACATTTGTATGATGAACATAGGTGTTTGTTCTGTGTCTGGGTGTTATGTTCTATTCTATGTATGTATTTACAAACAAAAAGTATCTATGTATTGTATCAGTTATACGGTTTTCCCATAGTACAAGCTTTGCTTAGTTTGCGGCTAGATGGTGTTGTGTGAGATGCCTATACACATCATTATTATTATTGATTTTTGAATTTATAGTCTAAATAAACGGAATTATGAAAATAGATCGAGTTAGCGACATCGTTACACGGGGGTAAGTATTATATGATTATATTCCTATCTAACAACTTCTCGACTTCAGCCATCCACTTTTCTACTTTTATACTATCACTTTAACCAGTAGTTGGCATCCGCAATGGTGAATCCATTAATAACAATAATAACAACGCCCAACTATCACATACACAGATCCTGGACCCTAACTAGAACTACCTGCGTCTAGGGACCCAGGAACTACGAGGACCATAGTCTTACAACACCCAGACTCAGAACAAGTGTTTGCGCTTTTTTTCCTGTGCACAAATACTTGTACTGCCGTGGGAATCGAACCCGCTGCCTCCGGGTATGAGCCGACCTGCTCATCCACCACACCACAGAGACTATCAGTGGCTTTATGTCTTTCTTCATGAAGCTATTCCAATAACAATATGCTTTGGTTAGCGAGGTTTTGAGATAATACAGCTGCATCATATCATCAGCAATAGGAGCGTTTTGTAAAAAGAGGTTCTTTATGGAAATAAAAGATAGGTCACGTCACAAAGGTTCACTACGCGTCATTTCACTCAGAGTTATTTAAGAAAGTTCAACCGATCAACACACATTCTTGGCAAATAGTATATACCAAAAATAAATTTTTATTTTAGTCACAGGTAAACAAAACAAGCGCTAATGAATCGTAATGTAACATTTTCGAATAGTATTTCAGTAGTTAAGAACGGAACACGAAGCGGGTTGCAAATGATTAATAGTCTCCGATGTCATATGGCAGCGTTGCAGAGTTCCTTAGACGTTAGACGCATTGCTTATTATTTCAAGAGACTCCATGTGAATAATTCTATATTTGAATTAATATTTGGTACATAGATAACAAAGAAGACAGAAGTTTGGTGCGGAAGACCTTAAACTTTTAAGAAGGTATCAAAACATTTGATTTTTAATAAATCGTGAATTTTAATCTATAAAAATATGAGGAAAAAGTAGCATGGACGCGAAGGTATCAAAAATATGCGTTGGTATTATCAATTTTTATGAAGGTCACGTTGTCTGCTTTTAGCTGTTACGCCGTATATATAACTCAAAACAAGGCTTCTAAGTAATAAAAATGTACTTTTTACAACAAAAGAAGAATTATCAGTTATTAAAATAAATATTTTAATAACTGATAATTCTTCTTTTGTTGTAAAAAGTACACTTATTTTTATATATTATTATACTTTATTTTAATATTATAACATAATTCTCAAGCGTACATACCGTTAGGTGGCTGGGTAAAGCTAGCGTAACAGAGGCAAAAATAGCGCAGATCTGCGAACAAGGTTGTAACTAATTTTGAATCTCGTCCACAGAAAGACCTCAACGCAAAACGCCTTCTAAAAAGCCCATCTCAAGCCTTCTTACTACCTATAACATTAATGTTTGTTGTTGTTGTTGACAGCCTCTGTGGTGTGGCGGTTGAATAAGTCGGCTCATAGCCCGCAGGTGGCGAGTTCACTTCGCGCACATCAGCGAAGTTGTCAGAGTTGGCCATAGACGGAAACATCTAGGAGGACATCATATAATGCCTAATAATAATAATATTAGCATAGAGACAAACTAAATATTAAAACACCGCTGTGTTTTAGACCACACGACTGAAGAAAAATTTATTTAGCTCCATCTATCGGCTGGTATAACTTTGTTTTTGCTTTGTTCAATGTTAATGTCGCCATCTTGATAATTGTAAATTGTCATTTTACCGGACAGACCATCATGATAATAATTTTTTTTTTTACTTTGTTATGTTGACAATAGAGATCTACGTGGACAAACTTCAACTTCCGTTCACCTCGCATTCACCAGGTTACTCCCCAAGTCCAACGAGAGTAAAAAATAATACTCCAATAAAAAAATAATACTCCAATAAAAAAATACGCATCCATGAAAACGTAGAAGTGAACATATAAGTTCGATGCACGGAACCAAGTGGAACCTAATCGCATAACTCTAATTTTGAATACACAAACATTTAAATTTACTATTTACGTCATAGCAGTTCTTTCGCGTGTTCGGTTAATTAGCAGCCAGTAGCGAAACAACGAAGCGTAGGAACCATGAACCAATCACCTCTTTTAAAAGCTTTTTGTGTCGCAACCAAAGTGACCATTGAGTTGCAACCCGTCGACCTAAATCCTTCAATCATTTCATGGCGATTTTAAAGCATAAACTAATTTAAAAGACAGTAGCTAAGGTCATGCGTCACAGAAAACTGATCAAACCCACGCACACTTGTAGCTCAGTTCGTAGGGAGTGCTACGTGCTCGTAGAGGCGTAGCCGCAGTTGATTATACCCGAGACTTGTACAATCTTATTGCGACATAAATGCAAAAGAAAGTAAATGTTTCGTTTAATATCTATTTTCAACGTCTGCATTTCATAAGTATAAATACTTTGAACTTTTAATTTTTGGAACTCCAGCAGATGGCAACACTCCCATTGTCAGTCAGTTTTTTCCTTTATCTAGAATTTCTGCGGCTAATATGTTATTTACATTTAACTTAAACTTCTGAAAACCTAATCATGTAAGAATGACTTCAATAACACTTTTTATTGTCTCTATTAAGGCAAAGACACTTGGCCCTTGAGTTCTTTTTGGATAGGTAGCACTTACTTGCACTGCACTTCATTACGTTATGGATATACTTCTGTTTTCTTCTTTATTCAATTTTTTTTTTCGGCACCTTACGGTTCTAATACAGTTTCATTAATCTTACGGTCGTCGGTGGTTTTTGATGGAGGTGTATTTTTTTAACTTTGTAATTGTAGTTGCGGTGCTATTTAACGGGTGATATTTATAATAATGGTACTAAATTCTATACTAGTATTTTAAATATAAGCGAAATCGGTCAATTGGTTGACAAATTATGAGGTTGCTCGCGAAGTCTACTGTTGGCAGAGCTATAAAAACTAATATAATAAAAAGAGTCCCTAAACTCTTTTAAAATATATCACGTCAATGTAAATTGGAGTAGGTAGATGTAATATAACGTGTTTGTTAGCGCTTCGTCCAATTAGTTCCAACCTTGGCTACTGATATGCACTGCGCTATCGTGCTGCTTGAAAAATAGCTATGCGAATGAAAAACTCGTAGTTTTCGGAGACAAAAGGCGCGCGTGGGCGGTTTGAATGTTAAGACCATCATTAGTGAGCTATTGTCGAGAATGCCGCGAGGTTCAAAGTCTATGATGCTCAAAGTGTTTGAGTGTTTCCTCCAAAAAATGCAAAGATTGAAATATCTTTATAATATGTGTTTACATGTAGAGATCCATGTAAAGGTTTTGTTGAGATTTCTTTCCCTAAAGCTAACATGAAATATCCAAAAAAAAAACGTATCTAAGGTACAAAAGGAGGAAATATCAAACATGTTTTAATGTATAAATCAGACGCTAGTGGGATATGTAACCTAAACTACAAATTACAATACATCAACAATAATACTTTACAATAAATAAATATACACGGTGGCATTCACTCTTTAAACTTTTTATTAAATGTATGTACTCAGACCTTGCTATAGAATATTCGTACAAGGTCCAATAAAAAAAAAATGATTTTGTTTTATTGTAGTATTTAGTGCCTCTTAAAATAACTGCATGACAGCCGAAATGTCTATTTAACGGTACATACAGCGCGGGCACCAGCTGAGTGCTTTGTTAAAAATGTTTCGTAGACAATAAAACACCTGCTTTGTTCAATCTCACAAGGCTTTTCTTTAGAATTTCAATTTGATAATACCTAGATTTAAGTTTTATTTCATAAGTAATTTTTTATTTAGTTATATGGGAGCATTCTATAGCATGGACTGAATACATACATTAAAGGAAAAAAACGAATTAAATTCCACCTTGTATAAATAATAGATGCTAATAGAGCTGAATTTTATTCTATTTTATTTATGCTACATTGACCAACGATCTCATACATAGATCCCGGATCCTAACTAGGATTCCCAGAAATTACGAGAACCATAGGCCGGTAACACCTAGACTCAGAATAAGTATTTGCAGTTTTTTTTCTGTGCACAAATAATTGCATCTGCCGTCTTCGGGATATGAGCCGACCTGCTCAACCACTACACCACAGAGGCTGTCAGTTAATGTAAGAACAAAATAAAATACTGCCTTAATTTTTTTTTATCTAAAACTTTGAGAAACACGGTCTTAGTGATACCATTTCAGTATCGGCACAAGGAACCACCTAGTAACTGACCTGCAAAACCTTATGACTTGCGGAATCTACCCCATTGTGCAGACCAACTATATGCCACCCATAAATTACTCAAAAGAACAATAATTGGAACAGTACTCAATGGTAGTTGCAAAAATTTAGGAAAGGGTTGCCATTGTACTTTTAACAAAGTGTTTATATTGGCAATATATCATACACTACCGTTTTCTTTTGTAGGCTTAGAGGAAGCTGCAGAAGTCTTGTGTTTTTGGCGTTGCGAAATATTTTTTGTGTTGTTTTAGATTCATAGCAAAAAGGTTTTTATCTTATATACATTACATGTTTGCTCTACGTATTAATTGTACTTTAAAAAGTGGTATTTATCTGTTTTTTTTTTTAAATTAAATACTTTATTTGAAACTTCTTTTAATTGCTATCAATTCTGTGCGTATTTTATTCGTAACAAAATTCAGAAGTGTGTTGATTTTCGTAATACGGTTTTATGCTTTACTCTTTATTGCAAAGCAATCAGGTATATTTTACTTATATTAATTTTTATTTGAGGTTATTTTGAACTTACCTTTTTTGGAACAAACCAACCCTACTTTCCCGACAAGTAACAAGCTGGTAATTTATTTTTTCCCATAGATCGAGCCCCATATGGCGTTGTGATTGAACGTTAACTACTGTTCGATAAATTTGCCCCTGCATGGCAATAGTGAGTCAGCGATAAAAATTAAATATAATATTTAAGTAACTTAGCTAGTGAAAGCGTGTATATACAGATAAATAGAGCAAAGAATTATATATAAATGCAAAAGCGAAGAAAAATTTAGTGAATACCATCTAATTTGCTACCCTATAACGAACACTATGATCTATTCAAGCGTATGGTTCCGGCGCGTAAATAGCAGACTAAGGAAAAATATAGGGAATAACAGCAGCATTCTTCTCAGTTTGCATTATCTCTTGCAGTTAACAAGACATTTGCCAATACCACGCGGTATTATGAGAAACCATGATGGGTAGACCGATGTTCACCAGTAGATGCAACAAAGCTGATGATGTCTACTTAGATTGGTGATGATATCGTGCTTCGTATAAGGCACCCCATTTTGATTGTCGTAAGACAACAGCTGGAAGATTTAATTAATTTATCAGGTTTCTCTTATACTACAAAAAATCATTTTTATAATAGGAATCTAATCATATTGTACTTATTAGAAAGAAAACTAAGAGCTAAAAGGGTTTTATAGGTCTATACAGTGATGTGGGTGGAAAATAAGAATATTCTAAAGCCATCTAAAATGTTACTCTACATTTTATGGCCAGCGTCTCAGTGCTTACTCAACAAAAAAAAATTCGACATCAGACTGTGTGCACGACGCGAGTGCAATACTTACTTTTTATACCTTGAAATAGATTATATGTCGTACCTAAATAAATGGATAGCAAGGAGGTATCTGTGCGAGAAAACTATATGGTCGTTTGAAAATCGCGTTGGCCATGGAGAGATTTTTCTGTTATTTTTTCGTCACGTTGTTTTATTTTTATTGAGAAAATGTTATTTTAATTAATTGTTTATGTATGTCTCGCACGGCCACCATCCACGTTCCACTTCATGATAAAGTTTTTGTGTTTTAATTAATAACCAGCAAGATCGATTCGTCACAAAAAGACTGCATCAAAATAGGTACGGTGTAAAATGTGTTTCGTTTTATCCGCATCTAGCGATGTGTGCGGAACGTGCAGCTAAAAGTTGTGATTAATGGTAGGATGCCTGCGGCGGGCGCCGGCCGACGTCTGCGACCACGCGGGGCAAAGATTAGGTAGCTCAGATGAGAAGTTGGTAAAACACCTAATAGATCTATGTTTCTGTGAAGAGTTGCATTTGATAGCAAAAACTTAAACTACATTATAAGGTTTAAGCTCGTATGAAATTAGTTGTAGTTTTGACATTTTCTTATCAATGTTGGGCCTGGAGCTGTAAACCAACCATGGTTGATGGATAAAATATGTACGAGTGATCAAAGTGCCTGTACAACAGCGATGAAACTCTGGTTGATCTTTGGGATCAGATGTTTTTTAAAATGGTTTGGTGGGATCCTTTTGTAACTATTCCGATGAAAGTGCATGTGTTTCATGTATTTGTCAGATACAAATTTAGCTCAACCCTGATCAATGAAGAGCTCGTTATTCGGTACAAGTATCTGAACTACTTACATTTCTTAAAGAGCTTAAATAATTTAAATATTATCAATGCATTAGTTACGTAGGTATATTCGAAGAGTATAAGGCTTAGAATAAGGTATTTAAACGAATAAAAGAGTATGTATATTGTCAAAACCATGGGGAGCAAGTCCAAGTAAAAAGCAGCCGCTCAAAGTGGCGCTCTGTGGAAGAGGCCTATGTTCTCTAGTGGACATTTTCAGGCATGTAGATGATGTATGTACGTAAAGTGTATAAAAAGTTTCATCAGAATTTAAAGTAGGTTACTTTTCTCTGTACGTGTTGAACTTCTGCCCACGTCTACCTCGACGTATTCTATGATCAGAGTATATAAATGGTTTCTCCAGGACTTGATTAAAAGTTGGCTGTGCAATGTTGCAATGGGATTTCGATATGGAAACTGCAATATTGTAGGTCTCCACAGGGCACTCAAGGAAATTATTGCTATTCTTGTTGCTATGCACTTAAAATTAGTGGATCTATGGGCTGTACGGTAGACCTCGCGACTATCTTTGAATAGCTTGAAACTGGAATACATATTTATTTTTAAGTACTTGACCCCTATGGGTTTGCTTGCCATCTTGAATAATTTCAAAAAATTGATTTGACAAAAGATCTGCTCACACAATTCACAAGGATCGGTTGAGAAATGCGACCTAAAGAGAAGAACAGCCGATAAGCCGGATATCAACTGGATACACAAAATCAGTTTTGTCCAAGCTGAGACAGAGACGCCTAGCTCGTGGTTTCCGTTCAATAAAATAGCGAATTAAAAGAAAACTGATGAAATTAGTAAGCAAATAAAACTTGACAATCTGACCTAATAGCCTAAAAATCTTTAAACTAGATATGATAGATATGTGCTGATGGCTCAAGATGACAAGCACGGCACTTTAAAGCTTAGAATAATGTGTGGGACTGCAACTGTTATGGGTAGCCGACACGAAATCAAGCGAATGCTAAATTGCAAATTTACTATATCAGAGATTTACTTCGCCGCAGAAAGATGAAATCGCAAAATAACTACATCTTGATATGACTAGTTCTTATATAATGACCTGAAAAATTAACACCATGGTCTTCCGAAAACTTTGGTCGACAATGAAGAATTAAAAGCAAATGTGGAAGCTGATGATAGGTTACACGTCATTATTTCAATCAAATATATACTGAACCCATAATTATATATAAACTAACACGATTATAGGTAGGTAAAAAATATATTTCATTTTAATCCTTTTTGAACAAAAACTCGAAGCTCGCTATTGTTGTCTATATTGACAAGATTGTTATTACGCGACGTCTCTACTCACGGATAGCGATCAAAAAGAAACTCAATTAATTAATAATAGACAAGAAGGTTACCAGTTACTCCCAGATATTCACTAAAATAATATGAAGGAAGATCTAATATAAAGAAAATATCCCAAGAAACGCATGAAAAAACTGAATCGTGGAAAATATTACGTAACCAACATAGCCTGATCCGTTTGCGTGTTAAGCATTTCTTCTCATCATCTTCCATTATACCACTTTGAGGAGATGGGGGAGGTCTAACTAATTTTGCTGCGGTTCTTATTTGTATCAAAGCGGAAGGCGCAAAACATTTCCCCTGAAGGAAATTTCGTGCCGAAGGTTTTTGTCGTCTCAGCTTTCGTGATAATGTGTAGATATGTCATGTCATTAAGACTGGCTGAACTGGCGTAATATAGAAATTTCATGTGAGATTGTTCAATATATGGAAAGCATTTAGGTATTCGCTAATCCGTTGATACAATTTTTTTAAGCTATCGCATATTTTGCTAGGTGGTAGAACTTTTCTGCTTAATTCATAAGTACATATTATGTAGGTACCACCACTTTGCCAGTTATTCTCTCCAAGCCAGCACTACTGTGTTCCAATTAAAAGGCGCTGTAGCTAGTGAAATTACTAGGTAAATTAGACTTTAGTAATTTTATTATAAGACTGCTAAAGTCTCAGGATCACGTGTGCAAGGAGTTATGACGCAAAACTTTATACTTACGCTTTCGAGTAGCACTGCACCTATTATGGGCGGCCATGAAGCCCCAGGTGTGCCCTTGAGCTAGTTGACCACTTTTGATGGCTGGGCGCTTTAAGCGAGGTGACGCTGTAAAGGTCGGTAGAGACCAACAGCATTAGCTCGTTCAAAAAAAGCAGTAAAAGCCAAATTCATTTTTTTAAATAACTGCGTGCGTAAAATACCCGCGTGGTAAAAAAATTCTAAACTTTCCTAATTTTATCATTCATAAGCACCTCTTGATAATAATAAACACACCAAAAAAAGAATTACCGAAAAAGTTCCATCTATTCACGCGTGATGCGATGACCAAGGGAAATAGAGATTCATTTTTATATAAGAAGACTTTAGACCTTTCGAAACGTCTGGTTGAAGCCACGCGTGACCAAAATGCTGGCCTCTACTTCGGCCAAAGATTGAGCATTGCCATTCATCGTGGCAATGCTGCCAGCATAATGGGCACGTTGCCTACTGGTAGTGGTTTGTTTGATTAAGTTCCCTTTTTATTGTTTTATGTTTATTAAATAATATTATGTTGTATGTTTCAAAATAAAAGTTATTGGTGTTAATAGAAGACTTTATAAATTTTCTTTGTTCTTCGCTAATACTACGCTACGGAAAGCTCAACAAAGAGGACTTTAAGAGGGCAAAATGCGCGGGCGTTAGTTAGCCTGCGCACTTAATGTTAATATAGCATTTGAAGAACTTTCATCAAATCTTCAACAAAGTTTGGTCCAGATGGGACGACCTTTAAGCTGAATTTTACAAATGACACATTATTACATACTTTCTCATGTTGCGTTACAACAAGTAACAAGTCGATTAACGTCATGTTTGAGAGATTGAATTCTAACAATTGCAGTTTACTACATACTTAACTGACTATTGTCCACAAAATATACTATTTACCCTTAACATTCGCTACGCCTTAAGTAAGAACTGTCTAAAAATTGCATGAGGCATTTTTTTCTAATTAATAACATATAGAGAAGTCCTTTCAAAGAAATTGTCGGAACATTTCAAACGTAAACGGTATGAATAATAGTTTTAAATGTATTTGAATAAGCAGTTCATTAATTATCTGTCGGGGTATAATAGTGATTTTTGACAGAGCCCTTCCTTCTTTCAATGGTTTTGGTTCAGTTACACAATTTTGGATGGGGGCAGGTTTCAGTTTTTTGGAGTGCCAAATGTTAATATGAATCTACTTAGCTCTTTAACTAGCAGATGTTAGTTTGAGAAATGTTACGGCAGAGGCTAGCTGTTACAAAAACATTATAATAATAACTAGTTGCGCCCCGCGGTTTCACCCGTGGATAAAAAGTATTTTAATTATTTGCTCATCCCACGGGAGCATTTCACTTTTACGGGATAAAATGTAGCCTATATGTTAATCCAGTGTATAAGCTATCTTGGTACCAATTTTCATCCAAATCCATACAGCTGTTTGAGCGTGAAGGAGTAACAAACATACATACATACAAACTTTCGCCTTTATAATATTAGTGTGATGTGATAATAACGCCCAACGATCATACATAGATCGTGGACCCTAACTAAAATTTCCAGTGTCTAGGGGCCCAGAAACTACGAGGACCATGGTCCTACAACACCCAGAGTCAGAACAAGTATTTGTTTTTCTGAAGAACTTCTTTTTTCTATGCACAAATACTTGTCTTGCCGCGGGTAGGAATACTACACTCTATTTTTCTCAACTCAGTTCTTCATTACAAGTTTACTGATTCTCATCAAAATTATTATTAATTTCCACAGACTGAAAGGTAAATAAACTTTTTTTATCATCAACTAATAAACTAAAACCAAAAACCCCAATTTCCCAAGGACCATAAGCTCCACAGCATTCAAGTAGGGTCGTCAGTTCTCATATGATTAATAACTCTCACTAGGTGTAAAGGTGAGCTGACGTCAGATTGTCTTGTCCTCACACGTGACAACCCTGTCCTTAGTGCTTATAAATTAGTGCAGTAATCCGGGGAGCGTCTTACGCTGGATTAGGCGGATAGTTATGATAAATGTTAGTAAATAAAGAACTTAGTGTTTTTTTTTTTCAATTCCTAGAAACTTGAAAGGCTCTTACTGTAGGTTATATATTTTATTTATAATTATAAGTATTGGTGGACATTTTCACACAGCGCCATTTAGCCTGAAACTAAGCAAAGCTTGTACTATGGGAAACCAGATAACTGATACAGTACATAAATACTTTTTGTTTGTAAATAAATACATAGAATACAATGTAACACCCAGATACAGAACAAACATCGATGTTGATCACACAAATGTTTGTTCTGGGTGGGAATTGAATCCATAACCAGTTCAGAATTTAAGGCAGGGCCAACTGAGCTATCGGTCCAGTCACCTATGAAGTCCATATTTGTGCCTTTAAATAAAGAGAGATAGTTAGCATAGCCGATAATCCACAACGCAACATTTATGATAATTATTGTTAGTAGATGTCACGAAATATCCTGGAGTTGACAACATTTCTACAGTCATCATTTTAACAAGTGAGCTTCTGACGTCATCCCACTATCTTCTATTAAAGTACCACCAGATGCAATGAAGACTCCCATTATTATGTTGTTTGTTAACACAAAAATGAACGGTAGTTCCATCAGAATCCACAACAGTAGAAAATTTTCGTACAACATGAATTCCTGCTGCATACTAAGGGGCTTCAGCAAAAAACATTCAGGTATTTGAGGGGATGAAGCAGCGGTAGCGGTAACTACGCGCGTGGTTATGGTAAAGCCCAATTCTAACTCATATTTTAATCAAGACAATTAAAACGATTGCAAAGTACTATGTAAAACTGTTATAAGGCTGATTTATTCTGCGAAACTGAAATGTATTTTGGATGCACTAGCAAAACATCGTTAAAAGCAACTTAGATTAGAAATACCTAACGTCGAAACTAGACAAATAAGCGAATGAATAAAATGAATCTTTTATCTAGATTTTAGTATTAACATTCTCATGAGTGTGATTCATTTTAAATTTATATATTCCCGACTGTTACTCGCGAATAGTATGTCGGTTTCTCGACCAGGTTTCGAGCATATCCGATGCTAGAGGAAGACCTCAGGAGGTGAGTTCACGCAGCGATCGCGGATTTTTATCTAGAATTCAAAACAGCCGCCCGGTGGTACCAGGAATGTATAAGCTGCAGGAGCGCAAGATTAATGATGGGCCAGCTGACAGCGCGGCCAGGTTTGACAAGCGCAGGTGCGCTATTTTCATAATTGGCCCGACCTGCGCCCTTTCAGCTTTCAGGGAACTGAGTGGAAGGATGCTAGGTTTGTAGTTTTTATTAAAATATTATTATGTAGCAGCGAGCACAAGGTTAAGTTTTTTATAGGATAACCTTAGCCCCAATTACATTAATGAACGTTGAAACGACTGATTTGATTATTATTTTACCGAATGATTAAGATTTCCCGCGGGAAATAGGGTAAATTGCGGTTGGGACTGCAGGACACCTCAATAATTAGTGCCTACTAATTACCTATGGAATTGAACTGATTTTGTCACATCTCCGAAAGTTTTTAGGAATAAAATGTAAGGTTTAATTTTAATGTGCAAGAAGATATGAAGTAAATGGAATGTTGTATTGAATTTCATTGTAAAGCTTTCGAAAGCTCATCAAGAATCTGTACGCATTTCGACTTACAGTGCCATCTATTAGGTGAGTACGTATGTAGAGTTTTATGAAGCTTAAATTAAAACTACTGTAACGCTTCTTCTGCCATCTGTCGTCGAGTAGCAAATATACGTTTAATAAAAACCACGCATTCCGCTGCATTTTGTACCCGTAGCCGCCGCAAAGTTTGCTGATATTGATTTTATTCGAAAAAATAAATAATACAACCAAGTATTTGGTAACCTATAATATTTTAACCCCCTTTGATTAGGCAGGTCCCTACCTACCTAATAATATTAGATCATAGCCATCATTTGTGTGTAATAGGTGGTTTACTTTACGATGTTAAAGCGAATAATTAATTACGGTATTTCATAGATTTGAAAACTATCCTGAGTATATTGTAATTTTATTTTTTTGTAAAATTAAGAAAATTTTGTAATTTTGTAAAATTTATAAATCCATAAAAAATCATATTCTGTGAAATAACGGCTAGACCCACGTCAATTAAAAAGTCGAAATTACTCCGTAGTGGCTCCCAGAAAAAGACGTGGAATATGTTCGAAACCTGGTATGAGTAACTTTGACTTTTTGATTGGCGTGATTAGCCGTTATAAATTTTACAAAGTGATTCATGGGATATGATTTTTAATGAAAAGCAATTAGGTATGCACCTCCTTCATAAATAGCTAAACGCTACATAGGTACTTTGTTTTAGTTATTTTTAGTTGAAGAGAAAATAAATAACCCATCGATTAGTGGATAATTATTTAAATAAAAGGCAGTAGATTATCATCATTAACATCAAAATAAATAATATGTGGTCGTCTTGTTTAGGAAAGGTAATTTGGGAATAAAACAAATGCAAAACCTTTTTTCCGCATTTAATAGTAGTTTTTATTTTGAAAACAAACTGAACTAAAATAATTTAATTCACCTTACGTATACAGACCACGAATTTAATTCCTAAAAAGTATAAATAACTATTATCCAGCTTAAAAAGTACAGTGCTACATTGAACACTATTAATTAATACTAAAGCACTATTAATTAATACTACAGCACTTTTAATAAATACTAAAGCCCTATTAATTAACGCTAAAGTACTATTAATTAATCATGAATACTAACTAACCTTTATGATGTAACTTTGTAAGAAAAGCACTTATTATTTTAATAAATATCTACGCAACAAAAACTAATAACTTTTTTCTTGGTTATAGGTAAAGCATTTAACCAGTCTCGCCTGATGTTAAGTAATGGCTAGGTTTAAGATGCGGCATGCTTGCCTAAAAGATACTTGTTCACTCTTGGCTTGAAAAATCCCAGGTTATAGTTAACTGGAAACAAGGACACCGGTATAGGCTGTTCTCGTTAATTAATATTGAATAAAAAAATTTGTACCCACATAATATATATTGAAACTACTCGAAATGTAAATGTGCAGCGCCCTTATATATAACATTGATCATTAAGACAACTTATTCCACAACTAGTTTGTAATATCTATATGTGATGATATAAAAAAAATGTAAATATAAATAATTAGCTATACAACTAGACTAAAAATGAAAATGATGATTTACGTATCACATAATTATTTATAAAATAATCTAGAACACAATATAAAAAACGAGCGTGCTTTAGACCACACCACTGAAGTAAAACTTCTTTAGTTTAGCTCAATCGGTCGGTATAATTTCGCTTTTTTCTTAGTTTAATGCTAATGTCGCCATCTTGATAATTGTAAATTGTCATTTTACCAGACATACCAACATATTTATTTGTTATACTAACTTTTAACTTTGTTATGTTGACAATGGAGATCTACGTGAACAATTCACAACTTCCGTTCGCCTCGCATTCACCAGTTTACTCCCCAAATCAAGCGAGCGCAAAAAGTTTTACTTCAAAAAATATTTTTTGCGTACAATACAAATAATAAAAACAAAAAATTAATTAAAATTTTACAAAGGTACTTATATAAAGTGTACTTTTAAATATAGGTACAGGACTTGCAATGCCACACGTCATAGACGAAAGCAGCTGCAAGCATTGCATGTCAATTGAAAGTAATGCTATTGACAATAACATGCAATAGCTTGTGGCATCAGACATTGCAGCGCAGCTCTGTACATTATATTATTTTACACAGTACGCTTTTAAATAATTGCAATAAAGTTGAATATAAGTTACAAGTTAGTACAGCAAGTAGAAATTGTACAGCCGTACAGCCCGTAAAGATAATTCTATATGGATTTAGTTAGGTACCAAATCCGTTTTAAAACTACATACATATTATTTTTATAAGAAAAATTTGGAGAATATTGTTCTCTGGAACCTGAAACCAACGTCATATGTTTGTTTACGTATTTGTGCAGCTTTAAAACTTTCACACTTCTAGCACTGCCGAGACCAAAATTATATAATTTTTAAGTATATTATTAAATTGTTTGTATCACATACATATTTATATACTGTATTTATTATTGATTGCTATATACGCTACTATAGGCGTTTATAACAATCAAAATAATAAATAAATAGTTCTTAATCTGAAGATGCGAATTTACAATAATTTATCCAGGTTAAAAACCTAGCAAAATGATGTAGGCAATTTTACAATAAATTATCTATGTAAAATATCTAGCTAAGTAATGTCAAATTGGCATTTCGGAAACATAGCGCAACTAGGTAGTTGAGTTATGTAGTGTGTTGTAAAGAGTAGATTGAGTTTTTCTATACTAGACTAGGTGTCTAGTATATAAAAACTCAATGCGATAAAATCCATAAAGAACCTAAAGCACAGTCAGTGTAGATGTTGGCAAATAAACTCTACCTTAAGTACTTGTAACAAAACCATGGCAAAATTCTGTAAGAATCAACTGCATAAAATATAGGAACTGACGTGAGCAGTACTCATAACTAACGCCCATAATAATAATAATAATTACGCAATAATAAGATATTATTATTATCGCTTATTATTATTATTCCTTTAATAATAAAAAGTGATTTGGCTCCACATTTATCATGCAAACAGCCAATGAGTGGAACGCTTTAGCGGTGTCCGTATTTCCCTATAACTACATCCTTGGAGTTTTCAAATCGAGAGTGAACAGGTATCTTCTAGGCAAGCGTGTTGTAAACCGCATCGTTACTTACCATCAGGTGCGATAGTGATCAAACGCAAGCTTGTATTACAATAAAAAAAACGCCAAAACAGTAACACTAAAACTAGAACACTAAACGCTAAAACTAGTAAAAAGCTAGCACTCATGAGACAGCGCATAGAACCGCCACCACCGACGTGTACTTCATGATAATGGGCATCTATATTGCCCGATCAACTGGTCGAATTATTCGACTGTATCTCGAGAGTGCTAGCCGCTTACTAGTTTTAGTAACTGCATAAATATTGTTAACTAAGCTTCTATTGTTCTCGTACGCTCTTCTTTCTTCTTAATGGGCTTGAATGGACGCAGTGCATGCACCACACAAACCTCTCTAGAACCGAATTTGTCGCCTCACTTCAAACAAATTCGGATCTACAGGGTAGATGTAGGGCACTAATATTGATGCCGACGGGCACCAATCTTCTTTCTTGATCTTCATTCTTCATTGTTACTGTAATTTTTGTGAAAAAATTGTCTGGGTGTCATATTGTATTCTATGTATGTATTTACAAACAAAAAAGTATCTAAGTATTGTATCAGTTATCTGGTTCCCATAGCACAAGCTTTGCTTAGTTTGGGGCTAGATGTTGACTAGACGTTGTGTGAGATGTCCACACATATTATTATTATTATATTATTATATCAGCCTTTGCGGGTCTACAGTTGAACATGTATGTCTCCTTCATTAGACGCGAGTATTTTCAATAATAACTATGCTTCGCTGGTGTCTTGGTGATCGCAGTAGTAGTATAATGAAGTCTACACTATATAGAACTAGGTTGCTTCTGCTCATTTCATGGGCATTCCCTTAACCTGTACCTTAGCACCCGTGAGAAGAGATAGTGTGGTTATTTCTATATTTATGCCCAGAGACACAGAACCACGGTTTATAAAAATTAATATATATAATAAATATTTAAAAATCGATCTGTTAATTAGGCTGATTCAAACAAAAGCTATTTATAGGAACTGTTCATGGGTTAAAAATTCTAACTGACTTGAGACTGTGACTAATTATGTCACTGATTTTGAGATTTCAATAAGCAAATTTAATGATGAATAAGTAATGTCAAAAGAAACTTCTTATTATGACCTTGCCATCAAAGCTGCCGTTGAAGCTTGTAGAATGCACTCTTCTGTATCTGAAATAAAAATGAAAAAATAACTCATTACAATATAATAAAAAAGATTTAGTTCCTTGACGATGATCTAAACAAATTGTCAAAACACAGATCGATCACAATTAATAGTGTTGTGACACACAACGGTATTTTTTATCGATATTTAACTGCTCGATAAGCGAAGCGCCACCTTCACAATCGAATTCCATAATAAGCGTATAATGTCGACAGTAGCTGCCTGTCACGATCGATCATCGCATCGCGGTAGGTTATCTATACTAAAATAAACTTTACGACAAGTGAGGACGTCAATGTTTAAACAGTCTTACACAAGGCTTCTGAATAATCACATGGAATCTAACCATGGATAATTTAAATTAATACAGTGAGAATAAAGACGAAAAATATCAAATCCTCAAAATACAAAGTGGAATTATACAAAGCTGATGGTTTGCTTACAATACTTAATTTGAAATCTTTTTCTATTTTTATCTCTATTATGTAAGTATTAAAATGAGGTTATGTAAAAGCCAAACAAAGGGAAGTTGCGTCAAACAATTCCAATCCATTACGTGTATGGTTATCGGAAGGAAATTGTTAACAAGCCCAAGAAAGTCTTTTAGATGGTGTATGCTAATCAATTCGAAACAATGTTTGTTTGACAGACACGTAATAATTTTATTATTGCGCAAAAGTTGCAATATCAATAAAATTTATTGAAACCGTTTTAAAAAGGTTATATTGGTTATATTTAACAGCTTTTGAATTTAACCAAAAATCCAATAAGAACAATAAAATTATGAATGACGCGTCAACCTGCTTACACGACTCGTCCTTAATTTAGTCGGCTGCCTCAAGCGATCGACGCGGCAATAACACTAGTCTAATTTTGTCCGATCACTGTTCATCGAACTATCGTGTCGCGTCACTGGGTCTGCTCAGGCAATTCGCCGTTGATTCGCCAACCTTGGTATAACGAGGACGCAAGACCCGCGGCGGCGCGACCGCCAACTAGGTCAGGACGCATGCGCGCCCGGACGTAGCCAATGAGCACCGCCCTCGGCCTGCCAGCCGGGACAATGAATGGCCCCCCACTAAACCAACGAACCCAGACCTCCCCTATCCTACACCTATTTATTGGAACGTGTTCAAACGGTTCTCGCTCCCTGACCAACTAAAGGAGCTTCTTTGTTTGGTCTTAAGGTTTTAAGCAGCTGTTGAGCAAATCTGTTGAGTTACCCACTAGTTGCTAAGCGAATCTTTTGACTTGATTTTGCAAAGGCATTGATTATGTAGCAGATATTAGATTCTTTTCTTAGAAAAATTTAATGGAAAAACTCTGGTAATGACTCCTTCCGTTCATAGGGGTAAACATTTTGACTTTACGTTTATTTCCTTTACGTATGTTTTTATCTAATAATATTTCTAAAAACAATATCATTTCTCTTATGTCTCCTGAAATGATTTTAAGTGAGCCATTTCTATCTCTAGGTAGGTAGAGGTACCTCTAGAATAATTTGTATTCAAAAATGAAACTAAAAGTGAGCAAGTTTTAAATAAAATAAAAATCTATGTTGACCGGTCTGCTTTGCATCCATTAATGTTAAGGTAGGTAACATGAAACCTGTTTTTTGGATTTTGGGAGTCAAAGCAACGGTCACGTTACCGTTTTTAGAAATGATTGAGATTATAGTTATGCCAAGACCAAACATAATTCTTTGGAATAACGTTGAAAATAGAACAAATATTACGAACAACTTAAATGGAAACGTTTTAAAATGAACGAGCCAACTCCAAAGCTGCGAAACAAAACGTAATTCAAGTGAAACAAGGATTTGTGTTCATTTCCACAGCCATTTCAATAAATTTCATACGCTCCAAATGCTGAGTTAACTAAATAAAATACATTTCCGCCCTAAAGCCTGCAGTGGTGACCTATTTTTGCCTAATAAATCTTCAATTCGCGAACAGTTAACTTGATCTTTAAATTTATAATTTTAGCACCAAAAATAACAAGCCAAATCTAAAATATAAACAAAAAGATCAAACAGTTTTATGAAAAAATATAATTCACGGATATTTCAATATAATAAAACTCACCAGATAATCTAATGATAGGTCCAATAAAAAGCAGAAATAAATTTGTAGAGTAATAAACACGTGAAAATACTAGCAGCAAAAAACGATGTGATCACCACAAGAGACAATCTCGGTCTGACGTTTTCCCACACTACGTATCGCTTGAAACTATTGATGATGAAAACTATTAGTAAGACACTAATTGCACGGTAGCCTACATAAGCGGCGGTAATTGCTCCATTTACACATTTCGTTAGTTTGCCCTGCATAATTGGTGCCTGTTTGCAAGGGATATGATAGAATGTGCCAGCCACGACCAAAGAAAATTAGGAAATGTATCGACAATGAAAGCAAACCATTCCGTTTCTAATGCTAATATAGTAATTAGGACGATTATAACTGAAAATGTAACCAATGAGTCATTGAAAAATAGCAAATGGAATCAGAATTCATGGATTGTTTTTGAGCAATTACATTTACGAGTACGTCATCGTTATGATAAGGAAGACTCGTGTTAATACAATTATCACTCTGTGCAATCTTTGATACATGTGATTGACAAATTACATATTTTGGGCGTTATTTGGCCTTCTACGATTCTAATATTTCAAGTAACTAATGTAAATAGGAAACCATGAACTTAGGTCAAAGAATCACATACTATAAAAGTAAAAAAAAAAATAACAAACATACGAATGCTAACATATGGAAAATTTGTTATGAAGGCGTAATTTGCATTTGCTATTGAATATGTTTATGACGAGACAATAGAGCTTGTTAGATCATTCACAATGCTGTTTGTACAGTACAGATGTGTTCGATGACGGACAGAAGCAATAGGTAGCATTTAAATTGATAGATGCAAACAAAGATACTACTGTTGTTATATTTTGATTTGGTGATGTCATTCTGATCATGAATGAAGTAAGCAATGCGAATTTAAATTATATTAATATCTCATCTGGTTTTGTTAATGAAACTGATATTAATATCAACGAACTAAATACACTAGAATTATGTTCTAAAAAGAGTAACCGTGAAGTTGGTATAAAAATACCAGAAGCGATGAGTAATGCAGGAACCTTCATTCGCGCTAATAAATACCGACCCAGAAAGTTTGTTCAAACAACAACAATTAACGGGAACGCTTTGTTACGACATTTAACACATAGTAACTATTGTCTATGAATCTATAGACTTTTATGACTCTTGTTCATAAAACATTTGTGTGGAAATAAGAAAACGATCAGGCACGAGAGTTTTATGACGCAGTGTCTAAAGAGTTCAAGTTAGGTGTAATATAACAGATTTTTTACCAACATAAAAAATGATGCAAGGAAATGAAAAGTATGCCAACGTGAAAAATTTGAAACTAAAAGAGACTAGTAATACCTATGCATTTTAGCAATACCACATATTTAATTCAATTTATATGTAGGTTAAAATGGTTTGATTATTTTGAGCCATGACATCTACGTCTAAAATATTAGTAAAATTACTAGCATTACTCACATAATCAATACTGATGCTCCTGCCTTGTGTTGTCAGGTATTTGAAGCACCCGTGCGCCTTCTGAAATGAGTTAACATCAAATATTACTGAACAGAATTGATCATGTCTAATGATAGATAATTCAATTACCATAACTATTCAATGTTGCAGATTCTACAAAAAGCTTCCACCGATGGAAACCGACCTTGTTCATCCTGCTTGATACGCGCCAAACTGGCGTTGACTTGACAGTCCCGCCAAACATGGCTGCCTTCGTGTGGGAAGCGGAAATACACGAATTGCCACGAGTCAGAAAGGATAGAACGATCCCAGCGCATGTGCAAAAAAGAGACAAACGACAGGTACTGGCAGCTCAAACTTTTAGACAGAGATACCGATATTGGATTTGATAAGGGTGTGAAGGAGTAGAAGCATAGACTAAACGGTTTTTAGGGTGGAGCTGTCTGGACTTTCGGGTCGGCGAGACGCGCAGATGGTAACAAAAAGGGAAGCCAGGACTAAATTTTTGGGAATAAATTGAACGACATATTTGCCACATTGCTGCGAGCTCGTGGTCCGGCTTGGGTCAGCTAAGAGTCCACACAAAAATAAAAGTGGATGTATTTGTTATGATTATTTTACGAAAATTCTCTTAGTTATGGTTACATTTAAACTAACAATAGAAAGAAGCAAAAATAACTCATTAAAGTGATAGAAGCGGGAATAGTGTAGGTGCGAGGTTACTGACATGAGCTTTATTATAAACTTCCTGTCTCTTCATAATGTTCATTACGCTTAATCAAGCAGCGTGTTGTCATTGTCAAATCCTGCCTTCCGTTTTTGTGACTGGGGACTTTAAAATATTGTGAAAATATGGTTAAATCGCCTATTGTAAGAATGTTTCAGATTAGAAGCAAATATTTCCAAATGTTGGTATTGAACCTAAGAATCCAGATATAACGTATATAATGACGTCATGGTGAAATATAGTGCATCAGTAGTCACTAATTAACTTATATGATGCAATATAGGAAAAATTGCTGCTTATCATCGTAATTCTAGAAAAATTGATTTGGTACCACTAGGGATTATTCCAACATAAATTTACTTACGTGTTTTCATTAGATTACGTTAGCCACCCCAAAGGATGGCAGATCCTATGCATTTTCAGTATAGCAGGAAGATGCCGCGTGAATGACACTTATATGTATCGAATTAAATATATTTTATATAGTGAATTGGGTAATTTCAACCCAATTCACTATATAAAATATATTTATTTAATTCAATATTAATCAAATTTAATTAAATAGAAGAGGTTATTTTTTCTTCAATTATTATTTATTTTAAGTTCTTATGTATTGTTTAGTTTTATTTTCTTTTTCCTAAGACCAATTATATAAGTAACCTTTTTTGTGTATTGTTGTGTAAATTAAATAAATTTAAGAAAATATCCAAATTGGAAAATCAGTATTTTGCAAAATTCAAAAAATGTCAGAAAATTTATTTACTTACGTACTTTACTGTCGTCATTAAACTACGTAAAAGAGTGGGTAGGTACGCTACGCTGAGAAACTAGCAAGGAACACACATACGAAACTAGGTCTACATTATACTCATCTTCGAGCAATAACAAGATGCATATTATTGCTCGAAGATACTCCTTGTTAGGAATCACAGATCCGATGGGGTTGAGAGTAATACATAATAAGTAGAAATATGTAAAATATGCACGTACCAAAAAGTTCATACCTAACAAATTTTTAAAAATTACTCGCAGATTAGAGAAAAGATAATGTACTACTTGGATTTTAATATACTAAAATATATCTACAATAGAAAATGAACCTAACTTATTTTTAAATATTTTACGTAGGTACAACCGCTTTGTAAGTTATTCTGCCGCCAAGAAGTAGTGCGCACAAGCACTATAGTATTCAGGTTTGAAAGGCACTGTAGCTAGTAAACTACTGTGCAAATGAGACTTCATGACCTAATCTCACAGTATAGTAATCTTATTACTAGCCTGTGCTGATGTCTCAGGATGACATGCGCAGCTCACGCAGTTCAGCTCTATATATAGAGTTCCGAGTGACACTGCAACTGATATAGGCAGCCGTGTCGCTTAACATCAGGCGAATGATTAGCTCGTCATGTCATTCCTTAACATAAAAGAAAGTGTGTTTAGGGACTGCCGATAGAAGTAGTGCTTAACGCGCCTAAAGTTTTCAATTCAAAATCCGTGCTCTATAAATTATGCTTAATTATTTTTTCAAACCACAATTATTACATGAACGTCCGTATTTATAGGAAACAGGCATTAGTGTTTCATTTCTTGTTTCGGAGAGTATGCTAGTTTAGCCTACGTTATTTCATAATTGAATTGAATTGATGAGATCAAGAAGGGTTTAGCTGATTTTTTTCACAAAATGACTTATGGGTATCTTTGGATTCAGCGTGAAACTATCTACTATAATACATTCTCAAAATACCGAAATGAGACTTAAATCTCGAGATTGTCAGTCTAAAATCGGGTTTATCTGACACAGGAATACAGTTCGCTTAGCATAAAAACACAATAATATTATATTATATTTTTACAGTAATTGTACAAATCCGTACTATATTTTGTATTTTAAAATAGAATTAATACACTTTTAAGCAACTGAAACTTACATAAACCTTTCTATTACTTAATAAGTACATTAAAATGAAGCTTTTGAAGTTTAAAGTCAATTTTCTCGCAACCTACAATTTGACAGTTAAATCCTTTTTGATCTCACCCCTTGAATTATAAAATTACAACGTCGTAGGTACTTATGTATATTATTTTGATCTGCTAACGTTTCTTATCACTCTACACATAGTCTAAGATTACTGAATATCGAATTAACCTGGTTTAAGTTTACAGTACCAGCCAGATAACAGATTATGGCAACGGAAGCTGCCACATCAAATGTTTGCTTTCAGATTATACCATCGCATCGTTCTAACATAGATTAGGTGTGGGTATTGTTTGTCACCTGTACTGTCTGATAAAATTATATTTGATTTAGATAATGCTGCTCCTAGTAAGAAATATGGCTTTTTCCCAAGGTACTAGGTATATTTTTAGCTATAAACATCACTAGTTACAGCTTAATTTTTTTTTGCGTAAGCAGGATATTTGACAGCCTCTGTGGTGTGGTGATTGAGCAGGTAGTTAGGGTTCAGGAATCTATGTATGTGACATCGTTGGGCGTTATTATATGTATTATTAATATAGTTCAAATGAATAACAATTTTAGTTTTTGAAACAAAACTTCGGCGCACGCTGGACTTGTGAAGTAAGCTGGTAAATGCGTAACGGGGCAAACGGAAGTTGAAAGTTCACTTAGATTATCATTGTCTGAATAACAAAATTAAAAAATGACTTAAAATTTGTTGTTTATGTTGGTATGTCCGGTAAAATAAAAATTCACAATAATTGTCAAGATGGCGACATCAACATTAAACAAAAATAGCCGATCGATGGAGCTAAACTAAAAAAATCAGTCGTGTGGTCTAAAGCACACTCGTTTTTTTTGCTATTAAACCGGTACAGATATTAAACACTGTATTTGAGACACCCATTTTAATTGTCAAACACCATAATAAATCGTATTAATGAGTAGAAAGTCGGAAGTTTCAATTGTCCGCAAGAGACAGGAAGCAATAAATCCGCACAAAAAACCATAAAAATAATCTATTCAAAACATTAAATGAAAGGAGTCGCATGGATACGACAAATAAATATTGTATTGTAGAAAGGGACAGTAAAATTTTGTCGTGTTCGTGACACTGATAACTCAACAGAATAACCGTAAGGACACGCAACGTAAGACTTAAAACATTATTTATTAACAGGGATGTTTATGAGCTTTAGAAGTTTTAATGAAAATAACTTAGGTAAGGTAATAAAAATACATTAATTCTTACACAAGCTTGTCACGCGAGTTTGCTCTAGGGAACGAAAGCGTCTTTATGCTTAGCTTTTGAGGGCTCATTGAGCCCGGCTCAAGGGCTTTGTTGCCTTGTTATTACGGAAGAAAAATAAAAGGTTTTCACTGCATATACAAATTACTTTTTCTTATCATGGCAATTTTAATTTTACTAATGGCTTAAATTTGTTTGTTTTTATTATCTTACTTTCTTTATAAATTCGTATTATTTTAATATAGGTACGTATTTTGCTTGTCATGAAAAAAATCCGCCAATATCTACACGCTACTTTACTTCCTTCAGTATTTTATTATACTTAGATAGATAGATAGAGAGATGGATAGATCAACACTTTAAAGTACATCGTAAAAAAAAAAAATTTACAAAAAAAACTTACTCAACTAACTAGCGATCTCTTCCAGACAGCCTTCTATAATATCTAAGCTTACTCTACCAAATCAAACGTTACATCTCCAGGCTCGTTTTACCTCACACTCTCGCCAAGAAAGTACACCGTACGACAAAAACCCATATTCCTTGAAGCACCAACACATTATTATTTCATAAGTTCCGCCATTTTATGTGCCTCCGTTCCATGACACGAGTCGTAAAGGCAGTAAAGGCGTACAATTCTGATCACGTACTTTGGGTGCTGGTATGAACGATTGAATGCTGTGGCGTGTTTTTGAACGAAAAAAGTCCATACTAATAGGAAGCAGTTCGATCAGTACACTGCTTCCTAATTCCAAATACACTGCGATGGATAAGGCTTGTAATGGCAACTTAAAGAGTCATTTTCTTATCTATTGTAACATTGTAAAACTGTAACACATTTTTCCTTTCAAATGAAAAAGATTAAAGTAATGAACAAAAACAGCTACTAAAACTACGAAAATAAAAAGAATCTGTTTAGACGAATAATAATAAATTGTAAGTCCAAGTCATTTTAAGTACCTATTATAATTTTGACTTTTAAAAGTATTAAACATAGCATTTTTACAATAAATCTTTTGACTTTGACTTTGATATTAAATTAATACGTCAAATATACAGTATTATTTATAGTTATCATAACTTTAGGCTTTTAGTATTTAATCATCAATTAATCTTATTAAATTAACTATAGTTTATAGGCGTCATTACGCCCAAAGTCAGTAAAGTAGAAAAAAAAAATACTTCAGGTGAACTTGCAATTTTGTAAGGTTTCTTAGTTATTCTGCTTTGCTTTGTTTAATTAGGTTGCATAATTTAAACATTTAATTATAAACCCCTGAGGTAATAACTACTAAATAGTTTTAACACGTAAAGGTCATTTTCAACGTTAGCATATTTTAAATACTCCGTGCATTTAAAAACTGCATAGCTAAATGCATTTACAGCAAATTGTGAAGGTTTTTGGCTAAAAATGGTATGCAATTTTCGCTTTCAAAAAGTTTTAGTTTGGTCTAATATACTTAATAAAGAAAAATGTAATTTTTGTCCTGAGAGTTTCAATATCTCTTAAGCATCTGTGTACTCAACAAATATCTAGAAAATTGTATGGAAACTAGTTCCAAGCTAATTTTGTCGTGTTATTATTCCACCTAGAAATAGAAATTCATGTTTTGTACATGGTTAATTCGTGTCAATTTTCAAGGTTTCTAGGTCAATGGAAAGAACCCTAACAACAAATTGGTTCAAAAATTCTCAATTTATTACACTGTAAAATTTTCAGCCATACTTATTTGAGAAAAAAGGGTTGTGACAAATAAACAGACGCACTACAAAGAGATATTATAAGGGAGTTTCTAAAACGACTACGGAACCTTGAATAGATAGTGAATTAGTTATGAGCATAAAAAAAATGTTAACTATAATTTTAAACTTAACCAATTTAAGGAAGTAACGAAAAATATTTCAAGATATAAAGAAGGGAGAGAAGAGGAAATACTTTAAGATACATTAGTCGAAGAAGAGGAAAAAGAGGCCATAAATAAAAAAAAATCACAATTATGGAAACCCCTAAAGATATAACGGTGTGTTTGTCAAGCGTCTTTATGGACGAAAAGGGGAGACAGAAAGGTCGGGCCCGATATCGAACATTAGCATGCATAAAGGAGAAATCAGAATACTACAGAAACCCGGGCCGGGCTCGCACATGCGTACTACGTTCCGAAGTATCGACTTAAATTGAGCGTCGGTGGAACCCTCCCCTTTCCGCGCAGACTCACCCGTAAATAATACAATAAAAATAATACAATCCCACCCGATTTGAATACCTACTCGAGACAATTTTATTTCGTCCGTGGTCGTATTTGGTACTAACTGAAATTGTACGTGAGCCGCACAGAATAAACAGCAGTATGTGTGAATTTTCCGAGCACAGTGGCGCTTGAAGCGGCCGAAATAAAATTGATATTGGAAGGATCATGGTCTTCAAAGCACACGAATCTTTTACGACACCGATGTAATTGATGTGCTGACCTCGCTGCTAGTACCAATATTGACAAGGCGACTAGATACGTGCCGAAAATGGGCTGACGGAGTTATTGATGGATTTAGAAACGTCACTCGATTGAGTATTAATAATTGTATGAATAAAATACGTAATGGAATTATTCATTAGGCGTTTACGTTGAGACTTGCTTACAGCCTACTGTGAACAAATATTATATAAAACACAGATATTAAGAGTTATAATGAGTGAAAATCGAGTAGGTAAGGAACACAAAATCACCGAATATAGAAATTAGACTCCGAGATATATTGTATCAAAAATGGAAACAAAAAGGCAATCTAGGATATCGATTTTGGCATCAGCATAATTTATCAAGAGTTTTTTTGTCTGGTGACACACTTGGTGTGAACTAGACTTTACCTAAAGCGGTATGTTTCGTTGACATATTTATCAATTGACACGATCACTTGATCAAGTCATAAATAAAATGATTGATAATAAACGTTAATAATTTATCGATTCACTTTTATGAACTAAGTAAGCTTATACAAAATCGATATCAAATGCAACGAACAAATGAATGCAAATGTTAAATTAGAGAAGTAAAGTAAAACTAAAGCAAAATCTGACTGGCGGGGTAATTCCAGAAGGATATTATACTGGCCAATAAGAATTAAGCTATAAAAGAAAACATTGGTAAAATTTAAAAACAAAATTGTATTATTATAATAACAGTTCTTAATTCAAATTAAAATATCGTTCTGGTATATGCATTGATATTTTTGATAATATGTATGGCAAACGCTTACCGGATGCGGAGTCGCGGGGCGGCTGCGCCTTGCGAAGTGGCACGGACGACAGGGCCGGCGACGTCACAACTCACTCGGTCCCCGCTCACCCCGCCCTTTCCTCGCAGATTTGCCTACAACTCCTACTACCTTACCACCCCTCGCTACCGGGTACCGGGTGAAAGCGAGAACTAATATTTTTTAATTGATTTTAATTTAGATGAACATGAAAAAATCATTTGATTAGTAACTGCTTCTATAGATTTTTAGGTGTGCTAACGTTTCTTACTGGATTTTTATTTTAAATATTTTTGTCATAGATTTTAGCGATGACTTTCATAAAGGTATTTTAATGTATAAAATTAATATTCACTATTAACTGTGTTAGCTTTATCATTTTAATGCTTTTTAACTCATATAATATGATAATCGTAGAGCATAGAGATAGCCTATATACCTAATTGGTTGCGCACATAGATAATAATTTTAAGCTTAATAACTGTTAAAAAACTGTGTATCAACTGTTGGTGAACCAAATAAATAAAATGAATAAATCAAATACAGATAGATAATTATAAATTAATATATAATATAATCATTTGTTGACATAGAAGGGTTTCATACATGTTAATGACTCCCGAACTATTGAGTACACTATATTTCAGGAGCCAAGGCTTCTCCCATATATCCCATATATCTCCCAGTCGTATATGTGTGTGTGTGTGTATGTGTGTGTATGTGTGTGTGACTGTGTGTGTGTGTGTGTGTGTGTGTGTGTGTGTGTGTGTGTGTGTGTGTGTGTTTGTGTGTGTGTGCGTGTGTGATATATTAATTATATTATGTAGCCACATTAAAAATAAAAACCTTTTAAAAGGTTCTCTATACCTACATAGTCTAATTGTTCGAGCCAAATTAGTAAAATCTTTTTAATTTCATTATTTATTTTATATTTAATTTTATGTTTTTTTATTAATTTTGTCGTATAAATGGGAAATTTGTATTGTTACAATGATATAAAAGGCAATTTATCTGATCGAATTATGTTTTTCAATGGATATTAAAGATTCTCTCATTCGTGTAGGTAATTATGTCATTATTTATACTGCACTATCAAAACATAAAAAACAAACGAAGAGCGTCATCTAAGCGAACCATTTTAACGGAAACATGAACAATTTAAAGCGTGTAAGCATGTTTAAAGAACAAAAGTTTAAAAATGTGTTCACCTATTGACAGTTAAACCGTTATTATAGAGCCGGTCGAGTGACGTAACCGACACTGCCTGTGCTTGTGAGTTTCTAAGGGCGTCTCCACATGGAGATAGAAAATTGTGCGACATTAATATTATTATTTATATCTCTAACTTAACATGTTACTCGAAATATAATAATATTATACTCGTCAAGTTTAGCGTTAATAACTGTTTGTATGCACTGCAACCCTACCAAATTTTGTCACAATACTTTATTTTCTTTTATTTATATTTAATAGGTAAATAGATTTTGAGTACTGAAATAGCCATAAACAGTTTTCAATAATCTAAATATATATAACTCAAAGGTGACTGACTGATTGACTGACTGACATAGTGATCTATCAACGCACAGCCCAAACCACTGAACGGATCGGGCTGAAATTTGGCATGCAGGTAGATGTAATGACGTAGGCATCCGCTAAGAAAGGAATTTTCGAAATTCCACCCTTAAGAGGGTGAAATGGGTAGTTGAATTATTTCCCCATAGGCCACGCTGCGGGCGAAGCAGCTAGCAGAAGCTCGTAGAAAATAAGATGCGTGTCCTACATTGGAGAAAAGTAATCGCGTGCACCAAAAAAACAAAACTACTGTCACAACAGATTAAAATCGCATTAAAAAATCCACTGTGAACGCCTCCCAAATATGTCAGAGGATTCGCATTATTCGTGTCCTTTCCATAGGTTTATGATGAGCTTTATGTTATAAAAATGAGTATCAGTTACCTTATATGTTTCTGTACAAAAGTCGCACGGTAATGTCGTAAAGAATATTTCCATTGTAAACTCGGCGTTAACAGTCATGTCGTCACCGCTCGTCCGGCGTCCAACAACGCCATATGGCATCTCAACGTTTCTATGACTCAATACATTTCATATGTAATTCTTATTGTCGAACTCAGTGAAGCATGCTAAATGTATTACGAATTACGATTGGGTAACATTACAGGGCGAACGCTTCTGGACTTTATTCATTCTTATTTCATCTAGAGTGCTATTGATATGGCGTGAAAGTTCATATTTCAATGGTGTTGTGTAGTTTTTTCATTGTAATAATAATAATAACTAACTGACAATTTTAACACTGACGCGTTATGAACTTATGCTAAATAGATTTCACTTTAGTCTTTGTTTTAGCAGTGTCTATTATTCAGTGTTATTATATATTGATAAGAATTTATTTATTGTAACTGTTTAATTCTTACTGAAGCTTTTAACGTGAGTTATCATATGTGAATGTAAATTGGATTTTGTTACTTTTCATTTATTTTTTGTGAGAAATTCAGTTGACTCGATTTATTTCCTCGGTGTTCCAAATTTAATTAAAGTAATTAATATTAATAATATTAATAATAATAGCGCCCAGTGATCACATACATAGATCCTGGACCCTAACTAGGATTTCCTGCTTCTAACGAGGACCATGGTCCTACAACACCCAGACTCAGAACAAGTACCTATTGGCGCTTTTTTTCTGTGCACAATTACTTGTCCTGCCGCGGGAGTCGAACCCGCCGCCTTCGGGCTATGAGCTGACCTGCTCAACCACCACACCACAGAGGCCGTCAATATTTAATATACCAAGGCTCTAACTATATTTCTTAGTTAATATAGTACACAAATATTTTTAGCTACTTGTATTAATATATAAGTAACATATATTTAATTTAACTAAGAAAAGTTGGGCTTGTAACGTACTTATCGTTTTTAAAAAAATAGGTATTCATTGAAAAAAAATATGAAACTAACCAGCGAGTGTACTGCCCCACGTCAATCAGACGGATTATTTCGCTCGGACGCTCGTAGCCAATCCCGCGCCACCCTTCCCCTATTGGTGAATTTAAAAAAGGAATTTCAATTTAATCCGCTCCCCTTCGATTTTGCTGACAGCCGGCTCTTTTTCAGAACAGTCATTTTTAAAAAGTGTTCTTTTTTTAAATGTTATTATTTTAAATAATTTTATTTCAGTTTTTTTTTGCGTTCTTTTGTTTGATACAATTATATAATGTGTAATTTTTTTCATACTTGTATTAACATTAAAACAATCTGATTTCTTTATAAAAAATTCATACATTGTTTTCTAAATCCTTCTAAGCCCTAATGTAATTTCAAACATAGAAAAAGAATAAATATTTATGATTAAGTAAGACACCTTTTAGGTACTACTTTAACGAAGGTATCGATTCTATAACCTAATTCACAAACCATTACAACAATTCTGATACAAAATGAACACTGTCCATCTCTTTCTTGTACATTTAGATTGTAAGAGAGCGTAGCTCTGTTCAGCATTTTCAAATTATAATTATAATGCTATTCAAAATCATCACTAGAATAGGACTTCAAAGTTTGTCTAGGTATATGTACCACCGCTTTGCCAGTTATTCTGCCGCCAATCAATAGTGTGCAAGCAGCAAGCAAGTACTGTGTTTAAGCACTGTAGCTACTGAAATTACTGGATAAGTTCTTAATGGCCTCACAGTTACTTTACTGATGTCTCAGGATGACGTATGCAGTGCAGTGTTACGCGGTTATATTGTTAGAGTTCAGAGTGGCACTGCACCTGTAATGGGCAGCTGTGATGCTAAATATCAGGTGACCGACTAGCTCATCATGTCCTTTATTAACATAAAAAATTCTGATAGCATCTGTGGTATGGTGGTTGAGCAGGCTTCTCATAACCCGGAGGCGGCGAATTCGATTCCCTATGCAGGACAAGTGTTTGTTCACAGAAAAAAGCACAAATATATTTTCTGAGCCGTAGTGCTGTGGGACCATGATCCTCGTAGTTCCTGGGTCCCTATAGACACAGGGAATCCTAGTTAGGGACTAGGATCTATGTACATACATAGATCCTACGATCACATGATCGTTAGATATTATTATTTTATTATTTGATAGATCAAGTCTATACGTACGTACAATGAGTTCTTTAACACTTTTGTTTGCACCAAACACGCAACGTCTAACCCAGCGCAGGCGCACCGGAGCCTTTTCGGCGGCCATTTTATTATCCCTATCCAAACGACTTTGGACAAAAATAACCCTATTCATAGAATGCAGGTATAAAATTCGGGGAGTTTGTTTTTGTTACAGATTTTGAGCAGCCGACAGCGGCGACGGCTACTATAGGCATTTGGTAACAGGATTAAAAAGAATTATGGAAGATATCCAAGGTTTTAATAATTGATGCCATTTTTTTGGATACACATATTTTTGATGTTTATTTTGAGTACTCGCCAACTACAATGACCATTGTTCATGGATCAGTGATATATTTAGCAGTTTTTTAAGGTAAGGAAAAAACGGCGTAAGTACATAGGTAGTTGAAATGTATACCCGTACTTAGGTAGGTCATAATAAAAGGCTTAGTGGTAGACAATATATTAGCCCATACCGCTGGACGTAGAAACTTGAAGTTGGTGACGCCATTCTTTTGTAGCGTATATATTAAAGAGATATTTACTAATAGGGTTTGTATTGTAGGTACTAAGAATGTGTGTAAAAAAAGAAAGTCAACCCTTGAATGGGAAAAAGATAAAAAAGAGAAAATAAAGAATGTGGGTGAAAGAGAAGGCAGATTTTTAAAGGCTAATTATTGCTTAAACGAGCTTATGCCCACAGCTTCGCCCGCGGCGTGGCCTATGGGAAAATAATTCAACCACCCATTTCACCCTCTTAAGGACGGAATTTTGAAAAATCCTTTCTTAACGGATGCCTACGTCATAACATCTACCTGTATGCCAAATTTCAGCCCGATCCATATAGTGGTTTGGGCTGTGCGTCGATAGATCACTATGTCAGTCAGTCAATCAGTTAGTCACTTTTGAGTTATATGTATTTAGATATGCCACAAAAAAAGTAAATGCCCGTTTGCATTAAATTTTGACAACTCCTAAGCTTGCACTTATTTTTACCCAATACTCAAATACATTGGTATGTCATAGAGGGTTAAGTGCGAACTTAAGAGCTGTCAAAATTATTTTTTTAAATTCGTACTCATTAAGAATAGAGTATGGTTTCTAAAGTTTCGATAGCCGCTACTAAAACTGTACCCACGTTTTTAAGAATCAAGATAATTATGCGTTAAGAAAAAAATATAATAATCAGAAGTTGATATAAACCTTCCAAATAAACGTATTTGTATCACTATAACTACAACTATTACACGGCTAACACTCACGAGATACAGTCGAATAACGTTAGTTGGTTGTAGTTTTTTTTTTTAATATATTTTGGCTCCACACCTCCGTGTATTTAGCCAGTGTTAAGTAATTGATAATTTATCAAGTTAATGATATTTCACGCAAATATGTGTCAATTCACAGTCGAAGTCATCAAGTAAAACCATAGTCAAGTCATAGTCTAGTCAAAGTCATACTCCTAGTAAAGTGGTGGCAACTTTACTTGAAGCTTCTATGGAGTTTTGGAACCAACACGAAAAGAAACGTTTCACCGTCATTATACCATTTTCCCACACTCACGCCTGTAATTCAGCACTTAACGAATAGTATGCCACCAATTTTATGCACTAACACTGAAAATAACACAAGTTTTGGAAAATAATACAATGCGGTGACGCCATCTTTTTCGCGTTCCCGCCAAAACCCTTGGTTGTAGTTATGAGTACTACTCACGTCAGTTTCTATAATATTATGGTCACTATAATGATATACTGGTGTCGATTCTGTGTCGCATTATCTAAAGCTTAACGAAATTAACATATTTCCGTCTTCTTCATTTCCCCTTTATCAGAAGAGTACCGCCATACTTTAAATTTACTTTAGTTTTAGAGAATGCGACACAGAATCGACACCATTGTTTACAACATATATAAATAACGATTCCTTGGTTACTATGTATAATGTGTATTTTTTTGTAAGTAAGTTAGTTAGTCTCTAGCGTAGTTAGTTTATTGTTAGTACTATTTATTAAGTTAGATGTATACTGCTCCGTGAAGACATCGAAACGGTTCCAACGGAAGACCAGCGCTGGTTGTATGGCCAGCACGATGCTGAGTTAGGTTAGGTTTTTTTGCCAAGTATAAAAATTTTCTTTTTTTTGTGTTTTGGCTCCACACTTTTGTGTATTTAGCCAGTGTCAAGTAATTGATAATTTAGCAAGTTAATAATATTTCACGTAAATAATGTGTCAGGTCACAGTCGAAGTCATCAAGTCAGAGTCAAGTCATACTCCTAGTAAAGTGGTGGCAACTTTACCAGAAGCTTCTATGGAGTTTTGGAAACAACACGAAAAAAAACGTTTCACCATTTAAACCACTTTCCCACACTCATGCTTGTAATCCAGCACTTAACGAATAAAATGCCACCAACTTTATGCACTTACACTGAAAATAACACAAGTTTTGGAAAATAATATAATGCGGTAACATGATCTTTTTCGTTTTCCCGCCAAAACTCAAAAAAAAATCTTTCTTTCAGATTATTTATTTATTTACTAAATCGATTTTTGAATCCTTACTTCTACATTGGTGAAATCTTATAGAGATTTCGATTGTTGCATCCTACTCTAAATTGATGAAAATTTATATATAATTCAAGACATGCGCGTAGTCATAATTATCTTTTGATTGTAGTTCCTACATGTCTTAAACACCTTTTCTTATTTTATTTTGTGAAAGTGCTAGATTTTGCGTTTCCTTGTTTATTTTTATTAGGTACATTTATGTAAGTATATAATAAATATTTCTGTCACAAGAAAATATCATGTCGTGACCAAGTATATAAACTATTTAAAGTGATAGGAAGTTTAGCTAGTGACATAAATATTGCCTAATGGCAATTTTAAGCATATTTGGCCCAAGGGTAATTTTAGAGTTTAATAACTACAATCGTCGAGAATGATGAGAATAAAGACATTTTGTAGATTTAGAACAAAAAAAAACTGTGATCAAAATTATAGGTTGAAATTCTAAACTCTTAATCAATTATAATAGGTCCTAATGCAATATTCTGTAATATAATGTTTAAGCAAGCTCATAAAGTGTATATCATGTATTACTTACCCGAGACATTATCACGCGTCGACGACATCGGCGCAGTCAAAGAAGTTAAGACAGACGTTAAAATTTAAATAAATTAAATTAGTGCAAAGCGTCAACCAACACAAAAACGAGCGCAAAGCGTATTGAAGAAAGCTCGGCTCAGCCCGAGCTTTGATATGAAAGACTGTACCACAGTTTGGCTAGTAGTAACTTTATTTGAACTGTTCTGTTTTATCATTGGAGCAAACTGTGTTATACGCCATCTAGCGTTGAGTAGAATTACTACGTCTACCATCTGACTTCTCACCACATCGGCTGAAAATTACCTTGCTGTCTAAAATTTCACATCACATAATTTTAATTATATGTATAACCATATTATAAAAAGTTACACTAAAATTTATTAACATAAGCATTTTAGTTAAAAAAAATGCAAATAGGTGTAAGTGTATTATCAAAAAACTTTAATAGTTTTGTTATACATACTAGAAATAATAATATTTGTTTGTAGTTTGTACTTAAATACGCCACTGCGGTGTTATGAAGCAAATCAATATACTCAGTCACGTTATTAGACAAAAATATTTAGCACAGTTCTAAATATTTAGTACCCTAGAATAACTATTGTACCTGATGATTTAAATCAACCAGTTTTAGATTTCTTGCTAATCTTTTTCTAACTTGAGAGCTCTTATAAGACTGAAGAAAGGTTCATGTAAATTCATAGTTTTTCCAGTTAGGATCAACACTAGCGACATAAAATAAAATACGCTAACGGAAACCACCCGAACTAAAAACCGCGATGGCTTGTTAAATCACTTTTTAGTTTAGCCTTGACGATATAGATGGCAGCAGTGAAATAGTTTGAAAGCTTGTGCTGTGTAGTTCTACAAATATTAGGTAGATGTCATTATTTTAAAACCAACGCAGGAAAAGTTTAACATTTGAATTTATTGTTTTATTACTATTAGTTATTCTACGGTTATACAATTTTCTAATTATATTCTATGAATGTTGCTTAGGCCCTTCTATCTTGGTGTTTTAGATTATCTGCATCATCTTTAAAGTAAAAAGGTGTGCTTCATGGTAATGATGTCATAATGATATCCTGGAATATCAATCAATCAATCATTGATGACTGCCTTTGCGATTCAATTCAATTCCCCTCTCCTACATCGGCAATGAAATTTTTGTGAGAAGTTGTCATACTATGTAATATAATAAATATTGACCTTTGTTCATGTCCTTTATAAAAGCAGTCTAAACTTTTAAAAATAGTCAGTATAAGATATAATTAACCGCGGTGGACAAGTGCAGGTTGATGGATGACAACACTTTCGAATTTTTTGAATCTTGGACATTAGCACCGGTATCCTCAAGATGTTTCCTTCCTGTTTCAGAGAGTGCAAATTTCTACATTACTAGAATAGTTATTTATTATGCAAGGCTGCAAAGTTGGTTTTTGGCGCGGGTGGGTATTGAAACAATAACCAACCCGCTTTCAATAACCAACCCGCCCACCACTCTTGGTTAAAATATATTTGTTTTTTATTCATTATTATATTAATATAACCTGTGTTGTACCTTAATTTTACGCAAGTATTTAATAAATACTTTACATTCTATTCTATAAATAATAATAGCGCCCAACGATCACATACATAGATCCTGGACTCATACCAGGATTCCCTGTGTCTAGGGACTCAGGTACTACGAGGACCGTGGTCCCACAACATCTAGACTCAGAACAAGTATTTGAAAATTTCTCTTTGCACAAATTCTTGTCCTGTCGCGGGAATCGACACCACCACCTCCGCGTTATGAGCCGACCTGCTCAATCACCACACCATAGAGGCCGTCAATATCTACTTATTTCTGACATCCTTGTATCTAAAAATAACTGCAACATATTAGCATAACATTCATTTCAATTAGATATAACTAACAAAAACCTCGTAAACTCTCTAGTAATACTACTACTCAAAACAACGTAAAACGATGCCTTATCGCACCTGTCATGCCAACTTCATGCAACCATCTCTAAGCATGAGCAATGAAAAATGAATTCCCACATTGAGCGCACCTTAATGTAATGTATCTCGAAGTTCGATGTCCACAATCGGACAGACAGGACAACATTAATAATATTAGTCATTGTGATGCGGCACTTAGATACGTATCTGAGAAGGTACCTATATATTGGAGTCAAAATGTTCTGAAGACCATCATAATCGCAAAACGTGTTTTCGTCTCAGCAAACATACGCCGATTGTGAATCTATGCGTCGATGTATCTAGCTGGCTAATAGATCTAGTCTTTTGACAGCCTCCATGGTGTGGTAGTTGAGCAGGTCAGCTCATAGCCCAAAAGCGGCAGGTTCGATTTTCGCGCCACAAGTATTTGTGCACAGAAAAAAAGCGCAAATTCTTGTTCTGAGTATTTGTGTTGTGGGATCACGGCCCTCGTAATTTCTGGGTCTCTAGACTCAGGGAATCCTAGTTAGGGTCCAGAGTCTATGTATGTCATCGTTGGTCGTTATTATTATTACTAAGTATAGTATTTTTGATAGTTCTATCATAGCCACAAAGCATACAAAATTACATGCATAGTAATGTTATCTATTCTGTGGTACAGGTACTGAAAATATCTTGTTTACCTTTTCAAAATTTCAATTCCAGTGATGGTTTAGAAAAACAGCCATAATTGCTCAGTCCAACAGAATCACCTGGACATTGAAAGTTTCTGAATGGTGTCTAAGGAGCAGAAAATAACTGAAAAAAGACGTAAACCACGACTGACTGAAAATCAGATTGGTATCCTAATACCAAGGAAAGACAAAATGAAACAAGAATAATCAATCAAGTCACGCTTGAGTCAATAAATTATTAAGGGAAGACGTTGAATCATCACATAAAACAGTCCTTAACCAAGGTCGTGATTTGGAATCCTTCAATGAGCTTGAAGTTTCTGTAAAGGAAAATATCGTGACAAAACCATAACATGCTGGTAAAGCATTCTCTATTATATTAGGGTGATATCTGTGCGTGGCTATTAGCTACGGTCCCATGCCTGTCCGGGTCTCAGTATTAGATAGGTACCAGCCTCACACGACTCTTCATAAGGTCTACTTTTTCCATAGGTGTAGTCTTCTCGATCCTCTCGCGGCAACGCCACGGACTAAGCGTCTCAGACCAAAGTTGCACTTGAGCTAGTTAGCTATTTTTGGCTAGATACCTCATGCAGCCGCCTCTTTTCACTGAAATACTAAAAAGGTTGGTAAAGACCGACAGTATGGATCCATTCAAAAAAATGAAACAAATTATCTTTGAATCTCAGGGTTCCTCAACAACAAAGTCACCTTAATTTCTACACCAGGTGATCTTTTCGGTAAATCCTTCTTCCACATTTTATATTACTCAGATATTTCGATTAAAATATAATATACTCGTATCTATGAATATTCTTTATAGCTAGGTACCTATACCAACAAGCATCCAAACACTTTCCATTCATCCAAGCGCTCAGCCAAAACAGTACACCGTAGAATGATTTATAGGTCCAGCCTCCGATATTCACGACCTACAAACTAAACCTTCGCATTTTTCGACACTCCTTTGTTAGCACGTGGTACCCCAGGTTCGGCTGTCATGCCATGACGGATCATTTATCATATTTCAATACTGCCGTCAAGCGGCGGCGGCGTCTCGGTGGCGCTATTCGATAGACTTTCGCTTGGGAATGTATTGAATGAATGTGTTAATAGATCAACTAGATCAGACTCGACGAAGACATTGAATCTACCTAACCTACCTAATGTACTTTTGAAAGTTTTGTGTAGTCATTGGTAGCAACACTGTTGGCACCAAGAAGGTTACATCCGCATAACTGAGCATAAAAATTGAGCAATAGCAAAACAATGTACGTCATCATTATCGTGCACCATAGATTTTTGATCTATTTTCTCTTTCTGTTTTTAACATGAAATTATCTTACTAGGTGGTAGGAGTTTTCTGCAACGTTCGTCTAGGTAGGTACCACCGCTTTGCCAGTTATTCTGCCGCCAAGTAGTACTGCGCAAGCTCTACTGTATTCTGGTTTGAAGGGCACTGTAGCTAGTGAAATTACTGGGCAAATAAGACTTTATGACCTGATCTCACAGTCTAGTTATCTCTGTGCTGATGTTTCATGTGAATGTGCGCAGTGCAGTGCAAGCTTTATATTTTGGAGTTCCGAGTGACACTGTTCTGTTATGAGCAGCCATGTTGCTTAACATCAGGTGAACGATTAGCTCTTCACATCAATCACTAACATAGAAAAAAAACAAATAAATACTTAATTTCATGCTACCAAAAGTTTAAAACCAATAAAACTAAAAAAAAGAGAGATTTACTGTTTTGACTACTTAATAGTTTTAATTTAATTGTGCAAGGCGATATAACTGTTAATCAGCGCAGTAAATTTTGTGCAGGTACCTTGTCATAAGCTAAACTAATCCTAAAACTTTTCAAAATAAAATTAAAACAATAGAGTCAACACATCGCTGCTATTTCGTATATTTACCAATTAATTTTTTGATTAATTGAAACGCATTTATATCGTCATAATTTATTTTATCATCTTCACCGATTTCTCAAATTTAATACAATTTATTATTACAATACAATAATTTAAATGATCAAGTAGCATACTTCACTAGAGTCCTCATTTAAATTGGAATGAACGATTAACATTACTGTATTAGTTAAGAGAATTAACGTAACTAAAAATATACAGGGAAAAATATTTTATAAATTGACAAAAACTGTAACAAAGTAGGCCACTTCCTATTGCACAGTTAAATTTACATAAAAATAAAATACGTGAAGATTATTATGGGTTTTGAACGTGTCAATTATTATACATTCGATTCTATTATTATTTACAAACAATAAATAAAGTAACAAAATGAACTAATCAAAGAAATCAATAAGCTTACCTACAACAAGTCTATTGAATGAAAACTACTCAAAATCAGATCGCATTGCTTCACTTATGAATAAAATTTAACAAAATATCACAGCTGACCACGACATTTTTAATTTAAAAAATGTGATAACAACAAAATAAAATCAATATCGTCGTCATTAAATAATAAAATAAATGACAATCATAATTTTTGTAATGAAAAAGAAGAGAACGTACATAGCAATTATTTAAATTGTTATCCTTACCATTTAAGTACATTTTATAATACGACATTTATTATTTTAGAAATACGCAATAGAAGTAAGTCACAGGAAATAGTCGAACGGTATCTCTTGTGGAAGCTTTGAAACTCTATAGTATAGTAGTAAGTATACAATTAGAAATAACCTTATTCCGCATCTATAGCACGATAAATACTTACTTTGTTATTTACAAACTAAGAACAGGAACATAAAACAGTTCTTGGGGAAGTATACTGATGAAATATATTAAAATTTTCATTTTTATAATAATCTAAGTTGACAAAACTATTTACATTAATAGGAAGGGAAATATTACCTATACACATTAACTTAAGTGTACTGAGCTTATTATCGAATAATTAAGTTCACAGCGCTTTTTCAAGCAGTATCTAACTCAAAATTATATTATTATGATCAATAATTGTAGTCTTACATCCATTTTATAATTACTGATTTTTCATTGTTTTCATTTTTTATCGTTACTTACAACCTTTTTAGAAATGGTTTTGATATCATAATTTGAGGAGATTAATATGTAAATGTATATATATGATATTAAATTATTTCCATTACGTATAAAAAACACTGAATTGTTTCATTCATAGCCAATGTGATTTAGATTTAATTATTTACGAGTAGGTATATGGTAGACACAATTATCTTGATAATTATACCTATAGAGATTCGATTTTACACGTTTCTATCGTTATTATTTGTGTTTTCTTTGATTTATTTTGTAAACTTCTACTATATCCCTGTACAATTCCGAATTTGTTTCTTGTACGGTGGTTACATTTTTATTGATATCCAAATATTAATAATATAATTTTTGTTTCACTTTATTTAAATAATAACCATCACAACACATTGTTCGATACCAATTGATTCTAGAGTTTAGGAATAATTATGTATATGTCAAATTACAACTTATGACTAGGTAAAATTCTTTTCTACAATTAATTTAAACATCATTCATAATTGTGGTGAAACTAATAAACGCATACAGATACTTAGTGATGTATACAATAATTATAAAGTCAATTATTTGGGGGACGTCTAATATACCCAAACTATTATTATTTAATACTTCTTATACTTTGCCGTATAGTCTTCACCAGTCGCACGAACACTAATCACGGTCGTGTCTTACAACATTACTGATGCACTAACACTGATGTCCTTATAACGTCACTCGTTACGTAATAACAATTCAACAAAATTTAACTAAAACTGTTCATCAAATTTTTCGAACAGCGAATAACTGACCAGTCTGGTTGCTGTTTCACCTCGGTCACTCCGAGTGGCTCGAGATGCTACCGCAACCCCGCGTATAACGGTCGACTGTCTACATTAATAAATCAGTTATCCGCTGTTCGAAAAATTCCACTGATCCTATGCGGAAAGATGCGCGAACTGGCTCGGGTGAAGGTCGAACTGGTAGGGGTGGCCGTACGGATTCATGTGGTACGGGACGATGTTCATCGATGCCATCTTGTGCTCTTTCTTCCATTTCATACGCCGGTTCTGGAACCAGATCTTGATCTGCCTCTCAGTCAGGCAGAGTGCGTGCGCGATCTCGATCCTCCGTCTCCGCGTCAGGTACCGGTTGAAGTGGAACTCCTTCTCTAGCTCGAGCGTCTGGTACCGCGTATACGATGTCCTCTGACGCTTTGTCTCTCCGTTTGCGTTCACCGTACCTGAAAAGTTGAGATACAATTCGTGAGTGTTATGTCAAAATAAATAATTATTCTAGCGTATTCATGCACAAGTTCGGTAAGTATTATTCTGGTCACAAAACGCGAGGCACGTTAATATTTAGAACTGAATGTTCGTTTGAGCGCCAATGAATAGTTGGCTCGTTCGACTTCGTGCCTTGCCACGCTTGCTCGATTGTGATGTACAGCTCGCGGCACCGGGCTCACGACGAGACTTCTATTCAGATATACAAATACTATTGTGCAATTAATTTTAGTTTATTTCTTGAGGCTGTCACATTTTTCTTAATTTATACCTTGTATCTGGATTACGATACCTTTTCGAATGATCGTTTTGGCACTTGCAAGTTCTTACTTTCAAGCCAAAATAAACCTTTTCATTTGGCCCGTGTTCCGAACGTGTCTGTTAAATTGTAATTATTTTCAAAATACTTCAAAAAATGAGGTTTTCAAATATTTTTTTTATGTGGATTACTTCAGAACTTTCGACTGTGTGAACAAATTTGATGATTCGTTTTTGATTTGAAAGCTGGTGCTTTACGTATGGTCCAATTAATTTTGATCAAGATCTGATGGGTGGTTTTTCAGTTATCCTTAATAATGTATATTTCGACTTCAACTACATTGATGATGTTTTCATTTTTGTGATAAACAAATGCCGTGGGATTGAAGTCGGTTCGACTCTTTTTTTATTAAACGAATTATATTATATAGTCAGGCATGCTTGTTGATGATTCTGAAAACATTGCGTTTTACAACATATATGACCGTATATCAAAATCAAAGGAGGGAGTGTCGTAAAGGTACGACATCTCTCGAGTCATGGGTTGCATGCCGCACCTGTCACGGCATGTCGGCGGTGCGGCCCACCGCTTGGTCGCTTGGAACCTCGCCAGTACTCTCGTGATAGATACGCTCGTGTCTTGGGTGTGTCTACCAAATTAAACTGTACCATTTGTTACATTTCTTTAAGCAGCCGGTACCACTAATGAGCTAAACTCATCATTACTGCTGACCTGAACCAATGTGATGATTCCTATCCATCAGGATTAAACGTTTTAAATCGATTGCCAGAATAAATATTGAATGCAAATTCATTTATAAAGTTGTTCCCGTTTATTCATTGAGTTGTCAATGCTCGTGTCAATAAAGATGTTTAAGAAATTATAAATATTCGATAGGCTACAGAACATAAAAGGACGAACGATGCCGCAGTAAAAACCCTACAAGCTTGAAATGTTAGTGACAGCCCGATGCACAAACATTGGACAGACAGCATTATTTTACCATAATCCTTGTACAGAAATGAAAACCAATGGGGACAATACGGGAGATTTGAATTTCAATACGAACACACGAACAGTTCATGTTGATTAAACGTTTACATCAATATTATAATGTCAACACAAATGATTGATATGGTGATGTATTCAGGAAGTGCACAGGCAGATACTGCGGTGCCAGAGATATAATAAATGTCTCAAAAATAATTTTGTATGTATATACAATCAATAAAATATGATAAATTTGTATTTGGAGACATTACACAGTGACATCTAGCTCCAAACTAAGCAAAGCTGGGAACCAGATAACTGATAGATACTTTTTGTTTGAAAATACATTAGAATAAAATATAACAACACCCAGAATAAACGATGTTCATCACACAAATGTTTGTTCGGGGTGGGAATTGAACTCACAACCTACAGTTAAGAAGGCAGGACTACTACCAGCTATTGCTATTGGGTCAGTTAAATAACGATGTTGTCATGATAGTGACATAATATTATCAATTTAATATTTCCTTGGTTCCTATTATGTTTAGCTTTAAGTTCAATTTAAAAGAATTTGCTCTCATGATTGCCCTGACGAATTGTTCATTCGTCAAAGGTAAGAAATTAAGTCCCGAAGAATTGTTAACAGTTAGGGTAAACATGTTCCGGAGTTAGGACCTTGAGTCGGCACATGTAATGTAGGATGCCCTGCGGCGAGATGGAGTGATGACGTACGGAAGGTGTAGAGCCGAATACATGATATAGTGATGTTGGGATAAACTTATTTCCAGCAATAGACAGTTAATTATAAGAAGTTAAAAACTTTAAATATTACAAAAAGTTAATCACATTAATTTTTATACTCCCGAGGAGTTCTAAAAGATAATCGTCTCTTTTGAAGTCACTTTTAACTATTTATATCATATCATCATCATAGTGTTCAGTGATCCATAAAACGGTTGAGCTGAACAAATATTTCAAATAGGTACTTGCAGTTTATTCCATCCACCCCCGAACCTAATCTCAAAGAACGTTTCAAGTTCTTACAGCAGACGACCTTATTCTTGCGTTCGACCTAAACTCCCCAAGCCAAGGCTTCTATACCACTCAGTTCTACAACAAATCTTTTACAAAACAAGCCGTTCATCATTGGAATACTCTTACTTCAGAGATTAGACCTTCGAAAATGTGTACTATTGTGTTGGTGTGTAAATGTTATTTGTCGTGTTAACCGCTGCTATCTATTATTATACTTGAACTATTCCAAGTTTTTATTAATAAAGGTTTATCTTCATCTATAATACTTCTTATTATATAATAAATCAGTGTTAGGATGTACCTATACTTAATTACCTAGTAACTATTACGTAATTATCAATTCATCTGTATTTTCTACTGATACCTACTTTCCATCCAAAGGTAGCCTGGAAGAGACGCTGTAAGTGATAAGACCGCCCATTGTTATACTAACACGTAACATTTATTTTAATCCGGCATATTGTATATGTCATTGGTAACAGACAATAAAGAGTTTTTATCTATGTATGATCTAATATTAAAGATGGCAGGTTTTTTTCTCTAGTAGGTAATTCTAGGTCACAGACCATTTATATTCCGTCTAGACATATTGCATGGTCGAATTTTAAATGAGTAGCATCGGATCACTTATGGATGAGACTTTTTAAATTTGAAATCTAAATCTGTCTGAAATCTGTAGGCAGCGTCTGGAGTCGTGAATTTCTTGGGTAAAAATGTTAAACTGGTAAAAGTGTACCGTATTTTCATAGTCTCATAGATTCAATTCAAATTTGAAAAACGTAAATGCGGTAAATTTATAAAATGTATGTGAAATAATAATTTTAAAAATGAATAGAATCAACAACGTACCTTAAATATTTACAAAACGAACAATTTAGCTACAGATAAATGTAGAAACGGTATCAAATAAGCTTGCAAAAAAAAAATAAGCGATGTACTTTGATTATTTGTAAAATGAAAATTGTGACTATGGATAAGTATAGAAAAGGATTCAAGTAAGCTTCAAAACAAAAAAATGAAAAGTATCAACATACCTTAATCGTTCGTCAAAACAAAAATTGTAACTACGGATAAATGTAGAAACGGATTCAAATAAGCTCAAAAAGCAATAATCCAAGCTAGTGTTACTATGTGTGAGATTGAGTGTTCAAATTTATTATACAATTCCAATGCCGAGGCAATATCAGATTTCAAGGTATCCTGAATTCAGGTACATTTTCTGGAAACACTCGATTGGTTTTAAAAAACCAATATCATTGGACAATTGCATCGTCAGTTGCGACATTATTGTAATGATAAACAAATGCAAAAACGTGTAGTCCACTTAGCCAAGTTTTTTTTTGTGTTAATGAATGACGTGACGAGCAAATCGTTCACCTGATGTTAAGTGACATTGCCACTCATAATGGTAAGTAGTATCACTCGCAACTTATTATAACGTATCGTACACTGCAGAATATTGCTAAACTGTGATAGTCATAGCTCATTTGCCCAGTAAGTTCACTAACTACAGTGCATTCAAACCGGAAAGCCATAGTGCTTGTACACAACTGCTTGGCGGTAGAATAACTGGTACTGGAACGGTACCTACATTAACGAACTGTGCAGAAAAAACCATCTAGTTCCTAGTTATGTTTAACCGTAAATACTGAAAACTACTCCTATCAGTTATCCAAATATTTCAATCAGTAAGCTACTTAAATAAATGTACTACTTTAGATACGGCTACATAAAAATGTTAAGCGATATAACATCAAAGAGAACAAGACTAATGATATAAAAAAGAAAACAGAATACATGCAATAAAAGTGTCTCATAGGCCCACATGATTTTATTTGTAGCATAGGGTTTTGTGATCCACCAATCAGTGGGATATTGCTATCATCTAATTCGAAATGTTTTATGATTTTTTTTTAAATTATTTACGCGGTTTTTAACAACTACATCAAACGTATCAATTGCTTTATTAAAAACGTTACTGTCGATTGACGTGTCTAAATAATATATAAATATTTGAACCTTATATTTTATTTCTTATTATTTATTATTAATATAAATAGCTCATTGAAAAGAATAATTTTGCCGGTATCATCACTATCGGGCGCTTGCTACTTATTCAATCTCACAATATTTCTGCTATATTATGTTTCTGCCTCTCCGCGGAACTAATTCTCATTATGGAGTTTTAAGTTGTAATGGGAACTGGCTTTCAAGCGTCTGCTGCTTTAACACAATTTCACGTGCTTAATGACAGATTAATTTTGAGCATGTAAGATACTCAGTCTATCACTCAATGCTAATTTTTCTCTTGTCCTAGCTTAGTTCTCTACTGAATGCTTACATTTTTAAAGAGTCGTTAGCAATGTATGGTCTATTTCAAACCGGCAGTTATTGGTGAACTTTACTAGTCTTTTACTACTCTCGGTAGTCTTTTCTCGTTCTTACAAAGGTACACAAGTAATAGTTAACCAATTATACTTTATGAAACCACGCAAGTAACTTCCAAAAGAATTCTGGAATCAAGGTTATAAAACCAAAAGTCGTATATATTATGTAACGCTACCGATAAACATTTCTTCAGCAAATTAATCAGTCTGTATTGGAGAGTTATTTATGTTTAAGTGTTTGTATTATTATTCGTCTGAGTAATAAATCACCGTTTATTTATTCACTTGATAATCCATGTTGTATGGCACATTTAGTTGCTATTGAGTGAATAGATCGCGTGTTTTGAGATAAAATGGTATCAAATATTTGATTTTACCTACTTTACCAGTTGGAACTCTGTCTCAATGATTAAGATATTCCTGTCAGGTGTAATAGAAATCAAATTGACTAAACATCGGTGTGACAATATCCATCAATGTCTAAAGGTGGGACGCTTGCACATTTTAGAGATTTTCCTAGGCGAAGAGCCTCATAAATACCGAAACAGTTGCTACGTTATGATACAAAGCGCGAACAGTATGCAAGATCACCACAAAATCTACAAATCAGTGTTTTCGTTTTCAAAATTTTCCAAGCGACTCCTTCAGCCACCAAAACTTTATGCTTTTATTATTTTTTTCAATCTATTTTCATCTATACATGGAGTCGATTGAAACCCTTTTACTGACAAGACTGACAAACACAAGAACAAAGCATCTTCATCTTAATAGAGACAACAATAAAAGTGTTATTGGACACACTTTTAGATATTCGATTGTAAAAGTAAAGGTTAATTTCAAATCACTCAATAGAACTGACTAGATTGTATGAGGCATTCAAGGAATAGGAAAAAAACTTTCAAAGTTTTGTGCACCGTTGGCATCAAGCTTTGATATGCAGTCTTCGAAAAGCGATCGGTGGTCTTTCATGAACACATTTGGGCATTGTTTAAGTCAATTTTAACTATGCGATCGCTCTTGTTATTTTTGGCTATAATTGTTATTGAAGTGATTTTAAGAGGTTCTCTTATTTACCTTTTTTCTAGTAGAGCATGTACATCCGTCGTAAGCAATTTTGTGCAGGTACGTTTTATTAGTGATCCAACATTCTGCATTCTTTTAGCGCATTATATTATGGAAAAAGCTAAAACGTTCTTTCAAACATTTTATTCCCTCTGTGAATGAATAACATCTGCCCATTACTCGTAGTCGGTGCATCGTCAAGCAGGTCATCACATAATATTCAATAGACGAGAATAGGCGCATTAATCATGAACAGCGGGTGAATTTTTATATCCGGTAGCACAGACTGGCCTATTTTGAATTTCCAACAATATTTTATAGATACCAATCAGAATCTATGACGTAAAATAGTTGCTATATACAGGTAGGCTAGGTATAGGTCGTGTCAAGTTTTTGACGGTAATGCAGTTTATTCATATTTTGTTTTATTTTTGGTATAAAAGTTTTAGTTGTATTTTATTATCACAATACTTTCTGTCTGGTAAGCTATGGAACCAGCATTATAGGAAAAGACATGTTTATGTTTGAAAATATCAAACAATGTTTTGTTATTTTAATAAAAGTCCCATTACGTCCACTTCCCAAAAATTGATCGCTGCACAATCACGCCGTGGAAAAGGAAATATTTAAAAAAATATTTTAATATAATTACGACTACCACCACTACCTACTTAATTATCACAATGTTTAGGAATATTTCACTAATAGTAAATTTGATAGGTAAGTTTCTACATGTAAATGCCGCTGTCCATAGGATTAATATCTAGGTGTTTCTAATGGAAATAAGAATAAATTTGTACAGGCGTATCGCTGTGACAGTAGTGTATGTTTCCACCAAGGCTTTTCACTATATTTTTCTTCACCGAAAGCTGAATGTTCGGATCCAAGACCCACAGGCTCGAAGTCACTTAAACTGTTTAAATAATAATCAAAGCTATCTCTCTCTTAGAGAGCATCCTTATTGCAGGTTGCAGATCCTGCAAAGACAAGTTTTTACTATTGGGTAAAAGCATTAAGGGCTACCAACATCAAGTTTTACCCGGTAAATGTATTATCTTCACGGGGCTATCAGAGCAATGTGTCAAGCTGTCCCGCGGTGGCACTTAAGGAACTTTTGATTTACTTTAACACAACTTTCTCGTTTAATGGAATCTCCTGAGAGCTGGGCCTTCAATGAATTCGAATATTGAATATCTGCAAATGTGGAGATAAGTATTATTCCGGAACAGTAAAGATCATGGACAATGTTGCAGATTTGTTCTTTGAGTTGGTACTTTTAAATACACATCACTTCTTTTGTTTCACACATTATAATGAGCTTGCTACTCGAATATAATATAATATTTGTCATTTTTAAAAAAATTGTATGTGGCTAGTACAATAATTTAATTTTAAGTATCTAATATCATTTTAACTTGTGAATGTGCTAAAAATGGCCTATTTGCAATAAACATTTTGACTTTGACTTTACACGACTATGATTTTTTAAATCTGTACTTTTTTGCTGCTCGTCTATTAACCCATAGTACCATATTTTATAATATATGTATGTGTGGACACACATACATATATTATTTTAAATAATATATGTATGTGTGTCCACACATACATATATCGTCTATTAACCCATAGTACCATATTTTATAATATATGATATATCAAAAAATTTCATGGGTTTCTATTATTGTCTATAATTGTTCGCTTGTTTCTATTTCAACCGATACTTATGTATGTATAGTTTACTCCATCCGTCCATGTTAAGTGTACTATAAATAAGCAAAACTGTCATACAATTTGTCTGCAATCTAAAACGAATGCTTAATAATTACTTCAAAGATACGCGTTTGTATGTGCATTTATTTCTGTTCATAATATAATACTTGTGGATGTTTTGTCTATTTGTTCATTCACCATTCCAAAGACGCCACACACGACTAAAACTCATGGTAGCATTCAAGATGAATTATAGCGATGAAGTCCGCACGCACGAATGTTTCAAATTATGTCATCAGCCAGCGCGAGATCGTGTTATGTTACTTCAAATGTCACTAGCTCCTAGTCCACGCTGGTTATTATTTGGCTCGTTGCCGCGCAATTATTAACTTTAACATCCAGAAGTTAACGTGCTATACATTTTGATCGAAATCTACCAAAATCTATCAAAAATTGATGACAGCAGATTAAAAACTGCCCAACCTAATTATAAACGAAAATTCTACAGCTCCTAGTCCATGCTAGTAACTATTTGGCTCATTGTCTCGCAATTATTAACTTTAGCATCCAGAAGTTAATGTGCTATACATTTCGATCGAAATCTATGTATATATATATATAAAAAAAACTATAACAAGAGATCCAAAACTACCTAAAACGAAAAATTCTATTTCAAAATCAAAATCTGAACGAAATTTTTATACACGATTATTTTTTAGACTCTTCGCATACATTTCAACGCCAAGTTTAGTGACGTTTGGTCGATTTAATACCTGATAATATGAAATCATGATGCAGTCATACAAACTAAGCCTACATTCTACCAATTCAGGCGCACGTCTCTAGATTCGAGATTCCCGGGAGCGTGTAAATGGATCAGATGATTGCCTGATCGGTGCGCGCTGATCACGAATGTTGCATTAAAAGTGGATATCTCACGCTCTGAGCGGCAATCGCGACATAGAAATATTAAGGACACTAATATCTTGTACACATTTACATAACATGCTATAAATCTCTGCGCAGCCGCAGTCGGCGCCGCTGATAAATTCTTGTTGGTGATTTTTCGAAAGGTTTTCTGCCGGTAGCGTATCTGGATTCTATTAGAATAGTTTACAGATTATAATTTGCTGCTCTATAGCTACTGGTAAGTCTCAGAATTCATGTCCTATTTAATAGTCGGGTTTAACATACCACCGTTCATCACCAACCATCATTATCATTAGCGCATTACTTTAGTTTATTATTTTTTACTAGGTGGTAGGACTTTGTTGTAAAGTTCGTCTAGGTAGGTACCACCGCTTTGCCAGTTATTCTGCCGCCAAGCAGTAGTGTGCAAGCACTACTGTGTTTCAGTTTGAAGTGCACTGCAGCTAGTTAAATAACTGGGCAATTGAGACTTTGTGATCTGATCTCACAGTCGAGTAATCTTATTACCAGATAGTACTGTCTCAGGATGATGTGCGCAGTGTCACGCGAAACTCTTTTTTTAGAGTTTCGAGTGACACTGTGCACTGAGTGCTATTAGTCCTGATATCTTGTAGCTCTCATATCAGTGTAGTGCTTTTTAGAAGTGTGATCGATAATGATAATGATAAATTTATTGATAATCTGATGATATCTGACATCACACTTCACACTAATATTATAAAGGCGAAAGGTTGTATGTGTGTTTGTGTGTATGTTTGTTACTCCTTCACGCTCAAACGGATGCATGGATTTGGATGAAATTCCATACCAAGTTAGTTTATATACTGGATTAACCTATAGGCTACATTTTATCTCGGAAAATTGAAATTTCCCTTAGGATGAGCAAATAATTAAAATACTTTTTATCTGCGGGTGAAACCGCGGGGCGCAGCTAGTTATTAAATAAACGTAAAAAATAAATAATAGTATTTATATTTTATCTAAAAATTTTATAACAAAATTATTGTAAAAATATTGTTACTAAAATAGACAAGATAAAAAATTAAATTGATCAATCCGGTTTTGGTATAATAATATAGTATATGATGTACCTATATATAGTATATCAAATATAGTATACCGTTTTTTGAGCCTAAAAATTATTTACTTAATATTCACATTCATGATTTCTGAAAATTTCAATTTTTACCCTATTAGATACAATTGTAGCATTGAAAAAATATCGTTAGATTCCGAAAGCAATTTATCCCGAAAGCTCGACAGTGATACGAATCTCTCCTGACAATTTGTCAATTATGTAAACAACCCCCTATTAGTTTATAAACATAAATATCCATTAGTTTCTAGTTCAAAGATGGTATCTTGGAGACTAATCGTTCATCTATCTTAGCTTAGTAGCTCAGAACCGGTATGCCATGTACCTTCCAGTTAAGGAAGTCCGTAGAACCTTGGTAGGTATGGGCAGACATTATGTATGATTGTTTCTGATTTATTGTCTTATGTCCTGGTGAGCAAACATTAGTCATAATTATGGACGTGTGCAAAAAGTGCCTTTTCTCTTTGCAAGGATATTAATCTTGGTGGTTTTATCGATGATGTTGGATTAAGGATGATATTACCATACATCTTGTTTTGTATCGTGGGTTTTGGACAGAAAGGACGCTATTACCATACATCTTGTTTTGATTCGTGGGTTTTGGACAGATATTAAACAAAATCATGGAATTATTAGAATTGTTAATATACATTAATAATAATAATAACGCCCAACGATCACATACATAGATCCTGGACACTAACTAGGATTCTCTGTGTCTAGAGACCCAGGAACTACGAGGACCATGGTCCCACAACACCCTGACTCAGACCGTAACAAAAGTATTGTGATTTTTCTTTTCTGTGCACAAATACTTGTCCTGCCGCGGGAACCGAACCCGCCGCCTCCGGGCGATCTGCCCAACCTGCTTAAATACCACACCACTGACGCTGCGAAATACCTGTTTATAAACAACAATTGTGATTACCTACAATATAACGGGACTTAATTCGATTTGAAGGAAGCTGCTACAGTGAAAAAAAACTAAAGCAGCTAAGATAGAGCTTGAATAGATATTAAAAAAAATATTTACGTCAAATATAAAGATATAAATATAAGAAAGTGAGCAACGTGTAAAATTTAAAACATCACTGTTCAACAAATTTTAAGTCAAATATAAAATACGTGGCCATTTTTTAAGTCAAATTACAAAAGGATGCACACGGTCACATCCAAGAATATTAAATTATGGAACGCCACTAGAGATGTCCCGTTACGTCCACTTCCTAAAATTGATCGCTGCACAATTACCGCAGACGCCGTGGAACCGGTAATAATTTAAAAAATATCGCCCGGTAAATGATGCCATAAATTAAATTTAATAATACGTACGCCCAACGCAAAGTCATCATGTGCGGAAAGCTAATTGAATATTAATTTCATAATAAATCTGGTCGAACGAGTCTTTGCATGTATTGCTTTTATTTGTATCTTAGTAACGTTTGGCAACAGTTGATAATTAATAGTTTGAAATAGTTCTCAATTTATTGTTCGGCGGTGTCGTTTTAAATTAAAACCGTTTGTTGATTTGGTTTCTGGAACGCGCCTAATGTTGCAAGCCACTCCTCTAGCGGGGACCATTACAAACACCTTCCGTTTCAGTTAATTTATTACTTTTAGCTCGAGAGCAGTCGCGGTCAGTGCGCACAAACACACGTCTCAGACAATAAGACAAATCGACCGATTATGAGACCCTACCTGCTGAGCGGTAGGACAGACGCAAATTTTCAAAAAACAATACTTCCATCACACGCTTCTAAAGAAAGTAAAAGTATAATAGAAATTCGACAATACACGCATCAGTAGATTAATTACTGTGACATTCTCCAAAGAAAGTCTTTCAAACTCCCTTTCACTGCACAATGGTTTTTACGTCAAAAAAAGTGAACCAAATTTTGACCTTGTAGCATTTTGCAACATTAGTCAATTTTTGCACGGATTGTAATTTATGTCTTCTGGGTGGTTAGCATTGTTGTAAAACAGACTAAGACCAAGTTGGTTACATGAAAGACCACTTGCGGTGTAGTGTCTGAGAGTAAAAACTATAGAAACACAACATTCAAACAACAATAGGTTTTAATAATGAATACATTAGTAACTAAACACTATTGTATCTACAAACAATGATGACGCGAATGTATAGAGTATAAAGACCTCGAGTTGAGCGTGGATAGATATGTACCTACGCTCCAATGGGCCAGGAATAGAACATGATATCATAATATTTGCCAGGCAATTTGGCTGTGATCCTATCAAATTACGACTCTAAAGAGACAAAACTGCATACAAACAGTGGATTGAATAGTGAGCGAGAGTTAGCGGCGATTATAAAAAATGAGAGTGCTTTAGACCACACCACTGAAGTAAAACTTCTTTAGTTTAGCTCCATCTATCGGCCGGAATAATTTTGTTTTTGCTATGATTAATGTCGCCATCTTGACAATTGTAAATTGTAATTTTACCAGAAATACCAACAAATAATACACATTTTTAACTTCGTTATGTTGACTATGGAGATCTACGTAAACCAAGTCCAACTTCCGTTCGCCTCGCATTCACCAGATTACTCACCAAGTCAAGCGTGCGTATAGAAGTTTTACTTCAAAAAGAAGCAGCGATCTAATTCAAACATTAATCTACGAGACTAGATAAAGGCCACACCATAGATATTGTCGAAAGAAATCTCCATACAAAACATTATTCTACGGTGTTGAGCGATTTATGCGACGGGTTGAGGCGTGCGCACCACTGTGCACTCCTTATTGTATATTATTGTAGTGACACCGACTAATTTGTTGGCCGACTGATGAGCCGACTGCGGGGAAAGAGATTGTTTAGGTTTTAGTAACTGTTTTACTTTATTAACTCTAAACGTGGTCCGGATTACGTCGGCGCTTACTCAGTGCGTGCTGCGTTCGCCTGTTAGATATACACAGCACACAACTAAAACCCACATACAACTACTGACACAGACTTCTCTCAATTAAAATGAGTGTAGAACACAATATTGATTTATTGATTTTATCGAAGTAAATCTTCTTTACGCACACTTGGGGAGTAAACTGGGGAAGTTGAAGTTGGGTCACGCAGATCTCCATTCTCAATATAATAGTGTAAAACATATTGTATTATTATGTTGGTAAATCCGGTAAAATTACAATTTACAATTGAAGGGGTGAGAATAAAAACGGTTTATCTGATTTTTTCACAAAATGACTTATGGGTATCGTTGGATTCAGTGTGAAATTATATACAATAATACATTCTCAAAATACCGAAATGAGGCTTAAATTTCGAGATTGTCAGTCTAAAAACGTTTTATCTGACACAGGAATATAGTTCGCTTAGCATAAAAACATTATTATATGTATTATATTATATTACATTTTTACAGTAATTGTACGAATTAGTACTATATTTTGTATTTTAAAATAGAATTAATACATTTTCAAGCAAGTGAAACTTACATAAAACTTTTCTGTTACCTTATAAGCACTCTACATTAAAATGAAGCCGTTGAAGTTTAAAGTCAATTTTCTCGAAACTGTCAATTTGACAGTTAAACCCTTTTTTTTTTGTTTTGGTATGGCTCCACACTTTTGTGTATTTAGCCAGTGTCAAGTAATTGATAATTTTTCGAGTTAAGTAACATATAGGTATGTCAAGTCAAGACACAGTCCAAGTCATCAAGTCAAGTCATAGTCTAGTCAAGTCATACTCCTTGTAAAGTGGTGGCCACTTTACCAGAAGCTTCTACGGAGTTTTGGAAACAACACGAAAAGATACGTTTCACCTTCCTTATACCACTTTCCCACACTCATGCCTGTAATCCAGCACTTAAAGAATAAAATGCCACCAATTTTATGCACTAACACTGAAAATAACACAAGTTTTGGAAAATAATACAATGCGGTGACACGATCTTTTTTGTTTTCCCGCCAAAACTTCTTAAACCCTTTTTATTCTCAACCCTTCAATTGTCAAGATGGCGACATTAACATTAAACAAAGTTATATCACCCGATGGATGGAGCTTAATTAAAGAAGTTTTACTTCAGACGTGTGGTCTAAAGCACACCCGTTTTTATTTGTTTATTTTACTAGCTGCACCCCATAGTTTCACCTGCGGATATAAAGTAGTCTATATGCTAATCCACTATCTGAGCTATCTATGTTCGGAATTTCATCCAAATCCGTCCCGCCGTTTGTGCACGAAAGAGTAATAAACATACATACAAACTTTCGCGTTTATAATATTAGTAGGTAGTTATTTTATTTATATATTTAATATGTTATATTACCACGTTGGCAAAATTGGTGGATGACACGTCATGTTCTTGAATTTATGTTTCTTGAACATATTGATTTCTTCACTATGTTTTGCTTCGCTTGTAAGAGTGAGTGCAAATTCCGCACATAGCTTGAAATGTCATTGATGCACGGCCAAGTGGGATTTGAACCTGGGAGCGTCGGTTTTACCGTAGATAACTCAGTTTGCTCGTTACCCTTCAGGCATTTTAGATTTTCCGGCATAAAAAATTCTATGTAGATATTAATTAGATCCACATTATTATTATTATTACATTTATTCTTTGCTAGTGTAAAAAATATTGTGTGAGATTTCATTGTAATCGGTTCAGCTATTATCGCGTATGAAAGCTATAAAAGTAAATTTAGACAATATTTCATTTTTAATATATACTAAAGTGATAACGAATCTCAAAAATAAAAATTATTTATTGCTTTTATTAATTACTAGTTGCACCTCGCGGTTTCACCCGCGGATAAAAAGTATTTTAATTATTTGCTCATCCCACGAGAACATTTGACATTTCCGGGAGAAAATGTAGTCTGTATGTTAATCCAGTGTATATATATAATATCTTGGTACTGACTTTCAGCCATTTGAGCGTGAAGGAGTAACAAACATACACACATACAAACTTTCGCCTTTATAACATTAGTTTGATTGCTTTGCGAACTTAAATTATTAAATTAAATAAACCTATTTTATTTTGGTCTAAAACTATGCAATCATTATAAGATCAATTCAGATTCAGTTTCAATGCTTCGAGGATTGAATCCATTTTATATGAGCTTTTAACATTAGCCAGCGGATTTATTTAATCCACAGCTCTACCAATATCCTGAGAACATGAAAACTGACCGGGCATTGAAAAATATACCTTATTTCAATGAACTTAAGTTTAGAAGCTATCATTCGATGGCCTGTCAAAAATGACAGCGTAGCCCAGCGCACGCGCGTCTCTCTTCAACCCACTGGACAGTGGTAACATGACGTTATGTTAAAGACAAAATTATTTAAAACTATGCTAGATGATATTTTGATAGTTCGCAATTAATTTCTGTTACTGTTTTGGTAATATTAGACATGAAGTTGGTGGCGTTAACATGTGGGTATTTAGGTTAGGCAAATGCGCCTATAGTGTTTATTGTTGGAAGTTACATAATGAGATAAATTTGAGATGGTGAATGTCAATTTAGAGTAAAATTTTTTTGGTGTACAAATTTTTTTTAAAATGTTTATTTAAAAAATGTATATTGGTTGATAATTTATTAATGATTAAATAATAGGTGAACTAAATAATTACACTAAATAATGAGTTACTTTAATATATTTTAAATTTTAACCTGAGAGACTCAAATCATTTAGATTATATAATATTTTATATAAGATTATATATAAGTTCATGTTAATAATAGGCTTAATTCATATATATAAAAAATAATCTAACAAAAAGCACGGACCCAGGTGTCTGTGGAAATGCAGATAAAAAAAAATTTAGATTTATTGAAATTAGTACGTAAATTTGTAACTTTTCAATTATTATCTCAAAGTAATAAAAGTAAAGTAAATTGTACTGTAGTAAATACTACGTATTTATTAATTATAAGGATTTTTCTCCAAAGTTTCTCTAGGTCTACCACTGCCACCTGCCACCATGTCAGTTCTTCTGCCGCCAAGTGGTATAATGGGCAAGCAGTGTTCCGGTTTGAAGAGCATTGTAGCGACCACCAGGTAAATCAGTATTGATGTATCAGGATGACATACCACTGCGCATGTTATCCTGAGACATCGGTGTCACGCGAAACTTTGTAAGCATTTTGGAGTTCCGAGTGACACTGACTACTAAAAATGAACACGTCAATATTATTTTCATAAGTAACTTAAAAATTAATGTAATAATTGAAAAAATATGTAAAACCAGTAAATAAATCATACGCTTTTAAAGTTTCTGAAGGGGGCATCGCCTGTCTCTTTCTCACAAAACAGATCGTGTGGAGCTTCCTCAGTGAAGAAAACATGCCAAAGAGATTGTATATATATATATATATAAAGGAACCACAGTTTAATAATGAGGTACTATGCAGGACTGGTAACTCACGTCACTGCGTGTTTGAGCTGTCTCTTTCTATTCCTGTATTGTAAAATGCCTATAATTTTTGATATATTTGATTTTTTTTTCCACTACAGTTAATTGTTTGAGGTATATTATTTATGGAATAAAAATATAGCAGTCAAATATCCTACTATTATGGGCCGTGTTCATCAGGTGAACGGCTATTAGCGAGTCATGTTTTCAATAGAAAAAGGTACTAGATATAATTATGTATACAAGGTGGCATTTAATTCACTCTTTTCCTTAAATGTATGTACTCAGACCATGCAATAGAATATTAGTACAAGGTCCAATTTAAAAAAAAAAGATTATTTTTTTGTATTTAGTGCCTCTTAAAATAACTGCATGACAGCCGAAATGTCTATTTAACGGTACACACAGCGCGGGCACCAGCTGAGTGCTTTGTAAATGTTTCGTAGGCAATAAAACACCGGCTTTGTTCAATGTCACAAGGCTTTTCTTTAGAATTTAAATTTGATAATACCTAGATTTAAGTTTTATTTCTTAAGTATTTTTTTTATTTAGTTATATGGATGCGTTCTATAACATGGACTGAATAGATACATTAAAGGAAAAGAACGAATTAAATTCCACCTTGTATAGTTGACACTGCACCACTTATTGCCACATTACTCACGTATGCCCAAAGACATTTTGTTCTGTTTTTGAAGTAAAACTTCTTTACGCACACTTGATTTGGGGATTAAGCTGGTAAATGTGTGACGAGAGCGTTACGGAAATTGATTGAGCGAGGTGAACGGAAGTTGAGAGGGAGTTATAAGTTAGTGAAGATAGCAAGAGAGTTACGTTTCGTATAGAAGTTTTACTTCAGTCGTGTGGTCTAAAGTACACTCGTTTTTTTTGGCGAGACAAGATATTTTAAATTAAATTGCAATGATATATCGCATCATTCATGATCATCATCATTCATGAAAAGTTTAAGCTTCTGCAATGACTAGCCTGATAGCTCAGTTGGTAGTATTCCCTGCCTTCTGAACTGCAGGTTGTAGGTTTGATTCCCACCCAGGACAAATATTTGTGTGATGAACACTGATGTGTGTTCTATGTCTGGTTATATTGTATTCTACAACTTGTACGTACAAGCTTTGCTTAGTTTAGGGCTAGATGGCACCGTGTGTAATGTCCACACAAAAAAAAATTGAAAGTGCGAATTCTTTAAAATTATCTAATTGCAGCGTTATTTAGAATATCCATAAACAAAACGTACCTATTCATCATGACATGAAACGAGCGGCCGAAGATAGCCGCTCACCGCTCACGACGTTTCAAAACAAACCGATCTTTCAGAGCGCAACGTCGGCACTCGGACGCGCGTAACGTTCGCGGCGGGATCTTGATTCTGTTTGTACATATTTTGACTTCTTAGATCGACGTGTAATGTAAACCACTGTCAGCATAAAATGCACATTTTTGTTATAGAGGAAATACATTTAGTAAACACTTGAGAATTATCAGTGTTAAGACCAATTTTCCCTGAAAATTGAACGTGCTCGTGAAAGCACAGCCATAAAAATTGGCATATCCAGTTAATTTTATATCGCGTCAATGTGAAGCTATGACTACGTCATAGTTTATTTTTTTGAAAGAGTCTCTACAGCGTTTTAAAGTTGATGATCGCAGATCATAATTTGATGTCAAACTAGTATCAAAATGTGTTAATTTTGTGGATTTGTAATGGATTACGTGACATATGGACATCATGGTCATTCCTTTAGAATACAGAGTCTAGCTAATTAATTTGTAAAAAAAAATATCTTAGGACGATTTTATATTTAAAAAAGTAAGATAGTTGTTAAGTTTTGTTCAGTCTTTCCTGTTTCTTGTTTTATTTTTTACTTGTTGCGCCCCGCGCTTTCACCCGCGGATAAAAAGCATTTTAATTATTTGCTCATCCCACTGGAGCAGTTCACTTTTCCAGGATAAAATGTAGCCTATATGATAATCTGGTGTATAAGCTATCTTGGTGGCAAATCCATCCAAATCCATTCAGCCGTTTGAGCGTGAAGGAGTAACAAACATACACACATACAAACGTACAAACTTTCGCCTTTATAATATTAGTGTAATTTACAATTTTTTTTATGTGATTATTTTGACACGTCACGTAAGTAGAAGTGACGTAAAAAGGGTGTAAACACAGTGTAAACCCAAAATCAACAAAAAAGTAAGAGTAAAGAAAAAGTTCAGTTGCATAGGAGACTAAATTGCTTAAAAGTAAATATCTAAAAATTCGGGGAAACGATGGGGGCTAGAATTCTTAGTGCATAATTACTTGTTTAAAATTAAATTAGGTTTAAACTAACACATTATAAGTCCCTCCTGTATTCATTTTGTTAATTAATAATAATTAAAACAACACAACTAACAATATGTAAGTAGTATATTAAAAAAGAACACGGAGTAGTAAAGAACGTAGTAAAGCAGAAAAAAAAACTAACGGATTTTTTATGCACTCTACAAATTTTTATTTGCGCAATTTTTAGTGGGTCTCTAGAAGTCACGGCGTACTGTGGGCGTCCAAAAATAGTGCTTTTTAGTGATTTTTAATTCAGACTCCGCCTTAAGTTTTGGCCTACAAAACTATTAAGGTTAAAATATAAAGCGGCCTCATACACACTAATGATTAATACTATCAACTTTTAATTCCCCTGGTGAAAGCAGCTGTCACGAGGGTGTGTAATATAATTTTATTAAGCGCGTATTCATAACTATAGTACTGGCAACACTGACAAGTGTTATTGTAAAAAATGAATGATAAAAGCGTAATTATGAATTGAATGGACGTTAGCATCGCCACCTAGAAATCCCCTGGGTTGCCAGATACATTAATCATAACTTAATGATGTATTTAGTACATCGAAGTCGGCTATTACGAATGTGGGTACGTGACGATTATTTAATGTATCATTTTTTATATTATCGTATCAAGGTATCAAAATTGTTGGTATATCATTTTGAATAAATCATTTACACTGAAACAGTAAAGACTATTTATTTCACAAAATTACCAAGTTATCCCAAAAAAAACCCCGATTATGAATAGTTCTTGATAATTACTGCAAGTTTTGATGATTAAAATGATAATCCAGTGTCATACCTATATTTAGAAAGCATAGAGTAATTCAAAATAGAGAGATCTTTCAGTTGTGTAAACTGAGGCCAAGTTCAAGAAGTAAAAAACATTTTCACCAATATGTCCGCAAATGTAATGTATTCATACTCCAAAATCTTTGAATTTATTCAGTTAATGACGGTTAATAATGATTTAAGGCGATGTTATCTTAGTTGTTAGCGCCATCCACTTTCGGTCAGTAGGTCAACACTTCGATATCTAAAATAAACTGGAGCTTTTGATGAAGAGAAACATTCTAAGTAATAAAACACCATAGCTGATACCATAGACATAAAAATGGAGAAATGTGACTGTAATCTAGTTCTCAAAAGGAGTAATGAAGTGTGATCTTTTGTAACAAAAAACAAACATTACATTAGTCATGACGTCACAGATTAAATAATACTGCCACTATCCCAAAATATAAGCGCATACTATAGCCGTATTTGCCATACCAAATTGGTCTTATAAGTTACAAGCGTACATGCAGTGCTACAGTTCATATCACAGACATTGTTTAAATCATCTCTTTAGATGGAAACCGGTCAATGATGATGATGCCCTCACAATATAGTCACTTAGCCGGTACTCGACGTATTGGCTTTGAGAAGCAACTTAATAGCCACGGCAAAATCACAAATAAAGAAGCCCTTTTATCTATAAGCTCTTTATGCTATGCTTACTATAGGAACAACACTGCACTAACCACGCCCAGCTGCGCTGAATAATAATTAACCAATTACCGTGTGACAAGCCATCGCCGCCATTTTAATTGGTTCTCCATTCGTGGCAACGATATCGATAGTAACTATATTGGATCACCTTATCGAGTTGGCGAAATCGACTGTAAAATATTGTTTGTTTTATTACAATGTTGATTGGACTGGACAGTAGTGGTTAAAATTGATTAACTCATTTTTAATTATTACTTTAAGTAACATGCCTCCTTCGTAGAACGCTACTTTGAAGTCTATTATCATATCAGCCCATATTATGATCCTACTGTTGACAGCCTCTGTGGTGTGGTGGTTGAGCAGGTCGGCTCATAACTGGTCAGCCCATACGTGCGTGCGGCAGCGTGGGGGGTCCGTGGTGGACGTTTCGTTCGCCACCCCCGCTGTCGCAGCACGTGTCCAGGCCTGGAGGGTGTTGTCGGAAGTGGAGACTCTTTCGGACCACAAATACATAAGGTTCGAGATCTCCACCTCCGACAACCGAAGGGGGCCCTTGCGGGTGGCGCAGTCAGTTTTCCCGCGCTGGGCTATCAGTCGCCTCGACGCCGAACTGGCAAAAGAGGCGGCTATAGTCCAGGCTTGGCAGGCTGGCCCCGCGCACCCGGAAGTGGACGTTGCGGCGGGCAACTTCCGTGCGGCGGTGACGGCCGTGTGCGACACGGCCATGCCGAGGGCCCGCCGCCACCCCGAACGCCGCCAGGTGTACTGGTGGAACCCGGAGATTGCCGATCTCTGGGCCACCAGTTCGGCGGCGAGGCGGGCCTACGTCCACCACAGGAGGAGGCGCAGGGGCCGGACGGACGAGCAGCTGTCAGCTGAGGAGCTGGCAGCTGAGGGCCGGCTGTACGGTGCCTACCGCGACGCGCGGTGGGACTTGCAGCTGGCCATCGGCCGTGCGAAGGCGGAGGGCTGGAGCGAGACGCTGGAGGGCCTCAACAGGGACCCGTGGGGACGTCCATATAGGGCTGCCCGGAACAAGTTCCGGGGCCAGACGTCCCCAGTCGCGGAGTCCCTGGAGCCGGAGCTCCTGGGCAGGGTGTTGGAGGGGCTCTTCCCCGACAGAGATCCCCTCCACAACCCTCCGACGATGGCGCCGTCCTTCCCCTTCCCCGAGGCAGACTCAGCGGACTCCATCCCGCCTCTGACGGAGGCGGAGATGGAGGTCGCGGTCGCACGCCTACGGGGCAAGAGGACCGCCCCGGGTCCTGATGGGATCCCGGGGCGGGTCCTCAGGATCGCCCTGGAGGAGATGGGCGATCAGCTTCGGGAACTGTTCGACGCGTGCCTCACGTCCGGACGATTCCCGAAGCCGTGGAAGGACGGCCGATTGTGCCTGTTGCGAAAGGAGGGTCGTCCTGCTGACTCCCCTTCCGCATACAGGCCCATCGTCTTGCTGGATGACACGGGTAAGCTGCTGGAGCGTGTGGTAGCTGCTCGTGTCATCCAGCACCTGGAGGGTACTGGGCCTGGGTTGTCGGAGGCCCAGTATGGGTTCAGAGCGGGGCGGTCTACTATAGACGCCCTGCTCTGGCTCAAGGAGTGGACGCAGGATGCGGTCAGCGGGGGGGAAAAGGCGTTGGCTGTCTCGCTCGACATAGCCAACGCCTTCAACAGCCTCCCGCATGGAACAATACAGGAGGCGCTCCGTTACCACGGAGTGCCCTTGTATTTGCGGAGGCTGTTGGCCGACTACCTCCAGGACCGCGAGGTCCTGGTGGAAGGGCGCGACGGTTTGAGGCACCGTCGCGTCTCCTGCGGGGTTCCACAGGGATCGGTACTGGGACCGATCCTGTGGAACATTGGCTACGACTGGGTGCTGCGCGGCACGCTTCCTGCAAACATGCGGGTTGCGTGCTACGCAGACGACACCCTGGTCGTAGTCAAGGGGAGGGACCTCAGGGAGACGGTGCGGCTGGCCACGGTGGGAACAACCCTCGTGGTCGACCGCATCCGCTCTCTGGGACTGGAGGTTGCCCTCTCCAAGACCGAGGCCCTGTTGTTCCACGGGCCTCGGGGGGGACCCCCTCCGGGAACGCGGGTGCTTCTGGATGGGGTCCCGGTCCCGGTTGGGACCCAGATGAAATATCTGGGTCTCATCCTGGACGGGAGGTGGACTTTTGGGGCCCACTTCACTCAACTGGCCCCAAAAGTCCTAGGAGCGGCCGCCGCTCTGGGGAGGCTGCTGCCCAACGTGGGTGGCCCGAACGCCACGTGCCGTCGGCTGTACTCCGGAGTGATCCGGAGTATGGCCATGTACGGGGCACCGGTCTGGGTGGACGCCCTCGGTCGCAATAACAAGGCCCTGCTGCGACGTCCGCAGCGGGTCATTGCGACGAGGGCGATCCGCGGATACCGGACGGTGTCCTGGACGTGTGCTGGCCAGTGATCCCCCCTGGGAGCTCGAAGCGGAGACCCTCGCCGAAGTTTACCACTTCGTGGCGGCGAGGATGTCCCGTGGAGAGCCCCCAGCGTGGGGGGAGGTCAAGCGCCTGCGAAAGCAAGCGCGGGCCGCCCTGTTGCGGCGGTGGACGGAGGACCTGGCTCCACCGGTCCCTGGACAGAGGACGGTGGAGGCCATCCGCCCGGTCCTCCGGGAGTGGGTGCGGCGGCCCTTTGGGTCGCTGACGTTCCGTTTGGTGCAGGTGCTTTCCGGACATGGATGTTTCGGAAAGTACCTGCATCAAATCGCGAGACGGGAGGCGACCCCGGCCTGCCACGAATGTGGGGCGCCAGAGGACACGGCGCCCCACACGCTGGAGGTGTGCGCTGCTTGGGACTCCGAGCGGCGCACACTTTCAGCGGTCGTTGGCCGGGACCTCTCGCTGCCGAGCGTGGTGAAAGCCATGCTCGGCAGCGAGAGTGCGTGGCAGGCCACGGTCTCCTTCTGCGAGAGGGTGATGACGCAGAAGGAGGCCGCGGAGCGGGTCAGGGAGGATAATGCCAACTCTGACCCCCTCCGGCGCAGACGGGTGGGGAGACGGAGAAGGCGCTTCATTGAGCGCTTTCTCCATCCCCCGTAGTGGGGCCAGTGGCGGAGAGTCGGGGGACTCTCCGCTGCACTTACATGGCCCCACACGTCTGGTGGGCAACTGAGGTGAAAGGTTGCCCACCCACTGGCGCAGAGGCCCGGAAGGGCCTACCGCCGGGGCGAGATGGTTAATGCAGTGCGTCTCCATCTCGCCCCATCCCGGCGGCGGTCGGATCACGGGGGGGTTTTAGTGGGTTCGAGTCCCACATACCCCCTGCCATCACCCCCGTGGTGGCAGGGAAGTGCGAGGGCATTTCCCCCCCTCAAAAAAAAAAAAAAAAAAAAAAAAAAGGTCGGCTCATAACTCGGAGGCGTAAGGTTCGATTCTCGCGGCAGGACAAGTATTTGTGCACCGAAAAAAAAAAGCGCAATTACTTGTTCTGAGTCTGGGCGTTGTGGGACCATGGTCCTCGTAGTTCCTGGGTTCCTAGACACAGGGAATCCTAATTAGGGTCCAGGATCTATGTATGTGATCGTTAGGCGTTATTATTATTATTACTACTAGGACACAGGTTTTTCTTTCACAAGGTGTGATGGAAGGCCACTACACTGGCCAAGTACGCGTTGGGTAATGACACCATGTCTTTAAATTTTTGTGATTCTAGATGTATGACTTGTGCACATTATTTGCAACGTCACTGGTACAAGCCGTGCGAGATTTCAACCTAGGTCAGGTCTTTATTTCGATACGCAAATATACATTTAAAAAACACGTTTATGCAAGTACTATTTATTGTTGGCAAGAAATTTATTTGTGGCTTGGAAATTTAGTTAATTGTAATTTTTGACTCTTCTGACTCAAAAGGTTGCTGGACACTGACTTACCTAGGTTAAACCATGGCACCTGCCACGGTTTGAAAATCGACGAGCTAACGCTCACTAAAGACCACTCACACGCAGGCAAATGGTTTGCCCTGCCACTCATCATCTCGGCTCTCATCCCATCTTCAAGATTTAAAACTTATAACTCCGCCACTTTCAGAACAATTACTCCCGCCTTGCCCTGCAGCCGACACGTATTGTATAAACATTCCAACAGCGGGTCAGGACATGTCTCCGAGTCAGTTCGACAACCGACAGGGGTCGACGTGTTCACTTCATTAATTCTTGCCGATCAATGGGCGAGCAAGTTCGCTGGCGGATGAATTGTACGTCCAAATTTTTGATCATGAAAGACATTAAGATTTTTTGTCAAATTTATCATTAAAATATTCCGAGTGTATGCTTAATATGGTGTTTAAACTGTCACGGTTATCAAATACATTAAACACGGGATTCACCTTTATTTACCGTTTTCAAATCATGGTAAATATTTTGTAAGTACGAGTATTACTAAATAGAACTTGCAAGAGTTCCACTCTTGTCCGTATTTTAGTAGTTTTTGTAGTAAAAACCTTTTAATTTTCTTTTTCGATTGGCTCTACACTTTTGTGCATTAAGCCAGTGTCAAATAATTGATAATTTCTCAAGTTAATTAATACATATTGTGTCAAGTCAACTCACAGTCCAAGAAGTCAAGTCATAGTTTTAATTTTAAATGAATAACTTTTATTAAATAAGCCCGTGCAATGTTGATGACGCAATAGTAAAAGTGTTGCCCGGTCACATAACCAAAATGTTCAATTTATAACATTGCCAGCATGGCATCATAATAAAGACTGTCTATCTATTACAACTGTGCGTTTCTATATTATATATATTAATATTTTTACTGGCCCGCTAAGTCAGTTAGTAGTACCTTGCCTTCTGGCGGGTTGTTGGTTCGATTCCCACCCTGGACAAACATTTCTGTGATGAACATAGATGTTTATTCTGTGTCTGGGTGTTATATTTACAAGCAAAAGTATTCCAGTATTGTATCAGTTATCTGGTTCCCATAGACTAAAATTTAATTAAACTAATTTTATTAAATAAACTTCGCTTAGTTTGGAGCTAGATGGCGCTGTGTGAAATGTCCACCAATATATTTTTTTACAGAACTGTAAAACTGCATACTTGTACTTAAAATTAGCCTAGTCTTTATCATCGAAGTTCTTTAGGCGCGGCTACATCTACCCTCCACCGCACAGTGGGGCGAACGCGCCTGTCGAGGAAACAAAACTGACAGTTATTAATGGTGAAGTATATGGAAAAAATATTGTTACGTTTTCCTTTCCTCAGCTTTTAAAGCGCAATAAACTGTGCGCAATTAAAACGCCAATAGCAGATTGATGGATTGATTAATTGAAGGAAACCGAACTTCCTGATATTTACTCTTCGGTGGATTCATGTCTGGCACGACTCGGTCTCGTCGACGGATTTTATTTGTATCGCTTTCGTGAGATAACTTTATACTACCCTTTTTTTAAATTAGTTTTGGTTGATCGAATGGGTTTGCGTTTGACTACATACATTTTCAGAACAAACATTTGTGATGAACATCGATGTTTCAGTTTTTTTTGTATGTTTTGGCTCCACACTTTTGTGTATTTATCCAGTGCCAAGAAATTGATGATTTATCAAGTTAATGATATATCACTCAGATGTGTGTCAAGTCAAAGTCCAAGTCGTCAAGTCATGTCATAGTCTAGTCTAAGTCATACTCCTAGTAAAGTGGTGGCAACTTTACTAGAAGCTTCTATTGAGTTCTGGAAACAACACGAAAATAATCATTATACCACTTTCCCACACTTGTACCTGTAATCCAGCACTTAACGAATAAAATGCCACTAATTTTAAGCACTAACACTGAAAATAACACAAGTTTTGGAAAATACTACAAAGCGGTAACGCGATCTATTTCGTTTTCCCGTCAAAAACTCTGATGTTTCAGTAATCTGATTCCCATAGTACAAGCTTTGCTTAGTTTGGGACTAGATGGCACTGTGTGAAATATCCACAAATATTTATCTATTTCACCCGATGGAAAATGAATATGATATCGACTATAAAATATAGATAATAACGTGATTTATACGTTATTATCTATATTATTATATCAAATTACTTATTTTTATTATATTTTACAGATAAAAATTAATTGTATTGTGTATCATAGGTGTATATTCTCTACTTTTAAATTGTATGCAGAGTTACTCACACATGTATAAAGGACGCGAAAACGGTTTTAAATATCAGTTTTGCCATTTAAAATATAGTTTGTTAACAAATTAATATAAATCATTTTTCTACAAGTAATTCGGTTCAAAACTATATCTTGCAAGCAAGCTAAGAGCTAACTAAGCTAATTCGCACACAAGTCCGTTATCAACAAAAAAGAAAAAAGCAATATAAGTACGTACTCGCACATGTTAGACTTACACCTTCTGATTGGTCGGGGGTAAAAACCGCTAATTATAAATTTGTTTTACATATTGTAATTGAGAAAACTTGAACAAAAAAAGATATATTGCACAAAGCCGATATATGAAAAGCGTTATTAAATTAATAAAGAAGTTTCATGTACTCAAACTCCCGTATGAAAGATATAAGAATGCTATCATGATATACATATAAAAATTAGCAATAATACGACCAAAAAATGTTTAATTGGTGTTTTAACAAGACAAAACTAATAAATGCTATTCAAGCCAACCGTGTCCGCACAAAGGTCATAGTACCGTTGGACATAGACTAACCGAGTAGTTAATTTTTAATTCCTTCCCTACAAAGCTTGTTTTCAATCTTGGTGCATCGTACACAGTCTATAACACCCCGTCGATACTAATTTGAACCTTATTTTGAGAGGTTTAAAGCCTTGTTTAGATATCGATTCTGGAAAAACTGGTGAACGCATAGATTTTATAGGTAGCAATTTCGTTCATGTTTATATAAAGTGCAATATGATACTTTGTGAGGCCGTTTCTGGAGAGTGGTTATGGCTGGTTGCCATATTATTATTTGATCGGATAACTAGCGTGTGCCTGTGGTTTTGCACGCGTGGACTACAGTTTATTGCTATAGAAGGTCTCATATGTCTTTTCCAATAATCCACACAATCTCCATGCTATAAACTTCAATTTTAGTTTTTGAAGTAAAACTTCTTTACGCACGCTTGATTTGGGGAGTAGGCTGGTGAATGCAAGCCGAACGGAAGCTGAAGTTGGTTCACGTAGATCTCCATTGTCTCCAACGTTAAAAATGTATTATTATGTTGGTATGTCCGGTAAAACGACAATTTATAGCTGTCGAGATGGCGATATTAACATTAAACAAAGCAAAAACAAAGTTACACCAGCCGATAGATGGAGCTAAACTAAAGAAGTTTTACGTCAATCGTGTGATCTAAAGCACACTCGTTTTTTGTAGTTCAACCGTTTGGTTGTCAAAAGGCAACAAACTGTGAGACGGACAGAGTTAATTTCGAATTTCTAACATTAGTTATGATTAATTCAATTCTATATATTATTAGATCTTATTTATTTACCGTCAATTGTTTTGTGCACTTACAAGAACAAACCATGAACACTTACAAATCACTTAAAAAGTAATTACAGTAAAATAAACAAACTGGGAATTTCGGAAGTGGCGTTTTATAAGGCAGCGGTTGACGTCTTCCAGCTGTTGATACATATACTATACACTATACTGTGACGCGATAGCCACGATAAACATAAGCTAGATACTGAATAGAAACAATAGCTAAAGATATCAGTGGGATGCCTTGGAAGAGGTCTATATCCAGCAGTAGACTAGAGTGAGCTGGTTATGATGAAACATAGGTTTCTTTTAACTTTTAACTTTCAGATGCCTTCCGAGTCTTTGATTATGTGGAGCGATGCGGCAGCTAGATGATATGAGCTAAAATCTGGCTCAGTGACATGCATTAGCTATGCTATGCCATGCATTACAAAACCAAATCTATATAAGTATTTATGTGGTTCCCATAGTACAAGCTTTGCTTATTTTGGAGCTAGATGGCCCTACGTGAAATATCCACAATATTTCATTATGTATGTTATGTGCTGAGATGGAAAATTTCTAAAGTGGGTGTCATGTTTAGGACATCGTAAGACCAAGTGTGGTAAAGAGCAGCGACAACTTGAAGAAAGCGGCTGGTAGAGACTGGGTGAAGAGAGCTGAAGACCAGTCTCAGTGGCGTGCTATTGGAGGCCTACGTACATATTATTATTATTATTCAAAAAACTAAAACGTCCGTGTCAAGTCTCTCTTAACTCCCATCAGACTGAAATATTCAGAACTATTTCCGCAGACGGACGTCCGCAAACTTCTATAATGATTTTTCTGCAACAGTATCGCAAAATTCACTTTCTGATATACAATTTAAATCAGACTTTGTTCCTCTAGCGTTAAGCTTTAGTTTCCCATTATCAGCTTTGAGTTAGATCTTTTCAACGTTGACATTGGTGGTAAAGGCGTCTTCAGACTATTTAAATTCCAGTTCGGTTCGTTGCTTCGATGGTTTATACGGGGCCGTTAATTTTAGACAAAATTAGGGATGGTATTGATTTTATAGAATACTTGTCTTTCAGAAGGATTGATGGTTTATTAAAAAAAAAAATACCTTCAAAAAAGCCACTCCGTTATCCAAAAATGGTCATGATACAGAGAAGTATCAACATTTTTAAACTGTTAGGATAATACGAACGGCAAATTTTAAATTGATTGGAACCTCTTATAAAAATTACAAAAGTTCATGTGAATGTGTGGGTGAAGAAGAAGGTATCAACTATAATTATAGAAATCAACTTATTGTGATCAGGCAACGTAGATTTTTCTTTGTAGATTGTTCATATCAACGTAAATGACCTAAAAGCACTGAAACGTGTAACTATTCTTGCTTGCTTTGTTCATAAAATTATTTTCCTCATCAGTAGTAGATTAAGGATTTCAATTATAAGAAATGCAGCACTCATTAACATGCTTATGATGCCGCACCCCGTCGTCACCACCCCAGACAAGTCTTAAGCGATCCGGATAATCCCGAGGATCACCAGACCAGTCCAGCCCTTCTGGCTCAGGTACTGCTTTTGGCACCGGTATAGGATACAAGCGTAACACAATCAGACACCGACCTCGATGGCGAGGTCGACGTACCCCCCGTAGGTTAGCTAGAACAGCTGTGACTTTAAATAGGGGCCACTCTTCCAGTGGACGTAGTCTTCTCAATCCTCTTATCCTTGCAACGGCCCAAGCCGATGCTCGTACCCCAGGAGTGCCCTTGAATCAGTTACCTTCAACTTTTGATGGCTTGGCGCCTTAAGCGCCTTTCTTCCCACCCGGTGACGCTATAAAGGCCTTGGTCTCTACCGGCCTTTATAGCGTCACCAGGTGGGAGGAAAGGAGACAGATGACAGACAGAGGAGGACATTGTGGAGGGAGACCAACAGCATTATCCCGTTAAAAAAAAAGTTGACATGCTTATTTTTTTATGTTAGTGAATGATGTGACGAGCTAGTCGTTCACCTGATGTTAAGCGCCACGGCCGCCCATAACAGAACAGTGTCACTCGGAAAACTAAAACAGAGTTTCAAGCGACACTGCACTGCGCACATCATCCTGAGACATCAGCACAGTCTGGCAATAAGATTACTCGACTGTGAGATCAGATCATAAAGTCTCAATTGCCCAGTAATTTCACTAGCAACAGTGCCCTTCAAATCGGAACACAGTAGTGCATACAGTTATGACCGAAAATCATTCATTACATAAACAAATGAAAAAGTTAAAAAGCGTTTAATTATTTTTAGAACGTAATTAATACAAAAGAGGATATTAGACAATGTAAGATGTCTATATTTAACAAAGAAGTCAAACACACCGGCACTATATTACGAGTTGAATGATCTAAATCAGACTAATTAAAATGGCGATGAATGCAAATAGAAAACGAATCATCTCACAATGCCACATGAAACATTGTATGAACTGAAAGTATGACAAAAGGACTAAAAGGAAAAAGATGACAGTATCAACGTACTACATACCAGGTACACTAAATCAGATTGAATTACGCAGCAAATGAAAAGCTTGCACTGTATAGCCGTCGACAGATATTATGACAGCTCAGATATTATTAATAGGTAATTGTGACGTTACGCTGTCGTTAGGAGACCAAGACCGCTCTTCCGCTTCCACGTCATTAATAAAATGAGCAATAGTCGAAATATTTATCAATGGCATAATCGATACAGAAACAATTATAACCACATCCATCAAAATTCTAAGCTCCGCTTTGCATCGAGACTTTTGAATTCTTAGATCTGTTCAACGGAATATCGGCTGTATATTAACCGAAATTAGAGGTTCAAATCGATGAAAGAATAATAGACAGATGTATGAACGTATAATGAAGCGTAACTGATTAGGAATAAGGTGTAAATTGCTACGACGATAGTTCCTGACAAAGTACGAGTATCGAGCAACATTAAAATTCTTATCTCTGGTCTGTCACACAGCGAGAACGTCAAAGTTCGAAGTGAAGAACGCATTATAATTAATAGTCGATGATACGCGAGCATCGTAAACAAAAGCGGTGATAAATGGATTATACTCTGATACTAGATAGTAAGAATTGTGGGTTGTAAATCGTGATTTCGTAAGCGGTGGTCAGTTTTTAGATGTAAAGCGGTGACCTATTACACAGACGCTTAGAAAGTAATGGGAATAAAGAGACTGAGTCTCCGGTGTCACAGAGACAGATTCATTCAGAAGAAGAGAACGTTCTCAAGGCGTTCATTAAATACATAATAGGATATTAAAACTAATAAATGTCAAAATCACCTTATGAATCACGAGCTTCTGCCCGCAGCTTCGCCCGCGGCGTGGCCTATGGGAAAATAATTCAACCACCCATTTCACCCTCTTAAGGGTGGAATTTCGAAAAATCCTTTCTTGTCGGATGACTACGTAATAACATCTACCTGCATGCCAAATTTCAGCCCGATCCGTCCAGTGGTTTGGGCTGTGCGTTGATAGATCACTATGTCAGTCAGTCAGTCAGTCAATCAACTTTGAGTTATATATATTTAGATTTGGAGGTGATTTCACTATTTTCTTGTGAAACTACTTATGTTAAAAAAGCCTTTATGAAAACTATTACATATATCATTTTTATTTACGGAGCTGTTACGCTCCGGTGTCATAGGCAGTTCACTTCTTATATCATAGCGCAGGTTTGAATTTAATGACATATTGCTGTCAAATATACCTCGATACATTTAGGCGTGACGTATTATATTAAAACCTACCATTAGAAGTCGATTTAGGTTCTCGTTATCAATTACATTTGACAATAATTTGTAATACTGATTTTATAAGAACTATCAATTGAAAACGTTTGGACAATGTTAGATTACAAATTGCATAAGTTTTTGAATGCGTGGGTTTTAGCAATGGAACGATAAGCTAAGACTTTGCCGATGACGCGACAATTGGCCGACCTTAAACATTTTAATGCAGGCCGTTTATAAGTAATATTATTAGTTTTTTTTTTTAATTTTAGTGAATGATGTGATGGGTTGTTCACCTGATGTTAAACGATACAGCCGCTCATAACAGAACAGTATCACTTGGAACACCAAAATATAAAGTTTCACGTGACACTGCACTGCGCACATCATTCTGAGACATCAGCACAGTCTGGTAATAAGACCCTGCAGGTCAAGCGAAACTGCGCACATCATCCTGAGACATCAGCACAGTCTGGTCTGAGATCAAATCATATTCTCAATTGCCCAGTAATTTCAAAAGCTACAGTGCCCCCCAAACCGGAATACAGTAGTGCTGCTTGGCGGCAGAATAACTGGCAAAGCGGTGGTACCTACCTAGACGAACTTTGCAGAAAATTCGTACCACCTAGTAATGTATAGTTAGATTAAGTTTTTTCTTATTGTTTTCTGTTTTATTTATCTATTACTAATTTATTAATATGTCTATTGAAATTTTTCTTTGAAACAAAATGAAGAAATTTTTACTTTTAATAAAAATATTTTTTTTTTTTTTTAATATTTAAGGAATAAATATTAATGAAAACTAAAGAAATTTTTAATAATTAACTTGAATAGTAATTATATTAAAAGTCCTAATATTAACTTAAAGTGCAATCCTTCAATTATCTTATTAAAAACCATTATGAAATTTAGTCTATATTTTTATACATAACTTCATTTACGCCGCTTAAAAAAAGTCTAAAAAGGTAAATTACCAAATGCACTCTTTGGAAATAAACATAATAAGTCCTAATTTTAAGACATGACACGAGTCGCAGACTTTTTACTGCTTTACATAAAACCGTCGATTATACCTACGATCATAACTCGCCTCCAAAACGACCTCAACACGTGTGGCTCCGAAATCAAATTAAAACCATGTTTGATAACATCGTGTGGCGGTTATGGAAATTTATGACTATATTACCTGCGCGGGCGCAACTCCACCGACAAAAACCGGGGTCGGACTGCGCAATTATTTATGGACTCCGCAAATGATTATAGTTTACGACCGCTTCACTGGATCCGCCTCTGGCATTTTTAAGGTTGGTAGTGCCTAGCTAATGTGCTGCAAAATGGTCGGCACTTGTTTTGTTTTAGCTTTTACTTATAGTTGCCTAGGCTTTGGTGGGAGTAGTTGAGGAACTGTGTATAGTGCCAGTTCCCAATTGAAACACTAGACCTGCAGGCTTAGCACGGTATGTGGAGAAATTGTCTTTCCCCCGGTTTTTTCCACCTGTCAGTTAAAATAATCCCCCTCTCCACCTTAAGTAGCACGGCAACGAGGAGAGGAAAGAAATATTTCCCTTTGACATTATCGTAGACATTATATCCCGCTACTCCCAGCTTCAGAGCACGGACTCGGAAGAAAGTGGATAATATTCTCTTGAATTGACATAAAGCAGAGAGTATTTATCTTCGACTCTTGTAGGTGGGTATAAGGAAGTCAAAGTGTTTTAATAGGCACAAAAATGTCGCGTGCCTATTATAACTATGTTTAATCGCGGGAACTCGAATTTTGGAGCGAAAGTTACACCGGGAGAAGCATTCGGAATACAAGTAATCCCTTCTAAATCCCGGGAAATGAGTTTCAATACAAAAAAAAAAAAATACATAGCGAAATATTCGTGAAAATACAATTATTAGTTTAGTTTTAATAAGGAAATTATTTAATTTACGTAATTAACTTAAATGATGCATATATTTTTTGAGTATATTTTATTATAAAATACATACATATAAAAATTTAAAATATAACTACTACACAATAATTAATCACGTTTTTCCGCTCATATTACAAACAAAATAAAATTTAATATAAACTATTCACTTACTCTCACTCATATACATAGTATTCGTTACATACTCTTTGATTAACACAGGGACACAGACTCATAAACCTTATTTTTTCTTATAAAACCTTATTTTTTTTATATTTTGTCTTCAATCCCAGTATATTTAGCTGAACAATTATCGATGGTTTGATGGACTGAACAAAATATTGAAGCATGTAATGTCATTTTAGTTAAATTTTCTCGTACTGGCAACAATACGGTAGAGAAATCTAAAAACGCTACTCCCGCCGTTTATCCCCCGGATAAATCTTTCCACTGTCGCGGCCGTGCTCGCAGAGTGGAATAAAGTGACAGTGAGGATAAGTTTGTTATCTACTCCCTGGGGAGAAGTTGTCCACCGGCCGTGCTAGGCCTGCTGGGGGGTGATAACGACACTTTCATTGCAATGCAACAGGAGAAATTTTCCTTACTAAGTATGCACATAAGCTGCGTATTTAATTCAAATCCATACAAATTTGTGTTTCTTTGGTTGCAATCGAGATCGCCCAGTTGAGCTAGTCTTATTTGGAAGGTTTCTAACAGTATCTAAGCCTATCAATAACGTTAACTTCTCGGCCATCCTCTAATTGACTATGCATTTAATTTTACTTTACTCAATGTCTCGAATAAAACTTTTTTTTTGGACACACAACGCCATCTAGCCCAAACTAAGCAAAGCTTGTGCTATGGAAAAACCAGATAACTGATACAATACTTAGATACTTCTTTGTTTGTAAATACATACATAGAATACAATATGACACCCAGACACAGATCAAACACCTATTGTTCATCACAAAAATGTTTGTCCTGAGTGGGAATCGAACCCACAACCCATAGTTCAGAAGGCAGGGCTACTACCAATTGAGCTGTCGGGCCAGATTGATTGTAAATAGAATAATTTGTCTGCAATTGGTGGTTAAATCTATTGGCAAATATTCAGAATAACATTTTATGGTATAGGCAACAAAGCGTACGGACCTCCTAACGGGCCCGCCCGGTGACGCTGTAAAGGTCGGTAGATTTTAGATTTCAGATTAATGCTGTTGGTCTCTACCAACAGCATTAAAAAAAAAAACGGGAAGTGATTCGGCCCTATGGACACCCGTAACACTAAACGGCCGGCCTCGTCTTCGCACGGGTATGATATATTTACGTTGGGTTATAATATAGAAGTTTTCATACGGATCCCTAAATTTTTTTTTAAACATTTTATCTTCTATGATATATAGGGATAATGTTGTTGTAAAGGTGAAAGAATTGTTCAAATCGGTCCAGTAGTCTCAGAGCCTATTCAATGCAAACATTCCTCTTTATAATATTAGTTTAGATAATTTACGTAAAACGGCGTCTCATAACGCAACTATGTCAGAGCTAAGAAAGTTTTTCAGTTAGAAATATTTGAGTAGGTAGGTATGTGCCGCAAAAAAACAGTTTAATCGTCAAGTAAAACCAAGAAACTGACAAAAAAATGTGTTGACCGCAAAGAAACAGAAATAAATCAGGCGGATGACAATTTAAAGTGGTTAACCCACTAACTGTGACCATTTTAGATGCTTTGATCAGATCTTGTAGAATTACAACCTGTTGTTTTTGAATTACCTAATGAACCTTATGACTTTGATAATAAAGTTTTATTTTATCTATTTCATTAGTTATTTAGTGGGTGTTTGCTCAACAGTTTTTAAAGTCAAAGTAGAGATTTATGTTTTTATTTAGGATTTAATGGTGTGCGAGCATTCGATTTTATTTTAATTTTACGCATTAATGATGTACCTATAAAATATTAATGCGAAATAAATGTTCGTGTGGGATTAATTTTATTAATTAGTATGTGTGAAGCATTTCATAAACGGCTACTTAAAATAGATAATTATCGCGAAGATTAATATTTATTTCGTCTTTAAATACATAGTTTGTATTGTTTGAGAAACCACTAGGGTATATAGTGTGGCGCAAATATTATAACAAACCCATTGAAAACTCAATAAAAAAAAAGGTATGAAAATATGATCAAAATTTAACACATATGAATATGATATACGATTACGACCTTAATAACACCTATTTATAAATAGCAAAGTACAGAACCTCCAACAAGTAGTTTGCTTCTACCAGAATAATCGCAGTGACTTTTACGTTAAGTTGAGGGTTGCCATTTCATTCAATAAACTCTGCAAGCCCCAAATTATTCCACCATCCACCTGGCGCCTCGCCCGCTCTCCGTATTCTTTACGATCTGCTAAAAGACCAAATTCGCCGTCCAAATTAACACGAAATAAAAACGGAATCGATACCACAAAAAATAAGCGAAGGCACAAGATAAAAGCTTAAAAAAGGCCCACGTCAAAACATTTGATTGTATTAATATTTATAGGCATCGTACCGCCGCAGGAAAGTTGGCTCACGGAGAAAAAAAAATGTTTATCAGCCAGTTTAGCTTTTAAGGAAACCGCTGATCTTTTGTAAAAAGTTATTTATGACCACGAAAACAATTGTAGTGTTACCATTATTTCACATTTGACAGCAATAACTGTATTATTTCGGTTTTTGTATTACTCCCGTTCGATGAAGACGTTTCAGTTCATTTATGTTGATTCACTGTTAGGGTATTGTATTGCGCTATTGTCCAAGCAATGTCTCAAATCAACTGATACAGCTTTTAGAACGTTTTTATTAAAATGCGTGTTACTTTTTTCGTTTGCGTCTCTATCGACCACAGTTGCTACAATAAAAAAAACCTTATTTGTACACGCTTGGTTTCTCTTATATTTACTATATGTATATAGTTGAGGTAGGTTTGACAGTGACATGGTGTAGTGGTTGAGCAGGTCGGCTCATAACCTGAAGACGGTAGGCTTAATTCTCGCGGCATCACAAGTATTTGTGCACAGAAAAAAGCGCAAATACTTGTTCTGTGTTGTGGAAATATGGTCGTAGTTCCTGGATACAGTCTCTAGATACAGAGAATCCTTTAGGGTCCAGGGAATCTATGTATGCTATCGTTGGGCATTTATCATTATTATTTATTTAGAACAAAAACATAAAATATGGAACTTTATAAAGATAAAGACAAATATACGCAATGCTAGAACTTGTTATATGATATGACAAGTAAAATAATAGACAATTACGATGGCAATGCGCATGCAAGCGTAAGCGTATGCAAATTTTAAAACACGTACGCAATATTCATGTGCGTCCAAATGTTATATGGACAGCCATGTGCATATGCAGCTGTATGCAGGATCAGTGCAGTTCTTATGCGAAGCTTAATCAGTGTCAAGCGGCGACATGGGTTATTGAAATGAAATTAAAACGGCTTAGTGGTAATGCTGTCTGCTTCGTGTTTTAATTAAAATAAAGATTGCAGATACTAATAACGATGAATATAGATGAATAGAAGGTATCATCGAAATATATACACATTATTATTACAAAATATATGACACATTTCGTATGTACCTACGTAACTTTAAAGATATTTGATATTCTCGATAGTGCCTCTCATTGAATACCAATGAATCATAAGATGCTATTTAGCTTTATTAATTAAAAACGTTGTTATACAGTTCTCCAGTGTAAAATGAAATATATTCTATGAAATTACTCAGCAATAAGATTTTTCGCTTACATTTGCAGATGGCAATGTGACTTTAAATATCTGTCATCTTCTCATAAAATTACTTTTATTTTGTTTTTGTGTTGGCTCCATACTTTTATGTATTTAGCCAGTGTCAAGTATTTGATAATTTCTCAAGTTAAGTCAAGTCACAGTCCAAGTCATCAAGCTAAGTCATAGTCTAGTGAAGTCACACTTCTAGTAAAATGGTGGCAATTTTACTAGAAGCTTATATGGAGTTTTGGAAAAAGCACAAAAAGAAACGTTTGGCCATCATTATACAACTTTCCTACACTGATGCCTGTAATCCAGCACTTAACGAATACAACGCCACCAATTTTATGCACTAACACTGAAAATAACACCAGTTTTGGATAATAATAAATTCGGTGACACGATCTTTTTTGTTTTCCCGCCAAAATTTATAAAATTACTTAAAAATAACTAACGTGAAGTTTAATCTTAACCAACGCTTTATTCTCTATCTAAGTATATATTTTTAAAAGGGCTTAGTCCTGCCTGAGTGATGAACTGATTGACTAACAGACAGACAAATTACAACTTAAGCCACTAGACGTAGAGGTTTGGTATTTGAAGGGGTTTTCCTTTAATAGCTTAGGAGTGTACTAAGAAAAACTTCTACTCTTAAGACTTAAGACTTAAAATGGGGAGTTAAATATTACAAAGAAACATGGGTGAAACCGTGTGCTGCCTTTAGTTTATCATAATATTCATAACAGCCAGAATAGTTACAAAAATAAAATAATACATTTTACATAGATTTTTTATTGTAGCAAAAACCCATCGGATGAATAAATCAGCCAAGTCATATTTTAAAGTTAAAACGGGTCTATTTGCGTACAGAAAATTATCAAAATATAGTTTTGACAAAATAATAGCAAAAATGAGCATTATTGTAACGGCTCATTCAATTAACAGCAATAAGGACTATAATGGCGGAAAAAATTGATTTACAGTAATAATTGCACTATTTAAGGAATTGTAATTTCCTGAGAATGTATGAACCTTTTTTTAGGTAAATATGTTATAAATGAAATTTTGTGGGGTAAAGACATTAATTTAAGGCAGTTTTTTAGTAAGCATAAACAAATACTGTAAAAAATAAAAATATTATATAAACAGGTTTAAATAGGTACTCTATTTTAATTTACAAATCAAGTTTTTAGTGGTAAATATGCATTGGATGAGCAATTGGACTGTCTATAGGTCACCGTGTCTAGGATAAAATCCAAATATTTTATTGTAGTCAGTAATGCTTAGTAATAGTGGCTATATTATTGTATTATTTAGTTAGTAGAAAGTTATTAATAAAACAATATTTTGTATGGTTTCATTTGTTCATGTTACTAATGTCATTCAAAACATCTGTGCTACATTACAAACTAACGGTCATAAAAAGGTAAACTCCATCATTTTACCGCTAAAATAATTCACCAGTTTAAGCTTTAAGTTTAAGCGATGAGGATATCTAAATGAGGTTCTTCTTTTTGATTTTTTTTGTTCTTTTTTTTAAATACGCTTAAAGATAACATACATAGATTCTGGACCCTAACTAGGATTCCCTGTGTCCGGGACCCAGCAACTGCGTGGACCATGGTCCCACAACACCCAGACTCGGAACAAGTGTTTGTACAGAAATACTTGATCTGCCGCGAGAATCGAATCCGCCGCCTCCGGGTTATGAGCCGACCTGCTCAACCACTAAACCACAGAGGCTGTCCACTATCCAGTGTGTCTACTATCCCACTTGAAGCCTATTCACATTGTCCGATACGATATCGATATCGGAAACCTATTTAACCGTCTACGGTTAAACCATATTATAAGAATTTAATAGAAACAAAATTATCGACAAAATATCGAATAAACAGAATATGAATATAATATAAATGTATATGTATATAATAATTCACGTTTTCATAACTAGCATTATTTTACTATCTTCATTTTTTTATTGCAATGTCAAATGACTTCGTATCGCTATGAAAGACTGGTTGATATAATTATAATAGCACAAAAGGCGTCTAGAAAAATATCATTTCTTTAAAGTTGGTTAATAAATAACACTAGTAGTTTTAGGTTAAATGAAAAATAGTGGCGTTGGTCCCCTATATTTTATAGAGGCTAAAAGTTGCCATCAATAATTGAAGTTGCAATCCCCAGGGAGAAGGGATCACCAACTAGTGGTCGTGATGCGATGTTGACTTATAGTTTTTCGTGGTTTTGGACTTGTCCTTAGAATATTGAACTCTGTTTATTTCTAACATAACTTTTACATAGTTTAGTCAAATCCAATGCTGGTAGCATGCTGGGCACTATACTACTGGGCTGGAGCATTTGGACTGCAGTTCATCGTGGCTAGTGTAAAATTCATATTTTTTTAGAAGTAGGTACCACTACTTACTAAAAAAAAATGAATTTTACATGTTAGTTTAGTTAGTATGGTATCTACTAAATCGTGGATCCTCGAAAAGAAAATGTATGCTATCCGCGATGAACTGTAGACAGTCCAAATTAACAACTACTATTAAATGCTATATGGAGAGAATAAGCTGAACTGAGCGAAAAACCAATGAAGAAGTGCTTACCCTGGTTCAAGAAAAACGGAACATACTAGCAACAATAGAAGCGAGAAGAGGAAAAATGTTTGGCCACCTTATACGACATGACAACCTTATGAAAAACATCATAAAAGGAAAGATAAAAGGGAAGAGAGGAAGAGGCAGACCTAGAAGGGCTTACACAGGTCAAATAAAAGAAAAAATAGATGTCATGTCGTACAGGGAGGTTAAAACGTTGGCCGAAGACCGAGAACGATGGCGATTACTCCACCGACAAGAGCTGGACTCTTAAATAAGAAGAAGAAGATTAAATGCTACTAGCTCCACAGCGAGTAGTATTTAGTAGTAGTTGTTATATTATTGTAGTAGTTAGTTAAAAGAATAACGGCACGTTGCCCGTTATAAAAATTGAGGCCATATTTTATATAATTAGATGGTGTAGTCAGTCAGTAGTCAGATTATATTATTTAAAATTCAAATATAAAATGTTTTCTAAGTAAAAATAAAAATGAGAAAATAGCGTAAGTATAAAATTGACTATTGCTTAAAAGTTATTATTGAAAGTTTTGTGTTCATCGAACTATAAAATGTTACACTTCATATATTAATGGCTGATTGTCCAATAACAAATGCAATGCAATCTTGTTTACGATTTAGCTAGATAGTCTTTTGTTCTTTTCTATTCATATTTATGGTTATTATAGCTGTATTGCCTGCTTGGCGTCATTAACAAATTAATTTTTAAAGGAAAAAATTTAATCGTAAAGGGGATTTGGACATGAGTAGCCTCATGTCCAAATTTATCCTTCACTTTTTACAACTAAGTTACTTTAAAAAAGTGAAAGATAAGGAGTTGAGGATCGAAAAAACAGAACAGAGAAATGGACTAAATGGAAAGTTAATTCACTATCTCTCTAACTCCTATTTTTTCATACGAGTATCTGAGGCGCGCACAGCTTGGCGTTAGGGTTGGTAAGCGAACGCGTTTTTGTAAAGTCATTTTCAAGCGCCACTGCTAAATTAATCGTCCAATCACAAGTCTTACTTTTACTCAGACTATTAACGACCTACTTACTATACCATTCCAGGGTTTGCCAGTATAGTAAAAGGAGGTAGGTCACGGTTTGGCCGCATTTCTTTACAATACTTTAGGGTTTGAATTTTTTTAAACTTACCTACTCATTACACCCCTACGCCGTAAAAGAAAGACACTACAAATATACGCCATGTTACCAAAAGGCTTAGACAGAAGTCAAACGTGTGTTTAACAATACAAACAGCAGTTTAACACGGTTTAACGGTTGCTTTTTAAATTATTTTGTTGTTAAACCGCAAGTCTCTAGGTCCAGCGCTTCGAACTCTACGTTGTTTGTGGGCCAGTCATTCACACAGACAGAAGTAAGCTTTTTAATTATAATAGGTCTTTACCTATGAAATTGCCGTATTGCAGTACAGACTTTTTCAAACAAAAAAAAGTTTTGATTGGCTATGAATTCTAAATTCAAATTAATTTTGTTTTAAAAATATGACATTCTATTTACAATATAAGTCTTTTGTTTATTGATTAGCGTTGTATTTTCATTACATTTCAACATTTTTCCTCATAATGGATACTTTGAAATTTCGTGTAATTATGGAATATGAGTTCCGTCGTGGCACCAACGCGGCACAAACGACACGTAACATCAACGACGTTTACGGAGAGAACTGTACAAACGAAACTTTGGTCAACAATGATGAATTAAAGGCGATTGTGGAAGCTGATGAATCTCAATCTACAGCTGAGCTGGCAGCAGCTTTTGATGTTAGCACCAAAACAATATTGGTCCATTTGCGACAGATTGGCAAGATAAAAAAGCTTGATAGATGGGTGCCCCACGAACTTAACGATCGCCAGCGCAACGTACGCGTCGAGACTTGCCTTGCGCTGCTTAACAGGCACAGAAATGAAGGAATTTTGAACCGAATTGTTACGTGCGACGAAAAATGGATTCTTTTTGACAATCGAAAGCGCTCAGCAAGCTGGTTAGATCCTGGTTCGGTACCAAAGCAATGTGCAAAACGAAAAATGACTCCTAGAAAGGTGATGGTCACAGTTTGGTGGTCTAATGCTGGTGTGATTCATCATAGCTTTTTACAAAATGGCGAGAGCATTACTGCAGATGTGTACATTGAAGAACTGACCACAATGATGGCGAAACTCGCACGTCTGCAACCAGCTTTGGTCAATCGGTCGTCTCCACTGCTACTTCACGACAACGCGCGACCCCATACTGCACAACAGACCGTCTCTAAGCTGCATGAGTTGGGTTTGGAAGCTCTCCCTCATCCGCCATACTCACCAGATCTTGCGCCTACCGACTATTACTTTTTCCAAAATTTGGACAACTTTTTAGCGGGAAAAAAATTCAATTCCCGAGAGGCAGTACAAAACGCCTTTGAAGAGTTTGTTGTCTCCCGTCCTGCTGATTTTTTCAAGAAGGGCATCCATAAACTGCCACAGCGTTGGCAAAGATGCATTGATTGCAGGGGTGATTACTTTGAATAAAAGAAATAAATAAGTTCGAAAAAAAAATACTTTAACTTTTTTCAAACAAAACGGCAATTTCATAGGTAAAGACCTAATATATATTTTGAAGTGATGTTTAAGGGTTCTAGTAAATCTTTGTAGGTTTATTATACGTCTGTGTGAAGTAATCCTTCACAAATTAATAACTTTTACATACAAATCATGTTTGGAATAATTTTAGAGAGACTTTTTGCTAAGGCTTCATTAGCAAATGACACAAAGATAACAATGTTCTATCCACTTTCGTGTGTGGTATAATTTAATAAATATATTAAAATGATCATTAGCCCAATATACGTTCCCACTACTGGACCATGGGCCTTCCTCATGGATAGCGAGTAGGTCAAGTGTGAGTTGATGGACACATATTCTCGAAATTTTTCCTCACTATGATTTTATTCACCATTATAAGAGAGTGAAAATTCCATACATAACTTGAAAAGTCAATTGGTGGCAGGGTCGAGTGGAATTCAAACCTAACTATTGTAATAACATCTACGAAACCATTGACTATAAATATTATCTATGTACGAAGCACTTTAACACTCATAGCCCATCACGCTTACGGCAACTTTGAATAAAATGTTATTTTTAAACAATTTCTTGCCAATGTATCTGTGGTGTTCATTATTATTAGAATTAGTTTTTTTTTCATCAAATCATTTTTGAATGCAGTCATTTTTCATAAAAACTATGGATAAACATTGTTATTTTTTTGGAATTTTCACTTTTTTCTCGTTTTTATGGCAATAAATTGCCATAGCAAGAAACATCAACAACGCAAGTTAACGCTTCTGCGTGCACATGCATTTGTCAGTAACGGAACAATTACATAATAATTCTAATGTAGATAAATCTGTACATACATCATATTATATCCGACCTATAGCAGCAATATGTTTTTTTGCAACATCATTGCCAGGGCCTTCCGCCATTGCCGAATGGATTGACCAACCGCAAGCCGCAAACTAATCCCTTCAAACAACTTGATTTTTTTAACCCTTGCATATTTAAAACGCCTTGTCATCTTTTTCTTTTATTTTTTACTTTAAAGAGGCCGGCAACGTCGGGCGGAGTCTACAGGAATCTTGCAGTGCGATTTTATCATGATTCCAATTCTTAGTTGAAGCTACGCAATTAATTTATGTCTTGTTTTGTTTAGATATCATTTGTTTGATTTAGATCATGATTTAGAGTCGAGGAATATAGGGAGCTTTTAGGATTTGTCATTACTGTGTAAACAGTAAGTAGTTTTTGTTAGTAATTAAACCAGGAAAAACTGCAATTGAAGGAATTAAGCGAAGTTCTTATGAGACCGAGTCAAGCTTAGTTTTAGTATTATTGCTTATTAAAAAGGTAAAACAAGTACGATGAGGTGCCTACTCAGAATCAGGCAAACAACTAATACTTCACGTCATTTATTTACATTTAAAAACTTTCTTACACTTCTTAACTGATCTTTCATTGCCTTAAAGACCATAATTATTATTCTCCATAAAATAGCCTTTACCACAACATATTATTCAGTATGTTATTATGTAAATAACACAGCAACTTACCGCATGCAGAACGAAACATCTTTACAATTCGAAAAAACCGAGACAGCAATTACAAAAGCCTTTAAAAAACACAAGTTGTACAAGAACTGTTCTTTGAAGTCTTTAAAGTTGCGAGTACACATCGAGCGTGCCTTTAGCATAATATTGTTTGAGTCATAATTTACCGTGGCCGAGCTGGCGAGACTTGATTTATTTATGAGCGAACACTGGCTCGACCACTAATCTTTACTGGAATTTAATTCGTTATTTATTTACTAATCGCTCTCAGTATGCCTCGTTCTTGGTGTGCCTCAAAACAGGTAGGGTTCGCATCTGATTTCAAAATCTGAGACAAATTATGTTGATTTAATGTGCATTCCTTTTTATGAGGGCGTTTTTATTAGTTGATTTTTTAAAATGTTGTAAGTCTTTGTTGGAATTGGTTATAGCAGTTTTTGTAATAATAATAATAAAGTAATGATATCCTACTATCCTATTCTATTCTACTAATTTACTAACCGATATAATACACGTAAAAGTTGTCAATGTGTACCTATATAATAATAATAATGATGATAATAACGCCCAACGATCACACATACATAGATCCTGTACCCTAACTAGGATTCTCTGTATCTAAGGACCCAGAAACTACGACGACCATGGTCCCACAATGCCCAAACAAAAAAAATTTTTTTTCGTGCACGAAAAAAAGCTCAAATACTTGTCCTGTCACGGGAATCGAACCCGCTACCTCCGGGCTATGAGCCAACCTGCTCACCCACCACAGAGGCTGTCATAACATATATATCTCTATGTATGTGACACATAATTGTATTTTTATGACTGGCTGAAACAGCTAAATGGACTTGGCATAAAATTAAGTGCAGATATTTTTAGGTTCTGGATTAACATAGGATTCTTTTTCCCGAAATGTTTTATAAGTTCTGTGACTGTGAAATAGTGTGTGACTGTCCATACGAGTAAAACCACGGAAAGTAGCTAGATTGTTTATAACACTTATAAACTTTTTTGAGATTTGCATTTCTGTCACAGGCTTATTGGAAAATCACACACCACGGCTATCTCTCGAGTCTATCTCATTATACAAAATTTTTATTGATATCGGTAAAACGTTTTACTTCATACACCAAAATTTACATTATAAGCCTTGCTCTAGAAAGGATTATAATATGTGTTAATTAAATATGGATCACTCAAGCGTACTTTTACTATAACTTCTTATGCTTTTCTCATCTTATACTTACTTATTTATCTTTAGAAAATATTTGAACCTCTAACTAGGAAATCGTGCAACCTCTGCGTTGTAGGCATATTTAAAAAAAATAAGGTATAATTACAAACGTAAAACTGGAACAATCTACGTACTTATCTAAACATTTGTTGTAGCAGTTACGTTAGCGTGCACTCGTTATCGCCTGCTTTTGGAAGTCAAGGTTTTAAATAGAACAAAGTGTACCCGCCTGGCGTTGGTCGTTGATTTTCGTAACTCGAGCATTCATAATTAGATTAACCTTAAAATACTTATGTTTTAATAGAAATATTTAAGCGAATTTGTGAATAGTTTGGCACATATTTAACACTTATATTAATTATAGTGACAGCAAAAACAATACAGGAAAATATTGATTAAATCATAGACAAAAATTTTAATGCCAATTTATAGAGCAGCATTAGGCACGGGACTAACAATTTTGTGAACTCGGTCGTAAAAAACACAAAACACATATTTGGCACAGTCAACATCTATACATATAGAATTCAAAGTCCTGACTGAATGACTGACTTATATATCAACGCACAGCCTAAACCGCTGGTCCTAGAGACTTGTAATTTGGAAGGTGTATTCTTTGTAAAGTGTCCATCCATCCACTATGAAAGAGTTTTTCGAAATTCTAGCCCTAAGAAGGTGAATTGTATGGTTGAATCATTTATAAGCCACGCGGGCGAAGCCACAGGCAGAAGCTAGTTGTTAATATTGTTTAGAAAAATCTAGAAAGATTTTCCCGGAATTACCTTATTAAAATACAAATTATCAAATATGACTACCCAATAAGCCTTACCACACACGTCTCAATCCAACCTACCCCTATGACCCAACAGCTTAATATCCATATTGCCACTTTAACCGCTACTAATAGCACTATTGAATTCTTATAAGTCAGACTGCACGCACGGGGGTTGAAGCAACTACCGTTTGAGTTATGGCAACTAAACATGTAAGGGTTGCGGGCTGGGCATGCAAATAGGCATTTAGGCAGTTCACAGTACTGTAAAGGGAATATCATTGCAATGGGTGTATCAGATACGTTGGTTTCGTCATCAGCTCAATACGTGCCCAGTGCTGGGACTCTCTCACATGGACAGAATGTAGGCCATAATTCAACACCAAATGTGAGCTATTGGTTTTTTTATGATAATGATGATGATAATGATAAGTTTATTGATAATTATAAAAAATTACAAGTCTGAATTTATTAAATAAGCATAAAACATAAAATAATAAGTGAAATAACATAATTATTGTAAAAATAATGTTATTAAAATAGTAGGTATATAAAAATTAAATTGATCACACCAGTTTTGGAATGAATTCCTCGACGCTATATGGCGCCATTAATAAATGATGTGGCGAGCTAGTCGTTCACCTGATGTTAAGCGACATGGCTGCCCAAAACAGAATAGTGTCACTCGGAACTCCAAAATATAAAGTTTCGCGTGACACTGCACTGCGCACATCATCCTGAAACATCAGCACAGTGTGGTAATAAGATTACCCGACTGTAAGATCAGATTATAAAGTCTCATTTGCCCAGTAATTTCACTATGGATGACACGTGAATTCAAATTTTGTAGTTCGTTGTAAGAGCAAGTGCAAATTGCGCACATATGTTGAAAAATTCTTTGATGTAAGGCCAAGTGGGATTTAAACCTGGGTACGTCGATTCAAAAGGCGCATGGGCTACCGCTGAACCACACTCCCACTTCGTCATACACGATAGCACGAAGTAAATAGGTGTAACGTCTTACGTTAAAAATAGTCTGCTTTTATTTCTTAATCACACTATCACACTAATATTATAAAGGCGAAAGTTTGTATGTGTGTATATTTGTCACTTTTTCATGCTCAAACACGGCTGAATGGATTTGGATGAAATTCAGTACCAAGATAGCTTATACACTGGATAGATAGCTTATAATAGGCTACATTTTATCCCGGAAAACTGAAACGTTCCCGTGGGATAAGCAAATAATTAAAATACTTTTTATCCGCGGGTAAAACTGCGGGGCGCAGCTAGTATATTATATAGGTAGGTACTAATTTCATTATCTCAATGCTGGTCTTGAAACCAACCTCAAGAACTTTTATGCATAACTTTTGTAATTTAAAAAAAAAAACAAGAGTTGCTTGGAAAAGTTTATAATCGAAAATGGCGAAATATGACCCAGGCGTGTTCAAGAGAAGAGTGAATAAGTATTTACTTGGCTAGCATGCTACACCTTCGATCGCATCTTCACTTCCCATCAGGTGAGAGCGTGGTCAATTGCTAGACAAGTTTGAAGTAAAAAAAGTAATATATTGCATAAAATAACTTTTGTCCAGAGAATTGCGCGCCTTAAAAATGTACGTATGCAAAAGTCTTAATGGCAATTTTAACAAGTCTACGTCATGCTTACGTTTTTATTAAGCTAATGATAGAGTTCAAAATGCGACACGTCGTGAATTAACGATCAAACTATAATATAAATATCTAGCCGTATGTGCAAGGTCTAGTTAGACGATTTAACTTTCAATGCTACTACCAAATGGCGCTAAAAACTAGTTTTTAGGATTTTAAATGAAAACCTGCAGTCATTTTTCAATCCGTACAATATTGAAAATAATAAACGTAGAAGATTGTTTCTTAGAATTTGTTATTATTAATTGACTAATTTGAAAAAACTAAATGAGTAAAACAAAAGAACGTTGCGCTTATTTTTTCATAGGTACTTTATAAAAAAGTAGATGTCATATTTTTTTTTAAATATGTTTTGGCTCCACACCTCTGTGTATTTAGCCGAGTCAAGTAATTGATAATTTATCAAGTTAATGATATTTTACGCAAATATGTGTCAAGTCACAGTCGAAGTCATCAATTCAAGTCATAGTCAAGTCAAAGTCTAGTCAAAGTTATACTCCTAGTAAAGTGGTGGCAACTTTACTTGAAGCTTCTATGAAGTTTTGGACACAATACGAAAAGAAACGTTTCACCATCATTGTATCACATTCCCACACTCATACCTGTAATCCAGCACTTAACGAATAGAATGACACCAATTTTATGCACTAACACTGAAAATAACACAAGTTTTGGAAAATAATACAATGCGGTGACGCAATCTTTTTCGCGTTCCCGCCAAAACTCCAGATGTCATATTGGTCATTAAGGATTCATAGAAAAAAATACATACCAATAAAAAAAAGCGCAACGTTCTTTTATTTTACTCGTTTAGTTTTTTCTCATCTACTTTTTATGAAGTAGATGAAAAATAAAAATTCAAATTTAGAACTCCCAACCAATTAACTGCACTTGTAACTCATGTAAGGTCACAGAGGATTAGTGTTGTGAAAACAATCGCACGGTGTTTTCTCCGAAGCGGTGGCTGACATCTGCGCTTGTCTTTATCTCTTGACATCTACATGTGACAGTTGTGACCGGAGTTTCACGCATGTCTCTTGTTTATTATTAAAACAGTATTTTTAAAGTTGTATTTTTAATGTGTCTTTTATAAATGCGACCTTTAAATAGTAAGGCAAAAATGATAAATCGATGTGAATTCGTACGGTTCTTTCGATGTTTACGTAAATTACATTTTAAGTATGACAAAATGAGTACCTGCAAATTTAATGTTGAAAATTGTAATATATTTACTTTTTTTAATAAGAAGAAGAATAAGCGTATTGTGAATGTAAAAAAATTGCATGATCAAATTTTTTACATTAACATTCTTTCATTCAACCTGATGGCAGTCTAACAAGAATTTAATACAGATGGCATAATTTTTGCATTACAAAATATCAATAAGCAACCAAACAACTAATGTTCATGATAGAGACGAATAAGCACTAAACGTAACGGTCAATAAAAAATCAAATAGACCGCAGCCGAAACTTTTAAATTACAATTTAAAATAGATTAACACCCAAACAAGGCAATTCAAAACTCGGTAACACCAGAAGGTTAGGACCCAAATCAAACATCACGGTGACTGTGCGCTTTCCCCATCATTAGGATACCAGAAGAAAAAGTCTACGAAGTGTAGCTGCAAGCGCCCGCCAACAAAGCCATTATGCCTTATTACGAACGCGATCCATCAGCCAACCATATCGATCCAACATTAATGCATGTTAACGCTTTATAAATAGTTATATAATTTGTTCTATCTCCACCTCGCCAACCAATTGATGAATTGTTTTATTCTCTATCACACAAAACTGACTGTTTTCGAAGGCGTGGTTGCCGTTGTTTGTTTTAAGGAAGTCGAATCATTTGTAATTTCACGCTTGCTTGTAAAAAAAGTGTGAATTGTAGTTTTGAAATTGATAGTTCTCGCAGCTGAGAACTTAGTTATGAGAACGGATGTGCCGATACGATCTTAAACCTACGCAAATAGCAATAGAAGGTACTTACTTTGTCCTAGATGTACTCGTTTCATCCAAGGATATATTTGCGGGGGATTCGCCGAGGTTGTGGATTTTGAATTCTTCGCATTAGAGCTGGAGTTGTTGGCCTCGTTGCTATCGTTGCTTGATGTGCTCGATGCTGGACTGGAGATGTTCTGGTTCACAGTTGCCTTGTGCTCAACTGGAGATGCGATGGGAGTAGTCAGGCCTAATTTGGTGCTAGTGGTTCCAGTTGGATTCTGTCCGACGCCAACAAACCCAGGCGAGGTTCTTCCTGGTCCTGATGACGTCGATAAGTCCTGTGGCGATGCCACACCAGTCGTGGAAGTCGAATCCGCAAATTTACAACTAGCTCCTGCCGCTTGGCTTGGCGGTGTAGACATTAAGTTCGGTGATAATGCACCGGGACTCGGGTTTGAATGTTGATGCATGTGACTCGCCGCACTGCCGAGTCTTTGCGGATGCAGCTGAGTGTAGTCTATCATACTTTGCGGTTGCATATGCGCCCCAGTAGCGGGCGTACCATACGGATGCTGAGGGTAATGATGCCCCACTTGCGGCGGCGAGTAGCAAGCGTTTGGATATGCCGATGCCGCTGCATTTGGATTATAATAGTCTGCCCCGGGGGTTGGCAGTCCTGGGTGTCCAGTTTGATCCACAGGCGTACCCGTGCGACCGGGCGCCTGGTTCCCATAGCACGAGGCTAGAGAATTCACGAACTGGTAGGAGCTCATCCCGGCGTTATAGTTTAGGTCATTCATTGATAACAGATTGTAGTGTCCGTTCCTCTCAAGATTACTCGACACTTGTCATCGTTTAGACGAGCACTGAATAGTCTAGTTGGACATGTTAAGTGCTACTGATGGGAGTCCGCTTCAATTGTCCCGTGGAGTGGAGCTTGATTGATGGACCTGTGATAAAATGAGACACATTAGCTGGTCAAGTGTAGTCTCGTTATTAGTGATGAATGTTGTATCACACGATACCATCTAAAGTGTTTGATTTAAAATGCTATGTCGGTGTTTAAGATTAAAGTTAAAGGCCCTGATTATGTCGGAACGTTTTGAATTTTAATGGTCTAAATTGCTGTGGCGGGAGATTGAATGATGTAATAATACATACTTTATTTAAATTGTTTTCTAAGATTCGTTAAATAAATGTCTATGAAGAGGATAATAAAAAAATGTGCATTGTCTTTTTCACAGAAACGTTGCACAATTCAAAAACTGCCGACCATCTGCGTAACGCAGGAGGTCTATTTCAAAACAATAAATTAATAGAAGGCCGTGACATTCTGAAACTTGGTTACACATGTCAAGTCAAGTGCGGAAAAAATTCTCCGCCACGTGGTCGGGCTATAAAAGTGTCGACCGAGGTTTATGAGTGTAAGCGGTAGGCCGAATGTGACTTCTCCAAATTTATGTACTCCACACAGTGCATACATCTTTACGAGCAAATTAGCAGTCATTGTGCACTCGATTTATTTGTAGCGTTTACTCGGCGAATGACAAATGTGCGAATTTTTGTGCATCGCGTGATCTTGCATCTTACAACAATAAATAACGGTTTATTTGATACTTTCAGCACATAAAATCAAATAATAAAGCGACGAAAGAAACAAATGAGTGCTGCTTACTCCAAACTGAGACCATGAATGCAAAATGATTTATTTGTTTTTTTCAACAACTATTTGTACAGACTTCTCAATACTTCGGTTTATAACTAGACTGTGGCTATAATATTTTCAGAACATTCAAATCAGATTCATCATTCTACATATTGTACAACATAAACTTGTATTGCCTATAATATTGGTTGCCTGGAAGAGATCGCTTTCAGCGATAAGGTCGCCCATTGTTACACTTTGTATAAATAATTGTTTTTTCACACAGCAAGTCACATTACATAATATTTTGAGCACTTGAAACAGCTGTCAAAAAGTTCCATAACGATGTGAAAACTAGTTCTGTAAGTATTGTCTTTTTTGGACGAAGAGCAATTAATGTATAAGCTTTGCAAATAGCAATATTCATAAAAACAAAAAATATTTATTGTTGTAAATATTATCTTAAACGTTTTATGATGATACTTAAAACTACTCTTCTGTACTTCATAACTACTACATCAGACAGTGGTACAATGCTTTGCCTAAAATCAATTTTTAAAAAATTGTTATGTTATTGATATTTTAATGTATTATTTAAAAAATTTACACCTTAAATCCTTTTCCGATTAATCGTTGTTTTTACTATCCATCATATTATTTTAATAAGTTTACCAATGTCTCAAAGAAGAATACCTTGACATTATGTAAGTAAAGGTTAAGAATGCCACTTTGCAATACACTAAAAATAATACTCATAAACGAGTATCGCCAAAATCATCAGATGCAAAACTTTTAAATACTAACTACGATGTAACACTACCAATTTCCAATGTCCATTTTTTTATGAACATGTGTTCATAAAACAAATGAGCATTATAGATACATTTTTCATTTGTTTTATGATCACATCACATCAACAAGTCGGATGACGTGCACTGGTCCACTGATGAACACAGTAAAAAAACCCACTCCTAAAATGCCTTCTCCAAAATACCATTTTGGACGCTTATCATAGTAGTTGCCATAATCACCACGCTTGGTGATCGCAGAAGACTTTAATGTACCGAGAAGTACGCTGCTGCCTATTTTCTAGACATTCCCTTATTCGGCTCTTACGGCAACCAAGGGAAGAGATTGGGTGCTCCTATTTTCATACGTCTGGACCACACGGCCATACGTTTATAAACGATACAATGTATTCCACTCAGATTATGTGCCTATGTAATAAATAAGGTGATAATACATATCATGTCTATAATCTTACTATCACTGATAATGTTACTAGGTATGCATTGTTAGATCTACTGTATAATACGTGTTATTTGAAGAGATTTTTCATTTTAATTTTTATCAACCCGCGTAACCAGTGGAATTTAAAAAATAAGTTAGCCTTAGGTGTAAATTAATTCTAAGGTAACTTTCATTCAAGTCATTTGCTCTGTAATAAATATTATTTACGTACCTAAAATATTGGTTATTAACTATCATGGCGCTTGTAACAGCACCGAAATATCGGCATCTCGAAACAAATAAATTACATGGTGAATATTCCGTTAATAAACAATATTCGATGCGTCGTCAGTTTTCATCAGGTGAGACGATGGCCATTTGATCATTGTCTCACCTTTGTGCTGAACAGTAAAAATAATGAAACATTGACATGTAGAAAATTATTGAATATATTCGATATTTTAAATCTTATAATTTATTGACATTATCCTCAAGGATAATGAAAGATATCCTGAAGACTTTAAAATGCCAATGTAGCATTGTCTACTTATTAATTTTATTGTTTCAACTGACATCAAGACACATGTGTTTAGTTTATTTCAGTTTAGAATTTTTGTCACTCCCGTCCGGTCCACATTAAATGGGCCGAACAATTTCGTTGTTTTTTGTTCGTTTTCTTGTTTTTTCCTCAGTTGTGTTTATTCCCAGACATCCTTTGATGAGGCAACACGGTTTGGATGACTGGTTTAATTTTAATTCAGTTGTTTGATGAGTTTTATTGTGCAGCTTTTGATCTAGCTCCTTTAAGTTTTATTGCCAGTTTATGGCTATTAAGTTTCTGCATCTTATGAAGTTAGATTAGCTGTGATGTGTGGTATAATGTTACAACATCATAATAAAGAGTTGATACTAGATAATATTGTAAAACATTATCGACATAATATTATTTTAATAAAAGGAGTAATATTTTAAATATTTTGTAGTTATTTAGGTTTAAAAACAATTTTATGTTGATTAAAATTTTATGGGAGATAACGGAAATAAACTAATCAATTTAAAAATAATTTTTAATATTGATTTATTAATAACAGAGAATTGAACATGCTTATTGCAATGAACATGAATATTATAAAATTAATATAGCTCTTATTAAATTTATGCTGTTTATTACTTATATTAAAAAGCTGTAACGCCATGGGCCTAAAGTTGAAAACTGTTCAAACGCTTATCAAAGTGATAATACTGTTAAAATGTCTGATATATTTAACGATTTTTTTATAATGAGTAAAATAGTAATGTTAATTATAACATTCAGTTTTTTAAATTATTATTTATTAGTTTCTTTTCGTGTTTTTAATAACAACTTTCTAGACTGCAAGAAAAGTACTCGGAAAAAATAAATTTAAATCTTCGTTCGACTAAAAAGAATCAGCTATAGTTGTAAGTTATTTTTATATCATTTTTCAAATAAATAATTACCCATTTGTTGATCCTTTGATCATGTTGATTATTTGTAATGCTACAAATTTAGCTCTAAAGCGAATTTAATAGCCACTAATGCCAAAAGATCCCGGAATATAATAACTGTTAATGCCCCGTATCAAGTGGACACTTTAAATCCACAATGTCCGAAGAGATTTACTGCGACACGCTTTGATTTTATGACATCGCGCCTTTTCAATTGATACAACATCAATTAGAACATACATTTCTTAGTTCATAAATCACAATGAGCAATTTTTTTATGTGCATAATGTTTTATAAGTATTTTTTTAATATGTGTTGATACTTACTCCGATTAATTTCGAAAATTAATTACAGCAACTGAGCCGTTAACAAATCATGAAATCACAACGGAAAAAGTTGCAAAAAAATCACAAACATCTCACAAGTCAATCCGTACACTATTCACAAAAAAATAAACTATCAATATAAACCAGCCAGTTCGGTTAACTTGTTAAAATGAGCGTCCTGTGTACCGAAACTTGAAATTCGAACGATTTGAGTTTCGAAGTTTTCTGGTCGCGGCGGAAAACGTGCGGTGTTTTCCCGGCGTTCTTGCGTGAGTGCAGAGCGCGTCTGACGATTAGGTGAGCGGCTGTGACGCGGCGTGAAGCGCGGCGGGCGGGGGGCGGCGAGCGGGGCGGGGCGCACCTGAGCCGCTCCACGTGTGCCCGCTCCCGCTACCGCTTATGCGTGTGTCATTAGCGTAATTACGCCACAACGTGTATAGGATTTCAATGGACCGATTGACGGTGATCATGTGGGATGCTAAACGATTGCAGGTGATTTTGCGAGCTTAGCAGGTTTGAGAGGCAGGGGCTTAAAAAATGTGCCGACGAAATTATTTGATTAATTTTTTCAAAAGTATGTATTGGTATATTTATACGTTTGAAAATTTATTATTTTTAATACATCCATGGTTTTTATAGCCTAGGTGAATATTTAAGATCAGGTTATTAGATGTAAGGTTGGCAAAGCGCTTTTTTCGGCAATACAATTGATAATTCGTAGCGGTTTCGTAGCACGCGCTACGTAAATAAAAATAATTGTCGCTCTATATTATTATTTATTAAATTTAAAAAAATCTTGGAAGCCTTATGCTGTATTTGAGAATAAATAAGGGCTGGTATTAAAAATATATTTGACTAATCAATTTATTTTTGTGAAAATAGTTTCATTTCATGAAAATGTTTATATCTAACATTTCATGAAAATGTTTATATCTAACATTTCATGAAAATGTTTATATCTAACTTTTCATTGCTAAGAAAGTCGGGTTTTATATAAAAAAGGACTTTTTAAAAGTATATTATAGAAATTCATTTCCAAAAATTAATACTATAAAAATAATTTTATGTAATAAAAATAAAATATGAATGTTTTTTAACTAGAGATTGCGACATACAGTATACAAACATTTGTGGATACAATGAATCCATATTAAAAACTCAAATATTATTTTCTAAGTAACATTCAGTATTTTTCACCAAATATCTATTTAGGAGTCTCAAGTTCTAACAATCACCTCCTTGACATACACTAACCATGAAACGAACTTAAAGCTTTATAACTCTATTCTGTCACAATCCAATGATTACTCTACCTACATAAAGTCACGACTGCTTGCGACCCAAATCTACATTTACACAATAACGAATAATAAATAAACAGAAATGTCAAAAGCATCGCACTATATTTCTCCATGCGCTGTACTTAGTACCAGTCCGGAGGAACGGACATATCATATGCATCAAGCGACGTGGATGTCTTGGTGAGGAATAAAAATTACCTACTATGTCGACGTGCTTCTGTTTTATTTTATAATCATATGCTAATGTATGACGGTTAAGTTTTAATTAGATGATTAGGGAGTTCAATTATTTATTTATATTAACTATGGGATTATAATTGCTGTTGAAAATATATTATAAGGTAAACTAGACTTCTATTATGTAGACGATGATATGATCTTAACATAAATAATTGTGCACATTAAATGGACAAGAAGTATGGGACGGAAGTTCATTATGCAAAAGAGATATAAATAATAAATAGTTGAAAAATTATGCAAGTAGAATTTACTAGTTTTATTAGGTAAAAATGTTTCAGCATATAGATGGAGATAGAGAATTGTTTATTGTTTTAGCGATGAAATACATATGCAGGAATAAAACAATGTGTTAGTGCTATTAGTGTTATGGAAACAACGATCTCTTCCAGACAACTTTTGAAGTATAGTAGTATAGTAAGTTAGTAGAAAAATATTAAAATGTAGTGTTAAAAACCTGTAGTGTTGGAAACAGTAAAACGTATAATATGAGAACTATTAAGTTAAATAGGTTAGATGTAGGTATCTAGTGCAATGATTATCGTGTTTCTATTTGAAAGTAAACGGGAAGCTTGCTAAATCACTGATCCAGATCATTTGAGAGTCGTTCATCTTATTTGTTAATAAATATCACAGTACTTACTGCGTAATACTTAAAAGTTCGAAATATGACAGTAGTGACTTGAATGACTGCTATACATATGGGGGAAAAAAGATATTTCCTACCGCGCGGGATGCGGGGGGCTGGTTTGAATCCAAATTCTTTTTATGGTGTGCGGATGACAGAGGTAAGCGTAAGAAATTCCTGGAAGACCTGACGAAGGATTGGTTCTCAATTTGGACACAAAAATCTAGGCAAATTGTACATACCAACACAGCGTCGTCCTGCAGAGATTCCAGAGTGCCTAGGTACAGTCCTTAACAAATATATACGCCGCGGTTGCGGCGGGGGCGCACAGTCTTTACACTTTCACTGCACTTATATTTCACAGCGGATTGTTTTTAGTAATGTCTTAAAAGAAAGCGGGTGTCGCGGTGCGGGGGAAGGGCTATATCAACCCTTAAATTCAAAGGTTTCCAGCGTAACTTTTGAGGGAAACTCAGATGCGGTGCGAGCGCGGTGAAGTTCAACGACCGACTCGTTTGACAGAGCGCGGTGCATGCGCATCTCATTCAAGACCGAACGTGAATTAGCATGTTTTTCAATTTACGTAGATTATGTATACAAAAAAAGAACCATCCCCCCGGCCTTCAGGAGATAAAGATGTCTCCTGAACCAACAAGAGACAAGGGAAAGCAAAGAGTTCTTAATTGCTATGCGGCGCGGTGCGGTGCGGTGAGAGAGCATCATGTGTAAGACAGATGTCTCAAGAGATTATAAAAATAAAAAATATTAAACTAATACTTAAACTAGGAAAACACCCTCGAAAAAAGGTGTGCGAAACTATAAAAATAAGTAACTTTATTGGGAAGGTAAAACACACAGCTTTACCACAGGTCTGACATAGAGGCCAGTTTTAGTGCGTACCGTTACAACTCGAACTATACCATCTGATGAAGGGTGTATATTCTCAATAATGCCTAGAGGCCATTGTAACGGCGGCGAGTTTTCTGTTTTAATAAGAACTACGGTTCCTTTCGTTACAGGATTCGATTGAGTATTCCATTTAGCGCGGGTCTGCAATGTATTAAGATACTCACGTCTCCAGCGGTTCCAATATCTCTGAACTATTTGATCAATCATATGTTTGTTGCGGATTAAATCTACAGACATTGGTCTAACGTGCGAATCCGAATGAAAGGAGTTTACCGGACCTAAGGTCAAAAAATGCGCGGGCGTCAGAGCTACGGGCTCTGCGGGGTCGGAACTCAACACGGTTAACGGTCGAGAGTTGAGTACTGCCTCAACCTGAGTCAGAACGGTAAGTAGTTCTTCATAAGTGAGTAAAGTTTCACCTATGACGCGGCGAAGGTGATTTTTCACGAGATTAACTTTTGTCTCCCAAATTCCTCCGAAGTGCGGAGCGCTAGGCGGGTTTAAATGCCAGGATATACCTTGAGCTAGAGATTCCTCAGCAAAGGAATCGCAAAAGGACTTGGATTTTAGAAATCCATTCAACTCATCGAGTTGAGCTTTCGCTCCTATAAAATTTGTCCCGTTATCTGAAAATAACGAACTACAATTTCCTCTTCGGGATATGAAGCGTCGAAACGCGCGGAGAAACGAATCCGTACTTAGGTCGACGGCCAACTCTAAGTGAACGGCGCGGGTCACAAAACATGTGAAAAGACATATGTATGCTTTTTCTTTTCGGGCACCGCGGTACCTACTTATTAGTATGTGTATGGGACCGGCATAGTCCACACCCGAGAAAAGAAAGGGTTTGGCTTCATTAACGCGGGGAGCGGGAAGAGCAGCCATGAAGGGCGCTTTAGGTCGCGGATGTGCTTTAAAGCAGCTATTACAAAGATGAAAGCGTCGCTTCACAGTAGTACGTCCGGAAATTATCCAAAACTTTTGTCTCAGTAAAGACAATAACAATTGCGGACCACAATGTAAATATTTGCGGTGATAATAATCGATGATGAGATCGACAATGCGATCTTTTTTGGGGAGCAGTATTGGATGCTTACTATCAAAGTCTAGTGACGATTTTTCCAATCTGCCACCGACGCGGAGTAAATCATTTTTTTAAAACGGAGAAAGCGGTATGAGCGGTTTAGAAACTTTGCGGTTTTTTGATAAGGCATTTATATCTTCCCGGAAGTAATGCTGCTGCAAAGCTTTTACTATAGAAGTTTCGGCAAACTGCAGATGCGAAAGTTCCATTTTATCAGAACGCGGAATTTTTCCTAAGAAGCGGTATAAATAAACTACGATGCGGAGTAGCTTGGACCAAGAAGACACTTTTTCTGCTAGCGCGCAAAGAAAAGGTTGCGGTGGTTCATCAGTACTGATGAAGACTTGTGTTTTGGTTTTAAGCTCTAACAATTTTTCATCTTGTTTCGAGTCAAAAGTGAATCTATTAATTGGCCAAGTATGTAATTCGTCACGAGCCCACGGCGGATCGTTGAGCCAAAGCGGGTGGTTTAATAACTGAGCGGGGCTAAGTCCTCTGCTCAAACAATCACTAGGATTTAGCGCGGTTTCAACATGAAAGAAATGTTTAGGATCGAGATTGTCCTGTATTTGAGAGATGCGGTTTGCTACGAACGTGTCGAAGCGATGTGGGGACGAATGAACCCAATGGAGGGCCACTGTCGAATCGGTGAACGCGAAAATGTCGTCTATGTGACAGCGGGCGGAAACAGTTTCGATTACAAATCGAAAGAGCTTCGTCAATAACAAGAGAGCGCAGAGCTCCAAGCGGGCTAAGGATACAACCTTAAGTGGGGCTACCTTACTTTTGGCTCCGATTAAATTGACCTGATTAGGTTTAGAAGCGGTTTGTATACATATGTATATCACGGCGCCCAGTGCCTTTTCACTGGCATCGGCGAATCCTAATAAAATGACGCGGGAGTCGGGAACAATCCCTAAAAAACGCGGTATTTTAAAGCTTTGTAATGCGGGCAGTTCGCTTAGAAAGCGGTTCCAAGCAACACAAATATCGTGGGGCGGCTGATCGTCCCAATCAATCTTAGCTATCCATAACGCTTTTATCAAAAGTTTTGCATGTAATATAACAGGCGCACAGAACCCATTAATATCCCATAACTTTGCAATAGTCGAAAGCATTAGGCGTTTAGTGCATTTAGTTTGCGGGTTGAATTTAATTGCGATAGAAAATTCATCTTCAACTGGTGACCAGACTAAGCCTAACAGCTTTAAATGATCCCCTTTATCGAATTCTACATTTGAAGACAAGCGGTTGTCCGGCGGAATGGACTTCAATACTTCAGAAGAATTACTCATGAATTTAACTAAATCAAAACTTCCACGTTTGAATAAATCAATTAAGTCGCGGGCGAGCTGAACTCCTTCCTCGGTCGTGCGTACTGATGATCCTAGGTCATCCATATATAAATCCTCAGACGCGACCTTGGACGCGAGTGAAAGGTCAGTTTCATCTTGTGCGAGTTGTTTCACCGTTCGCATTGCAAGATACGGCGAACAACGAAGTCCAAAGCAGACGCGGTTAAAGCGGTACATCTTAACAGAATCATCATTATCAAATTTATATAAAATATTTAAAAAGCGACGGTCTTCTTCTCGAATTCCAATATGTAAAAACATTTGTTTAATGTCAGCGGTTAAAGCTACAGGAAAAAGTCGAAATTTTAAAATTATCGCAGTTAAATCGGCCTGTAAGTTCGGCCCAGAATGTAAACAATCATTCAAGGAAACGTTTGTATCGCTCGACTTCTCACTGGCGTTCAAAACAATGCGGACCGGTTTGTCGGGGCGGCAGACACCATGGTGCGGGATTACATAATAATCATGATCAGTAGTTAAAGCGGGCGCGGGTGAAATAATATTATTTTTAAGATAATCTCTCATTTCGTTATCGTATTCGATTTTTAATATATTATTTGTCTTGAATCTACGCTCAAGACAAGCAAAGCGGCGCGAAGCGGTAGTTAAGGAATTTCCTAACATAGACGTAGGTTTCGAAAAAGGTAATGCGGTGACATAACGTCCAGAATCATTATCGCGGTGTGTACTAGACACAAAAATTCGCTCACATTCCTGGTCAGCATTAGACAAGTGCTTTTGAGTAGGTATGGACTCAAGCTGCCAGAACTTAGAGACTAAAGTTTCTATTGACTCATCACCTGATGAGAAAAAGGCGCGGTTGCTATTATTATTCTGCGAGCTGTCAGTATGGCACGGTAGCGAGGTTATTGACCCCATGATTACATGTCCGAAAGCGGTTTCTAAAACATCGGGTTGTCCCGGAGGTCCTAGTAATTTACCAGATCGCAAGATTTCAATAAACACGTCGGAACCTAACAAAATATCAATCCGTCCAGGAGTATTGAAATGCGGGTCAGCGAGCGGGACGTCACATAAGTAGGTCACTGACGCGGTATCAACTGCACAGCTGGGCAGGTTACTAGAAATTGATTTAAGAACAAGCGGTTGTATATGCAAACAGAAGTTAGAATCATATCTCGAAAATAAAGTTAAGTCTGCTATACCACAAATAGTTTGGGAGCTGTTGCCAATTCCCATTACGGATCTTTCTGAACAATCATTAAAGATACGAATACCTAAGCGTTTGCAAGTCTGTCGAGTTATAAAATGGTTTTGAGATCCGTTATCAATAAAGATCCTAACTTGAGCGACCGATCCGTCCTTGCCTTTAACATCAGCTAGGGCTGTACCTAATAAAACGTTTTGGGTTTTTCGCGGGCGGTCAGAGTTCGCGGACATACTACAAAGTGAGACTACATTATCTCGGGGCTTATACGAAGCCGAGTCGGATGTCACGGAAATATTATTACCAGAGGCTCCCTGACTATTTATGCGGTGGTCGTCATTATTACGTAATGTAGGCCTACTCGCATTCGCGGCGGCTTGATAAGAAGATTCTTTCTTCGTATCGGGAGGTGACGAGAAATGCAACATACTGTGATGTTTGTTGTGACATTGTTTACATGTAGTTAGTGATTTGCATAAGTGTGCGGCGTGCTTCGTACTGAGACAGTTTATGCAACCGTTTAAATCTTTAATCGACTTATAACGATCGCGAGGTGACATCGATTGAAAACGGGAACACAAATACAAGTGATCATGATCTGACTTATCACACAGTAAACAATTAGCGCGGTTGTTGTTGTTTACAACAAATGAACGTACATTATTTTTTGTAGCGGTGTTATTTGACGTTTTAGGTTTAGTATTTAAAGCATTATAACCTGGGGAGGTATCCCCGGTGCGGGTGAGAACTTTAATGCAGTCGCGTACAAAACAAATCAAACTATCCAAAGTAGGTATTTCGGCGGATCTATTTTCCATTTCGAACAATCGAGCGGTATCTTTATCTAAGCGTTGCAGCGCGATGTAAGATAGAATAAAGTCACATAAATCAGGTAACTTTAGGTTTTTTAACGCTAAATGTGCGTTTGCGAACTGATCTATAAAAGACTCAAGGTTATTAGCGGTAGCAGAAACAATAGGCTTTAGCGAAAACATCTGATCTAGGTACGAAACGGCTATGCTGCGCTTATCATCATACTTTGCAATTAGCGCCTCGTAAATAGCATTATAGTTTTCACCACAGGGCACAATACCGGTGCAAATCGACCTTGCCTTTCCGGTTAATTTACCTAACAGATAGTATATTCTTTCTGTATCAGATAGCGATGTGTTTAAATGAACTGCATTGTGAAATGTTGCATAAAATAGCGGCCATGCTTTTGGATTACCGTTAAACTCGGGAATCTCAATGGGTGCTAGCTTGACACCGTGTTTTGAACTAAAAGAGGAGGGTAGTGACTTATTATCACTACGCGGTTTATCAGAAAACAAAGAGTGTTTACGTTTAATGCGACAATAAAGATCTTCGAAAGATAGCCATGCTTGAAAGTCAGGCTTCGCTTCATCGTTTATCTTAATGGAAATAGTATTAATTTCTTTGATACATTGTTGAAAGTTTTCTCTAATTTCGTCTAACGTTACAACAGAACAGAGAAAATCCTCTAATATGTCGGGATCACTGAGATCGCGGCGCGAATTATCGTAAATTGATTGCAATCGTTCATAAAGTATCTCGCGATGACTTTCTAAAACTGTTAATTTTTGTTCGTTTGCGGAAGGAGCCATTGTGGCGCGATGTGTTTAGGTAACCTATTATGAGTTATAGTTAAGAGATAAGGAATGCGATGGAATGCGGTTTTAAAAATAGAAATGCGGGATAAAGACAAATATGGATAATACGTATATCGTAGCGGTTATGTAACGAAAGGATTATAAAAATATGCGAATATATTGTCAACAACTGCAATGGTAGGCACTAAGATGGCGGCTCAATGCACTGCGACAACGCACGTGCTTGAACATTAAAACACCGAATTTGGACACAAATCCGGGCTTTGAAGGACCAGAATTGGGGGAAAAAAGATATTTCCTACCGCGCGAGATGCGGGGGGCTGGTTTGAATCCAAATTCTTTTTATGGTGTGCGGATGACAGAGGTAAGCGTAAGAAATTCCTGGAAGACCTGACGAAGGATTGGTTCTCAATTTGGACACAAAAATCTAGGCAAATTGTACATACCAACACAGCGTCGTCCTGCAGAGATTCCAGAGTGCCTAGGTACAGTCCTTAACAAATATATACGCCGCGGTTGCGGCGGGGGCGCACAGTCTTTACACTTTCACTGCACTTATATTTCACAGCGGATTGTTTTTAGTAATGTCTTAAAAGAAAGCGGGTGTCGCGGTGCGGGGGAAGGGCTATATCAACCCTTAAATTCAAAGGTTTCCAGCGTAACTTTTGAGGGAAACTCAGATGCGGTGCGAGCGCGGTGAAGTTCAACGACCGACTCGTTTGACAGAGCGCGGTGCATGCGCATCTCATTCAAGACCGAACGTGAATTAGCATGTTTTTCAATTTACGTAGATTATGTATACAAAAAAAGAACCAACATATATAGCTTATTTATCAGAGTTTAAATTCACAGATAAAATAATGAAAGTGAAGTTCTTTCATAAAATAAGCCAAACAATTCATTAATGAAATGAAAAATTGACCATGTGCTATACCAAAAAAAATCTTTTCAAGGATTGAGGATGTATTTTTTTACACCAAAAAAACCTTTTTGTGTTACACCTAAATTTGAGAGTGTAACCTTCTTGTGTTATACAGACGTCCACGAAAAATAAAATGACATTGACATTGATAACTGCCAGACTCGTGATGGAAAGGACTACCTATTCGCAGCCCATCAGTATAAAAGTCGCGCCATAAAATGAATCTGATTAGTAATGGTGCGCATTTGTCTTACACGCGTTTCGAGCTTCAATTATAATTAAGTGTTAATTATGTTAATGTTATGCTATTAACCTATGCAAAACAACTAAAGATTGAAGTGGCTGATATATATAACTATCAGTACACATTTTAATATCACTTAGTTGCAAAGGAAGCTATTTTAGTAGGCAAAAATTTAATCAACGACGAAGAAAATATTATTGATTTAACTTTGGAGAGGACATTTTTTATGAATCCTCTCTACACTGACTTTTTTTTAATGTTACTGAATGATGTGACAAGCTAGTCATTCACCTGATGTTAAGCGACACGGCCGCTTATAACAGAACAGTGTCACTCGGAACTCCAAAATGTAAAGTTTCGCGTGACTGCTGCACTGCGCACATCATCCTGAGACATCAGCACAGTCTGGTAATAAGATTACTCGACTGTGAGATCAGATCATAAAGTCTCATTTGCTCAGTAATTTCAATAGCTACATTGCCCTTCAAACCGGAACATAGTAGTGCTTGCACACAACTGCTTGGCGGCAGAATTACTGGCTAAGCGGTGGTACCTACCTAGACGAACTTTGCAAAAAAGTTCTACCACCTAGTGAATGCACTGAAGATCGTGATTACAGATTCTGTCATCGTCTCTGTCTCTTTTCATACATTGGAGTTAATTTCTCCGTAGATATAATTATGTAGCTACTTAAAAGATAGGTAATATAGGGGCTATTATAACTTCTTTGGACGATTTTCACTGATAATTAGGAGGAAACATTATTGACAGTTCCGCGAAAGATCATTATTATGACTATCTCTGAGCCTGGAATAATCTGCTAAAGGAGCTGACTTACCTCCGCTTTGTCATACATTTGTTAAACTTGTTTCAATGTAACATACCAAATACTGAACTCCCATTGGTGACCTGTTAATCATCGGCTGTCTTCAACCAATGAGCATACAGTGTTTGATGTATTCAGTTGACATGATTTTGACAAACGTACGAGAACCGGGGACTATTCTGTCATCTATAGTGTTGACGACTGAGATCGTGATCAACCTTCAATACACCGACAAGGAGTAACAAACATAGTCCCACTCATTTTTTGTATATGTATCTACTGTAGTGTATATATCCATAGTAAATATTCTTCGTCAATGTCAGTTTAACATCATCATTTTGGTTTCTATTCTAACATCATAGAATATTACGAGCTGTATCACGAATTCGGTCATCATGAATAGTCAGACCGCAGTTTTTTGCACGCAAAAGAGTACATGAATGACACCTTTTTCCATTAACAGACTTACATTTTATCACGTTTGAAATGCTTAGGCCTTTTTTGCTTCAACCAAAAACATCGATTAGTATATACTCGAGATCGATATTTTGGTCATGATGCCTCAATGCTTAGAATCAGTTTCATATGGTACCGGTTAATATAGCTTAGTAATTAACGTAGCATTTGCAAATAATCTTATCATGCTAATGATGTGAATTACAGCCGTGGTTTTCGCTAATAAGACGTTTTTAAAGACTTCGACGGTTCAAGTCAATTTTAGAAGACGGAAACGAAATCAAGCAAACCGATGCCGATGAGCAAAAACACGATTTCAGAAGATCGATCTGGGAAAATTTTCGAATACGGAATAACATTGAAATTTGAATCACCCTGATAATACATTGACTGGAAATGTGATTATTGTATGTAATAGAGGGCTAGGGAATAACTAAGGAGTTATTTGAATTCCTACAAAATTATTGGGCTTCGTCCGAGACCTCACGTACTCGTAAGCGTAGACTTCACTATGGTTTAACTCTTTGAGCTCACTTTCCCTCATCCAACTCTCATTTAAACATGAGCAGAGTGATTTGTCTGTATTCATCAAAGTGAAGTTGAAATGTTACCAAATTCTTAATAAATCATCATGCTAAAACATGTAGTACCCATTCTACAGGAAATTGGGAACGTTTAAAGTCCAAAATGTCAATATGTCAGTTTCAGGTGTTTTGAGAATTACCCTTGGCCAGCCAAATTGTTTGGTCATTTTCTGCTTACCTCATTATCTTAAATAAGCATCCTGTAAAAAAAATTCTGTTGCCTCAGCAACTTTTTTCTTGTACTCGATTGCAAAATTAAAATAGATATCTCAACACTCTCACGATCATAACAGTTTTAAATTGGCTTTGATTGAAAGTCATTCTTTATTAAAAGACAAAGATATGGTGAGAATTCTGCGTCATCAAATTTCAACAGCTTCAGGCAGAGAAAGAGCCATTGTACCATTACACCAACAACTCCGTCTATACTAATACTATACGCAGTTAATCAGCTAAGAGACACCTTTATGTCCCATGGGCTATAAAATGAATTACAACTTAATAAAGAGCAGGTCACGCGAACACATGTCGCTAACACATAGCTTAACTAAGTCACCTTACTGACTCCAAAATAATTTACGACTTTAGGGGACGTCATCCGTCCCTCTCCAAAGTGGTACTAAAGAGTAAGACGAAGCATTAGTATATTTATTTAAAATTCGTTTATTGGTATTTAATTATGTCGGTGGTAAGGGTTTGGGAATTAAAGATGTTTGTAGTTTTTGTGGTTGGGAAAAGGATATCGAGAATGCTGGGAATTCAAGTTTGATAAAGGTTTCTGATAGGAATTAATTTTGTTTTATCTTAATCATTTTTTTTTATCAATAAAGACACCATCGAAATACATATTGTTTTCTTTTTTATTTAGACTCTTTTGTGGTATAACAAATATTCAATAAACAAGACGGGTTTATAAATATAGTTTATTGCCAAGTCTTAAATACCTACAAAAACTGCTTGATTTTGTACAAAACTACATTCTAATAGGATTAAAGCCCAAGAAAAATTTAGAGTCAGAAAGTAGAGCAACAAAATTGTACAATTGATTTGGCCTAAATTCTGCATTTAAAGTGTATAATAAGTTTTGGTTCTATACTTATGTAAATACTATATATATATTAAAACATTTATCTGAAAGATAATTGTTTATAAAGAAACGTAATTATCACTCTTTCGTGCTCAACTCTACATGATAACTCCCGTGTCACGCATTTCTTACTTAACCGTGTAAATCGTGATTCTACATAATAATACATAATTACTTAATGCAACGCTTAATTTGCAAATGAATAAAAAATTTGCATGTAATCATAATGGCAAATGTGGCGTTGTCTCTATCGCACGGAGTTTTTAAGTATAGGGCGGAGAGAGACGGCGAGCGAGGAGAGTTCGTTTTGCATCGAGGCATGCGTATTGCAGTGGCCGTGGGCGCGGCTGCCTGCGTGATTTCCCGCCCTGTCATTGGTTGAAATAACACATTCCGGTGGGGTGTGAAGAAACTTTGCAGTTTGTAGTTGAAAACTTTTTGAAATTATACAAAATTTTCTTTTTTGATCCCACGTTGTTTGAGGACGTGATTGGAATGAGTGCGAGTTTTGAAACAACGGAACGCAATGAGAAAGTTCTGCTTGTTTTAAGAAAGGTGAGTCTTTGGATGCATGAACTATTTATAGTAGGTATTCTATTTTTGACTGTATCCTTGTAATTAATAACACATGTACATATAGCAATTTATTTATTAATTTCACGTGGTACCATCTTCGGTTATATTGACATTAATATCAGCTAATATGTAGTAAAACGCTACCATACCTGGCATGAAAAATCTCTAGTTATCACTTTTATTTTTTACCATAGATAATTGTTTTTTCAACTGGTTATATCAAGAAGCATGCTGATTGTTTATTTAGTGCTTAGGTTTTGGTGGTAGTACTAATTATATATATAATATGTATCTTAACTAAACCAATTATATTAAATTATTACACGAATGCCGGTTTGTACTAAAGTTGAATAGCTCCTAAGTTGCCACCTATCTCTCTATGACATATCCAAATGCATTGCAGTAGGTATTGACAAAGGGATAAGTACGAACTTTAGAGCTGTAAGACTTTAGAGCAGACGGACATTATTGTAATAATTTAATATTGACTGTATTTTGTGCAAAATAGTTAGGTATCGAACACTGAAAACCGCATACGGATTTAGATGCAATTTTGAATGTAGATAGCTTATATAGTGGATTGACAGGCTACTTATTATCCGTGGGTAAACCCACGGGGCGCAGCTAGTATCAATATAAAAACAACGACCAATAATCATATTTTGTCTTTTTATATATTTGGACCTCAACTTTGCTGGTTATAGCTTATTTATAACGCAAGCTGATAAGGTCATAAAATTGGTATTATCCTTGACCGTAATGAAGTGACAAACGTCTCTGCAAGATTACATCGCAGGATGTAATGGTAGCAATTTAAAATCATTGTCATGATCAAGCAAACATTTGCCGGATACAAAATGAAATTTACAGTTTTTGAGGTAACGTCTTTCTAATATAATTATATAATTATTTTCTTTCTAATTCATTTTGGTAAACTAATACATATAGGCTAGCTAGGTGATCATGTAACTTGATTGCAACAGGTAGAAACACAAAAATGTATGGAATTGACAGTTTCAATACGTAGTTTATGTGCATAGTTACTAAGGAAATGTTCAAATTCGGAATGAAATTTCTCCTGTAATATAAAACTGACGTGACTAGTATTCTACTATAACTAGTACACGACTAACACTCACGAGATACAGTCGAATAACTCGACCGGTGTTCGGGCAATATAAATGCCCATTCTCACGAAGTACGCATGGCGGCTGTGGTGGCTTTGTGAGTGTTAGCCGTCTACACGGCTTTAACATTAGAAATTTTATAACTACAACTAGTACCTACGTACTAGAGCATTTTATAACTACAACTAGTATACGTAGGTACTAGTTGTGGTTATAAAATTTCTCCTATTGCATTATAATCAAAGGTCCATGATTACCCTTCTGGTCAGCAAATAAGACTTCCGTAAAAGCTGGCTAAAGGGATATCTAGGAAATGGGCAACAGAATTTTCCACAGTACATTGGAATCTGCGATCACCTACCCGCCTGACAAGCAGTGACAAGAGCCAAAACTTCGAAGTACAAGTAACAAGTAGTGATTATGGCGAATTCTCCTTATGATAAGGTTGAAAGTGGCGTTTTATGGGGGTTTTATCGAGGCTTATGCTCTGCAGTACACGTTTTCCAGTTGCTGGTCTAATACATTATTTACAATTTATTTTGTGAGATAGATAGTGAAGTTATGCCATTTAAGCTTACGAAAATATTAAAAAGAAATCTTCAGATACGGTTTTAGGCATATGTTTTGAGGCGGTTAATTATTGTTAATAGAATACCACATTTATTTTTGTTAGACACCTTGACCTCTAACAAAACAAAGTCATGGAGTTATTTTATCAATATGAAAAGATTACCTATATCTTCTAATCTATCTAAAATCCTATCTAAAACTAACTTACTTATTAGAACAACTTACATACCTACTTATACACATTCTAACAATGACTTCAAAGTTTTGACTCTTATTAGAAAATTATCTTAACAGTTTTAGCTCAGTATCTAGGTGGTAGGACTTTTCTGCAAACTTCGTCTAGGTAGGTACTTCCACTTTGCCAGTTATTTTGCCGCCAAGCAGTAGTTCATAAGCACTGTTGTGTTCTGGTTTGAAGGGCACTGTATCTAGTGAAATTATTAGGCAAATGAGACTTTATGACCTGATCTCGCAGTCTAGTAATCTTAATAGATTGTGCTGATGTCACAGGATGACGTGCGCAGTGCAGTGTCACCCAAAACTTTATACCTTAGAGTTCCGAGTGACACTGCAACTGATATGAGCAGCCGTGTCGCTTAGCATCAGGCAAACGGTTAGCTCGTCACGTCATTCCTTAACATTAAAAAAACAGTTTTCTTGAACCGATAAATATTTAATAAAAAAGAAATACATTCTATAAACATGTGTTTTACTCACACTACAACGTACATACTTCTGCCTTTATAATATTAGTGTGAAGTGTGATTACCACAACCATCTGGACCATTTTGTGCTTCTAGGCGTTATGCTAACATATTCAACAGCATGAAGACGTCAACTGCTGAACATAGGCCTCCCCTCAGAGCGATAATTTGTGTGGCAGCTTGCCTCCTGCATCCATCGCCTCACCGCGGTTTTACCACATCACCGGTCCACCTACTGGGAGGCCAGCCTACGCTGAATTCCAGTTCGTAATCACGCTCGAGATCCTTTCTTCCCCGTCGTTTATCAGTTATGATATCTGCCACTCACAATCTTTTTTATTATTATTTACTAGGTGGCAAGACCTTTCTGCAAAGTTCTTCTAGGTAGGTACCACCGCTTTCCTAGTAGTTGTGCTGCCAAGCATAATTATGTAAGCATTAGTGTTCCGGCTTAAAGGGCGCTTTAGCTAGTGAAATTACTGAGCAAATGAGACTATGATCCAATCTCACTATCGAGTAAACGTTTTACTAGACTGTGCTGATGTTTCAGGATGATGTACGCAGCGCAATTTCTCGCAAAACTTTATATTTTGGAGTTACGAGTTGCTTAACATCAGGCAAACAACTAACTCGTCACATCATACATTAAGGTAAAAAAACGGCTCTTATATTGATTCAAAAGCTCCTACAGACATCCTTGCGTTGAAATGGTAAGTACTCGACAATTGGGCAACTACTTAGCCTATACTTACTCAATGCGACCATTAAGTCTTCTGTATTTACCAAGTGCAAGTACTGATCGTGAAAGTGCTGTTCCCATCTTCAAGTTATCCAAGTGGAGAGACCAGCCTAATTACCTTGCGTGCTTGCTCCATTCTCATTTCTGATCATTATAATATTTATCGGAGACATAACGTATATATCTTTGGTGGTAGGACTTTGCTTCAAACTTTATATATGTAAGTACCACATTCTCCAGTTATTCTGCCGCCAAAGAATAGTATATAATACTAATGTATTCTGGTATGAACGGTACTGTGGCTAAAGAAATTACTGGGCAAATGAAACTTTATGAACAAGAAAATTTTTAGACCTTTTAATATAGGAGGTGGTTTATATAGAAAGCACTTCCAGGTAGTTATAAAAAAAATTAATCGATAAGTACCTAACATAATCTATTATCGATATTTAAAAAATCGAATATTAGCGTACGCATGGCTTAAATAGTTTTGTGACATTTGATAGATAACATTTCAAAAGATTATTTATAATATTTTAGTCACGCGTACGCCAATATTCGATGAGGTCATAAGCGTATGAAGTAACTCAGTACTACGTAGAAACAATAATTATGTTAAAACTTAATATAACTACCCTCGATTATGATTTAATGAGAACTTCAAATTTTTTTTTTAGTATTTTACTAAAAGTTTAGAAAGGCGGTCTTTAGCCTGTAAAACATTTTAATTTTAAGACAGTTATAGCTTAAATTCTAGTGCTAAGTTGTACGTAACATGTAATATTTATTAAAATAAAGAATTTTCGAAATGAAATGAATGTTCGATTTCGAGTAATAACCCCATTAGGTACATAGACTGTACCTAATGATGTCTCAGGTGTGCGCAGTTCAGTAGCTCGTAACACTTTATATTTTAGAGTCCCAAATGGCAATGCAGTTATTATGAGCAGCCGTGACGCTTGACATCAGTCAAATGACTAGCCCACCATATTGACGGATAAAAATTTCAAATGTCGTAAGGGACAAACCCCTACTTTACATGAGAGCCAAAAAACAAAATTTTGCCAATAAATTATCATAACTTTCTGATTTATATTCCTACAAATATGATTTCTAGACAGATTGTTCTAAAATAGCTTTATCTTTAGCAAGAGGTAGAACAAACTATCTAACAAACAAACATAATATGTGTACTCTCGACACTTTTAAAACTCAAGAATTGTTATGAGTTGTAGAAAATAATACTATGTAAACAATTGCGAAACTTATTGTTATTATAAGACACATTTTCAGTTTTCTGTTTTCTGCCAAAACTGAATATTTTGCTTTATTCAGTAACTTAGACACAAACGGCAGTAGGAGGCGCCACTGTCGACACACTTTATGGCAACATTTTGAAAAGCTACATAGATGGCGCTGTAAAAAAGTTCATAGTACTGAACTTTCTTCAGATAATTATTTTCAGTCACATTATCCGTTTTCCGTGAAATGTTGGCTTACTTTTTATGGAAGCAAATAAAAAGTAAATATTTTCCAGTAGATATTTGCATCGGAAAATTTATAAATAATAAATTATATCGAATTCCTCTTACATACATTAATTCAGTAGACTTGCTTCTTATTCTAAAATCACTTGGCGTTTTTGACATAGGCTACACCAAAATTATAAATTTTGAACTTATTTGAAAATCTTTTTTTAAATCTACCCAAATTCGAAAGTTTGATTTTGTTTCATTTCTGTTTAACCTTAAGGGCGATGTGGATTAAAATCGTTCTTAAGTTTATTTTATGTTACGTTGTAAGTTTTACGTTTGAAAATAAGGTACTTACCTATTATGCCTAGGTTTTCTTTCTATTTTTATTATTATTAGTATAAAACAACGACTGTAAGATCATCCTCCGTACTTAGTATAATAATAGTAATAATAATAACGCCCAACGATCATATACATAGATCCTGGATCCTAACTAGGATTTCCTGTGTTTAGGGATCCAGGAACCACGATGCCCATGGTCCCATAACACCCAGACTCAGAACAGGTCTTTGTGCTTTTTTTTCTGTGCACAAATACTTCTCCTGTCACGGGAATCTAACCTTCGAATAACTTCTATACACCGAAATCTCATGAAATCGCGATGCGCCGTCTTTTGTTTGTATTTAAACTTAGTTAACAATTCCTTTACCAGACTCTTCAATGCATCGAAAGTAAAAGAGCTACAACCATTAGTCAACCCGTCGCCCCTTGTCAGCTCCCTTTCGCCGACCTTACACTAATACAGCTGAACATTGTACTGGTTGACAGCGTGTGATGTTATTGACATTCCTTGCGAGCCGAGAGAGGAAAGTCAATGCCATGCTTAAAGGCTTCATATAGGTATTTAGAGCTGAAATTTGAAGTTTCTTCTGCTGATTAGGCATTTTGCACAGCTGTGTCCTTTCTATAAAAATGTAGTTCTCTTAGACTTAGCAAGTTGAAGTAGCAGTGGGCAGGCAATATCGCTCGCTGAACTGCCTACCCATGGAAAAGAAAGGTTCTCGAGTGAAGATGAACCAGACGTAGGTATAAGCTTGCTCCCCATTAGGAGGATCGAAGACCCGCAGGCAGCCGATGGATGCAAGGCGGCGCTTGGGAAGGCCTGTATATTCTTCAGGCAGTTGATGATAGTCAATCTGGCCATAACTTTGTCAGATCTAAATCTTATAATATTCTGATTTGTGTGGTAGTATTAAAACATTTATGTAAGTACATAAGAATTTCGTGTTCTTATGTAAGTACATAAAAATTTTCGTGTTAACACTTCGATTAAGAACACGAAATTTTTTTACACTATCAAGTCTACTGTCAGTGTAGATTTGGAACATAAAGTGCAGGCACTTTTCAGGTTTACTTATTACTTTGCTACCTAAACATTGCCAATTGTTGCTGCATTACTGTAGTTACTCTGTTGGTAACGCAGACTTACCTGGTATTTACCATGGAAATTTAATTAATATAAGCATGATCCCAACCCAATTCCCAATTATCCTACTTAATCCCACTTATATGATAATTCCGAATGTTTTTCTTGATGTATGATGTTTGCTATCACTCAAATTTGAAAAGGCTGTAAGATTTTTGATAAAATGAGTGTACAACATTTTCTCATACATATCTCAAAATGTACGAGAAAATGTTATGTATGTAAAGGATAGTGATTCGATTGAATCACTATAAGTATAAGAATAGAATAAGAATAAGATTTATTTCAGCTAACAATAGCAACGATAACAATATCATCCTTACTTAAGTAGGTATGTGAACTATGCTATTTAGTACTTGTCCTTCTATCTATACGACATAAAGTCAGAGGAATGTAAATACATTAATAAACTCTTTATTTCACAATAAGTGTATTATGTATTAACAACATCGGGCTATAAAAATGATATCTACTTAATCTGCTACTGAAATAAAATAAATAAATACAATAATTAAGGTCATGTAAAAAGCTACAGTATCTTACTATAATTAAGCCTTAAACTATTGCAGCTAACGGTGGCCGGTTCACTCTTCGCATTCATTGTACCTGGAATAAAAAATATTACTTGTCATATAAATTCTTGCTAAAGGAATTCAGATTTTTTTTATCAATTAATAATGGATGATGTTTATCATAATAATTATAATAGGTATTACAGGTAATCATAAAAACGCAACGTCTAAAAATAACATTACGTTTTTATGATTTTTGTCCACTGTCTGTGTAAAAGTTTATTTTTTTTATAATCTTTTTGACTTTGCCATCATATATTAATAATAATAATTGTGATGATAATAATAATAATAATGATAATGCCGAACGATCACATACGTAGATCCTGGACCCCGACTAGGATTCCTTGTGCCCAAGGACCCAAGAACTACGAGGACCATTGTCCTTTTTTTTTTTTAACTCGGGAAAATCCGTTACTGATTGATTCCACCTGCCCTGGGTGGAGCAGGTGGATATGTTGGACTCTCCATACAGAGTGGACGGCATACCCACTAAAAACCCGGGGTCTTCCATCCCGCCGCATGTAGTAGGAATGAACGTGGTCGCCTGAGCAGTCGATACGCAGCCCTACCTGCGGTCAGCCAAGAGGACCATGGTCCTACAAAATCCAGACAGAACAAGTATTTGCGCTTTTTTTTATGCTCAAATTTTTGCCCTGTCCCTGGAATCGAACCCGCTGCCTCCGGGTAATGACCCAACCTGCTCAACCACGACACCACAGAGGCTGTCAAATAGTGGTATTATTGCATTTTATTGAATTCCAAATAAAGCCTAAAATATATTTCCTATTATAGGCACAGGAATAGTTAGTTCAGTTAGTCTTACACAGGTATGGAAATTGAACACTGAAATGACAACGCCATCAAAAACTTTCATTAATAACCTTAGCCAAAGATGTAAGCCAAAGACGTGCAACTTTCTTAACATAAAGTTTGAGAAAAGCTCCATAATACATAAACAAAAATAATTACAGAGAGAGGCTGGTATGCGTCGCTCAAACAATGCTAACTTACATTTAGCTGTCAGTCAAAAACAATTTGGAATTTGGTGAGCGCCGAGGGTCGGGTGAGTACGGTGGGAAAATTGGATGTATATAGAGTGTTTGAAACCTCAACTTCAAATGAAGAAAAAAAATAAGTAAAAATATATTTTTATGTAAATACCTAAACCCACTAATCCTATCCTGCTTTTATAATAGGAATTCCGATGAAACTTGGTGCGGATACTTTTGGCCCTATACTTATCAACAAGAGAAACTTTTTATCCTGAAAAATAGTGTATTTAAGGATACCTAGTATAATTACTACTAGTAATAATTAGTGTATTATTACTAGTAGTAATAAATTTGTGTATAAATTACTAGTAGTAATTATACTAAGTGTCCTCTGCGCGGACAATGTATTTGCAGAAACTACACTACTTTACGGGATAAATAGTATCCTGTGTTGCTATAGGAACAAAAGAATCTACGTCAGTAAATTACTAGTGCTTTGAAACTTTACTGATTGACGCAACAAACCTTAATTTAATATATTATCATCAGACGTTTTAAAAATGAATTTAAAATCATCTCTTGCAACTGGGTTTGAACTTTTAAGCCGTATCTTTTAAACTTTCAAAGTTTTCAAAAACAGGCTTCCAAAATGATGTAATTATACTGAATGTACAAATAAGATATGTAGATAAATAAAACAACATTTTTTTAAATAAATAACATTCACCATGCACATTTATCATACCAACATATTTTTTTTTTACTTTGTTATGTTGGCTTCCGTTCGCCTCGGATTCATCAGCTTGCTCCCCAAGTCAAGCGTGCTTAAAGAAATTTTACTCCAAACACACAAAAATAGTATTAACAACTCTATACAAATGTTTCGAGTTCCACGCCGTTACAGCAACGGCCCGCTTGCTACACCATCGATCATTTCCTCCATCCTCTCGCCGGGTTAAGCACATAAGTGACATTGACGCCGATACCAACCACCTTTACTTGCACTCTCGATCCTTCACAAACATTAAACCTGTCTTAAAACTCTAGGGCTCCACGATAACCGGTCGGTCACTATACATTTCTGTGCGAGGCCGTCGATTTATGTTAGGATCAGGTAAATGACGTTACGTTTTGATTTGAACTGTGGCTGGCAGTCAAACTATAAATATAGCTTTTTTAAGTTTTAAATCAATTTTAACGTTCAATTCTCAATGAATTATTAAGTTACTAGTTGTAGTTGTTACGGGTTTCACCCGCGGTTAAAAAGTATCTTGATTATTTGCTCATCCCACGAGAAATCCAATCCAGTGTATAAGCTATTTTTGTACCGAAGTGTGTAAGTTTAGAGTGTTGTAAATTTATTTAATCAGTAAATGTAAAGTAAATTTAGTAAAATTTTAAAAGCATCTTCAAAAGAACTTCCCGATCGTAATTCAAATTTTTCCTTTACAAATTAATCTATTGATTGCGCTAAGTACGCGATACTGCTAAAAATTACACATCTTGTAAAAACTTGTCATTATTAGTACGAAGCTAGCGTGACCGTCACTTTAACATCAGGTGAAATGTGGTCAAACGTAAACTTATTTATTTTATTTAAAAAAGATAAATTTCATAAAAGACATATCGTATATGCAAGATTATTTTCGAGTTTCTTATTAGCTGGAATCTACTGAACTATACCTTCTGAAAACAACTAACCTAAAGTTTTGCAAATGATTATGATTATTAAGTGCTCGCTAAGATATGCTTTTGAGGGTTAAACCACATGCCTCAGTTACGGTACATTTTTTCTATCCACGTAAATGGCCATTCAGTAAAGGTTATTTTTGCATTTAAAGCAGCATTGTAATTTTATCAACTTGATGTAATTTCAACGTTCAAAACTGAATTTGTATAATGATACTTCGGAAGGCTGCGTAATGCATGCTGGGCAAAAAACTGCGGTGCTCTTGTATTGAGTTATTATGAATTTCGCAAGGCGTTAAATTGCAAATTTATAATAGCTGCTATTATATGGAAGCTGGTAGATGATCGCTCTGTAATTATGCTGTTATTGGCTTGTGCAAAAATAAGTTTATTATAGGACTACTCCTGTAGTAAATATATAAATAGCTCTCAGTTGTATAAAAATAGTTACCAGCCTTTTCTAAAGTATCAAATAAAGTGTGTTACACATATAATTAGAAGAACAAAACCATTTGAATTAGTGTAGTGTTATAGAGTAACGGAATGGATATATTTGTGCAGTGCAAGTTGTGCTACATAAAGAACACATGAACAAAGTGTCTTCGCCTTAAAGCGACAATAAGTGATAATGGACACAGTCTTACAAATTAGGTTTTTAGAAGTTTAAAAGTTTAAGTTTCCCAATAAAAATTGCCATTTTTGTGAATTTTTTATACATAGATCCTGGACTCTAACTAGGATTCCCTGTGTCTAGGGACCCAGAAACTACGAGGTCCCACAATACCCAGACTCACAAGAAGTATTAGCGCTTTTTTAAAATAAAAATAATATAAGGTACCTTATCTACCTACTTATCTCAGTTTGATTATTATCGTATACTGATTCCCTGGAAATTAATAACGGCTCAACTCACATTAATTAAAAGTCGAAATTACTCCAACCAGGTTTTGGACATATTCGATGTTCTCCTTCTGGGAACCAGTTGCTAACGCAAGCCGCAGCGGGCACAAAAATGTATTTATAGAATCGTTATTGGAATTTTGATAAGAGTCATAATTACACATTTTTGCTATTCGTTCGTACTTGGATCTGCCCCCCACGCAAACTGCAAACATTTTAATCGCTCCCACGTTGGTCGATCTCGGCAGCTCCAGTCGAGCGTCGCTGATAAATGATGCCATGGGCTGGCACAATGCGATCTGCAGATTCTTTTGTCGATCAGGTTTTTGTATGGACACTGACGGGACGGGACGGGATGGGACGGAACGTTGGGTAATATTGTATCGATTGGGTACAGGTTTTGGGGTAACGCGGTCGATAAAATGCGCGTTGATGATTGATTGATTTTCTAAGTGTATTGATAGTATTTGTCTAATTTACTAGGTGGTAGGACATTTTTGCAAAGATCATCTAGGTAGGTACCACCGCTTTGCAGTTATTCTGCTGCCAATGAGTAGTGTGCAAGCACTACTGTGTTCCAGTTTAAAGGGCACTGTAGCTAGTGAAATTACTGGGCAAATGAGAATTTATGACCTAATCTCACAGTGTAGTAAACTTATTGCTAGACTGTGCTGATGTCTCAGGATGACGTGCGCAGTGCAGTGTCACGCGAAACTATACTTTTTAGTTTCAAGTGTCACTACAACTAATATAGACAGTTGTGTGGCTTAACATCAGGCGAGTGATTAGCTCGTCATGTCCTTCCGTAACATAAAAAAAAATCTTAGCCTAAAGAAATTGTTATTTTTATGTACCTAGCTGATATTAATTATGTTTTTAATAGTCACCCTAAAACACATTGTTTATAAATAAACTAAACTCGCCCTTACAATTATGAAGAAACCAGCAAGTTTAGGAATAACAAAATTTGAGAACATTTGAGAGTAAAAAACTACTACTAAACTAATTTGAACATTCCATTTTACCAATTCAAATAAACTGCATAATGTCTGTGTGTTTTTGTTCCGGTATGAAGGGCACTGTATTTAATGAAATTGCTGGGAAAATTGACCAGATCTCATAATAGTAATAAGATTACTAGACTAGTAATCCTCTTATTACTAGACTAGAAATAAATAAGATTACTAGACTAGTCATCCTATTACTAGACTGACTCAGGAGGACACGCGAAACTGTATACCTTAAAGTTCCGAATGACACTACAAATGAAATGGGTAGCTGTATCACTTAACGTCAGGTGAACGACTAGCTCGTCATGGCGGTATTAAACATAAAAAGGTCAAATCCATACAAGTTTGTTTTTATCGGTGGCAATCAAATTACGTGATCACCTCGCTCGTTCCCGCCGAATTAAATTGACACTGGCTTAATGACAGAAATGTCTCACACACACAAATAAATAAAAGAGCCGAACATAAACAAAAAAACCATTTCCTTTTGCTGAAGTCGTTAAATTAATTAAATTACAAATCATTCATTGTTATTGAAATCGGCTCATCAATAATATACTTACATTACAACCGATAACATTACATGTAGGTACTACATCAAAAGCAATGTTATCAAAATTATTAATTCCCACTCACGCTCAGATATTAATTGATCGTTACATTTAATTAGCTTGTTATTAATGTCAATGATAAGGAAACACTTTGAACTCACAGCGATCAAAGGAAACATCTGTTTTACCTTTCAATGACGATAAGAAGGAATTATAAAAGGTGGATAAGATATCCAGCTATAGAGTACGTATTTCTAAATAGGGAGAAAAAATCTCTATTGATATTACCTAAATAATCTCTTAATATTATTCATAGTTGGTACGAATTTTCTGTTATATTAAATCCAATTCAATATTATATTACTTCAGCATCGCAGTACTTAAACTTATCTAAAAGACATTATTGCTCGACAAAAAAGATCGTACACTAACTATGGTGCTTATTTATTTTTTGAACGGCCTAAATAATAACTTTTACCGCGTCATCGGATGAAGAATACTAGTCGTTAAACGATGGGTTGCCCCGAGTTTTGGTTTAGCCGTAATTGTCCGGAGAGAAAGATCGGAAAAACAACGCTCATTGGAGACTTATCCTTAACAACCTACAAGTGTTCGCAGGGCATATACAAGGTGGAATTTAATTAGTTCTTTTCCTTTAATGTATACATGTATTCAGTCCATGCTATAGAATGCTCCCACATAACTAAATAAAAAAGTACTTTTGAAATAAAACTTAAATCTAGGTATTATCAAATTACTGCGAATTTAAATTCTAAAGAACAGCCTTGCGACATTGGACAAAGCAGGTGTTTTATTGCCTACGACACATTTACAAAGCACTCAGTTGGTGCCCTCGCTGTGTGTACCGTCAAATAGACATTTCGGCTGTCATGCAGTTATTTTAGGAGGCACTAAATACTAAAACAAAACTTTTTTTATTATTGGACCTTGTTGACGATTATTCTATAGCATGGTCTGAGTACATACATTTAAGGAAGAGAGTGAATTAAATGCCACCTTGTATACATAATTATATCTAGTACCTTTTTCTATTGAAAACATGACTCGCTAATAGCCGTTCACCTGATGAACACGGCCCATAATAGTAGGATATTTGACTGCTATATTATTATTCCATAAATAAATAATATACCTACCTCAAACAATTAACTGTAGTGGAAAAAAATTCTCCGTACGATGTGCCGAAACACCCTTCACTGAGAATGCTGCGGTGATCTTCTTATTATTGATAAGACAAATCGACCAATTACTGTTGTTAGCGGCACCACACTAGCAGACCAGAGCGATGAGAGATGTCCCCGCACTAGTCTGATGGAAGTTGTCGCCAATTGAACCAGTTATTTATCTTGTATGATATTGGTGCTGTTTGATCTACGTTCAATCTAACATTATAAATAGGCAATCTATATACGTATAAAAGTCCTGACTGATATATATCAACGCACAGCCTAAACCGCTGATCCTAGAGACTTGAAATTTGGAGGGTATGTTCTTTGTAAAATGTAGGTTTCCACTAAGAAATGGTTTTTCGAAATTTCACCTCGAAGAGGGTGAAATGAGTGTTTGAATTATCTTTTCTGGATCAATTGACTCGAAAATTTATACACAACATGTTCTTTAATTAAAATTGTGAGATACGTGTTCATAGTTTTACCAAAATCATTCCCTAACAGAGGCAAAAAGTGAGAGCGTTTATAATGTACGTTTCGGCAGAAAAATATGCCAATCGTTTCCTATATGCCAGAAGCTAGTTATAGGCTAGCTATAAGGTTTTTACACATCCCTAATAAAGCTTCTTTTCAGACATTGCTTAATGACATTAAATAAAAGTCAAAGAGGTCAGAACAAAGTCAATGACCTGGATGTACTCATTGTACTTACATTCATCAAGTGATCTAAATTACCACTTGGTAATTAATGAGTTAGCAAAATCATCATCATTCATACAACAATCAACAAACAACGTTTTTTGCTTACGCTCATTTTTTTATCTTTTTGTTATGATTTAACTAATCTCAAATAAAAAATTACAAAAGCACCTACTAGCCCGAATTGTTTCGTTTGACTCACTGATTCAATGATAATTTCTAAGGCGCTGACCCAGCCTTAGTTAAGGTAAATAGACGTTTGGAATATTCAAATATCCATTAGTGGTTTCTTTTGATCCAACTTCAATGAAGCCTTCTTCGACGTTAGATTAATTAGAGGTGCCATTCAAGCATAGTAGGTTCCTATTGAAAGCCCGACTAGGACGGGCTAAGTTAAACTTGGTGCTATAAGTTGGACGCGGAGGCTATTGTGAAACGCTCAGAGGAAGTTCGTCATAGAATTTCATTCAGGTGGCAGTACTCAGTAGCGTAAAGCTATACTGGTAAAGTCGTGCGCGGAAAGACCATTTTACTTCTGCGTAAAGATGGCTGAAATAAATAATTATTATTTTATCACAATAATATTATAAAGGCGAAAGTTTTTATGTGTGTATGTGTATATGTTTGTTACTCCTTCACGCTCAAATGGCTGAATGGATTTGGATGAAATTCGGTACCAAGATAGCTTATACATTGAATTAACATATAGGCTGCATTTTATCCCGGAAAAATGAAATGTTCCCGTGGGATGAGCAAATAATTAAAATACTTTTAATCCGCGAGTGGAACCGCGGGGCGCAACTAGTTATATATATATATATCTCTCTACTTTATAAGTGGAAACTTGTAACTGACCTAGTTTTATTATTTTAAGCTAACCTTTTTATGTGAATTTGGCTGTATGTTTTCCTAATAATATAAATAAAATAAACTATAGTTTTATTACTGACGTCCATTGCCTTATGAATTGATTTTTTAAACATTTTCCAATGCGGCTCTACTTTTATTAGTGTTATCAAATTACTAAAAAATCTAAAAAGTCATAGTAAACGAGAGTCAGTTGTATCTGATCATGTTATGATTGTATCAGGGTATGAGAGAGAGAGAGAGAGAGAGAGAGAGAAAGAGAAGGTGCAATGTGTGTGTATGTCTTAATATATTTAAATCTGTATGTTTGCTACTCTGAGTAATCATTTTATATTATTATTCATTATGATTTTTCTTCGCAGTAGGCTATAATATTTTTACGAAAATTATGGATTGAAAATTCATTATTATTGTCACCTGTAAGACGGCTTTGTAGGTATTTCTGATATAAACCTTATTTCTCAATTCTGAAAACGATAATAAAAACAACGCCTTTCTTTCCTTCCTTTCATAGTAGCTCTACTACAGTCATTAGACCATTGATAATATATGTAGGTGGTCAATAGAATAGTGATCAGACAGCTGCGAATACAATAATAGTGGTCAAATTTAAGGATAAAAAGTGGTCTTGATTTAATAATGTTGCAAAAAATGTACAGTTACTACGAGTACGTACAAAGTAGTTTGTAAAAAATGGTATTTTCATAATTAGTTAGGATGAGAATTTCATAAGAGAGGTATCCAGTTTTGGCAGGAAAACGAAAAAGATCGCGTCGCCGCATTGTATTATTTTCCAAAATTTGTGTTCAGTGTTAGTGCATAAAATTGGTGGCATTTTATTCGTTAAGTGCTGGATTACAGGCATGAGTATGGGAAAGTGGTATAATGATGGTGAAACGATTATTTTCGTGTTGTTTCCAAAACTCCATGAAGCTTCAAGTAAAGTTGCCACCACTTTGCTAGGAGTATGACTTTGACTCGACTATGACTTGATTATGACTTGACTGGATGACTTCGACTGGTGACTTGACACATATTTGCGTAAACATCATTAACTTGAAAAATTATCAATTACTTGACACTGGCTAAATACACAAAAGTGTGAAGCCAAAATATAAAAAAGAGAGGTATCATAATTATTAACCTAAATAACAAAAAAAAATACAATCAGTATATATAGTATGAAAAAAATTAGGTACTAAAAAGTCCCAGATTTTTGTTTAGCCTTTGTCTAATCTAACATTAGCGCCACATGCAAAATTCACCAATAAAATTATTACATATTCATAATTTCAGAAATAGCCTTTACTTTTTTGACATGTTATTCAAGAGTTGATACGTCCATGTATACAAGTAATTTATTATTTTTATTATTATTATTTCGATTAATATTAAAAATGTTGACCATGCTATTTTTAAAAGCTTACTTAAATATAATTTTTTCTTACCTAGTTCAGGTTGTTACATTATATTTAGTAAAACGTATTATACACTTTCAGTTTTTAAACAAATTTGATAAATAAACACTGGTTTTAAGTAAAATATAAACGAAATTCGTACCAAACACGAGCAGCCATATTTGTTGAATGTCCACCGAGCATGCGCATAGATTCGCCCTTACACAAGGGATAAACGCAGCTACCTCTTTCTATCATTCATTTCTTTCGTATTTTTTGTCCTGCTTGATCAATCCCTATTGTGATTTCCTGTTGAAAAGAACTGAGGGTTAACTTTCTAACGCTGGGGTGGGTTAGGTGTGAAGTTTGTTGTAAATCTGTGAAGAGGAATATTTAAGTAATTAAATTAATAATCACAAGGGGTCAGTTAATAATAATCGCAAATAAAATTATTGGCTAGAACCAAAAACTTTTTTAATAAAAATGTTTTGGTACCAATGCTGAAATAAAGAATACCTAAACCTGAGTGTCAGCATCCATTTTTCATACTGGCTCAACAGTACTAGCCTGAGAAAATTTAAACTGTACCATGGAGTTATCCAAATTTAATTTAACTTTCACTTTAAGCAATGTAAATAAATATAAATTTTGACTACATAATCAGAGATAAAATGCATAGCCGTAATTTTTTTTTTAGTATCTAGCTAATTCCTTTTATACAAGAAAATCTACCATCGCAAGCACGTAGCGACTTCAAAAGCCGACAAAGCTTACAAAGAAAAACAACACAGGTAGCAGCATTACCGAGCATTTTTATAAGCCGTCCAAATCCAATAATCAGTCAAAACATGTCAAAATAGCCGACTGAGTTTGCAAAACAATCGATCCCTTGAGAGCAATACGCATATTGACTTGACTAGTGTATTTAACGGTAAGACCCTTCAAAACTATGCGAAAGGGTACTTTGTTAACGGCATTGTTCGAGCCTTAATTTTAAACGGATCAGTGTCAGCTTTGACTTTTGTAGCTCAGTGTTCAATGGAGCAAACTTATTTGATGTTTTTAAAGTTTTTTTGATTGATAGTAATCACGTGTGTCAAAAACATCTAAGTCAGCACGAAAACTCGCTAAATATAGTAAAAGCTGTCAAATCAGAAATCAATTGAAATATCTCTATTGAACACTAGTTGCGCCCTGAAGTTTCACCCGCAGATAAAAAGTATTTTAATTATTTGCTCATCCTACGGGAATATTTCACTTTTCCGAGATAAAATATAGCCTATATGTTAATCCAGTGTATAAGCTGTCTTGGCCAAATTTCATCCAAATCCATTCAGCCGTTTGGACGTGGAGGAGTAACAAACAAACACACATACAAACTTTCGCCTTTATAATATTAGTGTGATAGTTATTTTATTTTATATACATACTAATGTTTCTTTATAAATACGTTCTCCTAAAAAATTGTAAACTGATGTAGGTGGTATTTTAAAATACAATATGAAGAGTAAAGATTTTTCATTGTTAATCAATGATGAATGAACGAGACGAGCTAGTTGTTAACCTGATGTTAAGCAACACGGCTGGCCAATGCCCATGTCAGTTGCAGTGTCAATCGGAACAGTGTAGAGTTTCGCGTGACACTGCACTGCGCACGTCATCCTGAGACATCAGCACAGTCTAGTAATAAGATTACTCGACTATGAGATCAGGTTTCATTTGCCTAGTAATTTCAATAGCTACAGTGCCCTTCAAACCGGAACACAGTAGTGCTTGCATACTACTGCTAATGAAAGAAAGTTAGCCAAACTTATACAGTAAAATCTATATGGTTTTATTTGATATCCTTTAGATGATTGCATAGAGGTACCCAGTTATATTCTTGATTGATTTACATCACAGTTAAAACTAACTTATTTTCAGCATGTTTCCGCAACAACGGAACCAAAAAAAAAGACATAAATTCTTGTCAATATTTCATCATCACTATTATTATTATTTATGCTTACTAGTCCACTGTTGGACATAACCTCTCCCAATATTTTCTTTCATACTGCCTATAAATTGTAAAAATAAAAAAATAAAAGCATGTAAAATATTGATTCGGAATTTAACCTCCTCTGCATTTATTAGCGCCTTTGTTGATTGACTAGAGAAGTGTACAAAATATTATTTTTATAAATAATCAACCTTAAAATATGAATTAATCTTAATTTCAATAGGAACTACATCTTTCCTAAAACTAGTACCTATTTACATAAACCTATCTAAATAATCAATTTAAATGCTAGTATGTAAATTGACGTGGATTAGAATTAAATAATTTGTTTTCAACCATCACTGACATACAATCAATTAAACACGTCTTCATTATAGTTTGCCAATTAGTGAAGTGTAAAAAACATTTATCACATTAAAATAAAATAAATTGTACCTACTTTACTAAATATATTTTAAACTAATCTGACTAAATTTAAATACATTACAACTGTATTTTATGGATTTTTTTTGTACGTGTGTATGTTACTGATATCTTCGTAAGCGGTTGGGCCAATATTAAAGATATGTGCATGCATCCGAGTAGATATCCAGGATGGTTTAAATAGCCCATGTGAAGCTGAGGCGGGTCAGCTCGTTTATAATTATTTCCGTTACATGAAGTATGTGTCAATTAATAGATAAACTATTTACATAATCTATTGTCAAATTTTAGAAACCGCATTTTCATAGGGAGACCTCATGTAGTGCTGCGACAAATGTCCCGCCATCCGTCCCATATTCGGCACTACACTGTTTTGATATGCCGGGTATTCTCCTAAGCTTGGCATTTGTGGTATTTGTTGCCTATTTTCCGTAAACTCTGCCATGTTACCTAATTTAGTAGCAGCTACATCTTCTAAGCAGTACGGATCCGGAGATGCATTGAGCTTTCCATCTTTCTTAGCCTTCATTCTCCGATTTTGGAACCAGATCTTTATCTGCCTCTCTGTCAGGCCCAAAGCGTGCGATACTTCGATTCTTCTTCTTCTCGATAAGTATTTGTTAAAATGAAATTCTTTTTCTAACTCTAGCGTCTGAAATCTCGTGTATGTTTGTCTCGTCCTTTTTGAGCCTTCTTTTCTTTCATCATCTGAAAACCATGAAATATATATATAAGTATAATATCCAACATATAACATCTTAATTTTTAAGTTTGTTTATCAAACCAATTAAGTTTAACCTACTATTGACACTTTTCATCCATGGATAGTATCCTTGCGCCTCAGTTGCAGCGGCCATCTTGTTTTCTGCGTAATCCACACTGTCCCCGCCTGCTCCGACCCTTGTCACTTCCCGACAGCGTTCCGTCGGCTCCTGAGATGACGGTGCGACTTCGCTTTGAACCGCAGCCCCACCCACGGAAACTTCCTTGACTGACGTTCGATCTTCATTTTTGAATTCACCATGAAATTGCAATAGATTACATTCCTTCTCCACTATGATTTCATTATTTTTTTCCCAATCGCTGATCTCCGCCGGATTCATCATCATCCGCTGAAGTATATCTTGTGTTTGCTGTGATTTTTCACCTTTTGCAAAATATGACATCGATTTCTTGGCCTTTGGTTTTATTAGCAAAGCTCTCAAGTTCGGAGAATCATCTACTTCTGGCGTTCTTGATTTCACGTTACTTGTCGTACTTTGTGGAGAGCCGTAACTAGTTTCAGGGATACTGCATTGCCCGGGCGAGTTCATTGATCTAGCATCATCCGAGTATTGTTGAGTCATTGGATTTAATCTCTGATCATACGCATAGTCTCCATATGGCTGTTGTGAATAATAATTCATTTCTCTCCACTTATTTATCATTTCAGCGTTATTAATATGATGGTTCATGTGATTAGTTTGATAGCTTTGCCAATTACCTGGTTCAGTTTTCACAATTGCTCCTTCGGGATTTTGTCCATACATTTTTGTTGGGTGTCCGACATTCGTGGCAGTAGCGTAATCAACATTTTGAGAGTAAAAATTATTATGGTAATTGTAGTAGTTGTTCATGGTTGGATATGGTTTGTGACTATAACTTTTAGAAACACTTTGATTGTTCACTGCAATATTATTGTTCCACATTTCACTAGCACGGTTAGTTGCCGCGACCGAAGACATGACGTTATTAAGACTTAAAGCACTATGAATGGCATAGATTTTTTCACTGGCACTAGACTGCGTGGGCGACGGTGCTCCGTCTCCTAGGTTGACTGCGAAACGAATGCAGTAAGGCATACAAGCGGCACGACCCTAACAAATGTAATACTTTTATGTGACCTAAAAAAAGTTTGGGGTACATTCAACAATAGCGTCGCCATTGTCCCTCTGCGTAGTTGTAAAACTGGATGTCCCGTCCTTTTCTCTTTGTGTTCCGACTCATTCGTTGCTATGAGTTAGAATAGGAGAGGTATAGTTAGAGATTTTTGGGGGATCGTTTGCAAATATTCCGAGGATGTTTACAATGCCAATATTTCCAATATGTTATGTCTGTGTGCGTGTACGCAGGATTGAAGAATTGATTGTTTATATTGGTGTGGGTAGGAGAGGGTGGTATAGATTGATTTTATTTCATTATTGGTTTAGTGTAAAGCCACGTATGTGTGTCACTGTGCTGCATTGGCGATTGCATTTATACAGGATGTTTTAATAGGCTGACGTCGATGGCATAAACACTTACGAAAACTATGAAATAATGGTTACGCAGAAATATTAATTAGGGCGAAATTAAAGAGAACTTGACATCTAAAAGTAAAATGAGCCGCACTGCGGTGTGGTGCTTGAGCAGGTCGGCTCCTAACCCAAAAGTTGCTGGTTCAATTCCCGTGATAGGATAAGTATTTGTGCACAGAAAAACACAAACACTTGTTCTGAGTCTGGATATTGTGGGACGAATGGCCTCGTAATTCCTGGGTCCATTGATACAAGGAATCCTAGTTAGGGTCTATGTTATGGATCTATGTTATATGTAATATATAAATAAGTGCAATAGCTACTACAACAGCTTGACGTAATTTACAATTTAAAAAAGTTACTACTTAATATTTATTTCACTTTTATTTATCACACTATCACACTAATATTATACAGGCGAAAGTTTGTATGTGTGTTTGTGTGTATGTGTGCATGTTTGTTACTCCTTCACGCTCAAACGGCTGAATGGATTTGGATGAAATTCGGTACCAAGATAGCTTATACACTAGATTAACATATAGGCTACATTTATTCTGGAAAAGTGAAATTTGCAAATGAGCAAATATTTAAAATACCTTTTACCCGCGGGTGAAACCGCGGGGCACCACTAGTACTATATATTTGTGAATAACAGCTAAGTATTATCTTACACAGATTTGGGTTTTACTAATATGATCGGTTTTCCATTTTTTTTTAAATTACTTTCTGGGTAATTCTTTAATATCATTTTTTTATGGTTATAATTTTTTGCACAAATTAATCTTTCCTTATTAGCACTATTAAACAGTTACACAAATAAATAACTATTTAATAACTACGCTAAAATAATCACGTTGTATAAGGGCAAGTGCACATAACTCATCTGGCGTAACAGTTCAATCGGGGGACGGTACAATAGCGCTGCGCGAGCGCGTGCGCACACGGAATCATCTCGCTTTAGATAATTAACTGTTTCTGATAAATATCAGTAAAGTCTAATGATTTCTGTAACCACAAAATCAAAGGAAATAAAATATTTACATAAAAATATGAACCGACGCGCAAATTGAGGTGGGTATAATCAGTGGGATTTTTTTAACACACTAAACCTCTCTGAATCAGAATTATTGATATTAAATAGGTAATATTTTTAATACTAAAGTATTCAATCAAACAAAATCACTACAACGAAGAAGCAATCAAATACATGATACGGAATTTTGAAAGAACACACTTTGATCATGCTCATTGATACCTTATGTGCTTGCGGTAAAGTTCAAATTAGCTTTTGGCGCCTAATATGAATAATTCCACGTTTCACGTAAAATCAGTTCATTAGCAAGGAACAAATATTTTTGAAGTAAAACTTCTTCATGCGCGCCTGACTTGGCGAGTAAGCTGGTGTAATGCTAGGCGAACGGAAGTTGAACTTGGTTTACGTAGATCTTCATTGTCAACATAAAAGTGTTAAAAATTTGAATTATTATGTTGGTATGTCCGGTAGAGTGACAATTTACGACGTTAACATTAAACAAAGCAAAAACAAAAGTTATACCGGCCGATAGATGGAGCTAAACTAAAGCAGCCTTATTAATAAACACGAACTAGCTTTAGATTAGTTACACTATCTTTTGTCTTTTTCTCTCCAGCTAAATATTCCGGTAGCAAAAAAGGACAAAAGCTGATGTAACTAACCCGAGACTAATACCCGTTTATTAATAAGGCTGAAGAAGTTTTACTTCAGTCGTCTGGTCTAAAGCACGCTTGTTTTTTGTATGATAAAATCCAATAGATACATACTAAATAGGGTCTGTCTCAATATTGTTGAAGTAGACACCTCTTGTGGAGTAAAATTGATTATATTGATTATTTTGTGTAATTATTTGAATAATCATTATTTGTAAAATTTTAATTTAATTTGTTTGTTTTTTTTTTTTTTGTGAATTTTTACGTAGTTGTATATAATGTATACACTACAACTATATTATATTATGTACTTAAATTGACTTTTTAATTAATGTATGACGTGTAAACATAGTTTATCAATAAATGAGTATTTGAGTATTTAAAAACTGTTATTGGCATCTGCAGCAGAGAGCTGAAAAACGAGCACATTATGCAAAATTGATAAAAATTATATAAACACAATTAAACAGGTCAGCTTAATTTTCATTGTATTTTACCATTTCATTGACAATTAAACGTTTAAAATAACCAATGTTTTTTGGTGTAGATACTGAAAAATATCTCGAAATACAAAATCACGTTTCAAAATAGAAATAGAGTACAAAATATATCTATACTATAAATAAATGCTAGCTCACGCTACGTCCACACTATTGACTGCCCAATAGTAAAGCCCTGCGCACACTTTCTGTGACATCGACATATGCATCTATTGTTAAACACACCTCTGACTAAATCGGGGCTCACATCTGTTGGATAAGCGCACACCCACATAGTGCAGCTATTGTGTACTGAGCTTTACAATAAGATCTACGTTCTGAAATTTAGTCGTAAATGTCATTATCTTTTCTAAGGGAATCACACTTCACAATATTATAATGGCGAAAGTTTGTATGTGTGTATGTTTGTTATTCCTTCACGCTCAAACGGCTGAATGGATTTTGATGAAATTCGGTACCAAGATAGCTTATACACTGGATTAACACATAGGCTACATTTTATCCCGGAAAAGTGATTTTTTCCCGTGGGATGAGCGAATATAATACTTTTTATCCGCGGGTGAAACCGCGGGGCGCAACTAGTCTCTAATGATTTGTAGTATAGTCCATCTAGATTCTAGACATTAAGTAAAATATTTACTGTACTTAGAATAAACATCAAAATTAAAAACATCAGGTGGTAGGGCTTTACTGCAAAGTTTGTCTAGGTAGGTACCACCGCTTTGCCAGTTATTCAGCCGCCAAGCAGTAGTGCGCAAGCACTAATGTGTTCCAGTTTGAAAGGCACTGTATTTAGTGAAATTTCTGGGCAAATCAGACTATGATCTGATCTCACAGTCGAGTTATCTTATTACTAGACTGTGCTGATGTTTCAGGATGGCGTGCGCAGTGCAGTGTCACGTGAAACTTCATATTTTAGAGCTCCAAGTGACACTGCATCTTTTATGGGCGACCGTCTCAATTAACAACATTTTTTCTTGTTATTATTATCCATACATTCATTGGGTGCAAGTGGTAATTAAGGACAGCTTCCGTGGTGTTGTGGTTAAGCAGGTCGGCTTGGACCCCGGAGGTAGGAGGTTCAATTTCCACGACTGGACAAGTATTTGTACATGAAAAAAAGCGCAAATACTTTCTGAGTGTATGTGTTGTAGGATTATGGCTCTCGTAGTCGTTGGGTCCCTAGACACAGGGAATCCTAGTTAGGGTCCTGGATTATATGATAGATGGGCGTTATTATTATTATTATCATTTTAGTTTAACTACATCCCAGTTTAAAGTTTAAAACCAACTACAAATAGAAATATTGGTTTATAAAACCAAACAAATAAACGTTTAATCGTTTGATTAGGCGTGCAGCTGATCACTAAACCAAAGCCACTTTGATATTAAAAAACTTCTATTTCAATTTCACAGTGTATTTTAAAATCAATTTCTATCGAGCTTCATATTTGGTTCTTTATAAATAACCATAACAGCATAAGAAATAATACATTTCTAGAAATAAAATTGATCCCAATTACCTAACGTATACGGTTCATATTTCATTGTATGTGGTGAAAAACACAGAGAACCATTCATTCCTACGTGAGCTCAAAAAGTCTCTAGATGCAGAGTTCTTTAACTCTTATGTCTGATGCAATAAAACTCATTTTAATTGCACCAATTCGGTGGAAATTCTCGTCATAATCATAGCGTGGAGCTGACAATGTGCAACCATTTATCTTGCGAAATCAATCGATGGCTTATTCAGAATTTTGTATTTGGTTTTGCCGCGGGGCTTTTCGGTTGATATTTACTTTGGATCTTTTTCTCTAATTTATGGTTCACGCGAAAAAATGTTGACATCTGTCGCTCTGCATTTGTACTGTAGGCGGAAAAATACAAAGGAGCTTGTAGGTAGCAAAAGTATGCTAAAAATACAAAGGCGCTTGGCAGTGTGCTAATAATTATTATTATTTTAATGTAACACACTATAATTTTTTCTCATAAATTCAGTCTAAAGTTATCAAAACACCTAGCTTGGCAATTAACATCCAAGAAAACATATTTTTAACCCTTTAATTAATTAAAGGAAAACAATTTATAATACTACAATAAAATCGGAAACAACCCCACATTTTATGAAATATTATTTGTTTTAGTATTAGCTATAAACATAAGTTTGAACACCATTCAAAATAATTAGAGAAAAATGTATAAAAAGGTTTCTTGTAAGTACTTTAGTCACCGGGTAAACAATAGTACAGTATAACTTATAATTAAATGAACTTACGTGATGTTCGATCAAAATACAACACAATACAATGCAAAAATTCTTAATTGTACATCAGACATAAAAACAGATATAGATGATGAAACTTAGAGCTATAGTACAATAGGCGAACTTATCGCTAAATGCAATCTCATCCAATGAACCTTTGGATGGAAAGAATTATATTCGAAGAACATAAATATTTTTTAGATTTTGTTTACGGGCAGTGTGCTTTTATTCTTTCAAATAATAACTACAATGAAATAACAACTACAACTAAACACTACTTAATACAAAAAAAATTGGCGTATGTATTGTATAATAGCCGCGATGACCTATAGACAGTCCAAATGCTCTATTTTGTTCTTTTAAACTTGCTAATGTTGGTGGTTGGTCTCTACCTATCTTTACAGCGTCAGCGGGCGGGGAACCCAAATCCTCCAGCCCACTACCATCAACAGGCATCGTACCGAACATACATATTATTATTATTTTTCACACCGCCTACTGTATTCATATCGCTGTCGGCATTCCCTGTAAACTTACAGAGGCGGCTTCTTAAAACACAAACAACATTTTGTTAGTTTATTAGGGGTGCTAAAACAATAAAATATTTTCTTGTTTAATAATACTCTGCAACTCCTTTGAGCGCCCGGTGCCCGGTGTCTTATGTGTGTCATAAAATGGGGTACTTTCTACCTGACTTGGTAACTTTTGCGAATTTTTTGAATCGGGTAAAGGTACCTAACAAACAGGTATGATAGTTATATCTCTTATCGTGGCTACCTTAGAGTGTGTCTTGTTTAAGTGACTCTGATGCTGTTATCGGTTTTGTAAAGATAACAACAGATGGACTGTCGACCTGTTATCGGCATCGGTCCAACTGAAGTAGCATTGATTATAACTTATTTGTCAAGTGGTCAGTATACTTATATTCAATATTTAGTAGTAATTGGTACTAGTATACTTTACAAATCTCTACTATTTTTTTTTAAATATTGCTTCGGCTGAATAGGGTTTCAAAAGCTTGCAAATCGGTAAACGGTTACTTACCATCAGGTGCGATAGTGGTCAAACGCGAGCCTATCAAACAATAACAAAAAAAACGGATTTGAGCGAAATTTGATAAGTAGATAGCTTAGACTGGGAAAAGACATCTACTTGATTCTTATATATGCGGCTGAAGTTAAAAGTCACCGGGTGCAGCTTCCACGTTAAAAAATGTAGATATGCTTACGTGAAAATGAAACTAAGGTTGCGCTCTATATAAATTGCAGTTAAAAAGATCTAAACCTCTCTGCGGCGTGTCCAAGCTCAACTAAAATAGTAAACTTAGTTTTGCTTCATGGTAAGTCAGTTAAATATTATCTCCTTCTATTATTATTTCGTCAACTGTCTGTTGACAGTTAGAGTGGTAAAATTGAAGATTTACGACAAACGGGACTGGAGGCGTACCGTTTAAAAGTTCCAATTGTTTAAAAACATTAAGAAACAATATTAATAACCTAGGTAAGTATTCCTAAATCCTTGCCCTAATTATTTGAGCAAATATATATATATTATAGATTTAATTATTTTTTTTACTTAGCTCAATACATACAAAATATAACCACGGAAAATTTTCACGATCCTCATTCATTGATTTAAAATGTTTTTTTTTTTAAATGGGGCTAAAATTCACTTGACTTAATTTTATACTGAAAACGTACTTACCTAAATGATAGATAATTTTTCATTTGAAAGCCGCAGTCTGGTAACATTACGTATGATGGTACAAGCAGAACCAATGTCAAAATTCACTAGCTTATGATTGATTTGCAAATGTAAGACTGTAGCGAATGATTTAATATTATGTAAACAGTAATAAAAAACTGCTTAGGTAGGTAATCTACCTTTTCTCTATTCGTTGTAAAGTCACGGTAACATCAAACTTTCTTTACGCAAAAAGGAATGCTTCTTACGATAAAAAACACACCATCTTTTGTCCCAATTTTATGGCACAGCCATTCGCAAGGCATCTTGAAGACATGTTTTGAGCGTCCTTGACCGATATTCTTTCAAAATGAAAACAATGGGCGTTTACTGCAATTATTGTATCTTCAAAAAATTCAAAGAGACATCTAACGTCACCGATTACGAAAGAAACAACTTATTGTTTAAAAAAAATCACAAAAACTATTGTAAACTCTATAACTCTTATTGTGTTGCAAACTCTACTGAGAACTTAATCTCTTACTATATGCCCATATTAGTGGCACTATTCCTCGGAACTCTAACGTATACAGCCTTATTAATAAACGGGTAGTAGTCTCGAATTAGTTACTTCAGCTTTTGTCCTTTTTTGCTACTAGAATAATTAGCTGGATCGAAAGAGACAAAAGATGGTGTAACTAGTCTAAAGTTAGTTCGTGTTTATTAATAAGGCTGATAGAGTTTCGCTTGACAGTGCACTGCGCACGTCATCCTGAAATATCAGCACAATCTAGTAATAAGATTACTAGACTAGATCAGGTCATAAAATCTCATTTGCCCAGTAATTTCACTATCTGCAGTGGCCTTCAAAACGGAACACAGCAGTGCTTGCGCACTACTGCTTGTCGGTAGAATAACTGGCAAAGCAGTGGTATCTACACATGAAATTACTCGTACTAATTATCGTACTACATAGCACCTGCCTACGTAGTAAAAGTTATTAAGAGTATTTCGGCATTTTCTCTAGTGACTGATAAGGCCAATGCAGGAGCCTAATCAGGACCACATATTTGGCTTTTGTGGTTAAAGTTCGCTCCCGCAGAAGGAGCGTTTACGCGTAAGCAAGTTTTGAAACACTTATGAGAAATTACGGATTTTAAAATTAAAGTCTTTCAATTGTATCAACATAGCAATAGCCTCTCAGCGCAGCTACAAAAGTGTTTTTTTTCGCTTTTGCACGGAGCCCCCGGTTGTCCAGCTGATCATTAATCAAGACTTCGATCGTGGCTTCCACAATAGGGAATGTTCGCATACGATCCATTACGATAATAATAATTACTCTCCCTATGTTATTTTCGGTCATAGGCAAAAATGGTGCAGATGAGATATTTTATAATCATTGGAATATTTCTTTTTTTTTGTATGTTAGTGAATGATGTGACAATCTAGTCGGTCATCTGATGTTGACGCGGTCGCCCATAACAGAACAGTATCACTCAGAGCCCCAAAATATAAAGTTGCACTGCACTGCGCACATCATCCTGAGACAACTCAGTCGAGTAATCTTATTACCAGATCATTAAGTCTTAATTGCCCAGTAATTTCACTAGCTACAATGCCCTTCAAACCGGAATAGCGCTTGCACACTACTGCTTGGCGGCAGAATAACTGGCAAAGCGATGGTACCTACCTACTTAGAACTTTACAAAAAAGTCCTACCACCTAGCCATATAAATAATATGAATAAAATTATAACAAAACTAAGCATTCATTAATTTTTCATTGTAAATTTCCATTTAGACCATTATTATTTTTTCCTCTATCCAAATTGATCACCAATTAACAAATCAATAAGATCAATGTGGAACTATATCTCGGAACTGCTTCACTATTGTGTGACGTCACCATTTATTTGAGCTTTTAAAAAACCTTTAAATGCGTATAGACATTAATAAGATACTTTTGTTTTTGTTTTGTTGTCTATTTTATACATAACTTGATTTCTTTATTGGAGAATAAAATTAATTGATATCATAGTTTACTAAATTTCAAAGATATAGGTTACATTTACCTATATAAATTTCAACGTAGGTAATTGAAAATACGAAATTTAAAGATACAACATGACTAAAACAACTATAGAATATAAATTATCAGGGAGGTTTTGAATTGTCTACTCTTTGATTTAAATAATATTGTTTTAATTTCAAATATCTAAAACTATTGATAAAACAATTCCAGCAACATAAATCGCAACAGCACAACCGAAGCAGACAGGGTGTGCGTGATTCTAAACAAAACACGGCGGACCTGCTCCAAGAAAAACACTGGACGACTGATTTACGAGACAATATCATTCGAGAAATGTGGCCAGAAATAAAATTTAACGTGGAAATGTGGGATTAACATAGATTTGCATAGAATTGTGTGAATAGTTTCTAAGGATGTTTTCGATTCCAAAGTTTTATTAGTTAATCATTGTCAGCAGGCGATGGTAATATTAAAATTATTTTAATTTTGAACCTCATAAATTACGTCTTCCGCCATATAACGGATATTACAGATACCGAAAAAAAAATGAGTGTGCTCTAAACCACATGACTAAAGTAAAACTTCTTTAGCTCCATCTCTCTTGTTTCTACAGTAATATACAAAACGCAACTATTTCTTTCTTCTCAACTTCCGTTCGCCTCACCAGCTTACCCCCAAGTCAAGCGCGGGTAAAAAATTTAACTTCAAAAAAGCTCTCTACCACCAATTTCTGCAATTTTGCAAGCCAGAGAGTACTAGTAGAGTTTTATGTTCATTGATATATACTTACTTATATTATAAAAAGGGAACATACAGAAACTTAGTAAAACGTTTGGTGGATGCATCAGGTGACCAGAATACTGGCTTTTATTTTGTACAAAAAATAAGCATTGGCATTCAACGTAGTAATACTGCCAGCATAATAGGCATTTTCCCTCCACCAACGGGTTATTAGTTATTATAAGTTTTTTTAGTTTTATCTATTTTAAGTTCTTTTATTATGATAATGAATGATGTGAAGAGCTAGTCTTTCACCTGATGTAAACACCTGGTCTTTTTTAAGTATAGTTTAGCTGTTTAGGTCTAATTTACTTTTTTTCTAATTATGTTTATGAAAGAAGAAGCTGAATAAGTTACTAGGTATTTTTTGTCAAAATAGTTTTCGTAACCAGGAAAACTATTATAAGTAAGTAATTAAATAAACGTGCTTTTTTGTTGCATAATTACGAACTGCGTCAAAAAAACACGGATACATAGTTATGTAGCTGTATCAACAAACACGTTTACTAATAAGATCAAAAATTTTCGTACCATCGCACGCTTAATGTTTTTTTAACAATATAGTAAAACACAAGTGGCACCACTTGCTAAACTTATGAAACATTTCTGGAGTTAAAGGATTTGACGAAGAGTGATGATGAGAAGTCAATTGAAACGTTCTGTTTTCTTTCGCCTTCCCATATCGTGGGTATTTCGTATGGGCGAACAAGGATGGTGTGGAGTAGTCGGTGTTAACAGTTCAATTATTTTACTGTTAAGTATTGTGAACAGAACTTAAACGACAACAATAATTTTGTACGTTATGTTGGATAGTTTTCATGTAAGTGAAATATTTTCTTATGAGAAATAAATATCGTTAACCTCAAACATAAATCGCAAAACAGAAGTCATTATTATTAATTAAGAGAATATGTTGCTAGCTTGTGCTTGGGCACGCTCCTCGCAGAAGGTAACTTAAACACCATGTTTTATTAATAGCTAGCTGACCCGCCCTGGCTTCACACATATAAATTAGTTTTACGCCATAATGCTGTCCAAAGGTAGAGGAAAGTGGAGGGTCTAAAATATGGGAAAAATGAATGGAAAGGCAAAGGGAGGCAGGCACCACTATTGCGATCACATATATTCATCCTAATCCCTATCTTTTTCCCTCTCCTTCGTTTCTACAGGATTCTCTTATAGTGGCTTTATTTTCATTGATGACTATGTTTTATCGCACCGTCGTCGATGACGTCACTGAGACCGGCCGTATTATCTTATACCATAAAGTCGCGTCGATGATTAAATTGAATAATTCGTAATTACCTAAGCAAAGCTTGTACTATGAGAATCTGATAGAACACTTAGATGCTTTTTGTTTGGAAATAAATATGACGGCGGCAACGTCCAGTTATGAACTCTATGCACAGCGATCGAGCACCGTAATTTACCCTGTGGTGGCATTAAATTTATTACAGTGGCAGCACCGGCAACTGTCATGGCGCCCCTACCTGTCTGGCTATATAAAGGGATCGATTGGTGTGCTACGGGGCATTCTTGTTCCAGACACGGCGCGGTGCGGACATGCTGAAGGCCTATAGTCATATATAGGTTGCAACCTACCTACCCACAACACGTTTCTGCCGACAAATACATAGAGTACAATCATAATACCCAGATACAAAACAAACACTTATGTTTATCACACAAACTTTTGTCTTGAGTGAGAATTGAGCCCAAAACCTACTATTCAGAAGGCTGAGCTATAAACCAGTCACCCAAATAAAACCTCTATCTTTCCGTATTAGATAATATTATTGTTACATAGATAAAAATTATAATAATTTATTTTTATGACGTGGAAGTCTCCTCGCCTTTTTCTGTTCTTCTATTCAAGGGCTGCAGTATCGTTGCTCGGTGGCCTATGAAAATGATATCACTGACATAGGAATACACTTAATGTTCTTTTCCTCAACAGTATCTTCATTTAGTTACGTCGAAGGGAAGGTGATCAATCATGGATGGAGACAGCTATATTACAGTTGCGGCAAAGATTTATTAACACGGTACTCTTACTTACACTTACTTTCGAATGTAGTTTTTAATAAATCAAATCAAATCATTTGTTTATTTACAAGAATACGCTAATAATTATCTAAAGTATTAGATTAGATATAGATTTGAAATCTTGCTTAAAGCTGCTGATAATACAGGCACTTTTATGTTGACTTGTTTTCACATATGCTAGTATAGTAAAACGAATTATTTTCATAAAAATACTGGGAATCATTTCGTACAATTAATTTGTTCTATAAAAGTAAGAAAAAAGCATAATTTCTGACAAAGTTGAGTATCCTTTAGTTTGCCAAATTAATATCAAGAATCTTATAGATTAATGCGACACTATGAAATGGTGCAATAATTAAAAAAAATTTGACTCATTTGATCATTTTTCATTATTCGCCATACTCCTAGATTTAGTCATCCACATTCCACACCCTAGTGAAAAATTTACCTGTATAGTATAATATTATTATCATATTAATTAATGATATGTTATTATAATTTATTAAATATTGTTGTCTTATCGAAAATCTGACATGTAAATTGTTTACCAATAAAAATGTATGATTTATGACTACATATAAAGAATTGACCTAATTCAGTGTCAGACCTTTTATAAAGATACTTTTATCATACCATACCACGGTTTTTAGTCTAATTCTCTAATTCCAAAGTTACCTACGTGATTGAAATCATTGTGCTTCTCAAGTGTAGACTGTAACTTTATTACTATAAGTCACAATATGACTTCGTCGTAGCTAAAGTCGCGGATGGTAAGAATTGTATAGCAGACGCCCTAGTTTTTTGGCATCTACACTTAACGGGTTAAGTCAAGCATACGAAGTTCGAATTTCAAACCCATCATCACTCAGGAGAAGAGAGCTGGCAGCTCAACAGCTCCACATTCAGTGCACTTGACTAACGACCTGCCAATCAGTCGCCAGCTTAATTGGAAATCCGTGTTTGCGGTGCCACTCGCCTCCGGAGGCTTTGTTAGCTAAAAATTAAACGGCTGCTTGTTATTGATTTCGGGTGTTTTCGGGTTCGCTGATGTAACGGTCTTAGTTATTCTGTGTATGTATGTTACTCGGTGGCTCTTGAAAAGAAAGGAGGTTGAGGTTGTAACGTTCGAACTGGGAACTGATAGAATAACGAAAACATGATGAGAAAACCATAGTATCTTCACTATTTGGGGGCACAGCAGTGCCATGTCAAGCAAAAAAGTGGCACATACTTTTCTCGAAGCAATTCCGGCCATTTTCGACCTATTACCTATACCTTATAACTGTGTTGTGGATAAAACAAGAAGCCTGAATTTTCAGTAACCAAACAGGTAGTGTATGAACACGGTATATTTCAAATTTTATTTAATTTGAACAAGTAGTTTAAAATTTTTCTTTACCAAGAGCTAAATCTCAGCAAGGTATCTTACGATGTTTTTCTTTAAGTTTAATCTGAAGCCAAACTGCTTTTTAATTACTTTTTTTTTTTTACTTCAAACTTTTCTAGCATTTGATTGTACTCTCACCTGATGGGAAGTGACGATGCAATCGAAGGTGTATCATGCTAGCCTAGTAAATACCTATAACTTTTCAACATATTAATTTTCCAATTTTTTTCTTCCAACTGCTGCTTTACGACGACAAGCAGTTTAGGACCAAAATATTAATGCATTTTAGAATAAAGAATAATATTAAGCAATAGTAAGTTTATGTAACTCATTTACTGAAGTAAAAATAGCCCATTGCTGATTATTTCAAGTACTACTATCTACTACAGTACGTTTTCTTATTATATTTTCTCAAGTATCGCCTACTGAAACAATATTATTGGTGACAAGTGCAAGCATCGTGTATGCTAATTTCAGCCACAACACGAATTGTCGCCGTCAGACTCGCTCACGGAGTAATGTCCTTTAAGCGCTAGCGTTGTGTGGACAAGACGGGTTGCTCGCAAAGATCCGTAAATTCATTCCCAATGAGGTCTATAAAAAGTACAATGAACATTACCACGGTTTTTAGGAGAGGATGATTTTTAAAGGTTTTTTTGGAAGGTCTTGTGGATGTAGAAGACAAAAGATTCTCACGCACGATCGTAACATCTAAGATGTATCTATACAAAAACGCCTAAAAAGTATAATTTAAACGTAAAATAATGTAATATAATACCATTATATCTATGTAAAACCACGGATGCCGTAAAAGATGCCTAAGGAAATATGCAGCAGCATTCTCTTTGGTATATTGATATCTCCTGCGATAACCAGCTGCCCAGCGTGATAAGCGTCCATTCTGACGTTGAATGGGGGAGACCTATGTTTAGCTGTGGATGCAGTCAGGCTGAGGATGTGATCCTTAAAAAAAGGTAAGTTAAAAAGGGTCCTTTTATATTTATGCGCTTGGTTTTTCAGCGTATAATAATTTGCACATCTGACTCTGACACCGTTTTAATTTTTATTCACAGTCGGCCATATCATAAGAGGCCTTTGCCAGGCGGATTAAAAATTACAATATCACTTGCCCCGTTTATATTAAGGCATTGTACTGACTTTTTCAAATACTCTCTTAGATGCTCACTATATTTTCTCTTCACGCTCAAAAACTTTATAATAGTACTTTCCAATTGAACTAATGCTTTACTATTGGTATAGAATACGCATAATGGAATTCTTATCCGCACTATTCGAACACTTGACAGTCTCGCCTTCCTTGTTTGGGGATATTAAAAAATTGTTCCGGCTAGCGTGTCTAATCTTCAACAGCCGGTGTTCCCGCGCTCGCGACTCACCCAAACGTCACAAGGAAAAGTTTAAATATTTGAAAAGAGAATGTGTATTTTTTGGCAGTACATTCAAGTTATTTCCATTAATTACAATTGATTATTAAAGTTGTTGAGCTACATGTTAATACAACGATGCACTTTTTGTTATGTTGAATGATTTATTTAAATACCTGTTTATGAAATTAGAATAGTTTTTCTAATTTCTCATTTCTTAGAATAATAAAACACGCTATTTCTATAATGTACGAAGTACGTAAGTATCGAAAAAGTATTTGCCTATATTGACACTGACGAATTTTTAGGAATAAATGTGTCCCATATTTATTTTTGTCGCAAGTTTAATAATAGTTTATTTTAAAATTAATAGTTCACCGCAATCGTCTCTACCGACATCTATTTAAATTTTCTCAACTCAACTTCCCAGCATTTTTTGAAAGGCGCCATCTCTGAGAAGTGTTAGGAACTGAATGCACCCCCTGGCTTCTAGGGGTTGCAAAAATAAACCTGCGAAGAGGAGCCACTTTCGACTCAAACAGGCGCAATCATGGCGGGTAATACAAAATTCTTAAAAACTTAGTGCATGCATGTGGATAAACCACATGCTTGATTGACATTGACAACTTCACACTAAAGTGTGACTTAAAGACGCTATAGTCTAACTAGACTAAAGCGTGATTTGAGGGTACTTAAATCAAAATATGTTTATGTCATAAAAAGCCCACGATAATAATAGTTTTATCCAAAAATCGTACTTCTTGACATTGACAATTAAAACATAAAAGGTGAATGGCAGAAATGGTAAAATAATAGTTACCACAAAAAAATAGCATAAAACGTATGTGACTTCACATTAGTGAACGTAAAGAACAAGAAACCAAAGATTATAAGAAACTCTAAATTTCTAAGTACATTTCTTCCATTAAAACCCCATGTCTCTCAGACAAGAACCACTTAATCTATGGGACCATCCATAGCCAAGTTAACATTACCACGAGCACACTCCTCGAATTTAAATCACAGCGATGATGTAACAAAGTTTCTGTTCCCACTAAATGGCGAACGTAGCAAACTTTAAGAGTTTTAATACGTTGTAATGTCTCAGATTTGTGGCTGTAATGACAGCTCGTTAAGCCGGCTGAAAACACGTCTTTGAGAATTGTTTTAGAAAAAACTTAGAAAGCGATCGAGTTGTTCGGTGGCTAAGATCGTGAGTATAGGTGAGAACCGTTCGACGCTTATTTGAACTAGGTAGGTAGGTAGTAGTAACCTACTTTTGCATGGTTCATTTTTCAAAACGTTGACTCTAAACATAACAACTTATTTATCTTGTTAAATACTTGGCGGAGAGTTTGAAGATCTGCCTGCTAACTCAACTGATTATAATAACGTAATATCCATGGCTTTATATTCAACAGTGGACGTTTTCAGGCTGATGATGTTGAAAATCCAAAAAATAAAATAAACTTTTGACAAATGAATATAAGCGTTTGAAAGTTGTTGCATGATTGTCCGTTATATTTCTAAAGTAATACAATTTAAAATTGAATAACTTTGTGGTTAATATTGTTAAATATTTAATTATTTAACAAAAATCAACTAATCTGATGATTTAGTGGCAAGGAGACGCTCTCTTTGATGATCATCAATCAGCGCCGCCTACAGTGTGAAAGCTTTGCCTACTTTAACAAGCATTTTATAAAACAGTGTATTTACTATTTCAGTAAATTACGTTTTAATAAAAAAATATAGCGGTTTTGACCGAGTAAAAGAAGTGAGCGAAATTTCTGCTTGAATTCGCGAAATTTGTGTTCATATGTCCGGACTTACGTATTCGTACATAGGTCGTACGAATACGATTTTTTTTTACGAATAACTTTCTACGAATCTTGTAGAAACTTGGCGTACAAGTTCACAGGATTTTATTTACAAGCCAATTTTAATAATATTTGAAAGGGAAATTTTATATCCAATTCCAAACAAGTTTGTCAAATAATTATGAGAAAAATTGGGCAAGAAGCTGTCAAGATATAAGGTCGTAAGGTCTAGGATCGGGAAAACAATTGTTGCAAAAAAGTTCATGCTCGTCAGATGGTTCTATAGCAGCACTACTTTTACCATTAAAAAAAGTTTACTTTTTTTTTTTAAATGGTTAAATGGGCATGCGTTTGACAACAACTCACCTGATGGTAAATGACGAAATTGTCTAAGGTGGAGCACGCTTGCCCATGAGATGTCCTTTCACTCTTGACTTAAAAAGACCCAGGTCACCCAGGAGGAAACACTGTTGTGGGAAGAGATGGAGTGGGTCATGACATCCCATGCAAAAGATAACTAATAATCTATCCATAAATAAAAAATAAATACACCAACGCTGTATCTTCCACCTCTAATCCCTCGACCGGCCGTTTCCCGACAAAAAATATTTTATCTTCAATAATAACCGCATGATAATATTTTATACAATGAATAATGTAACAGGCTATAACACGAAACTAAAATTATGCTAAAACTTCACCCACCTACGCTGATTCTTCACGATTTTCGTCAACTTGCCCGAGTTTTATACAGAATAATAAATTTGCTGTATAACCTCTCCGCATTGTACCTAGACGCTTGGCTTGAATACTAATGAGTCATACAATTTATAAATAATATATTGAACTCTCCGAACACTCATATTATTAACACTATATATTTACTTTGGGTTGCTACCTTAAACTATTTATTTGCAAACCGTAAAAACTTCTATAATGTACTGAAATTACTTAGAAACTTATTAAACTTATTGAAATAGATAAGACGAAAATATAATATCAAAACAAGGAATGCTGGCATCATTACCACGTTGAACGATAATGCTATTTTTGTTCCTAAAATAAGCATAAAAAGTATGAGTACAAAAAGTAATGAAAAAAGAGAAACTGTGTAGGTGGAGACTGACCGGTGACCGGATTAACTTTGTTTTAAAAATTGACGACATTTCATGATCACCACTAGCCTGAAGACTGCTGAACATAGTACTCACTCGTAGAGCGCTACGCCAGACTACATATATTTAGCGATCAAAATACCAGCTATTGTGATGGAAAGTTTTGTGACACGCTTAGGTAAAAATGACTAATGTTACACAACAGACGCGGCTTTTATATAAAGCCAAATACATACAGAGAATACGTAATCAACCACAGAGGTGAGGAATTAAAACCTCTAGAGAGCCAGGCCGGTACACCACAAATCGCTTAGTGTTCGCCCGGTCTAATGGCACGCCAATTAAAAGTTTCCACCGCGCTCCCCCGACGAGGATCGTCTGATCTGTGCTGTAAAACTGAACATCTGAACAGCATAATGTAGTTTATTCGAGCGATTAGCGTTTTGATGTCGTTGCAAGATGGTGAGCAGTTTTAGTAGCAAGTTGGTGGTGTTGAATGCCAGTGGCTAGTTCCAATTGCAAATATTTGAGGACAGAAAAATTGAAAAAAAGTATTTCCTCGTTTAGCGTGAGATATGGACATAAAATACGAAAACTGAATTGAACTGAATGTGGTTGAATGTGGGTGTGAGTGTGAAATGTGTGGGTGAATGTTCGCTATGAACGAGAAAACTGTATTAACTTACAAATAAATATTTAAAAAAGTTAATGAAACAACGCTTTCGTTTGAAAAGCGGGTTCGTAGCAATTAGAAAGCGTAGCACTACGACTGGGTAGTTTTGAACTTCTAATCTAATTGGAGGTACATTACATCTAATTGGGTATACAAGTTAATACCAGAAGTTACTCAGTGTTTTTCCGAGTCTGTACTATTTTAAATTACTTTAGAAACGAGTTTGTTTTACAATTTATTTAAATATAAAAAAAATTGTAATGTATTGTTGATAGCTACCTACTTATTTTCAGTGAGGTATTTTCTTTCTTTCAATAATGATTTATAAATATGTAGAAACTTTATTGGTTTAAGTGTTAGTAAAATTAGTTTATTAAGTTGAATATTGTACTGTTTGTTTCTCCTAAAAATTAATAAAATAAAAATAAAATAAATAAAAAAATATTTGTTATATTATAAATAAGAAATGCCATCATGACCTAGTCTTTCACCTGATTTTAAACGACCATGGCTGCCCATATCAGTTCCATGTCACTAACTCAAAAGTATAGAATTTCGCATGACACTGCACTGTGCAAGTGCGCACGTCGCCCTAAGACATCACTTTGAAATTGAACTTACAATCTCATTATCCCAGTAATTTCAGTAGCTACAGTGCGCTTCTTGCGCACTACTGCGTGGAAGCAAAATAACTGACAAAGCGGTGGTATCTGCCTAGACGAACTTTGCAGTAAAGTCCTATCACCTATTAATGCAATCACTACTGTGTTCCGGTTTGAAGGACACTGTAGCTAGTGAAATTACTGGGTAAATAAGACTTTATGATCTAATTTCACCGTCTAGTAATCTTATTACTAGACTGTGCTGATGTCTCAGGATGATGTGCGCAATACAATATTACGCGAAACTCTTTCCGAATGATACTGCAACTGATATGGGCAGCCGCGCTTAACATTGGGCAAACGACTATCTCGTAATGTCATTCCTTAACATAAAAAACGCAAGATATCTATTACTGCAGGAAGTTTTGAATTAATAATATTGCGAATCGATATCCAAACCGCATGACTATCTGGCCATGAACTAAACGGACGGTAGCTAACAATAATGTACTGGTTTTAGTGGAACAAAGAATAAGAGGATAGTATTATATAAAAGGAATGAGAAGAGAGAGGAGAGAGGTTCATTAATTCATCTATGTGGTACATATGCTATTATATACGTAAGTATATACTTTATTTTTACCTTGTTATCTCTGGTCAACATCGTCACTTGTAAAGAAGTCATATCTTTGTTTATGTACGAGTATTATAAGTTGTAGCCATATTAGTTACAGGTAGTTACTATTGGAGCCTTACATAATAACTTGACAATGCTTAATTTTTTTTTGTCTCGTTTTCGCTCGTGACTTTCACGTTTTTTTTTTTTTTTTTTTTTATGTTAAGGATTGTCGTGACGAGCTAACCGTTCGCCTGATGTTAAACGACACGGCTGCCCATATCAGCTGCAGTGTCACTCGGAACTCTAAAGTGTAGAGCTTTGCGTGACACTGCACTGCGCACGTCATCCAGAGACATCAGCACAATCTAGTAATAAGATTACTAAACTGTGAGATCAGATCATAAAGTCTCATTTGCCCAGTAATTTCACTAGCTACAGTGCCCTTCAAACCGGAACACAGCAGTGTTTGCACACTACTGCTTGGCGGCAGAATAACTGGCAAAGCGGTGGTACCTACCTAGACGAACTTTGCAGAAAAGTCCTACCACCTAGTCAAGGTATATTACTATATACCGGCTGTTGGTGTACTGTTGGTAACTTCATATTTCTGGTGGATACAAGAAGGATGATAATGATGATGAAGTTATGATAAAAAATATTTCACAGTTTATTTAGTACGAGCTTCTGCCCGCAGCTTCGCCCGCGTCGTGGCCTATGGAAAAATATTTCAACCACCCATTTCACCCTCTTAATGTTGGAATTTTGAAAAATTTTTTTTCTTAGCGGATGCCTACGTCATAACATTTACCTGCATGCCAAATTTCAGTCGGATCCGTCCATGTTTGGGCTGTGCGTTGATAGATCAATATGTCAGTCAGTCAATCACCTTTGAGTTATATATATAGATATTGTTTTTAAAGTTAACTTGGTGCAAGCGTACCCAACATGCTGGTGGCATTGCCCAGTTTGCACTGGCTATAAGGTTTGCGCGGCTAGTATATAGTCCAAATGCTATTAGTTAGTCGTAGCTAGTAGTATTTAGTAGTAGATAGTTAGTATTATTGTAAAAGTTAGTTTAAAGAATAAAGGCACTTAATCGTCCAACTAAACTTAGAGTTTACTCTGATTAGAGAATAACCCCGTGTTGGCGACTATCAAGCGGTTTTGCCCGACTTTAAAAAGGGAGAGTCACATTTTATTGTAAATTGTTCAAGGCAATGCGTGGGGTGCGTGCTGAGGTGGGGGGCAGGTACCTACCCACCTTCAAAATAGTCAGTCGTCGTTTGCACCACCTACACGACGCGCATTGCGGCGTTCTTGCGTTGCTGGTTTCTCGTACGTTTGTTAAACTCATGTAGCTTAAATTATCAAATACTGAACGTTCATTGGCTGCCTCTTCATCGGCTATCTTTGACCAATAACCATGCAATATGTGTTACGTTCACACGAGTTTGACAAACGTACGAGTGACCGGGGGTAAATACCTAGGTTGACTACCGCCTGAGCTTTTACCTTGTTCCAAGTCATCCCACTGAAAGCGTGGCCGCAAAACGGTTCGTTTCCACACCTCATTGCGATCAGGCAGTGGCATTACAAATCGCCATTATTATAAGACATCACTGTAATGGACACCGCGCAATTATAACAACAGGCTTTAGTGATATCGCAAAAACAGCACAAAAATTATTACTATAATGAGTATAATTCCTTATTGTAATAATTTGTTGGTAAACGGAAAAAAATCCCAGGGCTTAGCGCGCGTGACGAAGTTCTTGGAATTAAAAGGCTTGCTCTGCCCACATTCAATCATTTTATACCTTATTTATACTTCGATAGAGATGGCAAAATAAACGTAATTATATCTATTTTATATTCTAGGTTATCAAAGTATGAAAAACTATCTGTGTATTTCATCAAAGGATGGGAATACAAAATAAATTTTCCTTAATTAAAATAACTGAAGCGATAAGGTTATTTAGTAATATAAAGAACTTTTAAAAGTTGTATAATGTCTGTTAAATTTTGCACCGTTTTTCAAGAATAAGTATACATATTATTATAATTTTATTATGTTATTCATCGACATCCATACTAATAATACTAAATTGGTTCTTTTGAATATTATTATGATAATGCTTATTTTTCATGAATTTTTATTAAGACATAATAAGCTTTTGGTATAAAAATTGAAATTACATTACGGTTTAATATCTTTATTACTCCGTTTAAAATACGAAACTTAGGATGTAAAACAACACGCAAAGCCACATAATAAAGACTTTTTGTTTAAAGACCAAACAGATCACACATTGCACTTTTACAGTGCAAATTGCAGTTGTATACAATTGTAGTTGTAAGTTGTATACAGATTGCACTTTTACAATACAAATTGAGATTAATCACTTAATATTAAGTTCGGTGTCAAATATTATATAGCATTAAGTTAAATATGTTAGTTTAAAGAAAAATAATTGTTTATTTTATATTACTACTGGTGCAAGTTATTACAGTTGATTCTACATACATACGTTATTATGATATTCAATTAGTGTTTTAATTTAATGTGGTGTTTATTCATTTGTGTGGGTTATTTAGAGTCTGGAGTTAAAATGACAAAAGAAAACACAATCAAACGCTTCAAATTACCTAAGCACTTTCTATTTGATACGCAACTATGGTACGTAATATACTAAATAGGTATATATACAACACACGTATTTATATAAAGCCTGATTCACATGGTAGACTTTATATCTAAAGTGATGTGTTCGACCTCAAATTACGGTAAAAGTTGATGCTAATGACTTTTAGGTAACGACCATTGGCTCCCACTAATGATCTGACGGACCGGCCTACTTTTTTACCGACAATCCGTTTCGGTAATTTATGTATTTTTTACCACTCAACTACCGCTTTGCGTGTCAAAACATTGGATTAGGGATATGAGTGTAGAAATGAGGAAATGATGTTGCCGCTGAGACTTTCAAGTGTCTACCTATATTATAAAAAAAAAAACTGTTGGGAAAGTAAATAGAAGTCACATCATCAGCTGTTGAAGTAGTAGGCCTCCCCATAAGAAGGGGGGAGGAGGGAATTGCTACAATGTAATTAGTGCTACTGTAATCATAAAGAGCAGACCATGAATTTCATGCACATCAAAAACACGTGATTTTCCGGAGGGACTCGACTAAGGATAGAAAAAAAAGAAACATTGTCTTTATGATTACAATGCCAGTTTATATCACGATTGCGCCTTGTTTTTGAAATCTGTACAGAGAATAGCTATTCAACTCGACTGACCTGACCTGACCATAGTCTTTGATAATATTCTACGGATTATTTATAAGTCGCTTAGATCTTATAAAAAATAGAGAAGAAGGTCAGAAACTTTACAAAATTCTTGCCGTGAAAAAGAGAGAGAGCAATACGTGTCTTGAATGGCAAGAAGATTGCGACGCACGGCTAGTTTTCGACTAAGCAATGCAAGTTTTGTCTCATTTACCCTCTTTTAATTATATGTACAGGCAATGCATAGTTATAAAAAATATTGTACAGAACCATTCAAGTTTCTTACGTCAAGTCAACGCCCAAGCTACCTCAGCAGCGGGGATAGAAACGATTGTTTCAACGTCGTTCGAATTGGACACGCATGCTGTTTGATTTGTCACTGTCACCCGCCACTACTACCTTTCTAATATTGTAATGGCAACGAACACTTATTAGTACAAGGCAATGGTCAATATTAAATATTCATTTCGTCGTGTAACTACGATTTAGGTCTTATCTATCGGCATTACTTTATTGTCAATACAATAAAGTAATGCCAAGCAATCTTGACACTTTTAAAAATGATCGAACGTAACTGAATATATTGGAATGTCCTGGCCATTTTACTGCTTCAGCTGAACAAAAAGATGAAAAAATAGAAATAAAAAGATGGAAATGGTATTTTTTGAGCGTTTATAAATTCTTTGAACTTGATTGATTCCAGAATTTTCAATTTTGACATAATTATATCAGGAAATGAAATACTCTTACCGTATACAACTTATTCTCTAGATTTTGCTTCTTCATCTAAAAATACATGTAGAGCTGTCGAAGACCTAGGAAGGTAGGTAGCGTACATTCGCGCAACCTGTGCGAAAATCTCGTGTGAAATTATGCCTAATGTTTCAAGAGTAAACACATCACAAAAAGCAGTAATGCTATCTACTAGGAGGCAAATTTTATTATAATAACGCCTAATGCTACATCTCGCTACGACGATGATTTCATTTCCTCGTAATTTGTTTCTTGCGGAGTTTGAACCTTTAGTTGAGTTTAAGACCTAACACTCAACGCCCATTTACTCTTTAAGCCAACTCTCTCTTAGGTGCTTATATTATGTCATAGAATACGCGAGGTATGCTAAAACAGAAGGTTTAAGCACATTGTAATACTTATAAACAAAGGGAACTCTTGCAGAAAAACTTACCTAACCAATTAAAAGTTTTTCGATCATTATATTCATTTTATTATAATCTTTGGGCTAGAAAAAATCGTCATCGTCTTATAGGACCATTCCTCGTAGGTATCCATCAGCTGAACGTAGATATCTCCAAGTGTGGGGCCCCGTTCTTTTAACTGAGCGTAATGTATCCTACATTAAATTTCTCTAAACGTGGTCTAAAAACTGCAAAAAGAACTGGTCTATTCAAATTTTCAGTGCTGCTACTCTCTATAAGAGATTTGATGAGTCTACTGTAAATTTAGTTTGATAGTCCTTATTCCATTAGAGTCACTTTAAAATGCTTTGACGCACAATAACGCACCTGTCTGTTAGCTTTTCATTGATTGTAGTTTAGTCAAAATAGCAAGTCGCCCGCGCCTTCATATAAAAGAGAGATTTACATAAGCTTAGATCAGATCTGTATCTGTATTACTCTGTGATCACGTCAACATGCGAGCCCTCTGCGAGCTCAACTCCTATACATCAACGCTTACCCACGCCCTGATGAGAAGATGATTACCGTCATTTGCGACGCACCAAGACGTCTATGTCTCGTGTTTTTTCACTGAGCTCAGGTATCACCCGAGTACGAAATTACAAGTAATTTATCGCGAGCGACGCTGTTTTCAGAGTGTATTTTTAAAGCATGAATGTTTGATAATCTTTGATGGGGCGATTGTGTAAGCACTGTTGTGATGTTGACATCAATTATTATGAAGAATCCAATGTTTTTAAATAAATTTGCTTTTTTGCTTAACCTTTTCAGTATTATCAAAGTTTTTGTAAATACAACTACCTGCTAGAGTCCAACCACATTGTTGCTGTCTCTTTGATCTCCGTAGCTTGATACATTTTTAATGGCAGCCTTACATTATACAAGCGTTATATCCCGCATGGCTTTACCAACTGTTTATTTTACCTTTATTTCGATTCCGACACGCCGATTTCGTGGTTTTATACTATACTGCATTTACCATAATGACCATTGCAAGGTAAAATTTGTTCATTCAAAAATGATGCTTATAAAATGCGACAAACAGTTGATTTTTCTTTTGTACAAACATATTAACGATATTTTAATTGAGTCGATCCTGACGTAGAGTAATGATTGGATGCTACATCGATTTATTTCGAGTTCTCGTTTGTGATTGGCGGTCGCGATAAGTTTGTATCTACCAGTTAATGTTTTTATAATAGCTGGATACAGATTTTCATGGTATGTTTTAGGTAAGCTGTGTCAGATAACTTGGTATAGATTTATTTTTACGGGACCAAAACATTGTCAGCTAATTGCTTTGAAATTACATGTTATGAATTTTTTAAGCAAAATTTTATATTGTCTAGTTCTATATTTTTTAGATAGGGCATCAGTAAATTCATCTACAATTACTTGAATAGTACAAGACCACAGCACGGTGTCTTGTTTGACCTTAATCCCCGGAGATTCGACCAGATTCGACCCTAATGAGCCTTCCCTGATAAATGGGAGTCCGAGACCCGCCCTCTATCGGTGATCAGCGAACTATTTTAACTTTGTACCCAGTGTTGTTTAGATATATAAGTAAACTACATTATCAGTAATTTCATTTTTTTTATTTGAAATTATTGTCTGATGTTTCATAATTTCTGATCAAGTCGAGATTTCACATGAACTTGGCTAAATAAGACTAGTTTAGAAATACCATCGAAAGCCCAATGGCCTATGGTAATACTTCAAAAAAGGTTTAATAATAATCAGTGTAACTGGATTTCATCAATCTTACATTTGGCTGAAGTATAGATGCCTAATTAAATTTTAAAACAAAAAGTGGCATTTATTATAATAATAATATCAATAATGCCCAACGATCATATATAGAGATCTTGGATCCTAACTAGGGTTCCCTGTGTCTAGGGACCCAAGAACTACGAGGACCATGGTCCCACAACAGCCAGACTCAGAACAAGTATTTGAGCTTTTTTTCTGTTTGTCGCGGGAATCGAACCCGCTGCCTCCGGGTTATGAGCCGAGCTGCTCAACCACCACATCACAGAGGCTGTGAGGAGCATATTCATGAATGAACAATCACTGAAATTCTGCAAAATTTTGTGTGCAATTAATTTCTCACATCGTCAAACATCAAACAAAGTCCCAAAATTCAAAGTTAAATTGCCAGCATCCGTTAGCACGTGAGATGCCGCGAAAATCTTAATTAACAGATAGGAGAAGTCATCCGTCTTCCCGCTATATGATAAGAGAGTTCGCTACTCAGGTATGATACTGTGAAAGACAGTGATTAAGATTCTGTGAGTTGTCAGAACTGCTATGAATTTATATCTGGCCCGTTAGCTCAGTTGATACCCCTGCCTTCTGAACTGCAGGTTGTGGGTTCGATGCCCACCCAGGACAAACATTAGTGTGATAAACATCGATGTTTGTTCTGTGTCTGGGTGTTATATTGTATTCTATGTATGTATTTACAAACAAAAAGCAAATAAGTATTCTATCAGTTATCTGGTTCCCATAGTACAAGCTTTGCTTAGTTTGGGGCTAGATGGCACTGTGTGAAATATCCACACATATTTATTAATTTATATCAATGTTTGGTGACTTTTTTTGAAGTGAAAACTTCTTTAAGCCTTGAGCGCTCTTTAAGTGAACAAAACTGAACTGGAAAGGTTTGGATTATAATTTATTGAATTAAACGTTTTGTGTTTTTTAAATAAGAAACTTTCTAACATAGGTTAAACAATCCTTTAAAGATGTATAATTTGTAGTAGTATCACGGTCATGATTCCAATCTTTTAAATTTATTACATTGTAATGTATTGACATTAATATTTGCAACATACTGTGTATTTTTGATAACTTATTTTGTAGGGAGCTTAGTCACTGACTAAAGCGTAGCATTGTACGCTAGGGTGATGATGGAAAATTGATTCGAAGATATTTGAATAGTTTCATTTTAGAATACTTAGCTTACTGATAATTTTTAACAAAACATTTTATAATATGTTTTACACCAATTTAAGTTATTATGATCCGTGTCACAGAGTAATGTTCCGTTGTGAATCAATGCCCAAGGTTAAATTGTGAATTAAATCTCACACCAATTGGCATCTGAGACTCTTTCCGTATTACATACGAGGCTATGACTCAAATGAGAAGAAAAAAGAGCTATCTCTCTCATTTTATGAAGAACTCATTTTATTACTAAATTTAGAATTGTGGATGCTGTTTATTGTAGATGTTTTCTTTTTTCTTGACTTCTTAGATTTTATATTCTCATACAGTTTTACCAAACTTACTTTGGAACTCAGTTATGAGGATCTCGAATCTAGAGTTTAATTAAGCACACATCATGATGCAATAAAAGAGGAGACAAAAATATTGTTGTCCCATTGATGAAAAACGACAATAGAGAAATTACCAATAAATTTGGTATTCCTTGTCATCATACTGAAAAACAGCGTAATATCGGAGACAAAGAAAAATGTATTAGAAAAATCATGTACACACCAGTTCCGGTATTAAAAATCTAATTACAACCAAAATAAAAAAAACCAATACAAAAAATTCAATATCAAAACCATCCTCTTAAAAATAAATTCATAAAAAATTAACAAAAACATATATTTATAGGCAATGAAAAATTGTAAGAATAACATTACGCGCCAAAATCAGGCGAGTTACATTAGGGCTGGCACTATAATTAAACATCAATACCGTTACAAAAAGTAAATAAACAGGGTGTGTGAGGGGTGTGTGGTGGTGAGGAGAGGGGGGTTTCGACTATGACTAATGTGGGCCGATTCGTCAGTGTCACTCGCGGACTGGGGCGCTTTCCACCAGGGTCGTAGTCTCGGAGTTGGTTATCCTTCGGTATTACATTGGTGTACGAGTTTGTGTAGCGTGTAAATTGGTTTGTATATTATACATAATATTTGAGTATGGATAGAGATTGCCTAATGGATTAAACAGCTTTTTATAATATACAGCCTCTCTGGTGTGGTGCTTGAGCAGGTCGGCTCATAACCCGGATACGGCGTGTTAGATTCCCGTGGCAGGACAAATATTTAGGCGCACAGAAATAAAAAACGCAAACACTTGTTCTGTGTCTGGGTTTTGTGGGACCATGGTCCTCGTGGTTCCTGGATCCCTAAATATAGGGAGTCCTAGTTAGGGTCCAAGATCTATATGTATGTGATCGCGTATAATAGATAAGTTTGTTGATTGAAAATATGATAAAATTTCCGTAATATCAGTAAGTGCTTATGAGTGGTACTTTTGGACACCCAAAAAGAACGAAAAATAAATAATTGGTTCTTATACAGATTTGTATTTACCCATTTATTTTTTTAGGGAACTTTCCGACTGCAAAGGTTTTAAACAATCGACAAACTAGATTTACAAATTTTTGAAGGAACTCGAATAAAATTAATTATTTAGTTAAGTGTTTTAAGACGTTTTTCTATATCCATTCAATTTAGCTTATAGCTTCTGCCTGCGGCTTCGTCCGCGTGGCCTATAGAAAACGAAGAAGATTTTTTTATATTGTAGATAATTCAACCACCCATTTTACTCTCTTAGGGGTGGAATTTCGAAAAACCCTTTCTTAGTGGATACTTACACTTTACAATGAAAACACCCTCCAAATTTCAAGTCTCTAGGACCAGCGGTTTAAGCTGTGAGTTGATACTAGTATATTAAGTCAGTCCAGACTTTAAATTTTATATGTATAGAAAAATTACCGATCTATGATAAAAAAAAAAACAAAAGCCGTTCTATTTGCTGTGTTACATATTAATTACTGCTTATTTATTTGATGTTTTTACAGTCGTACTTGCTACAAAAAGTACATCTCTGTAATCTTCCAGAGTCTTTTGAAATTGGTTTCCGCGGGACGGCCACAGATACTCCAAGAGTCACATGATGCGTCACCCCATCTCTTGGGCATACCGCGGGCACAATTAGATAAACACAAAAAAATCCGGACTAAACTAGATTGCTTTAGGGAAGAGCTAAGGGTTAAAAACGAATGGTAATAAGAATTGCATGTCAAAATCAATTTTGAACATAATATCTCAGAGATTTTTTAGTAAATATAGAAAACTAATCAAAACTTTTTTTGGTTTTTTAAAATCTATCCTTGGAACAAGCCAATAAGTAATAACGCCCAACGGTTGCATACTAGAATGGACATCCTGGACCCAAAATAGGATTCCCTGTGTCTAGGGATCCAGGAACTACGTGGACCAATGGTCTCACAAACACCCAGATAAAGAACAAGTATTTGCGCTTTCTTTCTGTGCGCCCAAATATTTGTTCTGCCGCGGGAATCGAACCCATCGCCTCCGGGTTATGAGCTGACTTGCTGAACCACCACAACACACAAGCTGTCAAAAGGTATAATAAACCAATCGGCTTTTTTATCAAAACCGTAGAGACCCTAGTGAATTTTTTACAGCAAAATTATGGGTATTTTCAAATCTCATGATACCAAACAAATTCTCACGTTGTTCAACTTATGGACGTATCGAAGGATGACCTCTATGTTTTATCACCATTAGATCAAACTTAAATCGTTACGACACATTATTATACCCTATTTGGTATTCCGCATAAAACCATTTGCAGAATCTTTATTTAAATAATATATAAATCTATGTTTCATCAAATTAATTAGACAGAAAATGTATCACCAAAACCTTAGGTATTGTTTAAAATTTGTGTATTGAATAAACATGCACACAATGAGATAAATAATTAAATTAATTAGTAACGTAGCGCAAATACGGCAAGTTTTAATTCAAAGCCCATTCAAAGAAAACTAGGCCGATCAAAAATCGACCAACAAAACATTCTATTAAGTCTCATTTTTCATTGGGGAAATAATTTCGGAAGCTTACAAAATGAGATTTTGAGTGGACAAGCATTAATGGACTTTAGCAAGCAAATTTTAAAGACTGATATTGCGTAATTTAGCTTTGGCAGAAGTTTTTGGAATCTGATCAGTGTCGAAAACTGAAAATTGAATCGAGTTTGTATAGAAGTAAGGATCACTTTTGTAAAAGGAAATAAGGGATTTTCCTTCCCCGCTTCCCGCCTCAGACCCCCAGACAAATGACGTAGCATTTGTCCAAATGATGGCGCGGGCGGCGAAGAGAATGAATTTAAATTATCATTCAGTGTTACCAACATATATACACAGCAGAAGTATCCTAATTCGAGTATATGTGGGTGCGCATTTTTTGTATGCTAAAAATAGCAAACAAATTACTCGATATTAAGGGGATTAAATTAATAATTATACTAAAGCTAGACCAAGGCAAATAAGTTATCATTACTCAACAATATTCCATTGTACATTTTTTGTGGATTTAAATAGTAAAAATATTATGCCATTATAAGCGTGACGATGACGTATCTAAGTAGCTTAAGAATGTTTCTTGCCAAAATTTTGTCATCGTACAATGTTGCAATGTAAAATAACCTAATAAGCTTATTTTATATATAGAATATTGCCCAATAATTTCACTAGCTACTTCAAAACAAAACAGAGTGCTTGGCGGCAGAATAACTGGCAAAGCGATGGTACCTACCAAGACGAACTTTGCAAATCCTTCCACCTATATTTTATTACGCAAGGAAACCCTGAGCATAGCCCATAGCTCGATGCTCAATTTTGACCTGCTTAGTTTAATGAGTTCAACAGTAAGACACCACAATAAGTCACCACTGACACTAGTTTTATTGGTTAGTGATGTACTTGCAATTTCGTTGATGTCAGATGTGTGTTTTACTAGGTGGTAGGACTTTTCTGCAAAGTTCGTCTAGGTAGGTACCACCGCTTTGCCAGTTATTCTGCCGCCAAGCAGTAGTGCGCAAGCACTACTGTGTTCCGGTTTGAAAGGCACTGTAGCTAGTGAAATTACTGGGCAAATGAGACTTTATGACCTAATCTCACAGTTTTGTAATCTTATTACCAGACTGTGATGTCTCAGAATGACATGCGCAGTGCAGTGTCACGCGAAACTATAATTTAGTGTTTCAAGTGTCACTGCAACTGATATGGGCAGTCGTGTCACTTAACATCAGGCGAGCGGCTTGCTCGTCATGTCATTTCGTAACATAAAAAAAAAAAAAAAAAAAAAAAAAAAAAAGATACTTGTTTTCAAAAGCTTATAAACATCCATCTTTTATTTAGTTAGTATGTTAGTATAGTTACAGAACTAACTAACACTTAACGTAAAAATACTATTATAAAATGTTTGGCAGAAAGACTGCACCTGACTGCAACATATCGACGCTGGGTGGCTATTGCTACCTAGCTATTTTTTAATTTTTAATTTTTATTTTATTTAGTTGTTTTTATTTCTATGTCTACACTACATACATATTTAATGACTTTATTTATTGTATTGTGATTTTTAGGCGTACTATGGATCTCGTGTCTGCAATAAAGAATTACTATTATTATTATTATTATTATTAACTATTTTTGCAACGTAAGAAGGATTGCTTCGGTTTACATACGTACGACAGAGTAATATTTTATAGTGTTTAACAAAAATATTCATAACCCAAGGAAATTACTTACGTTAATAATTATACATGGACAATGAAGAGAATAGCCGTTTTTTATTATGTTTAGGTTTGTATATAACTATTTGAAACTTCATTCTATACGATTATTTTTTAAACACATACATATAGGCAAGGTCTTTGGACGCAAAAGGAAATTGAGTAATGTGAGTGTCACAGATGGCATCACGGTGGATTGATAACGGGAATGAATCGTACGTTTCCATTGTGTGCCTTGGAGCCGCAATACAGTAAGGCGTGGGTAGAAAGTATTTTAAGTTTTTTCCCTTTAACTGCAAGGGCGTTTAGAACAATAATCTGGGGACGAAAAGATTCACGTATTATGTCGATAACATATGGATATAATTATATCGTCTAAATAATGTCTATTGAAACTTTCACCGGCTTCGTAAGTCGTAACACATTAGAAATTGCATACAATTTTTTTAACGGTGTTATATGTGGGCTATATTTGTCAAGTCAAGTCATAGTCCAAGTCATCAATTTAAGTCATAGTCTAGTCATAATCCTAGTAAAGTGGTGGCAACTTTACCAGAAGCTTTGTAGTTGTAAGTATGTCGTTTTGGAAACATCACGAAAAGAAACGTTTCACCATCATTATACAACTTTCTCACACTCATGCCTGTAATCCAGCACTTAACTAACAAAATGCCACCAATTTTATGCACTAACACTGAAAATGAAACAAGTTTTGGGAAATAATACGATGCGGTGACGCGATCTTTTTCGTTTTCGCGCCAAAACCCCTATTTCTATATTAGATAGCCAATTTAGTTACATATTATAAGAGAGCAGCAAAAATACATAAAACAGTCGGTAAGGTACTGTAGATTTTACATCGACGTGGTTAAGGTTAAAGTTCATGTGTAGAAATTGTAAGGTTTCAAATAAATACATTTAAACACATTCAACACTAACGAACTCCCCATATCTCACAGAGTAAGTGAGAATAATATTTACTCCGAACATCAAAGATATTTTTATCTCCAGCCAGTACGATCGGAGTGCGTAGACAAATGACCAACGAGATGAAAGAACAAGTTTCCCAACTACGTATGTAACAGAACTAACAGAAAACAATCCGTGTGATGTGTAGAGAAAAAAAAAACAATAGGGTTCGTGATGAAGACGTAGCCATTGTGAACAACGAGCGGGTCATAATTCACGGCTTTGTCTGCCTTCAGTGCTCGATTAATACTAGATATCTCCATTTGAACACACGGAATAGTGTGATGAAACCTTTTTGATTCGATGTTAACAACGACGTGTGGGTTGGTGTATGAAATATCGCGTACTTTCTAGTACCTACTTTTTGGGTTGCGATATGTCTGTGACAATGTTGTAAGACTGAAACGGAGTGCCTGAATAAATGTTCTTAAAAATGTGTTGGGATCACAAAGTTGTTTACATGTTTACATTTTTTCTAACCAATAACAGTACCTATTCTGTTTATAATTGGTGAAAATATCGATGAACAAAAAAATCACAGATAAACAAAGAATCTTCTTCTTTTTGGAAGTCGGTTAAAATAGCCTAACTTTTTAAGTTAAAATATCAATCATTGAAAAAACTATATGTGTAACAAACAATTATAAAGCAAATAGTTAAGTTATAATCTATTAATAATACAACTGGTTAACTAAAAAAAACAATATCTCAATCCATAACAGTCAAAGATCACAAACAATATACGCAAAATTTCTTTCCCAGCGTGATTACCATACTTACCTACTTTAGAAAGCAAGCGACATTATGCAAATAAACGAAATTGAATTACCGGAGTTAAATGTCGTATAAGATAAAAACGACGTAGCAATCTACAACCCAATGAGGAGACGGCATATTAACATATTCAGACCCCTATTGAATATTTATATTATGTAGGATGCTCCCTGACAACTGGCCTGGCTCTTTATTCAACCTTGTAGCGCTAATGGAACTCTCTATCTTTCCCCTGTACGCGTCAAAACAAAAACAAAAAAAAACTAGATTAGCGGTCCACATTTTGAGATTACCAAAACGCTTAGATTGTTACATAGAATTAATAAACAAACGACGGTCCCTATAGAACCACATAATGAACAAAACAAACTTAGGACGCAAGAACTTATATTTTTGCTCCGATCAACCATCACAGCAGAGATTACCAAAACGCTTAGATTGTTACATAGAATTAATAAACAAACGACGGTCGCTATAGAACCACATAATGAAAAAAACAAACTTAGGACGCAAGAACTTATATTTTTGCTCCGATCAACCGTCATAGCAGAGATCACCAGCACGCTTAGATTGTTACATAGAATTAATAAACAAACGACTATCGCTATAGAAACACATATAAGGGACCAAACAACCTTAGGACGCAAGAACTTATTTTTGCTCCGATCAACCGTCACAGCAGAGACCACCAGCACGCTTAGATTGTTACATAGAATTGATAAAACAAATGACTATCGCCATAGAAACACATATACCTAAGGGACCAAACAACCTTAGGATGCAAGAACTTATTTTTGCTCCGATCAATCGTCATTCAACTACACTTTATGAATCAGAAGCCAAAAGATGTTAAAGTTCAAATTAAGCAAACAGAATTAAAAGAAAAATATGATCGCATCTACTAGGTTTTAGTAATTAAGGTATTTTTAAATTTTACTGTATTTATTTTTCAAGATATTAATTGGATTCGATTAAGTATGCAAGTAATTAAGGCTTTTCGCTGAACACCATTCCATCGAAGCTCGCGCCTGCAACGCGTTTAAATGGGCATTCAATTAAATTTCAAGCCTGCCATATATGGCAACTTATTAAAAGCCCATCCAATCGGTTACAGCCTAAAGGTCTTCTGACTTGAAAAGGTTCAGGTATATTCCAGTTGGAGCTGTGAGTTAAGATTCTCATAAGAGAAACGTAACAATCAGAATATAAATGTAAGGGATTATATTAACAAACATTTTTTTTTTGTTTTGTTCCACACTTCTGTGTATTTAGCCAGTGTCAAGTAATTGATAATTTCTCAAGTTAATTATTATTATTATATATATGTGTGTGTGTCAAGTCAAGTCACAGTCCAAGTCATCACGTAAAATCATAGTCTAGTCTAGTCAAGTCATACTCCTAGTAAAGTGGTGGCAACTTCACTAGAAACTTCTATGTAGTTTTGGAAACAAAACGATAAGAAACGTTTCACCATTATTATACATGGAAAATAATACAATGCGGTGACGCGATCTTTTTCGTTTTCCCGCCAAAACTCTTAAAAAATAATTATTTAATTATTAACATAGCCCGTGTGTTGTAATAAACGGAAAAAATATTGATTTCAAAATATTCAATAAAGTATTACAATAATTGTGACACTTAGTTAAAAGATTATTACTGAAGTAAATCTTCTTTATGCACGCTTGACTTGGGGGTAAGCTGGTGAGGTGAACGGAGAAAGAAAGATTTACGTTTCGTATGTTCCCTGTAGGAGCAAGAGAGATGGAGCTAAAGAAGTTTTACTTCAGTCGTGCAGTCTAAAGCACACTCGTTTTTTATTCAATGTTTCCGTATTATGGCGTTTTCAATAAAGAATTTTATCAATCTTTTGATTTATTTCTACATAAGTTAGAGTGAAATTGTTATCAGAAATTAATAAAATGTATACTTAAAATCTTTCTACACAATTTGACGCGACGATTCTCGTTGCATCGATCTTTGTGATGTGATACTACCGTTGTAAACCTGCAGAAAAATTGTTGTATTTTATCGCATAATAACAAAATACATATCATCTAATAAATAAATTTCTATGTATCTATTTTTGTGCGTTACCTAAATAGGTTCACTCGTGACTCGTGAGCAAAGAATCCGGATTGGTATCAAAAATTCTAACATCTCCGGGACTAAGAACGTAAAAATAACATACACACTGATCTGTAAGCTATATTGTAGTGCTAAATTAAATTTTTTGAACTGTATTAAAATCGTGAATTAAAAAAAACGACTGAAGTATAACTTCTTTAGTTTACCTCTATCTATCGGCTGGTATAACTTTGTTTAATGTTAATTTCTTGACAATTGTTAATTGTTGTTTTACGGGACATACCAACATAATAATACAAATCTAAATACATATAACTCAAAGGTGACTGACTGACTGACTGACTGACATAGTGATCTATCAACGCACAGCCCAAACCACTGGACGAATCGGGCTGAAATTTGGCATGCAGGTAGATGTTATGACGTAAGCATCCGCTAAGAAAAGATTTTTCGAAATTCCACCCTTAAAAGGGTGAAATGGGTGGTTGAATTATTTTCCCATAGGCCACGCCGCGGGCGAAGCTGCGGGCAGAAGCTCGTTTGAAATAATGTTTAACTTTGTTATGTGGATAATGGAAATCTCAATGGAGATCTACGTTAACCTACAACATTCAACTTCCATTTGCCTCGTCACACATTCACCAGCTTACCACTCCCCAAGTTAAGCGTGCGTAAAGAAGTTTACCTCAAAAAGCAATAAACTAAAATATTTTTGCAGCAAAATAAAACGGCCCGATCCCGGATTTTTTGCTCGTGAGTATATAAATAGGTACCTTTCGAAGTAAATTGAAGGGTTGAGAATAAAAAGGGTTTAATTGTCAAATTGATAGTTTCGAGAAAATTGACTTTAAACTTCAACGGCTTCATTTTAATGTAGAGTGCTTATAAGGTAATAGAAAAGGTTTATGTAAGTTTCAGTTGCTTGAAATGTATTTTTTTTAAATACTAAATATAGTACTAATTCATACAATTACTGTAAAAATATAATATAATAAGATAAATATAATAATGTTTTTATGCTAAGCGAACTGTGTTCCTGTGACAGATAATCCGTATTTAGACTCAAAATCTCGAGATTTAGCCTCAATTCGGTATTTTGAGAATGTGTAATTGTAGATAATTTCACGCTGAATTCAACGATACCCATAAGTCATTTTGTGAAAAAAAATCAGTTACAGCCTTTTTGTTCTCACCCCTTCAATTGTCATCAATTCATTTAATTTTTTTACTTGTAATAACTATAAACGAAATAAACTCACCAACTTTGTGAAACGGCTGCACGGAGCCAAGTGAAACGTGCCTTTTGTCACAGTGAACTCGGACGCAGCGGATTAACTTCCTGCCTGAGGCAGCCATCGCTATGAACCTGTAGTAAAGCATTTTTATTTTAACATCATTATTTTCTTTACAATACTCATTATTCTAAATTAAATGAGATTACCGTTACCTACTTTCTGAAAATTGAGTTTTATAAATGCAGTTTTTTTTTGTTTTGGTTTTGGCTCCACACTTTTGTGTATTTAGCCAGTGTCAAGTATTATAATATACCTATGTATAATAATATGTGTGGACATCTCACACAGCACCATCTAGCCCCAAACTAAGCAAAGCTTGTGCTATGGAAACCAGATAACTGATACAATACTTAGATAGTTTTTGTTTGTAAATACATACATATAATACAATATAACACCCAGACACAGAACAAACACCACATCGCACAATTGTTTGTCCTGGGTGGGAATCGAACCCACAACCCACAGTTCGGAAGGCAGGGTTACTACCAACTGAGCTATCGGGCCAGTCAATGTATGTTGTATGTGTCAAGTCAAGTCACAGTCCAAGTCATCAAGTCAAGTCATAGTCTAGTCTATTCAAGTCATACTCCTAATAAAGTGGTGGCAACTTTACCAGAAGCTTCTATGGAGTTTTGGAAACAACACGAAAAGAAACGTTTCACCATCATTATACTACTTTCCCACACTCAATCCTGTAATCCAGTACTTAAAGAATAAAATGCCACCAATTTTATACACTAACACTGAAAATAACACAAGTTTTGGAAAATAATACAATGCGGTGACACGATCTTTTTCGTTTTCCCGCCAAAACTCCATAAATGCAGTTATTATGTACTGAATTATAAAGTTTTAAAACAGTGTTACTAAACACTGTTTTAAATCTTTATAATTAGGGTTATTATACTAATAATAAAAGACTATTAAAAATATCATTTAATCATAAATAGGTGGTAGGCACTAATGCTATCATGATAAAAGGCAACCCTAAAGTTCATCTCATCATAATGTACACAAAAATATATATACAAGTTGACCCGCCCCGGCTTTGCACGGGTGATTTAGTAAAACGTGGTTGAACAGGATAAAAAGTATGTCCGTCTCCTGGTTCTAAGCTTCTTCCCCACAAATTTTCAGCCAAATCAGAGCCGTTCTTGAGTTTTAAATACTGTAACTAACACGACTTTCATTTATATATATACTCAAAAACGGCTCCGATTTGGCTGAAAATTTGTGGAAAAGAAGAATATATAACTATTACAATATAATAATATTCCTATTATTATAATATAATAGTTATATCTTCTTCTTTTACACAAATTTTCAGCCAAATTATAATATAATAGTATAATATTATACCTACCTAGTTATATACCTATATATTCGGTAGCAAACGAAATACTATTTTAGTTTGAAAACTATCGTGAGTATGACACATTTTGTAAGATAAATAACGGCTAAAACTCACGAAACCTGGTCGGAGTAATTTCAACTTTTAATTGACGTTAGTTTAAGCCGTTATTTATCTTACAAAACGAAATACTTATTGTAATTAAATTAAAATACAACTCATGCATAAACAAGCAAGTATTTGTCCGTTTGTCCCGGATTAAAATTCAAATATTCTGACAAGTCAATCTAGTGTCCCGGGCGGTCTCTGGCCCCGCGCGGACTGCGAACCGTCCTGTAACATAGTAAACGTGTGAATAACAGACAATTTGACACTTGGTTCCCATTCTCGGAGTAACGGGGCGCCACCATCGGTCATATCGCCATTTATAGCATCAGGCTTGTGGTCATAATCTGATAATACTACTAATAAAGTACTACTACTACTACTACTGATAGTACTTACTTTCATGATCTGAAACAAAAATAGCCTTTCTAGAAAAGATTATGTCACATGCACCGCATTAAAACCTGCCCGACGACGTTTTAAAGGTTAGTAAATATTAATAATATAAGCCCATTAAAAAAAAAACATAAATTCGTATTTTTTTAGAGTACATTCATTAAAATACCCCTTTATAGTAATAAAAAACGTAAAGTCGAATAATTTAGAAAAAATATTGTGATTCTTAAAAACATCTCATCTTTGTAGTGGTATTAAATAATCGATACGGAATCCAAAACCGAAAACTTTAAATTTGCATAAGCAGTACTTCAGTTTTCAAAAACTAACTAACAATTACCTAAACATTGAGTAAAAAAGAATAATAAAACCCACTTTGTTCCTCCACTGAGTTTATAATATATTATACCAATAGGTGTTGTGTGTGGTTTTTGCATATACTACAATTATAAAGCACATGCAGTGCATTTGCATACGTTCCTACACCGACGAACCTCTGACTGCCGGATTAATATACTAATCTGGAGCTATCTCAAGGAATTAATATTAATCTTGATTTATGCTACGCAAAACAATTACTACTCTATACGTTGATAAACTCAATTAAAATCTTCAAGAATGAATGAAGACTTGATTAATAGAAATCAAAATTAGTCGAAATTAGCTTACCTAACGAGCCCAACGGATATACGTTAATAAATGCAACAAAAAGAAATTTGAATTACATAAAAGAACCACTTTATTAACAAAAATTAAAACGTCAAAATCAAACACAAAAGACGCCATATTTGGTCGGCAGGCACGTAGTGGTACACGCACCGCTAACAGAAAATAAGGGACACACAGAAAGACAGGAAGGGCATGTGCAAGCGAGAAAGCAGTAAAACATGGTTTAGCGAAAGCGAGAGGAGAGTAGTGACGCGATGATTGAACGCGGCACAAGAAAAATGATCACCCGTCAAGCGGCGACTGAGAGAAACTACCCCTAGCGGGCGAGACAAGGAGAGATATAGTGTAACTTAAGGTGTAGAAAAGGGATGGGGCGAACCAAAATAGGGGTGACGTACAGTGATGGATTATGCTTTTCTCTCTAAAGAAGGGAGGGGCTCACAGGTCGTTATGGAAAAAGCTGAGGGTAGTGGGGACCGACATGTGTCGGAGACTGACGAAACCGATGGTGCCCTTAATAATTGATTCCCGTATGAATCAAAATTTTCATATATTCATTAGTAACGTGAATACAAGAATGTTAACGCAAATATACCACCGAAATATCTGTATACATTGGTATCAAAGAATTTTATTCTTTGGATTTTTTTACTTTTGACTTTGACATTGAAATGTCTAATTAATGATTCACAGAATAAAATTCCGAAAAAATGTAGTAAGTGAATGCGAATTATTACCAGTAAAACTAAAACACTTCAGTTTATGCTTCACGTAAGGCACTATTATTTCACGAATGCTGTAAGAATGCTTCAATAATACGTGCTAATGCATTCGTAGATTTCCCCACTCGGTCAGCAATCACCTCAATCCCCCCGAATTAAAACCTTCACGAGGGGCTCCCGAAATGCCACTGACAGAAATGCCTTTGTCCACTTCAAAGGGCGTTTATTGTTTTATGCCTTTGTTGTGTTAAAATTTAAATCCTTAATTATTCATAGGATTGTTTTGGCCGACAATATTTTCACAATAGGCCCGGCTTTTGCGAGGGAGGTAATCGGTTTGATTAATAAATTGTCAAGTTTGAATCCAGAGCTCACGAGCGTAGTTAGGACGGGGGAATAATAAGCCAATACCAATTTAAAAAATATCCTGAATTTTTGTTACGTAAATATTTTATGAACGGAAGACTTACTCATGTGCAATTTTGTGAATCAATTCAAACTGGATTAGATTTATATCGCCTTCTGCTCCTGCCCCCTTCAAAAGGTCCTGAGTACTTCCATACTGGGCTAGAATATAAATTGTTACCACAGATATTTCATTCCATTATTACGGTGAGATCCCGCTTCATTGTTTTACGAAATGTCATCTCTCATCCTGTCACCTGATTGTTTCTATTCGCAGGTTTCAATGGATATCTTCTAGTTTACGTTTCAAATTCGTGGCTGAATAATACATAATTTATTGTCTGTTGGAATTCCAAAATGAGAGAATTACATAATCATTTTAGTTTTACCTTATCTGAGATTAAAATCACATCCTTTTATGGGCTGTAGAAATAAATGCAAAGATAAACCGCATTACTTATCTTTTAATACCATTTAAATTTTTAAAGCATTAAAATTTAAGTGGGGTTACATTACAATCTGCCACTGTTCGCTCAAACAAATTAATTTAGACAAGAGGAAGATGTAAAAACTTCGAAACAGCAATTACGTTTTATTGTACACCATTAAATTAATCATCGGCGAAATAAATTTTTCATTTGAACAAATCGCCGAGTGGTGTTACAGATGTATTTTGGAGTTGATTGATTACTCTACTGCGTAGATCGAGAAATTTCCTGTATTATTACTACGTAAGTATACATAGATAAAAGTTAAATCTTATTTACAGAAGTGTATGTCGAATAAAATCATGTAAAATTGACGACAATATTTTAGTTTTTGAATAAAGTATAACAAGGAAACAAAATGCTTTTATGACAAACTGTTTCTCCAATTACTTCATACCTTTTAAGATTTTACAGTGACAAAAAATTTAAAACATCGCCAATAGTGTTTTAGCGTCAAGAAGACGCATTATTCATAACAATATTCACGTGTCAAGAGCGTGAAAAATACAGTAAACGCATTGCATAATTGATTTACCGCTCATTGTTCAGGAGTCGAGCACAGCCAGCTCATTACTGATTCAAGAGAGCAAATTATGCTACCTAATTACAACTGAATGAGCTAAGACAAAACAGTATTTATGTTCTGCGATTTATCAAACAATGCCCCGATGTTTCGGTCAGAAAAGAACACTGCCAAAGAAAGAACTTTAAAAATCGAGCTTAGAATATAAATGATAATACTGGACTACGTAAATATGTTAGACGAAGCACCTGTGCCTGTAACACAGCATCGCTCACGTGGTTCAACAAAACAAAAGACTGCGCTCATAAATATAAAGAAACAATTGACTTTTATACATTTACCAATGTTTCCACTCGTGATACCAATGTTTTTAATAAATTTTTATGATTTAATCCACGCGTGTAAGTACTTTAAATATTTAAGTTGTCAGACGTCAATTAAACGAAATTGACTTATTTGGTTCAATTAAAGCAACGCCTCTAAACGGGAAGTAACTCCTCCACCAGTAGTTTCATAATCTTTATTTCTGGGAATACATCAATCTTAACGTTTTGATTGGTTTAAAAATAGTTTACTCCACTCTATTTTCAAGAGTGACAATATTTAATGACACAAACTTCGCCGCCGCCACGATCCATTATACATGAGCGTGCGATTATTTTGATGGATTCCATGAGAATATAAGCATCAGCACTCCCCTAAAATCTCGAAATCGAACAAAGGGAATACGTGAGACTCCCTTCGAGGCTAATGCTTCACCCCACTGAGGAAGGAGATGTAGAGAAAAATGCGTATTTATAGCAAATACTCGTACTCAAACAGACCTACATTGTGTACGAGTCAAATAAATGAGCCTCATTTTTCGTGATGTCAAAAAAATCTGAATGGAAAAGAAAACGCGCCGGCGAAAAAACCGGCAGGCTGCGGGGTTTTTATTTCGTTTTTAATGTAATACTGATGTGGCGTGCTGGCCCACGAAAAAGTTTCAATACCATTCTAATAGAGAACTTTTCCAGCTCGTTGCTAGGGGCAACGAATGTTGTTGATATAGACTTCACATTAGAGAAAATTTTATTTTCCGCATTTTGGTTTTTGTAAATATCTTTTTAATTAATATATCTTATACAAAGTCAATCGGCATATCATTAATTCAGCAAACCTATGGACCTCCTTCTATTACAACAAAAGTGTATCTAATTTCGCTTTACTGGTGACCTGTTTTGAACCGAAAGTCCACGTTTGCAGTAAATGTGTGTGATTTTGATTTTGTTGCTGATTGCGATAATTCTGATACTGATTCACATAAAGATGTCGCTCTCAACCGATAAGAACGAAGATATTTGTCGTGTGGGCGTGCGCATTCCGCCGTTTTGGCCTGAAAAGCCGGCCATTTGGTTCGCGCAGATCGAGGGCCAATTCGCGATATCGAACATTACTACGGACAATACGAAGTTTTTCTACGTTATCGGCCAACTAGACCCGCAGTATGCTTCTGAGGTGGAAGATATAATCATCAACCCGCCCGACACCAACAGGTATGAAAAATTGAAGTCGGAACTTATCAAACGACTGTCCGCGTCACGAGAAAAGAAGGTCAAGCAATTACTTATGCACGCAGAACTTGGAGACCGTAAGCCATCTCAGTTTCTAAGACATTTGCAACATTTGGCTGGACCTGGAGTTCCCGAAGATTTTCTACGTACTATATGGACCAGTCGCCTACCAAGTAGCACGCAAACGATAATCGCTTCGCAGATGATGTCTTCACTGGAAGCGCTCGCAGATCTCGCTGACCGCATCCATGACGTTGTTTCGCCTACAGCGCACGTAGCATCAACATCAAGTGTCATGCCAGGAAGCTCTTTAGACGCCATGAACCAACAGATTGCTGAACTTACCAAACAAGTGCAAGCTCTAACTGCGCAGGTGAACCGGCATTCACGTGCACCGAATCGTTCAAACAAGAAAACGCGCGGTCGTTCTAGCTCCACACGATCACAGTCGAACTATAGAAAATTTCCTGTGTGCTGGTATCATAGTAAGTTCGGCAATGAAGCAAGTAAGTGCGTAAAACCATGCGACTACCATGCGGGAAACGCGAACAGCAGTCGGTAATGGCGACGACCGATTGCCAAACTTCCGGTCGCCTATTTGTCACGGACGGCGCTACGAAGATGCAGTTTCTCATCGATACTGGCAGTGACGTATGTGTCTTCCCCCGATCGGCACTCAAGGAACGTCGTGAGAAAACAAATTATGAGCTGTGTGCGGCAAACGGTACACCCATTTCTACTTACGGCTACGCTCATTTAGTGCTGAACCTAGGCTTGCGCCGTGACTTCACTTGGCGATTCATCGTAGCGGACGTTACAAAGGCCATAATAGGTGTAGATTTTTTATCATTTTACAACCTCATCGTGGATTGTCGAAATCAACGTTTAATCGACAACACCACAAGCCTTACGTCCCCAGCTTCACCTGCACAGTCAACTGGGAACATTTCATCGGTAAAAGTTATTTCTGGAAATTCCGTATATCATAACATACTAAGCGAATACCCTGAGATTACTCGACCTTCCGGTGTCCACCGTGTTCCGAAGCATAATACCATGCATCATATACAAACTACTGCAGGGCCGCCAATAAGCAGCACACCACGAAGACTAGCACCGGATAAATTAAAAATCGCAAAAGACGAATTTGCAGATATGTTGAGGAACGGAACAGCCAGACCTTCAAAGTCACCATGGTCATCACCACTTCATCTTGCGCCTAAAAAAGATAACGGCTGGCGTCCATGCGGTGACTACAGAATGCTCAACGCTAGAACCGTACCAGACAGCTATCCCATTCGGCACATACATGACTTTGCACATTGTCTCTCCGGCTGTCAAGTATACTCGGTTATTGATCTCGTAAAAGCGTATAATCAAATTCCTGTCTGCCCTGATGATATTCCAAAGACCGCAATCACGACGCCGTTTGGTTTATACGAATTTCCGTTCATGACGTTCGGACTACGTAATGCCAGTCAAACGTTTCAACGATTTGTGGACGAGATGCTTAGGGGCCTTGAGGAGTTCTGCTTCCCGTTTCTGGACGATTTTTTGATCTTCTCACCTGATCAGGAATCACACAAGAAGCACCTTCATCTGCTCTTCAACAGACTCAAGGAATACGGCATGGTAATCAACACGAACAAGTGCATATTCGGTGTATCAGAGGTAACGTTTTTAGGACACAGCATCTCAGCAGCTGGCACTAAGCCGTTACCATCGAAGGTAGAAGCAGTTGCGAATTACCCTCCACCGAAAACCGTTAGAGAACTGCGAAGATTCCTAGGAATGGTGAACTTTTACAGAAGGTTTATTCCTGACGCAGCGCGGCATCAAGCGCCTCTGAATGCACTGCTCACAGGATCAGTTAAAGGTTCACATCCCGTGCATTTATCAGAAGAAGCTACTAAAGCATTCATCACCTGCAAGGAAAGTCTCTGCCAAGCAGCACTACTCGCTCATCCAGACTGCCAAGCGAAGCTCGCTATAGTCACCGATGCTTCAGACACAGCAATGGGCGCAGCTTTACAACAGCATAAAGACGGCATGTGGGAACCTTTAGCATTTTTCTCTCGAAAGTTTTCACCATGTCAACAGAAATACTCGCCTTACGATAGGGAACTTCTCGCCATCTACGAAGCAATAAAATACTTTCGTCACATGGTGGAGGCGAGAGACTTTATTATTTACACTGACCATAAGCCCATAACTTTCGCATTTCATTCACGAAAAGAAAAGTGCTCACCAAGACAGTTCAGACATCTGGATTTTATTTCACAGTTTTCTACAGATATCAGGCATATTTCAGGAAAGGATAACGTTGTGGCTGACAGTTTATCACGCATCGAAGAGATTACTCAGCCCATCGATCTATCCAAGCTTGCTCAAGCACAAAGCACAGATCCTGAACTAGAACAACTTTTGGATAGCGATACTTCTCTGCGCTTGACAAAAATCAAACTGCCTGGATCTCACACAGAAATCTATTGTGACAAGAGCAGCAATGTGGCCAGACCTTATGTGACCAAAGACATGCGACGGCAAGTGTTCGAAAACTTGCATTCTTTTAGCCACCCTGGCATAAATGCGACGACTAAACTGATATCGGAACGCTATGTATGGCCTAGTATGCGAAAAGATTGTAGAGAGTGGACTCGTTCCTGCCTAGCATGCCAACGATCAAAAATAACACGTCATGTCTCATCTCCATTAGCATCATTCAGCTTACCTCGAGCCAGATTCATGAAAATCCACATAGATTTGATCGGACCTTTACCTCTCTCACAGGGGTATCGTTACTGTCTCACATGTGTAGATCGCTTCACACGATGGCCCGAAGCTATACCATTACAGGAGATAACAGCTGAAACAGTGGCAAAAGCTTTAGTTCACGGATGGATATCCAGATTCGGCTGCCCTGAAGATATCGTCACTGATCGTGGTCGACAGTTTGAATCAGAACTTTTTAAGCATCTGTCCCACATCATCGGATTTCAACGCAGACGAACTACAGCCTACCATCCAGCATGCAATGGACTTGTCGAAAGATTCCACAGACAGCTTAAAGCCGCTATTACATGTCATGCGACCAGCAGCTGGCTTGAAACACTTCCACTTGTACTACTGGGAATCCGGGCGGCATTTAAGGAAGACTTACAAGCGACTCCAGCTGAACTCGTATATGGAGAGACACTACGACTCCCAGGTGACATTTTTTGTCAATCGGCTGATGGTACAGAGGACTTGACAGTATACACTGAAAGACTGCGCACATTCGCCAAAAATTTGTTGCCATTACCAACTTCTCACCATGGGAATAACCGCTCCATATTCATTTTCAAAGATTTAGCAACAGCATCCCACGTCTTTCTAAGAGATGACACCTCGCACCCATCTTTTCAAGCAGCTTATACAGGCCCACATGAGGTGATAAAACGAGGGGATAAAGTTTTCAAGCTCCGCATAAAAGGCAAAGAAGTCACTGTCTCAGTGGACCGCATTAAACCTGCCTACATACTTCGTGAGTTGGACCATTCTCCCGTCGTGGCAGCACCCGAGACCCGAGACGCTCCAGTGACCACCACTCGATCAGGCCGAACAGTGCGTTTTCCAGAATATTATCGCCCGTAGGACGGTCTCTGGAGGGGGGTGATGTGGCGTGCTGGCCCACGAAAAAGTTTCAATACCATTCTAATAGAGAACTTTTCCAGCTCGTTGCTAGGGGCAACGAATGTTGTTGATATAGACTTCACATTAGAGAAAATTTTATTTTCCGCATTTTGGTTTTTGTAAATATCTTTTTAATTAATATATCTTATACAAAGTCAATCGGCATATCATTAATTCAGCAAACCTATGGACCTCCTTCTATTACAACAAAAGTGTATCGAACTTCGCTTTACTGATTTGGGATGTTTCAGATTAATTGCGTCTTACCTGAGGTGGCGGCAAGGGTGACGCGGCTGAAAGAGTTCTCGCGACGCTGATCGATCGCTGACTGCGGATTGAAAGGAGCGACGTGAAAGGTAATTATTCATCCGGCGACTAGAATAGAGCACTTTTGTACCTTTATCTCGGGCTTTTTTCAAGAGTTTTGCACGAAATTTGCAAGTAAATGGATAGAGTTGACACGGTGATTTGTTCAGTGGACGCGTTCGACTTCCCATGAATTCAATTTGCGATGCGTTATTGAATTGGTAATCTCATGTTCTCAGAACAGATGCCGTAAGCTTAAGTTTGTCATGAGGATTTTAACAATTTGATGAGCAGTTCTATTAAAATCTGTGAACTCTTTAATAACATATTCAAATTATTCAGTCCTCCAACCAAATCGTGCTTAAAAATATCCATCGCACGTGTTCAAACGGGTTTACAGGTCAGACACCTTTAATCGTAAGATATCGAGTTATAGTGTCAAATGATCAACCAATAATTTTTTTGAACTCAATATTTCAGTTACGAGAAACAAAGCCAAAAGAGACTACTATTCTATTCATCCGTGCAAAATGTGCAAGAATAACAAGACGGGATGCAAAAAATGTGCATGCAAATCTCACAATAGGCGCCACAAAACCCGGAAGATTTCACAATGCCGCACAAAGAAGTAGAAGCACATGTGATCCTGACCTGGTTTCACTACCAAGGCCCATTGTGATCTTTGTTTCAACGTCCTTTATGATTTATGTGACATTTTTGACGTTTTATGACGCACGCCTCATTTGAATAGTCTTCGTGTGTCCTGCACATTTCGAAGCTCGCCCACAGCGATTGTTTCAAAAAACTAAACGCATAGCCACAGGTCTTTTACATCATAATGAACATTTGGTTACCAGATTAAGTCTCTATGAAGCGAGACTACGTGTGTAAACAAATCGACAAAATGTCTCATTACATACTGTATCCGAGTATATTGTAATAAAATTTACATGACAATATGATGCAGGATTTTGAAAACACGAGCGTAATTTAAAGCGAAAATTACGTAACCGAAAGCCGATCATTATGGTTGGTATCCGTATCACAAAAAAGTATGCAATATCAAAATGAAGACTTCAAGACGGTCGATGTTTTTATAAAATTACAGGCAGCTAGGCGGCGAAAACTGGCAAATTATAGTCTTGTACACCACAGACATCAGCTGCGGTTGTGTTTACGGTCCAAGCGATGGATATCGCAATGATTGCGACTATTGTAGCGACCCATTATGGTGACTATACTCATAGGATCTGTCGCAAAATGAAACCATACTAGCTATACAACCAGTGACTTGTAGCTTTCAATTGTTTATTTAGTTCACTATAGCAACGACTTCGTTTTCCATATCCCTTTTTGTTTGCGCTAAAATTTAACGAAACGTTTTGTTTGGAAATTAGTAATTTTACCATCTTGTGTAGAAAACGGATACAATTTTATAATTTCGTCATTTAAATAGGCGTATTTTGCAAAGTTACATAGGTGAACCAAAAACTAAGATTTCCAATCGATGGAGACAGAAAAAAACTAGGCGTTGGTCATTAAAATACTGCTATTATTATAACTTAAAATAGCTTATCAAGAGCATCTTGGGCCATGCTTATTAGTAGCGTTCCGTAGATGCGCAGGTAGCTTTAATTATTTGCTAAAACATTTCTATCTATACATAATATTTTAAAAGTTGATTAAAATGATAAGTTCGATTAGAAATTACAGGAGGGGTCTCACTTGCAAGTTACTTTAACTTAACGACGCCTATATTTCGGAAGTGGTAACCTAAACCATATAACCTATATAAAATAAAAATGGTGTCGAACATCTTACCTTCATTCAATTCTTTCAATTTAATAAATATTTTATAACTTTCTCACAAAGTAAAAAAATTAATACATGTAGGTACTATTAATCTTAATAATATTTTCTGTCCTTCAGTCTAATTCTCTCATCTCGTTGATTAAGACGTGTACATATAAAATACTTTCACAAAAAAAAGAAGTTACATTTTACCGTCTCTCGCATCAACCGCAAAGTTCCACAGAAACATGTAGGCATTTGTGACCGAAAACCATCGACGAAATCGGCCAATTTACGAACTATATTTTTAAAACTGGAAGCTGTATTTAATACAGCAGTTTCATTAATTTCTTTTGTTTATTTTTATTTTGCAATCGTGACTCTGGTCTCTTTTTTTGGAAGTTCAAACTCACCTTTTGCCGCTAAAATGTTGATCTATTTTTTTCTTCTTTATTTTGGTAATTTCATTAGTATACAGTTCTTTGGCTGTTGTGATGTTTAAAATTACTTGCTCGGTTTAAGATATTACTAGCTTCAAGTTTTAAGTACTTACCTCTATATCTGGCCTCAAAATTCTATTGATCTTCCTACACTTTTTTTAAGGCGATCTTTAAAACAGAACTTCCTTTTTCTTGCTTCTGTGCACGTGATGTTTGTTTCTTTATTTATTTCCCAAAACATTTGAACCTTAACGGTCGGGTTTTGTGATCCCAAAACATCTCAATACTCAAGTAACGAGTTGGCCATTAATATAGGGATGTATCGCCAGATAACTTTATTTTGGTAGCCGACTACTTTGTATGCCGTCCTTACCGTCCGTCATTACCCATCTACCAACCTTCCTTGACATTTTAAGCGTCCCAGTTTCAACCTTATTTATTTAGCAATAACGGGCTTGAGAGTAGTAAAGTTTTCTTGGCAATCTTAGCCCTCTCGCTTTTATCTTATTGGTCAACCATTACTTCTAAATTTAAACTCTTCATTATAATGCTGTAGTGAGAAAAGTCGCGATAAAAGACAGGTACGGGAATAATACGTAGTTAATGAAATTTTGGTGGATTTGGGCTGAAGATGGTAACATTATAATGGGATATATTATTAAACATCTTATGCATGCTCATAAAAAATTTCGAATTTTCTAATACTAAAAAAGACAATCTGTAAAATTCGCCTATTTATAGAAAACTGAAATATTTATACTTACGTAGAGTAAGGTAAGGTATAGAGTAAGTAAAATTGTAGAGTCAACGACGAGTTAATCTTTGTACAAAAGATGATAGAGGTAATTTAAACCTTATTTTCTGATGATATTACTTGTAATCCATACTTTATTTAATCTTCACAATAAGTGTAATTTGTAAAAGGCTATTACTTAGGGCCAGGGTTAGGATATGGTCAGGGCACGACTGACCTTTATTATTTCCTTCGTTGAGTTAATTTCATGGTCTTTCTTTAAATTTTCTATTTAATATAGTTATGTTCAACTCACTCTTTACTAACAATTTACTCTTTTCTCTATTTCGTACTCGTTTGAAGTAAATAAAGAATTGTTACTCGAGTTTTCCAAAATGTTTAACATTTCCGAACAACCGACATTTAATTAAAACTCAACAATCGATAGTTTTCACCGCGCAAACCGAAATCGATTACCAGCAATCGATACCCACCCGAGAGGAGGTTGGGGGGAGTCGGGCACGGTTGTCTCTGCAACCGGCGTTGACTAATCGAGGCGCGTCCGCGCGGAATAAGACTGATTGCACCGGAGCTCGCCTATGCCTGCCGCCCGCCACCGCCTGCTATGTGGTTCCCCGGCGCCCTCCTACCTACCGACATTATTTAAGAAATCAGCTCGCTCAACCGGCAACAAAGGGAGTTTTTACCAACGCAAAGTGTGTTTTACAAAAACATATTTATTAAACTAACTATACGATTACAAGTTATGTTTTATTTATAATTGTGCGGTAATTATAAAAATAAATGATGGATAAAATTTTAATTTAAGGAAAAAACACTTTATTTCTAAATATTGTTTAAGTATGACATGGGGAGTAAGCTGGTGAGGCGAAATATACATCTTATGCTGCTTCAGTCGTGTGGTCTAAAGCACACTCGTTTTTTTTCTTTTTACTTTTACTACTACTTTTAGGAGAAAACCAATAACGCTTAATATTAAAGACTTTTTTAAATATCGTCAAAATTAGAAGGCGCTTTGTACAATAAAAATTACAAAGCAGAATACGAGTAGAAGCTATGTATGCAACTCCAGTATAAAAGTAATATATACTTAATACATTTTTCATAATGTATCATGGCATGATCGAAAAGGTGTCTAATTAAATGGGTGTCTAAGTTATTGGATGCCAAAATCTACTTATGATTATTTTCATAACATATTCATAAAATGTGATACATAACATGTATCTACAAACATTACCACGACATCATAAAGCCTATTTTCTAATGGAACGGTAATATAAACAGCAGCAAATTAATTGCAAGATTAACTAAGTACAAATCATAAGCGTCATATCAGAACTAAAGTGATGGTGTCTTAAATGATTGATTGATCAATCAATCATTTCTGTTCATTGAAAGCAGGCCTATGCCCAGTGTACTCAATCAGGTACTTGGGATTTTGAAGTTTCATTTTGTTACACTAATAACACGTGAGGGACGCGTTTTATATCCACTAAGTCCAAGAGATTGCACTAATTGTTACAGTAATATTATTTAACTAGTACAGAAATGGCAAATGTTGAAGGATTTTTAGAGATATTAATATCAAGTAAAATATAACAGGATGATTTCAAATAAGAGTATGTACCCATAATAATTATAATACGCACAAATCTGAGCCTTATACCTGCATAATAATTATTTTTGATTAGATTTTGTTTTGTTTCGCGTTTTTAAATAATTCAATAAATAACTCCCTACGACATTACATAGATAAGTCTTAGACCCAAACTAAGATGGACTCAGGAACTATGAGGACCCACAATACCCAGGTATTATTGTTACCCCGGTATTTGCAGTGCAAGTGTTGCGCTTTTTATTTCTCTCAACTCTCTACTTAAATACTTATCCTGTCGCGGGAATCGAACCCAACCCCTTTGGGTTATGAGCTGACCTGCTCACCCATCACACTAGAGGCTGTCCAATAAATAATAATCTGTGTGATAGATTAATAATATGGTAAACTAACCCAAAAAGGGCCGCTATGCGGCCTAGTTGCGGTAAAAAGCCCGCGAGCCAAGCACGATAAACTAAATTAACAAAAAAAGCGTCAAAAACTAATAATAATGCCTAATGCTAATAATATACTACAAAAAAACAAGTTGTATTAATCTCTTTCTCATTTTTTGATCATCTTCAACTACATAGAACTAAATTTTACCTTACCTTACAACAATGTAGAGCAAAGCTACAATGTCGATCGATGGTGACAAATAGATTTCGACACAGGAATACAGAAGTCGTCTATACTTGCGACTAAAAGTCGTAGTATATTTTATACTCTACACAATATTTATCACCTTATAATACCAGAATCACATTCTTCTAATCTTTAATTTAATTCAAACATTATAGCTTTTAAACTACTAATTTAAATAGACTCTGATGTCAAATTTCTTTGAAAGCCTCCTTCGTTTAATAAAGACTTTTCGTGTTATGGAAGAAAAACTGCGTGGTCTGAGCTTACTTGGTCATTTTGTAGACGAAAAAGTTTCCTACTCAAGAGGGTAACGTTCAAGGAGGTAACGTCTTGCTAGGTTTCTTTTTTTCTAATATGTGAGAGGTCCCCACAGATTAGAGGAAAAAAGGAAGGATGTATGTAAATACATACACAGAAGTAATTGAAAGGGAACGCGAAAAAGATTGCGTCACCGCATTGTATTATTTCCAAAACTTGTGTTATTTTCAGTGTTAGTGCATAAAATTGGTGGCATTTTATTCGTTAAGTGCTGGATTACAGGCGTGAGTGTGGGAAAATGGTATAATGATGGTGAAACGTTTCATTTCGTGTTGTTTCCAAAACTCCATAGAAGCTTCAAGTAAAGTTGCCACCACTTTACTAGGAGTATGACTTTGACTAGACTATGACTTGAGTATGACTTCGACTATGACATGACACATATTTGCGTGAAATATCATTAACTTGATAAACTATGAATTACTTGACACTAGCTAAATACACAAAAGTGTAGAGACGAAACATAAAAAAAAAGTAATTGAAATCAAAAAGAAATAAGTTCTATTTCTGCCATGGAAAAATAAATAGGTAAAAATATTCAATAAATTTTATTAAGTACCTATCAAGATTAAGCTGTTAGAGAATAACAAAAACGAAGAGTACCTCTTGCATTTTTGGAGTGACAGATTATGAATATAGGTGAGAGAAGGCCTGCAGAAGGACGTAGTTGACAACTGCAATATCTAAGGATTCTATAAATAATAGTGAAAAATTGCTGTAACAACATTGACAGTAATGATCATCATTCCTATCAACTTTTTCCTGCAACGTTTTGTCGTAAGCGTGTATTCAGCTTTATCTGAACACGGCATCGGCATGCGGCATGCAATGAAACGCGATCGCAATTGCATGCCGTGATACTGCACAGCAAATAATACTATACGCCATATTGCTGTTGTTATAAGGTTGAGTTTACATTTGCTTTATTCTAAGAAAGCCCGCATGCATGCCGTAGGGCGGACTCCCCTATTATTGGACAAAATTATTCCTGTCATGACCGACAAGTGAAGTTGATGCTAATCTAACTTCCTGGGAATGATTTTGGTACATGCTTGTATAAAGGAAACAGAATTTTGTCTATGTCCGAACTATTTATATTATTACTAGTTGCGCTCCATGGTTTCACCCGTGGATAAAAAGTATTTTAATTATTTCCTCATCCCAAGAGAAAATTTCACTTTTCCGGGATAAAATTTAGCCTATATGTTAATCCAGTGTATAAGCTATCTTGGTGCTGAATTTCATCCAAATCCGTGCGAATTTCATCCAAATCCGTGCAGCCGTTTAAGCGTGAAGGAGTGACAAACATACACACATACAAACTTTTGCCTTTATAATATTAGTGTGATTAATGTGATAAAACTTTTCCATTACATATTACATATACTTTGGATGAATTTAAAATAATAAAATGTGTCAATTCGCTTTCAATATAATCGCGTTAAAGTGATTTTTACTGATCATTCGATTACCTAATACTTTTTTGGGTATAAAAAGTATCGATAGTGATAAGTACGATACAAACGTGCTATGATATTATTTGCTTCTTGTGTACATTTCCCCTCTTTTGTTTTGAATTTACTGATTGATCAATCGTTCAGTACATCACCGGCAACGACTAAATCGCTGGCAAACTAATGCCGTGCATTTCAGAAGGCATTAAACAAAGTGTCTGAACATAAAACTTGTCGGTATGCAATATATTTGTTCGGCACATCAATACGAGCTGTTCAAGTACCGATATTCGTTAGTTAATATTATCGACACTAGTGTACTTGTAATATCGACCAAATTAGACTTGTGATTGAGAAATAAAACACTATTAGATGAAAATAATGACCACTCAGGACGGAAAGGTTAAATAGATGATAGAAAATTCTTGATTGCACAAATAACAACAATAGAAGGTGACATAGGCGAACTTAATGCATAGAGCATTATCTTCCAGTTAACACCAGGGGGTGTATTGTGGAATGCTTAATGTGGTAGTGCAATATTGAAGGTTATGCTGTATTTTATATATATTTATGGTAATTTACCCTTATTTCTGTGTATTTTAGTATCTATTATCACTGTGTATTTTAGAATTTTTTCTTACTATGTACACCTTCAGTTTTCTCTGTTATTATTTAAATTTATTTAAGAAACTATGTGTTGCTTTTTCTTGTTTAAATGTAGCACTGACTTTGAAAATAACTTGAACTGTTGACCTTGTGGCCACTAATTTTAAAACTAACTTTCGCTAAGTTAATCAAACCATCGTAATGTTTAATAAAACCGTTTTTTTTTATTCGTAAATTGGTTGCTCTATTTTCGACGGTACTTATAAGTAATAAAAAATTCATGTGGTTCAAATAACTTCAAAATTTGATACAAAATTGTCGGCATAATATTTATAGATACTGATTAATGACATGGAAGTGAGACGGGCGTGTTCCGCCATGTTGGTGATTGATGGTGTATCCAGTTATTAGATAAGTTTTGTCTGTAATAAGAACCTACTTAATAAACAAACTTTCAACACCATTTTTAACGAAAAACCACAAGTCATTCCGATTTCCTACAAACAAAATCATACATCAATTACTGATTACTGAATTTTAGCCATTATTTTGACGTAAAAATTGAGAGCAATTTAAACAGATCTATACTTATGTAAGGAAACTAACAAATAAAGAAAATTAAAAATTAAATTCCTCATATTAAGCTTCATTAATTAATGTCTTTTACTAACGTTTAATTATGATGTAAACATTTTCCAATAAAACTACTCAAATATGCTGATTTACTCAATTTAATTATTACTCTACTATGACTTTCCGATGTATATTATACAAGCTTTTAGGTATTATCTAGTTTATAGATAAAATAATGTGAAAACTCAACGTGAAAAGTCGTAAATGCTAATTTTTACCATGTTGTATAAGTACTTATTTTTATTTATTTAAGCAATGACGTGACAAGCTAGTCTGCTGAGCATCTGATATTGATTGTCACGACCACCCAAGTATTGTATCTATCATAAGTATTAGATCTGTAAGTACCGAATGTAATTCTTGTTTCAAGTCCAATTTGAAATAAAAATTAAATGAAGTTGCTTCAAGTTTGCGACAGACATAATGGTGTTTCAATAGAATTTAGGCACTTTGTTCTTTTGCCCCCTGCGCGGGTCAAATGTAACGCAACGGTCGGGTGAACTCACCACTACAACCATCGTTCTTTTTAGAGTGTGTACCTTGAGCACAAATGTTTTTAAACGAGCGATACTGAAAACCCGTTTTAAAAGCGTGTTTTATTCATATCTCCATAATAATTATGGGTAGTCAAAAGCAATATCAACTTTAATGAATTAATATTTGTACAGATATAGATTAAACACAGGATGGGCTGCTTTTTGTAGCAATAAACTGTACTACTCTACACATGTGAAGCCACAGGCAGTAGCTAAAATCCAATATTTATCAATAAATGCATTTTATCTGATAAGTAACTTTGTGGTTTACCAGTTTTAAATTAAAATAGCTGACCATCAGGTCTTTTCCGAATTTTCAATACAAAAATCTTATGGCAAAAGTCGTTTAGCTTTTCTTAATTTGAAAATATTCCGGGATATATTTCCATTTTTTTTTCTATAAAAACTATTGCGAAAACTTTGACAATATTCACAATAAACAAAAATATTCATATCAATCCAAACATTCGCAAGATTGATGCACTTAGTAATTTATTTATTTATTTATACAACTAATATACAAAACTAATACAACCAGGGTTTGAAAAACTGAAATTTAGCGTAAAAATAGAAAGCTGAACCTCTTTACGGGAGACAATAATTCAATCTATTTCGTCTCATCATTTCATAGACCTCACATACACTGTATTTAAAAATACCGATGCCTATAAATAGGCGATTCGTATCGTATTAATAACGCACTGAACATCTGCAGGCTGGCGCGATAATGAGTTGCAGCTAAGGAAACACTCCTGTGTAGAAGCGGTAACATCAAAAGCTATGTTATCACTTTTTTTTATGCTAGTGAGTGATGTAACGAGCTAGTCGTTCACCTGATATTAAGCGCCACGGCCGCCCATAATAGAACAGTGTCATTCGGAACCCCAAAACAGAGTTACGAGTGACACTGCACTGCGCACATCATCCTGAGACATCAGCACAGCCGGGTAATAAGATTACTAGTCTGTGAGATCAGGTCATAAAGTCTCAATTGCCCAGTAATTTCACTAGCTACAGTGCCCTTCAAACCGGAACACAGTAGTGCTTGCACACTACTGCTTATGGCGGCAGAATAACTGGCAAAGCGGTCGTATCTACCTAAACGAACTTTGTAACAAAGTACTACCACCTAGTAAAAAACTTAAAGCTACCTATCAGATGCAGATGGTAGGATGACGGCATAAACTAACTAAAAATGAAGCCGTGTTAAATGAAGAAGTTTTTGTCCCACCACTGAGACACAAATCAAACAGATCGAACTTTTCCAATCATTTTACTCTAAATTGTAAAATATTGCATTATTAGCTTACTGTAGCTTATCTTTTACTTCAACAAAAGCATTAGTCTGACTAACAGATGCAACTTTTATGAAAGAGATATTGTTTCGAGGCGGAAGAGAACATTATATCAACAACGTGTTCATTGATTTAATAATTTACACACACATACAACAACTTGCAAATTTTATGCCAACAAAACCAAAAACCTCGGTAAAAGCAGCAATTATTTACGGTCACACCTTGTAGCGAAACTTTCTCCAAGGTCACCTAAACCATAAAATTAGAACAAAACTGTGCAAAATTGTAACAGGTACTTTGGCTTTCACGTGTAATTCAAAAGAAAGTGTTTACTGATTTACAACCACGTTTAGGGAATTAAGGCCACAAACATTAAACAAAATGTTTATAAAAACATTGGGCAGTTAGTCTCAAAAGTGAACCGACGTTTAGAAGTAAAAGCAAAAGAAAAAACAATTGCAAATCGTAAGAAAATATCTTCAAATCACGCATTGTTACACCGGTTTGTATTTGCAGCAAAAAAATTGAAAGTAAAGGTGTGAGTACATTCGCAAAAATGCTAGCGTAAGTGTTGGCTATTGTACCAGTTGAATAGTTAATAGTGTGAACAATGACCACCACCTGCTGATTAAAAGGCTAGTTTTGCATATTATTCGCAATAACAAAAGTTTTGCTTTCGTTTTCAATATTTTTGCAGTCAGTTGTTTGGTATACTTTGGTGTGCTCAGTGCTTAAGATGTGACATTCAGAATTGTGAAGTTTATGACCTTTCACAGAAGTAAAATTTTAATTTTAATCTCCAATATAAATGCACTCAAATGTTATTTAATCAAATAAACAGTTCTTGTTTTATATTTGTACAGGTGAGTTATGTATTTTTTTTTAATAAAATTATTACACATGTACAGCTAGGATCAAAACCATTAATTACATTAATTCTGTAAAAAGGCTTTAAAACAAGTAACAAACGCAAAGCAAAAAAAAACAACTTCAGACTTTTATGGTTTTCTCATAGATGCCATCGTCTATGTATGTAATCGTTGGGCGTTATTATTATTATTAACAGAACTAAACCAAATTGAAATGGGACTACATGGAGAGCACCAGCTTTCAAATAAAAAAAGAAACATGAAAATCGGTTCAAGTCTAAAGTCCTCTTTCTTTTTTAAATCGGTTAAAATGGAGTAGATAGTACCGCTAGCAAAAAACTACTCTTTTTTTCCGTTTGATATGTCAATGTCTACATCTAAATATATAAAAGAAATTCATGTTAGTTACACTATTTATAACTCAAGAACGGCTTGGCGAAAACGACGATTTGGCTGAAAATTGGTGGGGAGGTAGCTTAAAACCAGGAGACGGAGATAGGATACTTTTTAGCCCGGTTGACTGGTCTTACTAATTCATCCGTGCGAAGCCGGGACGGGTTAACAAGTATTTAATATAAATAAATATATATAATGAATATAAATCAATCACTATAAGCTGAAAAATGGAAAGAAATAACACACTTTCCCTATTTGCAGCGGAATGCAACATCAATTTAGAAAGCTAAGGTAAACCAATAAAAATACTGTCACACCTAGACACATATAAATAACCCGAGAGAGATGTCAACAGGCCGCGTCTACTTACCATATATTTTTACTTTTTTTATTTTGTGGCATCGGCAGGTACGCATATAAGGCTTATTTATAAGGTGCGTCCTCAATAATGGAATGTTTCGGTCGCGTGTGAGGGGACCGGCTGGCGTATATAGGATGTCTTCTTTTTGGATACTAGATTATGAATAGTAAGTGTGTATGCAGCTTTATTTTATTTAAATATAGCTGACCTGGTAAAAGAATGTGCATGTTTAGGATTTTTTTATTGATTGTCATCAATTTTATTACTTTTTATCCTATTCTGGACGAAGGTAAATCTAAACACAAAAAACACAAAATTTGTTCCATATATGTATTAGCGGTGTAACTTATACGACTTTGTTTTATATATTATATATATAGATTAATTAAATAATTTATGTATAAAACGTGAGATAAAATTAGTCAAGATTACTTTCATTTATATTTTGTATTATATAATATTTAAACAATTCTACGTTTGTCCACTACCTCGAGAAAATAACGTCTAAACTGGAACACGCATAAAGTAAACAAAATATAAATATAACAGAAATAGTTTCTTGTAGAGATCAACATTGTTATCAAAATAGTAAAAAATGCTAAAGTTAATAAAATCTGTTGTACTTATTGGTAACTGACTAAAATTATATTATTCAAAAAATCACAAACCTTCACTAATATATAATTAATTTTTAAAACTCTACAGTAGCTTTACTGTAGAGCTATAACTCTACAGTAAAGCAAATACACAATTTACTCACGCACGCCCTGTATATGCGAGAGTATGATATCAAGGTTAGGCTTAGCGGAACACTCCACATGTGGTCAACCTTAATAAAGTGCGATAGCCATATATAAAACCCACACAGCCGACAGAGAGGGACATAGGAGCTTAGCGGCCATGTTGTATTATGGATGCCTATCATATTTTGGACCCGCTCTCTGGACCGGATTATTTCTTTTTTTTCTTTTACGCCTCCAACTCTGAAACCGGTCTCGGAGCGACGACCACCATTTATTGTAGATTAAAGAGGCTTGTTGTCTTAATTTTAAGCCACGCTTTAATTTATGGACACGTATTAATGTACACTCTCCGCCATTTTTTCTCTCAAAAGATAGATACGTCACTGATTTCTTTATTTGGTTCGAGACGATCATTAATTCAGAAGTAATAGTGCCGACTAATATTTACGTGCTTAACTTAATGATTTGGCAATTAAATTAAATTGTTCTCATTGTGGTAGCTAAATTAAAATTTACAGCGGTGAGAGATTTTAAGCGGAGCGCCATCGCTTCCACTGTTGGAGGTGCATTTGTCATGAACGCGTTGAAGGGAACAAGAATTTGCTTAATGCTGTTAGCGCTAGTAATGAAGTAATCAATTAACACGTACTCGCTCTTAATTAGGATGATATGTTTACGCACAGTGTACAATCAGATACAATTAACGCGAAGGTCGTTCAACTCGACGAACTACGAATTAATCATCAGGAACATGTACAAAACAGGAGCAAAATGAGCGAGTGCAGAACTCGAATGTCCGAGTGAAAAAAATGACGCAGTACGGTCGGGCAAACCGAAAGGACGCGAGTGCAAAAAGCGTTGCCGGTGAAAAAATATGATTTATAGCGTGAAAAATGTGGAAACACACGCAAAAAGGGAGGACGGTGAAAGCGGCGTTTCCACTAGACAAATTTATTAATCCTATCGGCTGGGCTGGCGCTATTTGGATGTTGTATCGACTACGATATAAGTACAAGTATTGTTAGAGTGAATTAAAAACTATGCTGTTATTCAATTTTCGCTACTTAGTCTGATGTCTCAGGACAACGTGCGCAGTGCAATGTCACTCGAAATTTATAATTTAGAGTTCCGAGTGACACTGCAAACAATTATGTGCGGGCGTGACGCTTCAATCAGGTGATGACTAGCTCGTCACATCATTCATTTACAATAAAATAAATCTTTTTCTAAATCATTTTACAAAACACGACCTTGGACTCAACTTTATAAATCTTCAAATTTTTTTGTGACTATAGCTAAATGTTTAAAAACCGAAGGGCATAATAGTATTACTTTATGTTATAATTATACTTTACAGTTTCCTAAGTGTAAGCTATTAAATTATGATGTTTAAATTGAGACATTATAATGGAAGATACGTCTTTACTCCACAAATAAAGCGTCTTCCAATAAGATTTCTTTGACCTCGATCCTCATATTAAACCATTCTCGCACCATCACGTATCGCGCATTCGATCTGCAGTCATACAAAATCAACATCATCGGCCGGTGGCGTTCCCGCCGTGTAATTACTACCATTCAGTAATACCTTAATAGAGTGCTAAGAACGCTGCCGATCTGATATGGGAATTATGATGTTTATGCAATTGCAGGGCTTGGCAAAGGGTTTCTTTGGAACTGGTTTCTGTTCGGTTGTTTTGATTTCACAATAGTATATTATGTACGTATCGTATGTAGATATTTCGATATCTTTCAATATTGTGTTTTGTGTTGGATCTATCGCTTCTTACAAAGAAAACATTATGACTTCATACTTGATTGTCTCTGTAGTGTGGTGGTTGAGTTGGTAGCTCATAACTTGGCGGTTTCAATTCTAGCGACAGGACAAGTATTACGTTCTATGTCTGAGTATTGTGGGACCTAAAATCCTCGTGGTTCCTAGAGACTAGTGGTATCTAGAGACTAGATATGATTGAATCTATGTTAGGACCAGGCCGTATGTATGTCATCGTTGGGCGCTATTTATTTATACTTACTGATTTTAAATGCCGCTAAGTAAAACTGAACTCTCAATCTTAAATAACACTAATAATTTTACTTCATTTAAATGCTCCAGAAGGAATCTTCAGCAAATGGTTTATTATAAGAATAAGTTAACTTGTTATTACCTTTATAAGCAATCTATTTCCAAGATTAGATTTATACGATACGTCCATTAGGGTTTTTAATTAATACAAAGTAAATACGGGACGGTCATTGATTTACTGCCATTGATATGTACCGCATAAATTAAATCCGCTTTCAGTGTCATATCCGGAAATGAATGTAGTTACGGACAGATACGTATAGATAATATGAAGATGCGCAACGGGTTAGTACGGAAATTGGATAGATTTAATGTACGTTTTGTAAACTTTGTTCTGAATTAGTATTATATATTATATCACTCTATCAACAAACATTTTGTATGTTTGTATGTATATGTATTTTATATTCTTTTAAACTAGTTTTTTCGTATAATGACTAACTTTGACTGGCCCGATATCTCAGTTGGTAGTATCTCTGCCTTTTGAATTGTGCGTTACGGGCTCGATTCCCGCCCAGGACAAACATCTGTGTGATGAACATAGGTGTTCGTTCTGTGTCTGGGTGTTATATTGTATTCTATGTATGTATTTACAAACAAAAAGTATTGTAAATATTGTATCAGTTATCTGGTTCCCATAATACAAGCTTTGCTTAGTTTGGGGCTGGATGGCACCATGTGATACGTCCACTTATATATATTTTTAATTTTTTAAATTAATTTGGTATGAAAATTTCGTGCAGAGTGAGATTGACAAAGGTCAAGGTACGCTGAAAATTTCCAAATTGAAATGATTTTTTTCTATATACATACTTACCTACCATCGTCGTTGCCATCGATGCCTACCGTTGTAAGAACAGCGTTCAAAACCCGCACAACTCTTAAAGTCATTGATGCAGGGCCAAATAGGATTTGAACTTAGGTGCGTCAGTTTTGAAAGTCACTCGGGTTACCGCTAAGCCACAGTTGATCCTCCTCCATTTGCTCATATACTAATCATGCATGATTGATAAGTTGATCTTCAAATCTGTCGTTACAGAAAAAGTTTTTGTTAGCTTAACTAATTGTTTCCTAATCTTTGATACTTCCAGTAGCTTTAATAATTAAATCAAATCCAATGCATACCGAGTTAAATCCGCGCATACTCCAGTTCACATATATCCTATGAGTATATGTGCTGACAGATACGGGGACGCGAAGCGGATCTTAGGCGGAAATTAAAACTAATAATTCAAAAAGTTTCCGCGCGACCGAGCGGCCGACTCAGATTTATGTTTCAAACAGTCTTGTGAGTGCTTCCTCTGTAGTTTTAGCTGACCTAAAACCGTTTTACTAGAAGGGTTTGGCTTATACAGCCTTATTAATAAACGGGCATTAGTCTCGGATTAGTTACTTCAGCTTTTGTCCTTTTTTTGCTACTGGAATATTTAGCTGGATCGAAAGAGACAAAAGATGGTGTAACTAGTCTAAAGCTAGTTCGTGTTTATTAATAATGCTGTTAGGTTTTATGCCCGTCTGTACTTAAGTTAGACAGCTCCTAAGTTCTCGCTTATTCCTCCGTGACATACCCAATACATTGCAGTAGTTATAACGTAGGTATAAGTGCGAACTTAGGAGCTGTTAAATTTAAGTACAGATGATCATTACATTAATATTTTAAGACCAAAATATATGAAATTTGCAGTAGATTTACTCTTAAATAAAGTAGGAGGACAAAATTTAAGTAGTTAATTACAGCAAGAGGCAACTAGAGCCCTGGTGCAGTATACACACTCTTTCGGATATGGTGGCAAAAAAAACATGGTATACCTTATAAAATTCATTAATCTATAGGTCAATTTTTTCTGCTTTTTATCTAAATATATATAACTCAAAGGTGACTGACTGACATAGTGATCTATCAACGCACAGCCCAAACCACTGGCCGGATCGGGCTGATATTTGGCATGCAGGTAGATGTTATGACGTAGACATCCGCTAAGAAAGGATTTTTCGAAAATCCACCCTTAAGAGGGTGAAATGGGTGGTTGAATTATTTTCCCATAGGCCACGCCGCGGGCGAAGCTGCGGGCAGAAGCTCGTTAGTTATATACGCGTACTGTTATTTACTATTGTGAATAATAAAATATTTTTCTTTTTCAATTGATTTGTATGGTGCATATATGTTAATTATAAAATGTAAAAATGTAGGTTATTGCAGCTACCAAACACTAACTTTTGATCATTGTATTTGTTATAATACCTACCTTCCATGAATTTATCTCTACGTTTCTGCCCCCTGTTAAGACTCTACCACAAAACTTTGGTTTTTGTTTCATAAAGACCAAACGAGCAACTTGTTGGCTTCCGAATGCGCCCCTAACTGTTTTGATTGTTTTTCGGTAGGTAACGCAAACTTATAGCATATAATAATAATTTATAAATCCGTTTCATAAACGCAGATTGTGTGTGTGGGTTTGTGTGTGTATTACAATACTCATTAAATAAAGTAGAATACAGGCTTTGGGTGTTAAACTACCTATGGATACTATGTGTGTATTACAATAATACTAATGCATGCTTTGGGTGTACCTATGGGTACTATTTTAAACATGTACCTATGTATAAATTATTTACAAGCTAATCACCCTGTTTAATACTGCTCGCGCTGATATTTGCAAGCTACAATGATGTTGTTTTGAATATACTTCAAGAATATTGCAGTTAACTGCTTAGACACTAATTTTAGTAACGAGCTTCTGCCCGCAGCTTCACCCGCGGCGTGGCCTATGGGAAAATAATTTAACCACCCATTTCACCCCCTTAAGGGTGGAATTTCGAAAAATCCTTTCTTAGCGAATGCCTACGTTATAACATCTACTTGCATGCCAAATTTCAGCCTGATACGTCTAGTGGTTTGGGCTGTGCGTTGATAGATTACTATGTTAGTCAGTCAATCAGTCAGTCACCTTTGAGTTATATATATAATAATATATTTAAGATTTAATCATTATTAATGGACCGTATATACCTACTAAAAATATTCCCTTGTTTTTAACCTAAAAATATTTAATGCATTATTACTACTATATATATACTATTTAGAGTATTTTTATTACTTATTTTTCGAAATGGATATCAAACGAACTTTATCACGTTTGTGCTAAAACTGAACCAAAAAAGACACACTGACTGAAACAACAGTACCCATCAATTAAACGCAAAAATAAAACGCCTCGAACATACGAGCACAGAGAAACGGAGCTGGATCGCATTGACATTAGGTGCATAACGATTGCAATACGTCGGCAGTCGAGATGGCATCAATCCTGGATGCAGGGGCCCCGAGCTAATGCATCAAGGGACTAGGACTTTCCTAGTCTCTAACGACCTTAGAAGAATGGTTTGGTTGAATAATTTTCTGAGTTACTTCACCTTGTAAATATAAAGTAGGTGCATTGTATATTGCCACGACCAATTACAGGGATGGATACTTGCGTATACCGTTAGTTTTAATTAGAAATCTTTCAAAATTGATCATAGATTTATTTATTATTATAATAGGTCTTTACCTATGAAATTGCCGTTTTGCAGTACAGACTTTTTCAAACAAAAAAAAGTTTTGATTGGCTATGAATTCTAAATTCAAATTAATTTTGTTTTAAAAATATGACATTCTATTTACAATATAAGTCTTTTGTTTATTGATTAGCGTTGTATTTTCATTACATTTCAACATTTTTCCTCATAATGGATACTCTGAAATTTCGTGTAATTATGGACTATGAGTTCCGTCGTGGCACCAACGCGGCACAAACGACACGTAACATCAACGACGTTTACGGAGAGAACTGTACAAACGAACGTACAACCCGTTATTGGTTTACTCGGTTCCGTTCTGGGAATTTTGACTTGAAAAATGAACCTCGTGGTCGTCCGGAAACTTTGGTCAACAATGATGAATTAAAGGCGATTGTGGAAGCTGATGAATCTCAATCTACAGCTGAGCTGGCAGCAGCTTTTGATGTTAGCATCAAAACAATATTGGTCCATTTGCGACAGATTGGCAAGATAAAAAATCTTGATAGATGGGTGCCCCACGAACTTAACGATCGCCAGCGCAACGTACGCGTCGAGACTTGCCTTGCGCTGCTTAACAGGCACAGAAATGAAGGAATTTTGAACCAAATTGTTACGTGCGACGAAAAATGGATTCTTTTTGACAATCGAAAGCGCTCAGCAAGTTGGTTAGATCCTGGTTCGGTACCAAAGCAATGTGCAAAACGAAAAATGACCCCTAGAAAGGTGATGGTCACAGTTTAGTGGTCTAGTGCTGGTGTGATTCATCATAGCTTTTTACAAAACGGCGAGAGCATTACTGCAGATGTGTACATTGAAGAACTGACCACAATGATGGCGAAACTCGCACGTCTGCAACCAGCTTTGGTCAATCGGTCGTCTCCACTTCTACTTCATGACAACGCGCGACCCCATACTGCACAACAGACCGTCTCTAAGCTGCATGAGTTGGGTTTGGAAGCTCTCCGTCATCCGCCATACTCACCAGATCTTGCGCCTACCGACTATTACTTTTTCCAAAATTTGGACAACTTTTTAGCGGGAAAAAAATTCAATTCCCGAGAGGCAGTACAAAACGCCTTTGAAGAGTTTGTTGTCTCCCGTCCTGCTGATTTTTTCAAGAAGGGCATCCATAAACTGCCACAGCGTTGGCAAAGATGCATTGATTGCAGGGGTGATTACTTTGAATAAAAGAAATAAATAAGTTCGAAAAAAAATACTTTAACTTTTTTCAAACAAAACGGCAATTTCATAGGTAAAGACCTAATATTTTAAAAATAGTTGAGTTTTCTTTTTAGCATTCTGGTATTATAAATTAGGATTTAACAAAATATGCATGTAGAATGAAAGATATTGATTTAAAGTAGGTCTAATCTATATTTAGTTATTGGAAAAAATGTCATATTGTAGAATTAAATAAAACACAAAATTTAGATTACCGTCTGCGGGAAGTATACCAAAACATAGATTGTAAACGAACTATACCTATATGAGTAACATTTAATAACAAAATTCTTTTAAAAAATTTTTTTCATTTATTTTAAAAATTTTTAAAAAATATATATATTCTATATGTATGTAGCAAAGTTTATGTTTTGAGGCATTTTCACAGTCTCTGAAGAAACATTATACAATATCGGTGTAAGAAAATTATCGGTCTCAGCAACTATGGACAAATTACCCTATAATGTATAAGTAGTGGCTTATCTTTAGGTCAATGCTCTGCAATTTGACTTAAACTAAACGGAGATATAGTTATTATCCTCTGGGTACACGATCGTGTCTCTTACAAAATACCTTTGAGATTGCATATTTTCTTTAAGATTTCATACTTACCTTATCTCCTAGAAAAACATGCTAAAGATGTAAATGACTAATATACCTAAGTGTTGAAATAATAACCGGCCAAGTGCGAGTTGGACCCACGCACCAAGAGTCCCGTACTTTTAGTACTTGATGTTAAACAACATATACTATGCACTATAATCATGCCAAATTTGAACCTTTTTTTAGATAGGAAAAAAAAACTGTTAAAAAACACGTTTACGTGGGGACTCTTATAATTTTTCGTAAATGCATATTTTTTTAGTAATCTGCAGTAATTATATAAATTGTATGAAAATTTCAGTCGGCTACTTATTATGGTTCAAGAGATACAGCTGGATTTATGTCTAACATTTGTAGTTTATCTTACTCTTTCCAGTGTTTTATTATGTATTATTTTTCTTTTGTATGTGTATTGTGTATATATTAATATTTGTTTTATTATGGTCACCGTCACCCGTCAACCATAGGGCTTAACTGAAAATCAGCGCCAGGTGTCGAGTACACCGGCATGAATGCTGAGGTAAGCCCTTTTCGACACCACTGCTTCCGTGCTATATCTACTCTTTTATTTTCCTTATTAAATACTTCTAACTAGGTACTGTTTATATTTAATTGTATTCTCTTGTTGTATGTATATTCTTGTATGTTCTTGTTAATTTTATTTTATTTTTGTAAGTGAGTGTTGAATAAATGTTTTTCTTTCTTTCTTTCTTTCTTTCTAACACACAAACGTCGAAGGCTTAGTAGAGTCCTTAAAAGCGGTATCAATGAATTTTTCTCTGTCTGAAATTATAAATACGCATTCTTTATGATGCATATGTCTATTACAAAAGACCCAATATGTAGTATCTTTGACATAATATGTGCATGTTTATGTATGTACTTATTTTAAGCAACATAAAACTATTTTTTATTTTTGTATACCAAATGACGTCTTTTACTTCACCACCACTAAACGAACTAATATAAACTTTATTTTATGTGATGTAGGTATATAAAACGGTCGGACGGTACATAGGAGAGTCCTGTTTATTATTTAGAATGTGTAGCGGTGGGGCGACGCGAGTTGATGCTCGCTTCAAGTGGAAATCTTTTGGGATTACGCCCGCCGTCAACCCAAACGCGCTGGGACGTAGTGAGAGCAATGGGTATTGGTGGTAAAATATTTACTTGTTAGAGCTCGCAAGAGAACTAAAGTCACGGTAAGTAAGTAATCAAGTATAATAATATAAGTCATAATCAGTTACGTGCTGACGCTCGTGAAAGCCGCCGTGGCTTGCGCTAGTAACTGGCTCCTAGAAGAAAGACATCGAATATGCCCGAAATCCGGTTGGAGTAATTTCGACTTTTGACGTGAGTTTAGCCGTTATTAATTTAAAAAACTCACGATAGTTTTCAAATTTAAAAAGGAATTAGCAAGTTGAAATGGCGGTACCACATCGCTCGCAGAGCTGACAAATAATGGGGAAGAAAGATTCTTGAGTGGCACTAGCGATTCGGCCGGGTAGGGAGTTCACCAGGTCCCCAGGTCGCCAGTCCTCCTGGTGGAGATTAGGAGAACCAGTGACCTCGGAGGTGATCACGGAACTTTGATTGCAATGCAACAGGTGAAATTACATTGCTAATTTGAAAATGTCCCTAGTTACTTTGCACACAAACTGCGGATTGAAACTGTCAAATCCATACAAATTAATTTTTCTCTAGGTTGCAATTAAGTTACGTAATCGTTTAGTTCCTAGTCGGAACCGCGGAGAACCATTGGAAGCAGAAGGCAGGCAGCTGTTCTAAATGGCGCACTATGTAAAAGCAGTTATGTTGCACTATGTAAGGCACTGGACGTCGTAAGGCTGATAATAAAAATTATGGATTATCACTGAAGTATATAATTTTGGTTATAAAATCTATGATTGATAACGAAACAGCATTGTGAGTTCTAAAAGTTGACCTATATCTTCTTAAGCTGCTTGTAAAGTACCTAAGCAAAATGTATATCTTCAAAAAAGACTATGTGATTGGTTTGAGAAAGGGACTTTAAATGTTTTGGATATTTTGATTTTGAGACGGTCTATTTGTTTGCCTGAAATTGAGCGTCGACACTATTGACAGATTGACTTTTTTTTAAAGGGCTAATAATGTTGGTCTCTACCGTCCTTTACAGCGGCACCGGGTGGGAGGACAGGTGCTTAAGGCTACCAGCCGTCAAAAGTGGGAAGCAACTAGCTCAAGGGCACCTCTGAGGTGCGAGCGTCGGCTTGGATCGTTACCGGGATAAGAGGATCGAGAAGACTACATTCACTAGAAGAGTGGACCCTATTCAAAGTAATCGACGGTTTTACGGTTCTCAGTACGGCAAAGAAGTTAGATTCTTTTTGGCGAACAAGAAATCTATATACCTAATATTGACTTAACTTCAAGTTTTAAGGTTTGTATACCACCATCCTACCTCCACTTCGAGCGTGGCGCGCTATGATGTACGAGAAGACGACGCCCGCCGAAACCTTAACCGGGGTAAAGCCTCCATCACGTCAAATGAATACTAAATCACGGGCAGCCATTTGAATTTCAATATCTATCCGTCCTAATATCCTAGATTGGGTTCGTTTTGTGTCTTGATCTTAGCTGTAGAAAATACTTTACATCATCATCATAATCATCATCAGCCTATATTAGTCCACTGCTGGAGATAAGCCTCTCCCAAGGTACGCCACTAAGCCCGGTCTTCGGCTCTATTTTTCCAGGTACTGCCAGCTACTACCTTGCGTATGTCATCGCTCCACCGAGCGTCACAGGTCGTCCTACACTACGTCTGCCGATTCGCGGTCTCCACTCCAGAACACGTCGACCCCAACGGTTATCGGTTGTTCGGCAGATATGACCAGCCCATTGCTAATTCGCTGAGCTATGTCGGTAACTTTAGTTCTCTGGCGAATGACTTCGTTTCGGATTCGATCTTACAAGACCATTAAAAATATTTTCGGTTAAAATTTATAAATGACCATGTTCAATTCAAAGGAACGTTATCCCAAACTTGTAAAAATCATATAAAAATTAAAAATAGGTTTTCAAAGTTGATCCTTCAGTTTCTCAATATCACTGTCATCATGAGCTTTTGGAAAGTGCTTATTCCAACAAAAAGATTCAAACTACCAATGGTACATTTTCCGACCATTTATCAGCCGAAAAAAGCCTTCACTGATTCGGCAAATATTTTTTCTAGGCGATTAGCAGAAATTCCCTCGAAATACCTACACTGGTTGCCAACTTAACTTTGCAGTTGGCTAAGAATTCCGTGATCTCTGTATATTCGTCAATAAGCCCTATTTTATTTGGGAAATGTGTTTTTCAAATGAAAGTGTAAGTTGGTGTGTAGTAGTAGGTTTACCGTGGGAACCACCAAGTCGTATTGACCCTCCAATGTTAAGACAAATGACGTCCAAGTATTTTCTACAAAATATTTCTATATATGCGAATATCTTTCTAACTGATCAAATCAGAGTTATTTATAAAACAAATATTTAAAAACTCTTCCCTATCGAATTTAGTATTAAGTTACTATCGAACTTCACTCTTAGTGAAGTTTGACTAGCAGTTCTTAACCAAGCGTTTAAGTTAAGCGTCGTTCGCTCCGGTTATTACTTGGATGGGTTATTACTAAAAAAGTGTTTAATGGCCTAAGCACTGCAGTACCTACCACAGAATAAAATATAATAGTACCTATTTCGTAATTCAGAAGGCACGTAATACCATCGCTACGTCAGCTATTTTTTTTACTTTATACGTATTATTTTATCTCTAAACTACACCATTACTAAACAAATTCTGCATGATGACATTTTCAGATATGGGTATTTGCGTACTTGTACACATAACTATAAAGCAAAAGTTTTTCCTTAACCAATATTTGCTACCCACTAAAATATTGAATATCAACTTTCATTTATTTAACACCGCAATACCCTTTCTACTATATAACCATATTTACAGTAGGGGATCTTGGGCGCATCCTAACAATTTTTCTCGTAAACCTAACATGACAGATTCGTACATTGATTGATCGAGCGAGCCGAACTGATCTGAGGGGCGAATTATAATTCCGGGGGTGCTTGTCTCGTCTCCTATGTTTGTGTTGAGATGGATTTTTTTGAGTAATTCAGCCTTTACTGTTTTTTTTTTGTCTATTGGGGAAAATATTTTACTCAAACGTGGCAATTATCACAGGGTTACCAACGCATAAGTGACACGTCTATTAGTTACAGAGTTCCATAGGCTACGGATCTTTCCATCAAAAAGGCCGTATGCTTGTTTGCTTTTTACTATCTCTCACAGATTCTGAAAAATACTGAGTCTATATATTACTGTGCTGACATGAATGAAGGCTTAGCTGAAAATGTATCTTTTGAATATTTTACTTTTTACCAAACATCTACTAAATAACAGTCCATCGATATTTTACACGTATTTTTATATGTAATTAGAATAATGATATTTCTTAAGACATTTTTGTATATTAGTCATTGTTAAACTTTTACAGATACCCACTTTTCTAAAAAATTTCGTAATTGTGTTGGTATTAAAAGTTTGCTTAGACAAATCGCATTTTAAGCTTCTTCCAATTTTTTCCCTCGAGCATTCAGATGAAAATCTTCATTCGTCGGAGGGCGAGCTACCCTTGAAAAAAATATAAAAAGTATTATTAAAGAAGGAGACAGTTCGGGCCGCATTTGTAACTGTCGTGGGCCCTATGATGAAAAATTAGTTCAGTCCTCGTGACAAAGGCGAGTTAAACCCACTACATAACGCCGTCTCTCTTCCACTCGCGATTTGCAAGGTGCTAGATAGAGATGGATGTCTCCTGCGTTTCCAATACCAAATGACACAGATAGCTTAGGGATGACCGTAGGAGCGAACAGCAAGTTTTTGACAGCACCCATTTATTGTGTATTGAATATCAATATAATTTCCGTGAGAGTGGATTTTTGTCGCATAGTGTGTCCGTCTGAGGAGTTGGCACACAAGGGTTACAACCAATGCCAAATATTGGTGGCAAATATACTGATTGATCGAGGCGTGACACCCTTGATTTATTTTTTGTTTTGACAAACTAATAATGATGGTATTGAATATGCTTTTATTAAAGTACTATTGTTTATTCTGTACCCTTGTTCTAATATTTGTTCGAGTAAAGTTAGTAGGTGCTAATAGTGTTAAGCGATATAATAATGTTAAGCGGCCGCCTATAAAAAACAGTGTCACTTGGAACTCTAAAACATAAAGTTTCGCATGACACTGCACTACGCACGTCATCCTGAGACATCAGCATAATTTAGTAATAAGATAACTAGACTGTGAGATCAGGTCATAAAGTCTCATTTGCCCAGTAATTTCACTAGCCTACAGTGCCCTTCAATCCGGAACACAGCAGTGCTTGCGCACTAATGCTTGGCGGCAGAATAACTGGCAAAGCGGTAATACCTACCTAGACGAACTTTGCAGAAAAGTCCTACCACCTAGTAAAACCGTTTTGTGTTATTATTAAAATAACCTTTATGGGTGTTGCATTAACTACTTGAAGTAGACTAAAATTACGTAAACCATCATTCGTAACTCAAATTAACTTTTTTGAGTTCTCTCGTATAGGTTTTAAGAATACCGGCAGTTTTTATAACAATGAAGGTAGTAAAAAAAATGTCAAATCCTCCTAGTTGCTCTAACATCACACAAAGTAACAGAAGCAAGAGAATTGATGAGTCGGCACTCCGTGTGTATCTCCGGCGCATTATTTGGAATAGTCTCGCCATTACTGGATAATCCCGTCCATTTGCGTGCGGCCGTCTACTGCCCAGGAATCTTGCGGATGGGGTTATATTGTAACATGTGACTTTCATTGAAGGTGTTGCTAGATCTTTTTGATAAAAAATCACCTCATAAAATAATTATAACATTTTTTTACAACAATTTTTTCGCGTTCTCAATATCAAAATTTACCATTTGCAGCCTCTGTGCAGCCTCTTTGCAGCTCATGACCCTGAGGCGGCGAGTTCAATTCCCGCGGCAGGACAAGTATTTGTGAACAGAAAAAATCGCAAATACTTGTTCTGAGTCTGGGTGCTGTGGACCTCGTAGTTCCTGGTTCCCTAGACACGGAATCCTAGTTAGGGTCCAGGATCTATGTATGTGATCGTTGGGATTTATTATTATTTAGCATTTAATGATAAAAATAGGCTAAAAATATCAATCAATTGATATCAGTTTCAATGCAGAAAAAGGCATTACTGCCTTAAATAATAAGAAAAGCAGTTTTATCTGTATCCTAAATTCAGTGACAGCAGTAAACGCACTCAGATTCTAAGATCAAGTGACCAGTTCTTGTTACATTACCACATGTAACTGAAGTCATCAAAGCAAAATCACAGTACATAGACGGTAAGTCGGGTTGACCGTATGACCGTCGCTCGAGGCGGCCGCAGGCAAATGACGTGAAATTAGTTCGTAATGGCGAGACCATTCCACCTAACTGCTTCGGTGGCCTCACATAGCCATACATAATTGATTAGAACCCTTCTATGTTTGCATTAACGTCTCGGAAGCTTACATTCCTTGCTGATTGATCATCATAGTATATGTATTTGTTTTGATTTTTTCTTATGTTAATGAATGATGTGACGAGCCAGTCATTTACCTGATGTTAAGCTACGCGGCTGCCCATAACAGAACAGTGTCACTTGGAACTCTGAAATATAAAGCTTTTACACTAGCAGTAATTACACTAGCTACAGTGCCTTTCAAACTGAAACATAATAGTGCTTGCACACTACTGCTTGGCGCCAGATTAACTGGTAAAGCGGTGGTACCTACCTAGATGAACTTTGTAGAAAAGTCTTACCACCTAGGACTTCAATTTAATTTATTTTTCGACTTTCAGTTGCAAAATCTTCGTATGTGTAGTATCAGGGTAAAGGTAGCAGTCCATCAAAATTCACTCAAATTTGTTTGTTGTTTGTTTGTTGCTCCACGGCTGCTTAGTCGGTACAAAAAATATAAACAAAATATAAAATTTTGTGTCAATATATAATAATCTACTAATCATGTATCAATCTATTGATCAAAAATGTAAACAATGTACAAAATATTTTTTTACGATTTCAAACACAGCCCTGAAATCATATTCAAATCGGATAAGGAATATCGAGATTCACGATGCACATTGTGAGAAACCAGGTAATTAAAACAGGAATCTTTAAAAAAATACTTATGTAATCTTATTTATCCATGTCAAGCGTCGGCTTTTTTACTAAGATGGATCTGTCACAGATTATCTTGGCCCATTACTCATTCCTTTGGTGGAAGACCAATCTGACAGTTGTCTTAACCCTTTTTATCCAACGAGATGTCATAGGCACATTTACATTGAAGTTTTTTACTGGCAAGTTATATTAAGCGGTTTTTTATTGCATTTAAATATTCGTTCCGTAATATTTAGATTTGTTGCCAGTCTCCGTTAAACGTAGACTTACCAAAACATTATTACTAATAGTATAAATATTTAATGTTTAATAAAAAACTATATGTCGAGTTACATTATTATTAATAATTTGTTAATAGTCCCACATTATTCTTAAACTCCGCACAGTTATAACTCAAAATAAAAAAGAAATAGGATATCAAATTTCAATTAAGCTTATCTATTCACGATCGGTTAATTAATTACAGTCATAAAATTAACTCTCGGAGATACCAAATAAAACAATTCAGAAACAAAAGTAACTAAGAATATAAACGAGCTTAATAATATATCATTTGTGTAGCTATCAATAAGGCGGTTAAATCTTAACATCTTCGTAACATCTCAATTTCTCGTATTGGAAACAACAATAATATTTCCTGAAACAGGATATTTATTTAAAACAAGGCGTTGATAAAGTAATTTTCTTTTAACCTTAACCATGTCTTTATGGAGTGGTCATTACTTAGCAATGGTACACGGCCCGCTCTGAGCAATGTCTGCGTATTAATCAAAATGCCATATTTTTATCTCGCTCTCAGTCTGTCGCCGTCTCTTTCCGACTAGTCACGGATATCTCGTTTTTCCACCTTGCTGTGCCATCAACTAACTCTTACTCTATTTAGGGGAAACTATCTTCTATCAACAACCACCCAAGGTTCAAATTCTGTTACAATTGTAAATCCTTCGTGCCTTTGTCTTCGGAATCGTATACTCAGGTTCTGCAGTCATACTCTCCTGAGACGAAATTCGGTCTTTTTTTCGTCTCTCCATCACGTTACCTTTTTTCGCTTTTTCAGAGTAGACTTAGGAAAGCGTTCGTTCCCTTCGTCCATTTCTTACGCATTATCTCGTAATCATTAGTTTCACCATTTCCTTGATAGAGCGAAAGGTTTTTTGGACAACTCTATTAAGTTGATAGATTGTTTTAGTGTTAAGAAGTTTTATTTGATGATATAAAACTCGAAGGGAAAGGTAAACAATAATTTGCGTGTGAACATTGTTTCTAAACTAAAATAATATAATATTATATATATAATAATGAAAGTCATCTAGTCAGCAAAGAAGGCAGAATACAATATCACTGCGACTCACCAGTACACTACAATATCATTATGCGACTGACCATAGGGTCAGTCGCATAATTAGTGAGCTATTGAGCTCAGTTGGTATTAACCCAGCCTTCTGATCTGTGGGTTGTGGGTTCGATTTTCACACAAGAAAAACATTTGTGTGATGAACATCGATGTTTGTTCTGTTTCTTATATTTTATTTTCAAACAAAAAGTATATAAGTATTGTATCAGTTATTGTTCCCGTAGTACAATATTTGCTTAGTTCTGGGCTAGATTGCGCTGTATGAAATGTCCACAAATATTTATTTATTTATTTATTACTCTATCAAAAATGCAGTAAGTGCGAGAATACAACAAAATGTGAAATATATTTCCTTATTTTTTCTTTTGAGTATGTAATTGATCAAGTTGGGTATTGGTAAATAATGCGTATTTGTCATGTAAAAATTTGCCTGATTATTACTATTAGAATAATAATAATAATAATATAATTTTTATCACTTGCATATTATACCTACAAGTTCTTATATATCTTTTTATTATTGACTGGCCCGATAGCTCAGTTGGTAGTAACCCTGCCTTCTGAACTGTGGGTTGTGGGTTCGATTCCCACTAGGGAAAAACATTTGTGTGACAAACATAGGTGTTTGTTCTGTGTCTGGGTGTTATATTGTATTCTATGCATTCTATGCAAACAAAAAGTATCTAAGTATTCTATCAGTTATCTGGTTCCCATAATACAAACTTTGCTTAGTTTGGGGCTAGATGGCGTTGTGTGAGATGTCTACACATATTATTATTATTATTATACTTTACTTAACTTTAATATGGCTTACACCAATTCAGTAGACTTAAACGCAAAATTACAACCACATCTAAGTTTCTACAAAAACATCATATCAAATTCAAAATCAGAAAAACTTTCTCATATCATCTCCAATATTTCTCATCTCAACCTCACCGCATTCACGCATACACCCACGAAAGTTTATCGAAATGATACATTAATCATGTTTGTTTGTCTTCCAGCGTCACCACCGTGTCTGCGCGTGTTGAGAAGACGCGCCATGTGCGACCCGTCAACATCCTCCCCTGTTGGTACTGACTTGTAAGTAATATGTGAGAAAAACCGCTTCAGGCGTTGTACTTAATGGTAATTAATCAGGGGATCAAATTTGTTGTGGACGTTAAATCTAAGGACTTTGTTGCAAAGTTCGTCTACGTAGGTACCACCGCTTTGCCAGTTATTCTGCAGCCAAACAGTAGTGTGCAAGCACTACTGTGTTCCGGTTTGAAGGGCACTGTAGCTAGTGAAATTACTGTGCAAATGAGACTTTATGATCTGATCTCGCATTCGAGTAATCTTATTACCAGACTGCTGATGTCTCACATGATGTGCGCAGTGCAGTGTCGCGCGAAACTCTATGTTTTGGGGTTCCAAGTGACAGACACTGTTCTGTTATGGGCGGCCGTGGCGCTCAACATCAGGTGAACGACTAGCTCGTCACATCATTCACAAACATAAAAAAAGTTAGCTAAGTCAAACTTTTAAGCTGATTTTACATAGGAAGTAGATACTGACAGCTGTAAACCTAGCAAGGTGCTAATGTCCCTTTATAGGGTATATCTTTTTTATACTAAAAAACTATGCCAGTTTGTGTTAAAGTTTGACATCTCCTACGACCACACTTATCCTTCAATGACAGAACTACTTAAATGCATTTGTTGCAGGTATTGTTTTCATATAATTTATCATCTATAAAAATGAATCTGAAATGAATCACGCGTAGACGGATGGAATGGTTTCGCTTATTCTTTGTTTATTGTGTTTCTTATAGCCAGGAGCAGGTTCTTATTGAAGAAAAAAATTTGAATGTTGAGGGGGAAGATGGAAAATTTTAATGCTCTCAAATAAAGTATAACTAAGACTAGGATGATGGAGCATCATGAGGAGTCATAGGACAACGTGCAACACCTTCGACTGCATCGTCGCTTACGATCAGTTATCATAACTACACTTTCAAATAAAGTATCAGATCGCACTTACCTTTGCTACCCTAATGAAAACTGTATACGATAACTACAGAAACACAGAAAAAATGCTTACCTAATTTATTACCAATATCTAGGCTAGTATCTAGTAGTCTAGTATATTCTAGCACGCGTTAATGTCATAATTCTCAAGTGTCAAGAGTGTAACGAACAGTTGGTCATTTTTAATAACAATAATAACGCCCAACGATTACATACATCCTGGACCCTAACTAGGATTCCCTGTGTCTAGAGACCCAGGAACTACGAAGACCATCCCACTACACCCAGAATCAGAAAAAGTATTTGCGTTTTTTATTGTGCACAAATACTTGTCCTGCCGCAGGAATTGAACTAATAAAATAAAATAAAATAATATTATTTTTGTTTTTGTGATAATAATATTCATTAAACTCTACATAAATGTCATGACTTCAGTGTCACCAACGTATCTATCTACAGGCTATGACATGAAACACACGCCATATGCGAGTCTTCAAGATGTGTCATGTTTGCTTGAGGCGTTGGTATTACTTACTAAGCAATGACAGAGGTGATGAATTATGGAATTCATCTTTAACTCAATTAGTCACTGTGCACACTCAACTTAATAATAATGAAAGCTTCGAAATTGAAAATGGCATGACTAGAACTAGACTTAGTAGCACAGTTACAGAAGATTCACTCCGACAAGCCACATAAATAAATAGTGAATCTTACTACAAAGCAATAAAGTGTATTTCAGCTGAACAACGCTATAAGTGTACCCTAAGCTGTCTCTCTTTATACTGCTATAGCGCTGCTCTTCTCACGCGTTGAACCGATCCGACAAGATGGGCCGGTTACATGCATTTGTAGCTTTGTACCTAATCTGCCAAAACTAGAAAGCATAAAAAATTAAATACAACTTGAAAAAAGAACTGATTGGTTGATTGTTGTGGGATGATCGGGAAGTTTTTTTATGATAGTTAATGATGTGCCAAGCTAGTCGTTCAGCTGATGTTAAGCGACACGGCCACCCATAACAGAACAGTGTCGCTCAGAACTACAAAATATAGAGTTTCGAGCGACACTGCACTGTGCACATCATGTGAGACATCAGCACAGTCTGGTAATAAGATTACTCGACTGTGAGATCAGAAGATCAGATGATAAAGTCTCAGTTACCAAGTAATTTCACTAGCTACAGAATACCCTTTAATCGTATTAATATTACTTTTAATAAAAAAGTATTAATATTTTTGCTAATTTCTTCTTTCTTTCTTTCGAGTTCATATTTTGTTAAATGTTGAATTTGTGAGTGTGTTGTGAGTTGAAACATTGTTTTTGAAAAATGTTTCCAGTATTAGCGTATCGTCAAATGTTTTCTTTAGTCACGATTGAAAGCCTACAGTACATAAATCTGATAATATACTCATTTCTAATGATATAAATACATATAGGGCAGCAAAAACATCAGCTGATACCAATACCATCAATATATCTTTCTAAGTTTAACATCTCCAAGGCATTCGAAAAGCTACTGCATACCACACGTCGCTGACCTGTGGTGAATGCCTCGACAATTTAGATCAATCAATACGCATTTATCAGCAGGATCGCGTGTAACCTTCTCGTAACATAAGGGAGAACATTTGCATAGAATGAGACGAGGCTTTCGTATCATTTATCACACACAGTGTGAGTGACACTGCATAGTACCTGTCAGAGAATACAGGATGCTGTCAAAGTTTAGGGTTATTATAGTTCCAAAAAATTATCAACCAGTGGGATTTTTATCAGATTTATTTTTATATCGACTATGCTACAGATATCTTTGTATAGTATACCTTAAGTTTATTCCATTTCATTCATTATTTTTATTGGGGCAATTAAAATTCAATTTAAATCATTTGCTAGAATACTTGTTCTGTGTCTGGGTGTTGTATAGGACCATGGCCCTCATAGTTCCTGGGTCCCTAGATACAGGTAACCCTAATAAGGATCCATCTATGTATGTGATCGTTGAACGTTTTCGTTAGTATTATTTTACCTTTTTCTTTACACAATTACTGGATGGGACTACCTCTCTCGCCTGTTTACTTCCACCTCCCATATTCTAAATCTCAGCTATTACGTTTCAGCTTCCTCAGCGACAGCAGTTTCCACCAACCAGCTCTTAGCTGCCAGTTCCTTCTACCCATCTCCCAAACTACACCTACCTACCTACCTGGTACCTACTATCTATTAGTTGTATCATTTGCAAGAGAAGAAGTTAGCGAATAAAATGACCATGATGATTAAGTTGAATTGTGTTTTGTTTTGCCAAGTTATATAAAATGGGAGAGAATTAGGTATTAGGAATATATTATTATTGATTACTACTAGGTGGGGCGATGACTTGGGGGGTAATCATGGAACTTTGATTGCAATCAAGCAGTGGAGATTTCAGTGATGATGGAAGTTTGATTGCAATGCAACAGTAAGAATTTGATTCCTAATTTTAATAAAATCCATATTAACTATGCACACAGTTCCATGATCGCCTACCTGGTCATAACCTCAAGTAGCCAAAAGATGCAAGAAGCAGCGGCAATTGAAAGTGGTGCTCTATGGGTAAGGCCTATGTTCAATGGCCTATGTGGACGTATTCAGGCTGAATGATGATTATGATATATAATCTTTATATAGTAATTTGGTTTATCATGGTCATTGATGAAATAGACGAATTAGGCAGAAATAAAAAGCTTTAAATTTCTTTATTCCACAGAGTCTACAATATGGACGTCACACCATCGCTCCGTCAGTCACCTGCAAAAATAAGAAGAGGATAAGTCTTAATAAAATTAGAGTCCTAAGGAATTCCGTACAAATATCACTAGTTTGTTAAGCCTAATATGATTTATCGCGTAATACAGTAGTAGATGCATGGTTTTGTGAATTTTTTATGACATTGACTTTCTTTCGTACTAAATATCAAAAATCCTCTGTCAACGATAGGATTAAGGACACGTGAAACATGAGGTACCAAATAGACCAAAACCATTTTTTTTATCTATTTAATGCATTGATTTAGAAACTCGAATTTTACAAGATTATAGGGGCATTTTAAAGACCACTTTTGTCACGAATCACAATATTAGTATATTATTATTGAGAAGATTTAATGTCAATTTTCTAACTTTAGTTTTTAATTTTTTCATGATGTATAAAGTTAGGAAATTAACATTAAATCTTGAAAAAGTAGTCTTTTACAGACAATAAACAGAAACTAATAGATTCTATGAAGGGTGCATTTTTAAACTTAAGTACGGAACTCTAAAAGGCAACATTTAAACATCTGTCAATCAAGAAACACCATGTGAACAGGAACTAGGGTTGTACGTAAATAAAGCCTACAGGCAGGACGCATTACGGCGTTCTGGCAAGACGCCCATTGTTGTCATATCGGTAGATAAACTATGGTATTAATCAATTGGTGGTGACAATAGACCCGCTTACCTCGCGGGGAACTTACCTGCCCAGTTACGAAAGACCCCCGAAAATTACAGCCCAGTTTTGTAACTACGTAAACTTTGAGGGTTGGGAAGATCAAGGTAAATTGGTATGGCATGTATTGACTGAATCGATATAATTATAACCCTGATGATTATAACGGTGGTTTGAATAAAACCCACGTGCAAGTGAATAAAAATTCTTCAGTAAAAAGTTTGCCAAATGTTCGGATTTACCTAGACATTAATCTCTACACCAAATTTAGTATAAAACATGTGAAATTAATATATCTACTTAACTCAAGTTTTATTTTATTATGTACTGGCTATGTATTAATAAATTGATCCGTCACCTGAATCAGGTTAATTCCTATTAATGTAAGCACTCGTTGCTTCAACTGTATTGACGCATAGTGTATTTTTGCTGGTCCAAAATATTCGAATTAAATAGTGAGAATAAATAAAACATAACATATAACAATAGAGAAAAAATTTTCTAGTGTAAGAATCCCATAGCTTAAGTAATATATTGTAAATAGGATTGTAACACTTTTGCTAAAAAATATTGATATAATTTATGATATTGTTCTTACAGTATAATACTTTAGTGTACATACAAATGTGAGAGCCTCTGTTGATGTGGTGGTTGATTAGGCCGGCTCATAGCTCGGAAGCAGCGGGTTTGATTCCAAGTATTTGTATCTACCCACTAACTATATCTTTTTTTTGAGTATAAGTAAATAAATATTAAGTAAGCTATGCCTTTGGACAACCAGATGTACGAAAAAACGCCACCGTTACATGGTTAATACCCCACATGTACGAACAAAGTGATTTGGCTCCACGTATATCATGCGAACAGCCAAAGAGCGGAATGCTTTACCAGCGTTCGTATGTCCCGAAGACTACAACCTTGTAGTCTTCAAATCGAGAGTGAACAGGTATGTTCTAAGCAAGCGTGTTACATCCTATACCACATCGTCACTTATCATCAGGTGCGATAGTGGTCAAACACAAACCTATAAAACAATTTAAAAAACGTATTATATCAGTTATTTGGTTTCCTTTGGTTAGTTTAGGGCTCGATGGCTGTGTGAATTGACCACAAATATTTATAAAAAAATTATATTTTTATTATTTGTGAACAGGAAAAAAATTGCAAATACTTTTTCTGTCTTAAGTGTTGTAAGAGCATGGTTCTTGTAGTTCCTGGGTCCCTAGATACAGTGAATCCTAGTGGTCTAGAATTTATGTAATCATTGGAATTAAATTCAGGCTAGTGCAGATTTTAACCACTCAATACAAAATTTTCACTCACACAATAATTAATTCATTAAGAAGTCAAATCCAGTGCGTTGAAATTCATCCAGGCACAATTAAATTCCTTGCCCACCGCTTCTCATTGAATCACGACCCTCGTATACACTGAAAGCAAATAATTTCATTAGATGATACGTAAATCTACACATAATCCACACCTTCATGTGTATTATAGTACTTTGTCGCTATAAACGAGTTCTGGCTTTGATTTATCTTTTCGCAGAAAACGTGTTTAAATGGTAGAGTAACAAAAAATCTATGGTTTGGAGTAAATATATATATTCTTGTTTATAATTATCATGGAATTGTAGCTTATGTAAGTAAGTTTAAGGAAGGTAATCTAAAAATTGCTCCTTAGTTCTAAACATTATATTACTGGTGGAAAGCTACATTTTAAATAAGTAAGTAACAAGTAAAGGCTATGCCTTTTTTACTTTAGGACCTATATCATGACGTCACGCTTGGTTAAGCGTGACGTCATGATATACTTTTACTGTGTTACGTACTTACTACTTACTTAAACTGTGTTAAACTGCTGTTTTGTATTTGTAAACACACGTTTGACGTCTGTTTAAACCTTGTTTATGTATTTGAGGTGTTACGGTATATTTTTAGTTTCTCTCTTTTTTGTGTGATTTGTCTTGTATGAGTGCATATTAGTAAAAAAAATAATTTGTGTGATGTCTTGAATAAATGTATTTTCCTTCTTTCTTTTTTATTGTTGTACAATAAATTCCACCCTTGGCTTAGCCAAGCAACAAAGGTTTGTGTGTGTGTTCGGATTTTAAACTGAAACCACGCGTACAAAGCCGTGGGCGTACCTACTAGTATTTATGTAAAATAACTTTGAATCATCATTCGAAAGATGGCCATTGGTGATTCTCCATTTCGTCATCAATGCCACCAAAATTATAAATCTTACCAATCTAGTAAAGTCGGTTCTGCAACTAACAATAATTTACCACCTAACAACAAAAACAATTTTAAATTAATATATTCCCGACTGTTACTCATGAAGTGAGTATCGACACACACGACACACGAGTTTCGGTTTCCAGGTTTCGGGAATATATTAATTTGAAATGAATCACACTCAGGAGAATTTTAATACTAAAATAACAAAAACAGTGGTAAATTTATTTTAATTTTAAGTGGCAATATGGCTCCTCGTAATGATGCCAAATTTCATTAAATCATTAGATTTTAAATGTTTTTCAACAGTAGGCTTTTGGATCCGAGAGCTAAAAAGTTGCGGGATGAATAGCCCAAATAATTTCTAACATGATCGTGAACTCAATTAAATCGTAGCAGTAAATGTTATAATATAGTATACTAGTTGCGCCCCGCGGTTTCACCCGCGGATCAAAAGGTATTTTAATTATTTAATAATATTTGCTCATCCCACGGATGTGCAAATAATTAAAACATTTCACTTTTACGGCATAAAATATAGCTTATATGTTAATCCAGTGTATAAGCTATCTTGGTACCGAATTTCCAAATCCATTCAGCCGTTTGAGCGTGAAGGAGTAACAAACATACACACATACACACATATAAACTTTCGTCTTTACAATATTAGAGTGATATTATACCTAGTACCTACCCAAAGGGTAGTAAAGTTTTTGTATCAGGATTCACACCAAGTTATCGTTAATCATATATCAAGACCCTTTGTCTGGAAGTACGTCACTGGTTTTCGAATACACTGCCAAGTCACTACTATTGGTTTTCATAAATGCAAAAGTTTTAATTTAAATTGTCAAGTCAAATTAAGATACTCTTTGGTAGAAAAGTTTTGGAAACTTAAAACATCGAAATCTATATGTCACCTGGTTTACCAACTACGAATAATAATATAACTGATTCGTAATTTATAGACCACTTTCCATACAAAATTGCCAAGTTTCCATAGGAACTATTGGTAAATTCATAGGTATAGCTCGCGCAAAGCTTTAAGAGCTCTCGGAAGTTAGCGCGGATGACTGCGCAGTACGCATATTATAGTTACTATATGGCCGCTTTTACGATATTTATAATAAACTCAACTGTGCGTGGTTTTGTACTCGAACCCAACTTTTGAGAGCTCATGAAGAATTTGCACGAGCTAGAGCTGTCAGCATTGCCATTCAACGTGGCAATGCTGACAGCATATTGGGCACATTTCTTACTGGTAGTGGTTTGTTAGATTGATTATATTTTGTTGTTGTTTCAGCTTATAATTTTAATTTTCTACACTGAAAAAAATCTTTGTTATATGTAACTAAACTTTCGTCTATCTGTAACTTAAAAAATTGACAACATAACTTGAGTAATACCTAACCAAAAGTAGTCCTATCTCTCTAAATAAAATCTATATCTAATATAAAATAAATATCTAAAATCTAAAATATAAATAAAGTTAGCTTATAAATTAAACCAGTTTTGTCAAACCAACTCAACTGAAGTTTAACCTTGCCAAATTTTTGCTATAAATGAAATTACCGAAACAGTTTGGTAAAATATTTTTTCAGTGTAGTAGTATAATTTGAGTTTAACAACTATTGATGTATGATAATACCATTGTAATTTGCTGTTTTAAAAATATATTTATAAAAAGCAATAGTAAATTAAACGAATTGTAAGAATGACATCCATTCGAGAACTATTAGTACTGCCATCTAGTGAAACCCCCGTCCCCTAACTTAGAGTGAAAGTCAGGAAACAAGTGACAGACAAAGAACTTACCTCCTATTGTGGCGCTCTTACGCTGAACGAGATTGGTTTCCGTTGTTATATATACACGTACCTATTCTCTGAGAATAATAATACAAAGGTTTAAAGGTGTGAGCGAGACAGTCAGGGCAGAAGCAATGGATTGGATCCATAAAGAACGAGATATATGCAGATCTTTTAATCACAGTTATGGCAATATTATGAGAATATTTTATGAATGAGTTGATTCCCGGTCCGGTCCCGGTGGTGTAAGTATAGGATCACGATGTGACGATATCATCCTCCTTCATCATCATTCCAGCGATCACGTAACTTGATTGCAACCCTTAGAAACACAAAGTATGGATTTGACAGATTCAAAAAACAGTTTATGTGCATAGTTAGTATGGAAATTTGTACTGTTGCATTGCAATCAAAAGATTCGTGATCACCCTGGTGCTCAAAGCTTTAAAATATTGTTAAAGTAAAATTAGAAGATCTTATTTAGACATTTGGTACTATATGGAAGCACTACTTTACATCCCTCCCACGGTGGTAAGTTTCAATATATAGCTTCAGATCTTGGTAGGTATGTACCTAGTATAGAAAATATAATATCAAGTTAAGCTATTGGTGACAAAATTTTGACCGATTTCAAAGGAGCATTAGAATTATTAATGCTCTTGCACATTCAAATAATGTGCCAATTTTTCTTATAGGTAATCTACTAACACAATTTTGCAAATTTATTAGATTAAAATACCTACTAATATAATTTCAACTGATAATCACTCTACAATTGACTGCGAGTAATATTATTTCTAAGTTTATACTAATTCCCTCGTACTGTTTAAGAATAATTACTTTGTGTTTTCTTTCTAAGTTTAAAATAGACAAAGAGAGAATACTGAGTAATTACACCTACCTCTGTTACCGAATGTTAGTATTAGTAACAAAGTAAAAATGTAAAAAGTTTAGTAGTAAATAACAATGTTTATTAGTAATGCGAAATGTGTGAAACTATAGTTTCACTTACTAATAAACATACATAACGTACGCAAGTAAACATTATCAGCCTTATTAATAAACGGGTATTAGTCTCGGACTAGTTACTTCAGCTTTTGTCCTTTTTTTGCTACTGGAATATTTAGCTGGATCGAAAGAGACAAGAGATGGTGTAACTAGTCTAAAGTTAGTTCGTGTTTATTAATAAGCCTGTATATGTATACTTGCGTCCATACCAACTAAGTCTGTACTATACGTTCTATACGTATATATTCAGCCGGGCTATCACCGGATTATCTTTATTGAATTACCACACGCTGATCCCAGCACGAGACTGCATAGCTGGAGAATGGTGATCTCTAACCGTTGCCGATGTGCTCCGATTTCGTGAAAGAATGTGGTAAGTATTTGGAAAGGCCTCAGAAGTATTTAGGTTGGACACTATTAAACACGATTGAGTTTATTAATAGAAGCGTGTTCTAGTAAAAACATCTTATGGTTTAATATCTTAATGTAAAATAAATACAGCTTGTGTCAAGTTGTATTTACTAGGTGGTAGGACTTTGTTGCAAAGTTCGTCTAGGTAGGTACCACCGCATTGCCAGTTATTCAGCCGCCAAGCAGTAGTGTGCAAGCACTACTGTGTTCCGGTTTGAAGGGCACTGTAGCTAGAGAAATTACTGGGCAATTGAGACTTTATGATGTGATCTCACAGTCGAGTAATCTTATTACCAGACTGTGCTGATGTCTCAGGATGATGTGCGCAGTGCAGTGTCGCTTAAACTCTGTTTTAGGGTTCCGAGTGACACTGTTCTGTTATGGGCGGCCGTGGCGCTTAACATCAGGTGAAGGACTAGCTCGTCACATCATTCAATAACATAAAAAAAAATATTATTGTTAGCCTAGCCTTAGTATTATTGTTAATACAGATTCATGATGATGCATGACGATGGCTAAGCGTGGCAAAATAACGTATCAACAACTAAACAAAAAAAAAAAAAACAGAGAACTGATACAATACTTAGATACTTTTTTGTTTAAACATATACATATATACATAGAATACAATATTACACCCAGACACAGAACAAACACAAATGTTTGTCCTGAGTGGGAATCGAACCCACAACCCACAGTTCAGAAGGCAGGGCTACTACCAACTGAGCTATCGGGCCAGCAAATAAAATTGACTTAGTAAAAAAACTTGCGCAAAGCTGTTGATATATAAGATACTGTTTCATTTGAATAAAAGTTATATTTGTAATGGCGGCGCCCGCGCAGAATATGATTTATGGTGTGCGTCTAATACTTACACAGATATTTTGTTTGTAATATAATATAGGTATACCCCTTACTAATAACTGTTGTATAGAAGAATCGTTGTTTTGTGTTTTTTTTTTTTTTTTTTATATGTTAAGGGATGACGCGATGAGCTAACCGTTCGCCTGATGTTAAACGACACGGCTGCCCATACCAGCTGCAGTGTCACTCGGAACTCTAAAGTATAGAGTTTCGCGTGACACTGCACTGCGCACGTCATCCTGAGACATCAACACAATCTAGTAACAAGATTACTAGACTGTGAGATCAGGTCATAAAGTCTCATTTGCGCAGTAATTTCACTAGCTACAGTGCCCTTCAAACCGGAACACAGTAGTGCTTGCGCACTACTGCTTGGCGGCAGAATAACTGGCAAAGCGGTGGTACCTACCTAGAAGAACTTTGCAGAAAAGTCCTACCACCTATAGTGAGTTTTGTTTCTTTCTATCAAATTTGAATTGGGCAATGATAAAACAAGAAAAAACATTGTACAGCTATTCTAGTTACACAGTGTTTATAAGTTAGAGGAGTTATGTTCAATTCCTATTGATTATAGATTGAAACTTTGTTTGCATTTGACCTTTCTTAACTGTGACTTGTAGATTCTTGAGAATAAAACTGTAGAAACGTTTTTATATTATTTTCAGATCTATATAACTTCTAGTTAAAATGTTAGCTATTAAATAGACTTTATTTATAGGCCTTATGTAGAACTTATAAAATAAACTTCAGCATTTTAATAATCTTCAACTTTTTTATACTTGTGATTATGAATTTATCGCAGAAACAAATTTCTGACCACTATTTTAATATTATTTCTTATGCCATCGCCGTCGGCATCGTTTCATTCCGTCGGCTTCTTTGTACCCAGCGTTAGTGACCCGTTGAAACTTCTGTCAGAATTCTTAAACAAGAAACAAAAATATGAGCTATTTTCTTAACGTCCAGCAGTCTACTGTATTTCCGGCATTAAGCACTGTCATAAAGACGTTACGCTCCATCACAACAGACACTTGACCATTTGGCACGGTTTCAAACAAATTGACGGGCCGAAATGAACTATTTTAACTTCTTAGACTCTTGTCACAATAAATATTTTGACACAACTATCGATTTTCTAGAAAGTTTTGAGGATTTTAATTGTGACAAAGTTGGAGTGCGTGGTACATGAGAATTGACATTCGACAAAAGATAAATATATGACCTACATGAGAAGACTAATTAAAACGTATGTAGAAATAGTTTAGCCATTTAATCAAGTTTATACTATCAGTTGAAAGGTAGCGCAGTAAATTAATTGTTATTATTAATAACAATTGTAATAATAATTGCTGTAAACTAAAGTTGTTCTGACAAGAATAAAGTCTTGTGACTTTTGTGAAATTTTGTATCGATTAAACCTTCATCCAAGGCTTTCGAATGTTAATTATAAATACTGTATTGTTTATATTAATAAATTTCAATTTTATTGATGTTGGTTAGTATTGCCACTTCCCACAATATTTTTTTATAATTACAATTTTTTAAAGTAATCATTTCCTTTTAGTTACCTTTTTCTAGGTGAAGTTACAAGCTTATTGATGCTTTACGTTTCATTGTTTACTTTCTCTTAACTTTACGATATTTTTCGTAATAAGAATAAGAATAGAATAAGAATATTTTTATTGCTCAGAAAAGACAAACAGAACCTTAAATATACGATAGGTAGGTACATTAACAAATCAGATTTTATTATTAAATACCAGATATTAACAACAGGTAAGCTAGTAGGGAGGTGCTGAGGGAAATTCCATTGTTCCAATTCCAAATATGAGTTATACACCACCACCAACACCTGTAGGTACAATTTAAAAGCGATTTCCTTATAATAAAACACAGACTGGTGTTGTTATTAATGATCATTACTCCGGACACATTACCTTACCTTTGATGAAGTTATAATCGTGCAAATTGTCGTTTATCATCTCTAAATAACGTCTTAAAATAACGCATAACTCCGTTATTCATCACTAACTCTTATAACTTCATCGCACTAGAATAGCGTTTGATATAATGTACTAACATCAGAATTAAGAAAATAGCTAGTGGTGAAAATGAAATAGCTGTTTTCAAAATATCGTTATGATTATAGTTTACTAGTTGCGCCCCGCGATTTCACCCGCGGATAAAAAGTATTTTATATATTTGCTTAATAAAAAAAAGCCGAAAATTTCACTTTTCCGAGATAAAATATAGCCTATATGTTAATCCAGGGTATAAACAATCTTGGTACTGAATTTCATCCAAATCCATTCAGCCGTTTGAGCGTGAAGGAGTAACAAACATACACACATACAAACTTTGGCCTTTATAATATTAGTGTGTATTAGTGTGTTGATTTATGTACGTACTTTTACTGGTTAGATATTATCGTAGACTGCAACTAGATATTTTAACTGTTAAGCCAACGACATTGTTGCAGTATGTATTGGTATCTACCACTCGCATAAGTAAATGCTTAATGTGGATTTCAATTTAGAACTTAAAAGAATCCTACGCAATAATCGTAGGCAATTATTACTGTTTGAAATTGCAGTAATTGAAACCTTGTTTGGATCTTAGGGCTCATATGAGCTGTAAAAATCTCTTCTCTCTAGAAAGCGTTTTACTAATGAAAACACAAGAAATGTTCTATGGCGTGATCCTTGTCATCGTTCATTGGCCAAAATTCTAGAAAGAACAGATCATGTCGATGTTTATAGCTCATGCTAGCCCTGATATATCATATCGATATTCATTTCAAACAGTTAAAGAAAAATACTTTATAGAGCTGCTTGGTTGAACTATAGAGACATGGTTTAATAAATAACGGCCTTTTTCATATAGAGTTAAAGTTAAACCTCCTTTGAATTCTTCTTAATTAATAAAAAGTGTTTTGTCAGTAGCAAAAGGTTTTTATCCTCAATTCATATTAGTAATTGCGCTGACGGAAACTTTCACGTGCGAAAACGGAACAAAATCCATTTTAAATAGAAAGGGCTAAGGAATAAGGTTGGATGATACTAACAAACAAATATTTTTTTTAAATGTATATTTATTTTTAAAAAATATTTTAAGAGGTTTGGTAAAGAAAACTGTTTTGGGTGACATATTTTGAAATTGAATTAAATAAAATTAAAAAAGAAATTATTGATTCTATTCTGAATTTTCGGGAATCCATTGGTTCTTTTTTAATATATAGGTAATAACAGGTAGGTAATAAATCCTACCTGGATTTTTCTAGAATGAACGAAATACCTACTCTACTAAGTGCTACGAACAACTTCGTAGAACCGCTACGAGAAAAACTATAATACCACATTATATTGTTAACCACTAACGCCCTCTGAACAGCTGGAGAAACATTTTCATCTACCACTTAAAAAATTCAGAAGCAAGACATCTGCAGATATCTCTATACCTACCTATAGCTTTTTTCTATGCATATCTACCCTTAGACCTCTGCTACGTGACGTAACAATTCCCTCAACGCCAAACCGTTCAATTTGAAGTTAAACTGATAAAAATATCGATTAAGCGAGATAGATAGATGTAGATTACCTTATATGGGATAAGGACGGTTATAGTTCAAACGTTGTCATCTTTGAAGCCGATGCTTGATGTGTACCCGCTGACAACAGGTTTCGACGATGGAGCTGGATGAATATTTAATTACTTATAAGAAATGTTGAATAATACTTATAATTACTATGAAATATTCAGATGTCATAAGGTGCTTAGAATTATTATTATTTATAAGAAAGTACTGATTCGTGATAATAAGTAAGGTACAGGAGCCAATGAAGGCCCACTTAATTTCAAAACCTCGTGAAATCTTGCAGATAAATAAAGTATAGAAAAAACATAATGGAAGTTGTAATAATAATAATTAAAACACACTTGCATTATTGTCTATGGTACTAGTAGCATAAACCCGCGAAATTTAAAATGTTTCGTTTAATCATAACTGTATTTTTTTTAAAGTGGGCTATCCTAGGAGCCGGGCCATCTTCGGCGACACTACCTTATATACCTAAGTGTGTTGTTAATTAAACAAATAAATAATTAATAAATAATTTGACCAGTAACCAGTTTTAACCAGTAGGTTAAGTTAAAGTCAAATTAACAACACACTTAGGTATATACTTATTATCACGAATCAGTACTTGCTTATAAATAATAATAATACTAAAAAAAGCTTGAAAGTATTCAAGCTTTACCTAAAATGACTCTTTTAGATAAGTAAGCATCATAAAGAAAGAAATTGGTATAAAAAGGCAATTGTATAGAAACATACCTATGTATAATGTGAGGGGCTTCTCAGCCTCTGTTTAGGTAGTTAGATGATGCTCTGATATTCAATATGACGAGAAAGACACACATATAATTCATAGGTAAATAAAAATTATTTTTTATTTTTGGTAATAAATAGTAATTTCCTAGTATTATAGATCAAATATATAAAGTTAAATTCATCTTGCATATAATATGTTATTTCAAATTTAATGATTTACTAATTAATTATGTACATCAAAAATCACAATATATGTGAATTAACTACAAACTGTTTGGCTAATTTAAAATAAAAAATAATAGATTCTATTCTGATACTAAATTTTTTTTATACAAATAATAGTTAGTAATAAAACATTTTCAATAGGATAATATTTATGATAAAACTTTTTATGCTTACTAAGCATCCAAAACTTGTGCGGAAGAGTATACAATGTAACAAATGAGTTGGGCTGCGTCCGAGTGGTTCGGGCGTGGGTGTCGCCGCGAGGGGCGGGCGTGCGGGGAGCGCCGCCCTAAACAAAATGGCGGCGATTTGCGCGCCAAATTCGAATTTTGAATTAGGAATAGAACTATATTTCATTTTATAAAAATGACATATTTCTTATTGCTGTGGTTCTATTGTTTTTATTGCTTCTTTTTAATAACGATAAGTACCTATGATTATTGTGGTAGCGTTTAGTTCTGATTACAATATTTTTTTACATTTATTTATCTTGTATTTAGAAAGTTAGATATTAGGGATAATGATTTATCTTTGAACCTTATTAATAATTGAAAAAAATATAAAAGATTGGTAACTACAAAGTTAAGCAAATTAATTTAAGGAATACTTAGAAACATTAAAAAATTTAGGATCTAAGAAAAATTACTGCTTTTTATTATGTTGGTACTGAAACAAACATATAAATTGTAAAAACAGTAAATTTAAATGGTTTTGATACAAATATTGTCTATAGTGATCACTGTGTAGGTAGGTAAGCATAAGTTTATATTTTGCTGTTTACCCGAAAATAAATATTTAAACAATACCTAGGTATTATTCTCAACTCATTGATTGATACAGATAACAATAATAATGTCATAAAAATATAGCCAAAAGGCTACATACATACAAAACCTTATCACAAGTCATAACAAGTAATAAAATTAAAATAATAACCACATCATAACTCAACCAGAGGTAATAAATTAATTTTATTCCTACAAAGGAACACCGACATTACAAGAGAATCTATAAACAAATCGTTATTGCGATTTAAGGACCCATTTAAAAGCTATAAATTAACCGAAACACGCTATTTTTGCTCTTAACTTCCAACACATAAAGTCCATAATAAGTTGCAATGGATCACAGACTTAGCTATCATAAACTATTTTCAGTAACAGCTAAATGAAGAGCGGTTTCTCTCGTCTCTTTCACGCTGGCTTCGATTCTGGTATGAGTGATAAAGAGGGGTTATATTTACGAGGTGTTTGTATCGATACATCGGCGTTGATTTAACCATTGCTTTGCTTTATGGCAGTCAATAAAATTGAACGTTATGAGGCAAGGTCGCAAGTGAAAAATTGAAGTGATTTACGTCTTTATCTGGGGACAGTATGGTTTTAAACGGTGTCGGTTTTTGAAACCGGTTCGTGTTATCAAGATTTGTGAATGTTTTGTTTGGAAATGTATAGATTTTTTATTAAAACGTTGAATCGTCATTTTTAATTACGTGGTATTTAATTTAAACATGTATGGCGCCTTTTTAATAAAACTGAAGATAGCTACGCAATTAAAATATTGAAGAAAATTGTTACACACAAGTATTGCTAAAAGTTCTAACGCGATTAAATAATTAAAGAATATTTTACGTGTTACGTGTTACATCACACATAACAACATAGGTACCTATACATTACATTACATTCGATATTTTAAGTACAGGCAAGGTAATGGTGATAATTATAAACAAGAAAAAAAAGGACACAAGGAATTACTAAATATAGGCAAAGGAAACTAAAATCCAATAAGATTTTTCTTACGTATAATTTCTTCGGGAGTTTGTAATTGATCGTAATGGGATTCCAATTATTTTTGTTGGTCGACGAGTATTCTAGAAAAAAAAAACTGCATCAGTTATTGATCCAATTGTCAGCAATACAGACGTTATCTCGACGCGGCCGTGAACTCAATCTGGACCAAGTGCAATGGCACATTGACGAAGCTCATAAATAACACTTATCATACAAGGCTCAGACCAACGACAGACCAGAAAACCAAGATCTCTACAATATAAAAATCTTGAAAAAAATAGCAGCTAGACAAAAGGTCCGAGTTAGCTGGTCATGGAATTGATAAAGATTGGATTGTACATCCTGTGCTTTGACAAAAATAGTACCCAGTCAGAGTCGTAGGTATAACTTATAAAGTAATTTTGGTTAAAAAAAAGATTGTACATCAAAACAACATAAATAGCTTCCAGAGCGGAACGACAAAGCAAAATATGAGGGTATTTAAAAGCCAGCAAAACCATAATTGCTTCAATTTTAAACTTGTCAAAATCGCATTACTTCACCTCGCGTTGGAGATTAACGATTCGCCTTCAGCGTTCATTGGATGCTAGGGAATTATTAAAAAGTCATTAGCGGGGAACACAACTATTTATGTAGGTAGAAAAAAGTAATTTCGAGATTTGTGCCGCGGGTGGGGCCGACCAATCAGTCGAGGCTGACACGGAAGGACCCGGCCTTTATAACGCGAATCATTATTTTGTCGTTAGGGCAAAATATAATGACGATATCTTGTGCCGCGATCGGCGAAAACCTTTTGTTTCAGTACGTGGAAAAAGTTGAGATAGATGCGAGGGCATTAGCAGCTGGCGGGAAAGTCGGCCTTGGCCTTTCAGTATTTTCTTTTGTACTATTTTCACCTATTCATAGGATTTCTTGCTAAGCTTTTGGGAAATGAAAGCTTTGGTTTCTTAATAAATCCAGATAATATTGTAAAGATAGAAGGGTCTATTCGCGTATAAAAATTATCAAAAAAAATTTTTTTATGGGGAAATGGGCATGAGTTTGACAACAACTCACCCGATGGTAAGTGACGAAGTTGTCTAAGGTGGAGCACGCTTGCCCATGAGTTGCCCATTCACTCTTGACTTAAAAAGACCCAGGTTGTACCCAGGAGGAAACACTGTTGTTTGAAGAGCATTCCATTCCTTGGCCTTTCGGACTATAAATGAATCAGCAAAACCCTTATTATTTTGGCTAACCTCGACGTTTTGACCAAGTTACATTGGCCGTGTTGTGTATAGGTATATGGTAGTATTATAGCAAACTGACACGGGCCGAATATTGCATACAAAATCCAGATAAGTTAGTAATGTAGCTTAAAATTGTGCCATACATTTAGCTTTCCGTGAGTCTTAAATATAATAATATTAATGCCTATCTCTTAAGTTCACACTTAATCAATAGCAATCGGTTTCTTGTATGTCAAACTCATGACTCAAGTCAACTTGATACATACTGTACGCTCATTGGTTGAGACAGCCGATGATCGACAGGCAACCAATGAGCGATCAGTATTTGGTCTGTCAAGTTGACACGAATTTGTCAAACGTACCTATACGAGGACCCGAAAAAGTGTTGCTTAGCTAAGTTGTATTTTAATAGACTAGTACAGACGGGTATAAATGTAATTAAACATAGTATATTATTTTAATTTATAGCTGATAATATCTTATATTACATTTCTAGATTACCTCCCTAAACAGTATAGGTATATAAGTATAATTATATAGGTAAGTGAGGCTTTAACAAGGAATTTCTTAATAAAAATCAAAAGTTACAATCATTATGCTTTATTAATTTCATGTATTTATATAGGTATTTATGACAATATCGTCTCGCCTAACCTTATTAAGTTACTAATTACTTCATAAATTTGAATCGATAGGACATAAATGGTAAATAAAATCGTTCAAATTAGGTTCCCAAATTTCTCTCTACACCTAACTTTCGAAATTTTGAAAATAGTTCTAATAGAGCCAATAAATCGAAACTTAATTTTAGTATTACATAAACCTAGTTTTACTCAATTTAAATTGTACAACTCAAGGATAATTTGAGATTTCTATCTGGCGAGGGATCGTGAAATTTAGTTCCTATAAAATTGTAAAAATAAACTGAAAATAAACAATAATTCGAAAACTGATGATGCGTTTAGTACCTATATGAAATTCATCAAATTTTAGAAGAGTAAAAACTATATGTCAAATGTTACACTATTCTTACAAATAAATTTACAACACAAACATGAGACACTTGAGCAAACTTTAAAAATAATGTCAACGAAAATGCATCCCAGCCAGACAGCTAACGAGTAAAAACATCACCCAATACAAAAATAAAGTAAGCGAACCTATTCAAGCGGATCAATAAATAAATATTGAATATATTGACACTATACAATTATTACAATTTACATTTATATTTACGAACACAGCACAAAACGAAAATATTTATAAAACTGAAACCGGCTCACTGAGTTCTGAGTAAAGTAAAACATTCACTAGTTACAACTACATAATTATATTATGAAAAATAATTTACAAATAGTTTACATTATTACGAAAACGTATAACATGTTTCCTGACGTTCGAACCTTTTGGGGTCACTCCAATTTTTTAATAATATTTTTAATTATCGCGTTACGAGTAAATATATTATCAATGATCGATATTACGTATATCGGTTTCCTTATTATGCAATGATTTTATAAAAATACGTTTTTTTATAATGATGTTTTGTTGATACTTAAATTAACGACAGATGCCAACATCGATGTAAGCGTGAGTAGCTGTGATACAAGTATATGAACAAAGCAACGGAAAATCGTCTCTATATGTTAAGTAATTTGGAAATAAAAATACTACTGTTATTAGTAGATTAAATTTGTAATTATTTACGAGCAAAAAATGTTATATCTTCAAATCTTAGAGGTGTATGACACAGGACAAAAAATGTAACTACTCTAATTCATATCAAAGATCTCTATGGTTGCGTAATTTCAAATAGGTAACATAGGCATTCTGAAGCGTGTACAATTTTTTTTTTGTACCACAACAACTCACTAGCTACATAAAGATACCATTTTATACAAACGTTGAACAACCAGCAGTTTATTTCCTAACTTTGGTATACTGTGTACAGTTCCGTACCTACTTTCCACTAACGGCTCAGTATTATTGAGAAATTAACTTTCAACATTCTCTGCATTTACAAGATTGAAGGTAACTTTTGTTCCATTACAGTAAATAACAATAGTATTAAATTTTAAATACATCAAGTCAAAGATGTCTTTTAATTTCGTATCTCCATTGAATGGCACTACACCAAATATTTAGCAATAGAAGTTATATCAAAGGTATACTTTCACGATCTTGATAAGTATCTCATCTAAATTATAAGCTTCATTCTCGTAACATTTTACAATAATAATAGATTTCCTATTACGATTATTATCAGTATTATTTACGTATATGTGTCATCAAAAATCGTATACATTGCACTCGTAGTAACTGGCCTCACCACGCTTAGAATTATGCGTAGTTATTATTCAAAACCAGATATGAATAATTGCAAAATAAACACTCATTACGCAAAATTCAAAACACGAAAAAAATCGTTGTTTACCAAATTAATCTCAATAATAATATTATTCACACTAAAACAATTGTACATTATAAATTCTAAAAATTATCATGTAGATTGTATGTACAGTATAGTAAAAAATAGCTTAATTAAAAATAAAACATCAAATATATTAAATAATAACAATATGGAAACTAATTGCCTTCTTATCAATGGTTAATTATAAGAGGTCCTTATGGTTTTGTGATTTAAAATTATGAAAGACTTTAAAATAATTTCTTGCATAGTGCTTGATACCGGATATAACCAAAATCTTAAAAACACTGGACGTCATATTTATTTTACAAATTAAAATTTAATTGTATTGCATAAATAAATTATTTTATAAAAATTAACACACCAAGCACTTTGCCAAGATTCAACTCTAAAATGTTTATTAGAATGAAAATGTTTTTCTAATTTTCACAAGATAAAAGAATCAACTATTTAATCACATAAACATCGACGCAGTTTATTAATCATACATTACTGCTTTTTTGGTAATTATTGGTATTGAGATTGTTTCTATAAATTAATTTATACTTAACAACTGTAAAAATCTCTTCATCACACTATCATTACTCTTTACTCGAAATCACTAGGTTACGTATTAGTTATAATGTAGTATTATCATGAAAAGTCCAACATACAATTTATACAAATTAAACTGTTCTAGTAACTTCGGCCTTCGAACATATTGTTTCAGATTTGTCATTTCACCGAACTGATCGAACGTAAAATTCGATAGAAATGGAACCGAGTGAAAGAATGTGGTCGATTGAACCTAAAACAGTATGTTCGGGAGCTGCGGCCGCGGGGACTAAATCTAGAGGCCTTTATTGTGGCGAGGTTGGAGGACTCATGTTGTCCGGCTCGTCTCCAGAGCCGGGCTCGCCTTTGGTCTTGTTTTCTTTCTTCCACTTCATGCGCCGGTTCTGGAACCAGATCTTGATCTGCCTCTCGGTCAGGCAGAGCGCGTGCGCGATCTCGATCCTCCGTCTCCGCGTCAGGTACCGGTTGAAGTGGAACTCCTTCTCCAGCTCGAGCGTCTGGTACCGCGTATACGTTTGCCGTCCCCGCTTCCGTTCTGAAATGATATAATACCAGCGATTAATATAATCCGATACAAAAAAGTTTTAATAAAAAACGGGAGGCAGCCCTGACCGATGCCAGACGTTAAAAACTGCATAGGCATTTCTGACAAATGGTGGTTATTTGTAAACGGCGAACACTCCCGGCGGAGTTAATTGAAAATTGTTTTGAGCTTATCAATTTGTTAATTGTTTTTGCTTGTTGGACATTTCTCTCGGCTGTCGCGGGTAGCAAAGTTTCATCGGAAACAATGCTGAGGGCTTTGTTTTATGGATATAATCTTGATTAAGAGATTGCGCTAAAAACAAAAGTGATCAATCAAAATCAATATCCTGTTAGTAAAACGAACAGGAACATTGTTGTAGGTATCTGCTTTGATTTCACATATAAAATATGAATCATACCTGCATCCTTTTTAAAGGATGCGTATAACGATTTCTTTAAATCAGTGATCTGATCCATTTATGACACACTACTGAAATGACTAACTATATATTTTATGGCTATTTAATTCCAACTTATTTCCATTAAATTGTAATAAGTCATAAGTAGACGCCAGTTATAAATAACCGGATTAAAAGCAAATATGAAACAATTTTCTTGTAAGATCGACGACTTGAGCATGTGTGTGGTTAAAAAGGTACGATATGTGCGTACATGTAATACGTTAAGAGGCGATCCGAAGCGCTACCGAAACCAATTAAAATAATTTAAGACGCCACGAGCGTTTTTCATTTTATAATTATTATTCTCGAGAAAGATGTGAGCCTATTAAACGTGGTTTAGATGGTTTTGACTATAATTTATTTGATTAAAAGCGACCAATTCTGATGGCGAAACTACAAGACCAAACATTCGATTAAAACGAAATCACAGACTACATTTACAGTTGAAACTTAATAGCTAAATAATTACAGGCACCTGCACTGAAGATTTTGTATCTGAAATAATAAACGAAAATTACTTCCGAAGCAAAGTAGAGCAAAGTTAGACATGTAACTAAGTGAAATTCTATTAACCCCAAAACGGAAAGTCATGAAGTAAATATGAATACTGCGCACGAATATACAAATTGAAATTGAAACAGTCAAAGTTGCGCAAATTCAAACATAGGCGAACTTGGTTGATTATTTTCGGTTGAACTGTAACACGCGAAACAACTCGTTGTACAAGATAATCACGCAAACTTCGGAGAAATCAACCAACGAATAGGGATTAAATTGTAAATGGCGCCTCAACTTCTACGAAAATGAAAATAAAAAAAAGACAAAGACTTGTACATCATCAATAAGGATAACCTTTGACCAGTAGTACATTCATCTCATAAGATTATTGCTGATGTGGAAGCAACAGAACAATGTAAAAGAGTGGATGGTTAGAGTTAGGGTTGGTGCAGTGGTTCCAAAATTATCGGCCACTTGTTGCACAGGAAATTGATAACAGCCTCATCGCGTCGCCAGTTTTGGGATGCATTCAAGAATGCAGATGTTACTGTCTGCTGACTTTAAGCATATTAAATGTTCATTTCAATGCATTTGACTATTAAAAAAAGAAGGCTCAGACTGTAGACAAATTATGTTACCGCGCAAAATTCCTCACTTGACATTGGCAGAATTATTGGTTAAAAGCGATAGCAAGCCATTAAAGGAAGAGAAGAAGAAGAAGACAATTTATGTATAAAGACCGAAACAAACACAAACACAAAATGACAAAATTTAGGGATTTGAAAGATCATTGACGACGAAAACTATGTAGTGGAATGACGAAACTACAAGACCAAACATTTAATTGTAATTCTTTTAATATAGGATGCATATTATTATATAAAATATGTAAATAAAGGAACAAGTAACGGTAGATAAAGATGAACCACGTATTATCATAACATAGATGCTGCTTAGCTTGTGTTTAGCCGTTTGGCCCCAACGCAAGAATAGGACCACACCATCTCTTCCCGCAGGTACCATAAGAACCAGCTAAGGGAATATCAAGGTATTGGGCGGCAGAATTCTCTTCGGTACATTAAGATCTTCTGCAATCACTAAGACGCCTGCCAAGCGTGTTGATTATGGCAACTCCGCCCCTATGTTAAGCGTCCATAAAGGTGGAGGCCTCTGTTCAGCAGTAGACATCTTCCAGCTGATGATGATACGCTTCTTAATTCCCAAAAAAAGTTTTGGAGTAATAGAAGAGCTTAATAAAAGCTAAACTTTCCTGCCCATCTTAGTTCCATTCCCGAAAATTCCCAAAACAAAATTGTTGCTAGCAATATAGCTCATGAAATCCCCTTCCAAGCTCGCTTTATATATTACACTGGCGGTTTCATCGCACACTCAGATGCATAAAACATGATCCCAACGTCAGATTTAAACCGTACGTAATAAGAGCATTAAGGACAAGTCTGGGAAGCGGTGGAGACGCCTAGAGAGAATGCTTAATTTAATAGCGTCACTATTATTGCTGGTCGGAGATGTTTGTGAAGCTTAGGAGATAAGTAAAAGTACTACATCAATTACTGAAAAAACACTCATTCATGTTATTATTGGAATGTGACGATTATATTTGTAAAAACGAAATCCTAAATCTCTATTAAGTGCTACAAATACCGGTAGGATTTTGGCCGGAAAACGAAAAAGATCGTGTCACCGCAATGTATTATTTTCCAAAACTTGTGTTATTTTCAGTGTTAGTGCATAAAATTGGTGGCATTTTATTCGTTAAGTGCTGGATTACAGGCATGAGTGTGGGAAAGTGGTATAGTGATGGTGAAATGTATCTTTTCGTGTTGTTTCCAAAACTCCATAGAAGCTTCTGGTAAAGTGGCCAGCACTTTACTAGGAGTATGACTTGATTAGACTAGACTATGACTTGACTTGATGACTTGGACTGTGACTTGACTTGATATATAATAGGTCTTTACCTATGAAATTGCCGTTTTGTTTGAAAAAAGTTAAAGTATTTTTTTTCGAACTTATTTATTTCTTTAATTCAAAGTAATCACCCCTGCAATCAATGCATCTTTGTTACCTAACTCGAAAAATATCAATTTCTTGACACTGGCTAAATACACAAAAGTGTGTAGCCATAACAAAACAAAAAAAAATACCGGTATGTGTAGCGATACCTGCTGTGGTGCTGAAAAGCTGTACAAATTTCGATGAACCTATCAAATCGAGAAGACACTTCTCGTAAAAGCAAGTGATCGCGATCAGCCCTGCAAATGCACGGGTAGCATGAATTGTAGAAATCAACATAACTCTTTTGAGAAAGCGTTCGACCAATAAAAATGCTACTAAGGTTTATGGCGTGATCCACGGCCGTTCATTGCTCAAACGCTTTTTCTAGAAAAGAATTATTATTACGACATCTACAGGTCTTGTTTGCTTGTCTTGTCATGCTGGTGCCTCAATTTTTGTCTGTCCAAAAGGTCTAAAGAAAATAACACCAAAGCATAACGTTATTCGTCTTATAAAAATCTTAATTTACTTTGAATTAGTAGACGAGCGTCTAAAGCGTAGCGTTAAGCTCGCCCGTTTGATTTCCAGCAAAATCGCAGCTTGAAGCGTCGGGCGCAGCGCTGCATGTGTCGTCGGAAGCCCATAAATCATCGCTGGCGAGGGGAGAGCAACAAAATCAGGGTCCCGGCTTACTTTCACGACACGACGATACGACGTGTGGACACACGCGTAACGTTAGCTAAGTGAGGCTTTCGATGTGGACATGGTTTTAGGATTCATGGGTCATTGAGAGGTAGGAAAGTATGATATAAATTTAATAAACAAACGAGCCCGCGGCGTGGCCTATGGGAAAATAATTCAACCACCCCTTTCACCCTATTAAGGGTGGAATTTCGAAAAATCCTTTCTTAGCGGATGCCTGCGTCATAACATCTACCTGAATGCAAAATTATAGCCGGATCCGTCCAGTGGTTTGGGCTGTGCGTAGATCATTATGTCAGTCAGTCAATCAGTCCGTCACCTTTGAGTTATATATATTTAGATAGTCTTTTTTTAATTATTTATAATTATGATATACTTATTTAGATGGAAAATAAACTAATAATTTTGATATTAAGTTATTTAACACACGAAATGACCGGCGATTATGCTGATAACGGCTTTGTTTTCCCACTTTCACTATACTACCCAAAGTGTAGTGGGAATGAAACAGCAATAGAAATGGCTACTATTTTCAAACCTTTTCTTTAATAGTGTGAGTTGTAACAAACAAAAGAAACAACCTATTTAGAAATCAACATCTAATTCCAATAACGCAAACATTACAAAATTTGGCATTTGCAGATGCATGCAAGCAGCGGTCGAGGTGATTCAAATCTGAAGATCTAAAAGGTCGAACCCCATTTATCCAGATAAGTGCTTGCTAAAATATTGACCGACGTCGCTACTATCGCAAATCACATTTGTACTGATTACAGGCATTGTAGGTTGCAAAATGCACGAGTGAGAAAGGTGAGAGGTTAAAATGAGTGGAATGGAACATCAAAATATGACAATACGAGTGTGCTTTAAACCCTGACTGAAGAAAAACTTTTTTAGTTTTTGTCCATCTATCTGCCGGTGTTACTTTGTTTTTGCTTTGTTTAATGTTAATGTCGCAATCTGAACAATTTTAGACAAATGTTTAACTTCGCCGCGCAGCTTACTCCCCAGTCAAGCGTGTGTAAAGAAGTTTTACTTCAACAAAACTGTTTTAAGAAATTATTTTGTATGATCCATAAATTATAATTGCACTTAAGAGCTCAGTGAAAGAGACCAAATGCCATACTTCTTATAAAAGCATTTAGGAAGGTGTCATTTAATTGTGTCATTGCTAGCAAAAGACGCCTTTATATAATGCTCCTAAATACTTTCTGATTGGTATAAAAATCACAAAGCAAAATAAAGCAATATTGCTCGTCAAAATTACAATTCTGAAATTCCATGTTACGCTACAAAATAATAACAGCCCGCAGCCTCGCCAGCCTAAATACCAAATTCATCAAGGGATGACAAGTGAAAAGAGCTTTTAATTTAATTCGTTGCGGTATCGTGCCAGCCAGAGCAACAAAAAAAAAATAGCAACAGCTTGAAGCGATATCGACAATCCATAATTCATGTCCTACAATTTCATACATATCCCGCCGCCTCAATCGTCATGTTTGCATCGGATTTATCATTCGAAATGTTACTTTATTTCTCTACGTTGGAGTGTCATTTCCATTGTTGATAGATTTAAAATGTGGCGTTTGGATTCAGATTTACCACTCAGTGTATTGCAACATCGTACACGATATCAAACCGGTATTCATATTAATGCAATTTCTCTTAAACGCTTACACGTCGTAAATAAAATTGCTGGCTCTCGGCGGAATCTTGGAGCGAAGGTCATCTTCAGAAAAACATTAATTGATATTGTAATTACGTTAAAACAAGAGACGGTGTTTTATTGTTCGTGCTGACATCGTATGAAACAAAAGATATCTATTAAGACTGAACAATTAATATACTCCAAAAAAAACTTAAAACCTTTTGGATCATAAAAACGGTCATAATTGAAGGGTTGAGAATAAAAAGGGTTTAACTGTCAAATTGATAGTTTCGAGAAAATTGACTTCAAACTTCAACGGTTTTATTTTAAAGAGTGCTTATAAGGTAATATAAAAGGTTTATGTAAGTTTCAGTTGCTGGAAAATGTATTAATTCTATTTTAAATACATATAATACTAATTCATACAATTACTGTAAAAATACAATATAATAAAATAATTATAATAATATTTTTATGCTAAGCGAACTGTATTCCTGTGACAGATAAACCGTTTTTAGACTCAAAATCTTGAGATTTAAGCCTCATTTCGGTATATTGAGAATGTACTATTGTAGATAATTTCCCGCTGAATCCAACGATACCCAATGTCATTTTGTGAAAAAAATCAGTTAAACCCTTCTTGTTCTCACCCTTTCAATTGTAAGTGCTCTGACAAACTTAATTGTAATATGACTAGTCTCATACTGATTTATTTAAACTTTCCACGAATACTTCCATTATGAAACCCATTACTTAACCCATTCAAAATATCCATCCTCTGTGGTGTGGTGGTTAAGCAAGTCGGCTCATAGCCCAGGAGCGGTGGCTTCGATTCCCACGGCAGGACAAGTCTTTGTGCACAGACAAAATGCGCAAATATTTGTTCTGTGTAAAAAAATATTGTTCTACGTCTGGGTGTTGTGGGATCATGGTCCTCGTAGTTCCTGAGTATGCAGGGGTTCCTAGTTAGGGTCTAGGATCTATGTATATGATCATTGGGCGTTATTATTATTTTTATCGTCGGCCAAACCGTTGGTTAACCTTCAGGCGAATTGGTGCTTAAACGTAAATCAGCTGAAAAAATGATAACTTTTAGATGATTCCTTGTGGAGGTTCTGCACCCAAAGGGTAAAAACGCGACCCTATTTATATTTATTATCGATATAGAAGATTAATTTTTTTTTTACTTTTTTGTAAAAGGATGAATGGACGGAACGGCAAAAGAAGGGAGGTAGACGGCGCCTTCCTCTTTTCACATTCCTCTTCCCATGAACAGGGTTAGTGCGTAAAATAATTAAACCATGTCAACGAGTTCTTTATAATAATAATATTGTATTCTATGTATGTATTTACAAATAAAAAGTATCTAAGTATTGTATCAGTTATCTGGTTCCCATAACACAAGCTTTGCTTAGTTTGGGGCTAGATGGCGTTGTGTGAGATGTCCACACATATTATTATTATTATAACAATATTTTTATAAAATACAACAGTCCCAACGAAATATAACCAATTTCGGTATAGATATGTAATTTACCCCTATTTAATTGTCCATAAATTCGGACTAACCAAAGTTTTCAAATTTTTCCATCTACAACATAAAATATCATTAGTCTATAATGACACAAAGCAATTTGTGTACTCCGTTGATAACATCCAGGGACCCAAACACGATGGATGACAGAACACGCAACACCATAATTATGGCTACCTCATATATGATTAATGGGGAAATGCGTTAGTAGACGTTTTTAATATACCACCCATACTAATATAACAATATCATGGAAAAATAATACCTATACAAATATTTTTAAATTTTTACCTAGAATAAACTAGAATTAGGTTTTTAAGGCATTATTAGAGTAAAGGTTTACATGAGAACATATATAACAAGAATCTTTTTATAACAAAAAATAAAGTTATCCAATGCGATGTCTCTGCCTTCTGAGCTGTGTGTTGTGGGTTCGATTCTCACCCAGTACAAACATTTGTGTGATGAACATAAGTGTTTGTTCTGTGTCTGGGTGTTATATTATATTCTAAGTATGTCCAATACAAAAAGTATATAATTATTCTATCAGTTATCTGGTTCTAGAGCGTTGCTTAGTTTGGGACTAGATGGTGTTGTGTGAAATGTCCACACACATTTAATATTTTTATTATTTTTGTTTTTACGAGTGCATTTTTTAAATTTAAGAATGAATTTATATACCTAGCTGCAGGTTTCCTTGTTGATTTTACAGTGGTTAAAAAAATACTTGGATATCCTAACAAGGAACAATTTTTCAGAAACAAGTTATACCTATAAATTCTTTTTCCCTATATTATAAGATATAAAAAATTGGTACTTATAAAAATCCAATTAATTTTTTACTGAGTATCAAATCAAAAACACCGAAACACAACTAAATGAAAAAGAAAAAGCATGGCGGACTCAAGTTCTGACATTCATTAATCAAACCGGGGCCTGGGCGGGCATTTACCTTTACATAGCTCTCATCTACTGAACAAAAACTATGTAATGATCAGATAGCTATGAGTAGACGTAATGACTTTTAAATGACACATTGAATATTTATGTGTGAAAAGTGAAGTAGCGGGTAAGACTTGCATGAGTTTTATGAGTGTTCACTATTTACGACCACGTAAAGGAAAATTCCAAAAGTGATTCACATGATTATAATTAGCACAATAATAGTATTATACTTATTGGAAAGATGATTTAAAGAATTTAGAATATAACTCTAAAAAAAATTAAATATTTTTGTAATAATAAATATTAAATACTGGCCCGATAGCTCAGTTGGTAGTGACCCTGCCTTCTGAACTGCGGGTTGTGGGTTCGATTCCCACCCAGGACAAACATTTTGTGTGATGAACATCGATGTTTGTTCTGTGTCTGGGTGTTATATTGTATTCTATGTATGTATTTACAAACAAAAAGTATCTAAGTATTGTATCAGTTATCTGGTTCCCATAGTACAAGCTTTGCTTAGTTTGGGGCTAGATGGCGTTGTGTGAGATGTCCACACATATTATTATTATTATTATTAAATAATATATAATAATATTAAATAAATATATAGTAGGTACCCCAAATTAAATATATGCTTAATTAAGTAGGTTAGTTATTGATGCTAAAATAATTTGTGCTTTGATGGTATGCCACAAAAATCTATAGTTGGTTTTTTGCTTAACAATTGGCTGCATTCTGGGCCTTTTGTTTAAGAAATTACGTAGGTGGATAAAAAGTTCTGCAATTTTTTGGCAAATCAAATCCAGTCGCATTTCAAAGAGAATTTCCATAGCGAGCGCGGCGCGAGCCATCACTCAGTGTTTTGTTGACGGTGATTTCCGTCCTGTTCCGCATCCGAAATGGAATGTTATTCACAAAAATTGCGCTTCGGCGCTACGCTAAAAATTACACGGCCCCACCCGGGATTGAACCGAATTCCGCCGCAAAAAAGGTGTCAAATGAAATATTCAAATATATTTTAATATAATTCATGCGGCGGGCGTTTCATTTCTCTCCCTCGTAATGGAATGCTAAATTTTCGGGCGAACAAAAAATATATATTAATGCGCGTACCTAATAGCTTATACAAACTCGTTTGTTGGGGTATTGTTGCGCACAATGGGCGCCATAACTCCGCGTCGCAACCACGGACGGTGACGTCTTTGTTGGGCCCTGGAAGCTTTGTTCTGGGCCCGGCTCCGCCTGTCAACACGACTACCTCTACCCAACCTCGACTGAAGAACATCTACATGTTTGCCGCTACAAATTGCCGCTGCCTCAGGAAACAAAGGGTAACTTTTGAGACTCAACGATCAAAGAGTCCGAAGGTAAACCTTGGCTAGGTTTTATTATAGGTATAGATAAAAGCATCTATAATTGAACTCAAACATTTAATTAATATGAATAACCGAATTCGGGAAGCGTCCCACCAATTTTTCCATTACAAAATGAACCATCATTTAAAACCCATCAAATTTACCGAAACACGAATGATTGCCGTAGAAGCCGGTCCTTTTTTTTGAACCTTCCCTACACGTAGGCTAATTACCAGTTTTGTTCAGGCCATTACAATAATTTGCTGCAGGAAAGCACGAATGAATATTTGAAAAGGCGATAGAAAGTGAGTAATTGCGTTGGATCACGAAGTGAAAAGTTATGAAAGGTGGCGGGTCTGGTGATTTTTCAACGCCTGCCAAGCGAACGCGAAAATCTTAATGAAAAAGAAAATATTCAATCATGTCGCAGTTGCGTCGATTTTAATTTACGTGTGTAGAAGATTTCACTTTACTGTAGCGACATCAAGCTACCATGTCATAATGTAATAATGCCATATAATGATCTATCAAACAAAGTTATTTTTACAACATATATTAAAGTATTCCTATCCCTACTCAATATAATTATAAAAGTGAAGCGTTGTGTATTTATCTACATGTCTGGTTTTCACGGCAAAATAGCCAAACCGATTTGACTACACTGAGTTACTTAAACTATCGATATCAAGATAGGAAAGGTACTTTTTATCTCAGAAAATTAAGAGATCCCGAGAAAAAACGGGCAAATGGCAGGTGAAACCGTAAGACGACTCTAATCTAATAGGTTTTATACCTACGATTCAAATCAAGATTACGTATTGCTTACGTTAAGTATTTTTCTTGACTTGTTTTTATTTGTTAATTACTTTTTCTGTCTGGGAGTTTGGGACCATGGTACTCGTCGTTCTTGGGTCCTTAGACACGGAATCCTAATTAGGGCTCCAGGATGTATGTGATCGTTAGGCGTTATTATTGTTATTTTCAAAATAATGTACGTCAAGTGCATAAACAGTACTTTAAAATTTAAAATAGAGAAGAATAAGAAAAAGCCTGGTACTTCAAAAAAATATCGCGATAGCACCTCAGCGGCTCAGCAGACACCTAAAATTCATCCCAACATAATACCAAACGAGAAACGCATTACGGTTCCAAGATGAGCTTCGCCGCGGGACAGTTAGCCCCAGGGGGCTAGGAGCCCCCCCAAACAGGGGGGCGATCTCCGCTCCAGAGAATATTTGACACGGGTCTGGCAGATAGACAGGCCGGTCATGTGTGATCCCCTGCCAGGAAACGGGGGCTTTTTTCCGCTCTACCATCGATGGCTACTCCCCTAGTACCAAGATACGAGTATGATTTATGTCTCTACTCGCACATGTGCATCGTGTGACGCCGCTTTTTGTCCGCATCAGTCTATAATACAACTTTAATGAGTTGCCAGCGTTGATAGGACTCACATTCCTGTGACTGCTACCGATTACAATTATTGATGTAATTTTCTTTTTCTATAATTATAACAGAGGTACTATTACGGTATCGCTGTAATAACTCCCATTTATCGAATTAGCGGTTATCTTTTTATGTATCCGTTTCAATTTAGGGCTATTAGCGGACGAAAATGGAAATTTAATACCACATAATAAGTAAGGCTTCATCGGCTTAGTGGTGGTCAAAGTTTGATTGGCAGGCTATCCCGACGCTTAATTAATGTAGAACAAGCTATACATGAGTCAGACAAGGAAAAGTAACGATCCGAAAGAGAAAGCTAAACGTCAGTGTTGCCAGTTAATTGAACGCAAGTTACTTGCGAAGTTAAAAGACGTAGATCGGGAAATTATTGGTCTGAACTCGAGAACTTCGAGGAAGGGTTCAAATGAAGCTCGATCTTCGCTAATAGTTGACTTTAAGATTTGTGGAACAGTGAATCAATGTATTGTACAATTATTATAGGAGTAGGTAGGTACTCAAATCTCATAAAGATCGTTTTGTACAGATGAAAATCGGTTGTAATTAAAAATAGTATACATAATGATACAGAAACATTTAGTGTAATTCCGCTGAAAACAATACACTAAGTCACTTACATTTAGCTGGTAAGTACACATAATCACACAAATAAAATGAGCATGAGTTTTATAAATGTAAGTTTAACTTCCGCAAAGTCACGTCTAAGTCAATTAAATAGCTTACAAATATAAATTTATAATAAAAATTTGTTCAAGATAAATCGTAGTGAAAAATCGTAAGATTCATGATAAGTACTTTCCTACAACTGAAGCAAAAGAAACAACAAAACTTTAGAAAACTTTGCATAAACTAAAAAGACTGAGAGAAACTAAAGCAGCATTTTGCAAATCAAATCAAAGCAAACATTTTGTAAGAGGTAAATTAAAAAGAGCAATACTTTTTATATTGAAATTTCTGTAACTGATCGAATTGCGTTTTCACACTTGTAAATACATTTATTTAAGTATTAATATACCTCATTATTGTAGGTAATTAAAAGTAAAAAATTTGCATGTTTGTAGGCAAATAACAGCTATCTGGCAACTCAATAACATTTAGGGTGTTTCTTTGTGTGCGTAATATATCTTTTTCGAAATAAGAATCGTGAGCTGGTTATTTCGGTGTGTGAGTGAACTGCGTTGGACACATTATTAATAGCACTGGAGTATACAGATGTGGGTGTATGTAATTATGGTATGGTAATGATTTTTTAATAAGCTCCAAAACATTTTTTTGGTAGGTCTTTAAGTGGAAAATATAAGCTTGCAAAAGCAATATAACATACATTAATAATTTATTTTTTAAACTACACAATTTCAAAATACATTTTCTTACTCTTTGGGTAAAAAAAAAACACAGATTAGAAAAAAAACTATTGTCTACACAAAAAAATCCGTAATACCAGACTCAGTAGAAACGTAAGTTGATTTAAGTGCCATCTCTGGACTCAGCTTAGAATTAAAGTAGTTTTATAAGCTCTACCGTTCGACACATCACCTTGAAATGTTGAGAGCTAAGTTAAAGTTTGCGTCTTGGTAAAATATTTTTAGTGGGATTCTAACCTGAAATCTACGAAAGCATAGTTGCTAAAAAAGTTGATTTGTAATGAGCGGTGGATTTGAATTTAGCACTTTATCCAGCATTCGATGGAAGAAAATATCTTGATGAAATAACGGAGAGCGTTTTCTATAGTGCTCACCTGGTTTATACCATTTGTCACCAATTTTTTTTTACAAACCTTACCAAGGTTTAGCGCCTCTTTGATCTCTTGGTTCCACCTTTGTCTTTTGTCATAGAGTGAAATGCTATTAAACGCTGCCTCACGTCTGATAATTATAAAATAAATAATCTGTTTTTATTTCCCGTGCAATAAGTTTGTTCTTTATAATAACTACTACAATAATATCAAGTAACCTTACTCGATTCATGCGATTTTAAGTAAAAAAAAATAGAACATAATTGTGATTGTGGAAAGCGTGTGTGGCTCAGCGGTAACCCATCTGTCTTTCAAATTGAGTCACCCTGGTTCTAATCCCGCTGGCTCTTTACCACTGAATTTGCATTCGCTCGTACAATGGTGAAGAAAAACATCATAAAGCTTTTCAAGAATCAGGAAATTCTAGAGCATGTATGTTTTTTGTTTTTTATAATTATGTATGTGTTACTTTTATTATTTTTCTTATACATACATATTTTATTCTAATATCAATTTTATTGCACCACTACCATTATTATTCTTGCACATCCAACCTGGATGGATACAATCACTGGTAGAAAAAATGCTTTATAGCATTAAGTCCTCCTTGTACATTTTTTTGTGCTAAAGTATAAATAAATTATTAAATAAACATGTGTCATCTACCTACTCGCACTTGGCCAGCCTAGACTCTCTCTAACAGAAGGCACAGGCCGTCATACGTCATTTCATTTTCTGCAGGAATACAGATTCCGGCAGAAATGACGTATTGGGCAGATATAGAGTCTAAAAGGAAAGCTTTTAAAGTTCTACAAAAAATGAAAGCTCCTGTATCTAATTGTACGTTTTTTTTACTTTACGTTTTTGATTTTAATATCAACACCGATTTAATGCTTGAGGCATGCGAAATCAGTCATTGTCAGAGTAAGTCTCACAATTTTATGACAAAACAAATGTAAAAGTAAAAAAAATTACCCGCAAACCAATATCAAAAGAAGCAAAATTCATCCGTCAACGTCCGGGCTCCGGAAATTCGGTGGAGGACCGAATTAGAAATATATTTTTATACGTCACTCCACCCCTCTGTGAGTGAAAAAATCTTTATGCAAATAATAGCACGTGTAAATACAAGGGGAAGTGAGGAAATGCTGTGGATTGCCATGTAACTTTTAAATAAATAAAACGGTTTGGAAATTGTATTGTAATGTTTGGTTGAAATTCAGAGAAGATTTTTGGTTAGATTAGATTTTTGCTCGCTCTAAGCTAACTTTTACCCACTATCTTTTTTATGTGAATGAATGACGAGTGAGTCGTTTGCCTGATGTTAAGCATCACATCCTCTAATAACAGTTGCAGTGCCAGTCGTAACTGTGAACTATATAGTTTCGCGTGACACTGCACTGCGCACGTCATCCTAAGACATCAGTCTTATCTAGTAGTAACATTACTAGACGGTGAGATCAGATCATAAAGTCTTATTTGTAAAATAATTTCACAAGCTATGTCCTTCAAAACGGTACCCTAATGTATACTTGGTGCTACCAAGCCTATGCCTGGCAAAGTTTTTTAGATAGATTCTATGGAAATAAATTATGGTTTTTCTACTTTACGACGTAAAGTAGAAAAACCATAATTTATTTCCATAGTTTATTCCTTTACTTTTAAAGTAGAAAAACCATAATTTATTTCCATAGTCAGAAATGACTATCAGGCAGCATATATGTGATGTTTTCAACTGTTCTTTTAAAAGTCAAAGTCTTGACAGCTAGCAAGTTCTATTTATGAAATTAAAAGAGTCTGTATCACTTCGTTCATAAACCCTGAGTCAACAGAACCGAAAACTAGAATTTTAGCCGAACCGCTCGAAAATTCAACAGAAACTCATTCACAATACGCGCTTAATACTCAACGATTCAAGCTTTCAGCGGCAAACGAAGGAAAATCAGTGGCAGGCAACAGAACAAATACTTGTATTCAATCATCGGGCTTCCACAAAGGCCTTGGGGCTGATATCTGAACAATGAAATGTAACCAGTCGTCTATCCACCATTGTGTGCGGAGGGGAGCCGAGGGCAGGTGCGGGGAGGAGGATTTCCATTATATTTCCATTTCCACCTCGATTCCTGCCAACTTATCGCGGCCTACCTCTCGGACTAGCCGAGTCTATCTTTCTATAACGTTAGTCAACGACGGCTATTCGTCAACTAGTTAGAATAATAGTGAATAATACCACTTTTCTGTTGAGGAAGCTTTTGATAAATTCCAATTATGTATATATATATATATATATATATATATATATATATATATATATATATATATATACTTTTTACGAAACCTCTCCGTGTAACTCGATAGAAAGTTGGACACTGCTTACCGGAAGTACCTACAACAAGACAAAAACTCGGTCTCATTATGTTGTAAAAAGTGTATATCGGTCCACTAAAACGTTTTAATAACATTGGAATACAAATTTTGATACTTAATCAATTTGTCATTTAAATTAATGTGAACACGACTATTTCGTCAAAACACGTGGTTTTTCACACGATTTCATTTGTTATTCAGTCCACTGAACAAGCTCGAACTTTGTCTATGGACTTGTAAAGATAACGAAATGATCATTTAAATCATTTATTAAACGATGCTCAGACGTTTTATTTATATACATCTATTAATAAAATCAAACTGATATTATTAGTACATAATGATTTCAGTCTGCGCTTGTCAATGATTAATGATTCGTCTGTTCAGTTCCTAACGCGGTCTATTTTCAAACGATGTGTTCCCATTGGTTGATTTTTGTTTCAAAATGGCAGCCGATTTTTAAAGATAATTAATGATCGAACGGTTTCGTGTAGATAACACGAGAACCTTTAACGAGAGTTAGGCTTAAGTGCGACTATTTGCTACCGAATGTTTTAAAGTGGAGTATATTTTTCATGCGGTAAAGAGGTGGTCTGGATTTCGTATTGAACTTTTTGTTCATGTTTTTAAGCGTACCAATTAACTGACTGACGGACGTAGGTCCTTGATACTTGAACAAACCTAGCAATCAATAATTATTCATCAGAATGACTCGTAAGCTAAAAGATACATGAACGTTTTTGTGTGTTAGGTACAAAGCCTAGAGGCGTATAGTTATAAATGAGGTATGTATTTTGCTGTCAAACCAATTATTCTTGCGGTTCGTTTTTGTTTGTATTTTTTAATAATAGTAACTAGGTAACATGTAATGCGTAACTAAATTAATTATTTCCAATTAATTTCAAACACCTACTCATCCGAAAATGCCAGCTAGAGACGATCCTTAATACCAAAGTTAATCTAGCGCTGGCCATTTATCTCTGTCCCATCAAAACGGAACTGTATCGAAGTTCCAAATTAATTAACTTCACGGTCCAAGTCGACTGGACTTGCCTTAAGAAGTCAGACTTAGGTTATAATTGGTATTGAAATTATATACAATCGAGCTTCTGCCCGCAGCTTCGCCTGCGGCGTGGCCTATGGGAAAATAATTCAACCATCCATTTCACCCTCTTAAAGGTGGAATTTAAAAAAATCCATTCTTACCGGTTGCCTACGTCATAACATCTACCTGCATGCCAAATTTCAGCCCGATCCGTCCAGTGGTTTGGGCTGTGCGTTGATAGATCACTATGTCAGTCAGTCAGTCAGTCACCTTTGAGTTATATATATTTAGATATTTGAACTGGACTAAAAGTGTCATATTTTATAAATTATTGGTAATTCTACTAAGTATAGCTGAGAAAAATAAACCATTATTATACAGATTAAACTAGAGATTACGATAAGCAGGCGATACTGCTATAAAAATCGTAAATCTTCATTATTATACAACATTATGAATGGTACGTAAATGAGGTAATAATAAATAATTACGTACTCTATAATTATGCAAACATATAAATCATTTCGAATTAAACCCATTCATATAATTTATTTTTATATAATTTTGTTTTACATATATATAAAAATGTGCACCAGGCAAAAAAAAGAAAACAATTCGTAACAGATCTTTTTTTTTCATTTCACATGGAAAAGAAGTTAGTTTAGAAGAAGGCATCGTAGCAACTTTCCTATAAAAGCCAAACTCAAACAAAGAGCAGAAGACACAGGAAGTGAAAAAGGAAGTCTCAATAAAAACAATGAACGAATTCAACGAGCACGAGTACCTTTAAACTTATTTAACTTCTATTATGACTTTGATTGTATCTGTGGAAGACGGTTCTTTTCATAATAATTTAATTCATTTAAACTTGAACTATGTATACTTTAATTGAGATAAAACCTCAGAGTTAATGACAATACATAGCTAAAATCATTCTTAGCCGAGTAGAACTTTAAACGCTCAAGTTATATTACATTTTGTAAATAACTCACCTGGGCACAAATAATGATGAAAATAAATGGTATTTTTTTTAATGATCTAGATTATAAAACGAAAAAATATGATAAAACAATTATACCTATTTTAATCAATATGACGAACAACACAAATTAAATGAAACTGCACTACTAAATCACGTAAAGGAAAACTTTAGCAAACAAAAACCGCGGCGCGACAGCAGTCGGACTGCCTCGCGCAAATTGCATGCAAAACTGAATTCCAAACTCAAAATACCAGTAGCTAAAGAATGACCTCGCCAATTACAATGGAATCTCTAAATCGGGCAACACGGCCATAAATTAGATCGCAGACAAATTCAAAAACAGTAGGAGATGGTAGCGCAACTTGAAGGCTCATTGTTCCCTATTGGCGTCAGCTAAACAGAAGGTGAAGCTTTTGTGCCGGGAGTTGTAAATTTTATGAAAAGTGAAATTCCTTTGAACGCCTCTTCGGCCAATAAATAACACGGGAACAGTGAAGGGTATTGTTTCTGACACTCATTGTTTCTCGTCAATGCGTGGAGCGAAAGTGTTTTTGCAAATTGTCGAATTTGTTTCGCTACCTGTGTATTATGCAAGCCAATGACAAGAATTTGCTCTCGTTTTCATCAAAAACCATTCTATGCTTATATATAAAAAAATATGACACGCCGTGAATCTAAAACATAACAATAATGGTTGTTTAGTGCATGTGCAAATATATCAGATATATAAAATTGACAGGCACCCCGTAGTTACTTTCGTAACATGCCCGTGTTACCTATGAAGCTATAATACTCCGGAATAAAGAGCAATCAATATCTCGTAGTGTAAGAAATCAGTTCTCCAAATCGGTTAAGCCTTTTCAAAGTGAATTCCATCACAATTTATACAACAGTGGCTCTCCACTGTTGTATAAATTGTGATGGAATTCACTTTCATCGTCATCTCTATGAGGCTATGTTCATCAGGTATGGTAGGTTATCTATTGGTCGAATACTAGTTTGAAGCTACTCTAGGTAAAGTGAAGTGAAAAAACTGAAGCGATTAAAACTTACCAAATTGACTTCGCATCCAGGGGTATAGTGGACTGGGCAGCGACGCGTTGGTATTAGGCGGGGGCTGCTGAGGTGGAGGCTGCTGCGCATGCATCGGCTGCTGGTGCATCGGCGGCATCTGCGTTTGATGCATGTCGTCCACCGGGTACATGAGATGCTGCTGATGTGGCACCCCGTGCTGTACCATATGCTGCTGCGGGTGCATATGGTGCGGCATCTGCTGCGCCTGCTCCAGTGGTGGACTGCCCGGCACGCCGCCTGCCGTCGCTGCCGCCGCCTGCAGCTTGCATGACGTATACACCGCCGGCGCCGGCGCCTGGTGCCCATTCGGTCCGTACCCATCCGTCTTCCCCGCCATATGCCCCATCTGAGACGGACTGTCCGGCCGGTACCCATTCTGGTCCATCTGCTGATAGTACCCCAACCTGTCATAAGGTGGAAACCTCGGGTACGGCATCCCTGGCGCCGGCTGCGCGGGGTAGTGGTGCTGCGCCGGCCTGAGCTGCTGGTCGCATCCTTCCATCTCGTGCCCTTGCTGCGGCACCGCGCCGTAGTGCGCGTGCGCTTGTTGGTGCTCATGACCACCTCCGTTCCTCATATCTGGCATGTAAGCGTTAGAGAAATATGTCATGCTGTCGCAGTTATTGGCGCTCATCGCGGGCCCGCAGCCCGCGCGGCTCGCGTCCGTATCTTCCGTCGCAGCTTCTCGGCCCTCAGGGCCGACACTATATCACAGTTCGTTCACAACACACACACCTCGGATTCCATTCACCACGCGACGTGCGACGATATCACTGGCTCACGCTTTGCCAACGGACGGTGTCTCCTCATCGGATCCTCGGCGAATCTGAAAAGGAGAGGTTGATGCACTTAGTTCGATCTATAATTAAAAATTTCATGTGGTCAGGTGTAGAAGGGGCTATTGATCGACATTTTGTTTGTGTTGGCATGCTCACGGATATTCGCCGCGCCGGAGTCATCCCGCGACTCCAACGTGGCGGTTGACACTGACTGACACGTGGCCAAAATTGGAACACACACGAAGCCATAAAATCTCGTGCTCTCAGTAAACGCCTATTAGCGACAACCTGTCTGCGGTATGAGCTCCTGTTCGGTGTAGATAACTAAGCGACATATTCAAACACGAGTCAAGATCGGAATCTGTCTTTGTCTGGCTAGAAGCATCAGGTCCTCATAAGCGAGACGGCAGATGAAATAGTGTCACGTCTCGAGATCGACATGTGGCTGACCCGACATCATACCCTCGACGTACCCAGCAGTTGATGGAGCATGAGTGACAACCGCCCGACGACATAACTTTACACCGACGTTAATTTGTGCGGCGAGGGACAAGTGTCACCGCAACCACCGTATTATCGCTAGATCTCGCTCTACTGTTGTAAACCTGAGAATTTATTACGCACTTAATACGACAGCTACTAGAATTTACCAAGTGCTGTACGTGGAAGAACAAAAAATACAATTAACCTGAGAAACAAGAATTTTTTTCGCATCTCGAGATGATCGGGCAGTTACTTACGTACGTCTCGTTTTTTGCGTTTTATCTCTGTAGCTGTTTAAAGAGGAATGCTTCACGTCTGTACAAAGTCACGTCAGCATATTTTCGATACGGTTTGTTAAACGCATGTATATATTAAAAAATCCATGTGCTGCTAATGTTACCGCCCCACAAGGCTGGAGTTATTTAAAACCGAAAACTTCAAGGTTCATTAGCGATACTTAATGATGGCGGCGACTCAAAACAATGTGCTCCACGCAGATGCTACTGTTTAATGTTGACAACACTGACTCGGAAAGAATAGGATAATCTCAAAGATATGACAATACATGAAAAGTTATTGAATCAAATTGATCAGTGATGTATAAGCTACTCAAATCTAAACGACATATTTCCGGGATCATCTGAAGGAATACATTGAGTCTATAATAAGACTATATTATATATAGATAGATAGATGAACTAGCTCTCTATTGTACACACCAAATAATAAAAATTACAAAAAAAAAATTATATAAAGTGTAGCAAAGCAACCTTTGGATGGAGAGAATTTGACGAAGTCGTGAAGGACGTTATGTATAGTGTAGTGGTGAATAGACAATCAAAAGATTTTACCCACTTTAAGAGTAATTTTAAGTTGGTTAATTATTAGTTTGTATTATAGTACTGGAGGTATAAATTCAGAGGCCATTCATCAAAATTTTTAATTGGTAATCCGTATTTATTACGTTGAGCTGAAGAAGCCAAAAGCCAAACTTTAATTAAATTGTATTTTTAATATAGAGATGTACAACAATTGAAAGGAATACTCGGAAAATTTGCATGTACAGGGATGGACAATTTAAATTTACGATTTCGTCGCCCCCCAGCGGTGCGACCCTCGCATTTTTTTAATTTTCAATTTCCATTTGCATTCTAAGCTAGCTCTATACAATCTAAAGCTATGTCTACATTTGTATTGAAGATTTATTACACTGTGTTTCCTATAATATGGTTTAATAACGATGGGCACTTGGGCTTACCACTTGAAATTATCATCTCTGTTACAATATATGAACTATTATTTTAGCAAAGCCTTGTTACTATAATTGAAGGCAAATTCAAAATATAGCACAAAAGAAACTAAAGTACATCACCTAATAGTAATCGTGTATTTCGTATAAAAAATTAAGCACATATTATGATAAAAGTATGGTTTTTTACTTATTAATTTAGTAGTAACTAGGTAATTTTAGGTAATTTTTTATACTTGGACACTTTTCCGATTCGGCGTTTTTATATTTGAACATTATTAACCTATTGGACATTTTTCTTTTAGACATTAGTCGTGTGAGTTGAAAAACCTGGGCGAGTTGACTAGTATATAAATATTATATAATTAAAACCATCTTCTACGTAACACAGGAATAGTAGATACCTGTACCTTGCTTAATACTTGCATATTTATAAAAAATTTACACTAATTAAAGAGTATGAAAAGCATTTTAACTAACTTGTAATCTCATAGTTACAGTTTAAATCTGTTACACACGTACCCAGCTAATGTTCTAGCTAGCAATTACCAGGTGAGATAAAAATCTAGGAGATATCTCGGTTCAAGGAACATGTCTTTAAACTGACCGACCGCGACTCGAAAATTAACAGTCTCACGTGCCTTTGATAATTTGATAACGGAGTTTAAACGTTGATTTATTTCGTGAGGCAACACCGAACCGGTTTGCTGACTCAGTGAGTCAGTCGTTTGGTTCTCATGCCCTCATGGCCTCAGTCCTGGCAATTACATGTGTTCGGCGTAATGAGAGCGTGGCTTAAAGCTTCTTGGTACAATTAGAAATTTCGTAAGTTTAAAGTTCAGGGTTGGTTCGAAAGGAAGATAAATTATTTGATAAAAGAGCCATATTCAATTTAAAACAGATGTAAATCCTACTATAAAATTTGTAAAGTAAGTCATTAAGTATAACAAGGTGTCATTTTTCATCTATGTTAGACTTACGTTTTACCATTGTCTCCCTGGTGGTAAACAACAAAAATCAATCTTCGACGACGTCGATGATCCCGGTTCATTCTTGCTTTGAATTCTCACTAATACATTTTAAGGGTGATTTCAGTCTGACATCTTAATTTTTAAAGAATTATTTTGCTTGTCGCACGTTTCATCGATGTCGCTTTGTTAACGCAAAGCTAGTCTCATGAAAGAAGTTCTAATTACAAACCGAAAATTCACAATCACGGGGAATTTAAATCAACAATTGTAAGACAACATTGTTCAGCAATATATCAACTATACATACAATTTATTTACGTTGATATCTCCATGAAACTTTCACGAACACTATTTAAACAAGCACCTACACTAAATCATCTACAATCGCCTTTCCGACGTGAAAATTGCCAAAAATCTACCGAGAAGCCGATCAATATACTATTTTATACGAGACGCCGAATAAATCATACCAAAATACATCGTAAGTACTACGAGTGTTATACAAAGAATCAGATTAAAAAGAAAATTAATATCATTTCGCGTGCTGCGGTCGGTAGCTGTTAATCAAATGACGATCAAAGAACGTTATTTTGGGAAAATTCCCAGCGCATATTTATCATTTTCACTATTTGTCAATTAGAGGTCTATTTAAAGAACAAAGTACCTAGCTTGATTTATACCTTCTGTATCGGCTCTACACAGATGTAGTGTACGAAAAGAAGCGGTAGTTTTAAATTGTAAGATTTATCCGGAAAATTGGTGATAAGTGGTTCTATAAAATTTTATAGTTGTCATAAATTTGGCTAATAATTGGGAATTTAAGTACGCGTGGAGATGTATTAACGATGCAGATCACAATGTTTTTGGCTAGTACATAAAATAGGAAAACGTATCGGTAAATTACTAGAACGCTCTATTCATTATTTTAATTTGAGTGTAACCTTCTAGATGGCATTATAAACATTTGGAAAATGTAGTTTTGAAAAATTATATGATTTGTATTGTTTCTTTTTTCGTGATTGCTATGACGATTAGCATTAAAGAGTAGCCTATAAACAACATAGATTGTTTTTGTTAGCTTGTACCTACACATAATTTGTAGAATACACAATGTGATGTAGTGCGTTGTTGTCCCTAATGAGCTTTATAACAAAACTGGAAATAAAGAAGATATAACAAAGGTCATGGCCGGGTCTGGAATTGACTGGCCTCATAGCTCAGTTATTAGTGTGCTCTGCCGTCTGTGCTGTAGTTTGCGAGTTTGATTCCCACCCAGAACAACGGGTTCACGGGGGATTATGCATTATGAGATCACATATCTGAAAACTTGTATGTATTGTAGCAATTATGATTATCACTGGTTTTCATTGAATTTCATATCATATCATGAATCATTTAATTACTCTTAAAGCACCTCTAACTTATTTATAAGACCAATTTTTCTATGAAAACAGAAATTTATGTCGTCACCTTTAATTTCCATCTATAGATCTGACTGGCCCGATAGCTCAGTCGGTAGTACCCCTGCCTTCTGAATTGTGGGTTCGATTCCCACCCAGGACAAACAATTGTGTGATGAACATCGATGTTTGTTTTGTGTCTGGATGTTATATTTTTTTTTTTTTTTTTTTTTTTTTTTTTACTTCAAACTTGTCTAGCATTTGACCACGCTCTCACCTGATGGGAAGTGACGATGCGATCGAAGGTGTAGCATGCTAGCCAAGTAAATACCTATTCACTCTTCTCATATTGTATTCTATGTATGTATTTACAAACAAAAAGTATATAAGTATTGTATCAGTTTTCAGGTACCCACAGTACAAGCTTTGCTTAGTTTAGGGCTATAGATGGCGCTGTGTGAAATGTCCACTATTATTATTTATTTATTATAGATAGTAACTGCAATAAATTTTCCCCGACAAGTAGGCCGCTATAGAGCTAATTGCGAACTAGGGGTCTATACCCATGTTCTTCCATACATTCTGTAGTCGTACAGAACACTGGAGATATACGCCCCTATGTCGCATCATGAGTGATCTCCACGCAATCCTCAGTACTTATCCGGAATGTCACGTTTTTTGCGAACAGGTATGACCCTAAATGAAATATTCGATGTCTCTAATACACTGAATTTATGGCTAGGGTATTCCTAGCCATAAATTCAGTTTATTTAGTGGACGGTGTTTATTACTAATGAGAATTTGATAATATGCTACAATTGCAAATGCGTTCATATTACAAATAATGAAACGTTTTATATCAACGTAAGCTGGCCACACCGATGCAAGATATGACAAGATAGGTGCATCCATTACACAGGGAGTCGTCATTAATCTACTCTCCCATCCTTCTGATCTCCTAATTATTGCATACGTTTGTTGTTTGATTAATCCGATGATTATTTTGACAAGCTGTTACATGGGTTGATTTTCTTTTGTTCAATAGTTTGCTGACAAATCGTTTTGTTGATTTTCAAGAAACCACCATAACTATAATGCGCTTCTTATAAGCGTTTCTTAAATTGTTTTGTTTCCCTTTTGAGTTCGGTTCAGACATTTCGGATATTGCGAGTTCATTTTATGTGTGTATATTTTTCTAACGCAATCTAATATTCTTTTTTATCATTACGAACATTTTGTATATTAAAATAATATGGTCACACGTTTCGTACCCTAACGACACCTGCTTGTGGCAACCTTTTCCCAAAAGCGAAACACACACGGTCAAATCGAAAAACACTGCAACATTTTTCGTGTCGTGAAAACTCTAACGACCCTCCCGGTGTAAATCCCGGGGCGCTAAGCGGGCCCTGAGTGAAATGCGATGTTTGCTCTAATTACGCGAACCAACTTCTAAATTTAATCAGACAAGTTGGTAATTTTCGCTGCGGGCCCATAATTTTTCATGAGGGAGCGTGTCCTTATACCGTCATTTTGGCGGCTACAGCCTTATTCGTGTCACTCGGCTCGGCTGTGAGTAAGATTGCGTGTTGCATTTACTCCTAATTAAGAGCCTAATGGAGTATGTTTGTATGTGAGAAGTTTCGTCTTACTTACGTGCTGTAGGTACAGGATTTCGTAAGAAGAAATATCTCTTATCACTGTTATACGAGTCTATAGATAGATAGATAGAGAACTCTTTATTGTCTCACCAATGAAGTACAAAATCAGGAATAACTATAATATTTACGAACTAGTGTAACAATGGGCGGTCTTATCGCTGACAACGATCTCTTCCAGACAACCTTTGGATGGACAGTAGCAGTAGAGAAGAATAAACGGAGTCTATATCTGATGAATAAATGTATTTTCTTTCTTCTTCTTTCTTATATCAGTAATCACACTATCACATCACACTAATATTATAAAGGCGAAAGTTTGTATGTGTGTATGTGTGTTTGTTACTCCTTCACGCCCAAAGGCCTGAATGGATTTGGATGAAATTCGGTACCAAGATACCTTATACGCTGTATTAACATATAGGCTACATTTTATCCCCGAAAAGTGAAATGTTCCTGTGGGATGAGCAAATAACTAAAATACTTTTATCCGCGGGTGAAACCGCGGAGTGCAGTAGTAGGGTGCACTAGTGAGTGATATTTCCGAGAAGAAGTGAGTCCCTCAGATCGCTGCTCGTTGAACCGTACGTGAAAATGTCTTACATTTATCCTTTACTGCAAAAAAATATGTACTTATAAATGTTTTGGGTTACACTCAGACAATAAACGTGCGTACATACAACATGCAGTACTACATTTATTTTTGTTGATCACCGGCACCTTCATCTTTATTAAAAACTTGCTAGCTGGTCAATATATCTCCCTAACCCTTTTTGGGATTAAATAGTTTAAGGAGTGGCAATTGGCAGGTCGCAAAGCTTGGAGATTAATAGCCGAGAAGAAAGGTCTATAGTGGTGATCATGAACTTTAAGACGGAACGTAGAATGGAGAGATAATATAATGTTACTATCACTCCTACTACTTTTAAGGTAATAGGTTTTGGATCAATATTTTAATCTGCATAGCGGTTCCCGTTACAGCTTCAGTCACAAATAATCTCGACAGCTGGACAACAGCGGGAAGTATGATCATGGAAGGTAAGCAAAAATATTTTTGTCTTGGTTTTTTTTTTTTTTTTATAATAGTGAATGTTGTGACGAGCAAGTCATTCGCCTGATGTTAAGCGATACGGCCACCCATAAAAGAACAGTGTCGTTCAGAACTCCAAAATATAAAGTTTCGCGTGACACTGCACTGCGCACAACATCCCTAGACATCAGCACAGTCTTGTAATAAGATAACTCGACTGTGAGATCAGATCATAAAGTCTCATTTGCCCAGTAATTTCACTAGCTACAGTGCCCTTCAAACCGGAACACAGTAGTGCTTGCACACTACTGCTTGGCGGCAGAATAACTGGCAAAGCGGTGGTACCTACCTAGACGAACTTTGCAGAAAAGTCCTACCACCTAGTAAAAGTTGGTAAGAGTAACGAACATATTCTAGGTCTGTAGTGGCATTTAGATTGACATATTTGGAATTATGATGGGTTTTTATGATGGGATGGGATTATTATAATGATGATATACCCCCTTTTCAATAAATAACAGTTCGACAGAGGTACCTACTGAATAGGCGACTGTAAACTTAAAGACAAATAAATAAAAATAAAAATGATTGCTTTATTTAAATTCGTACAATATCAATACCTTCAACCTTATGTTGGAAGCAAAAGACAAATCTTAGAACCTATATTGACAGTCAGCCATTTGACAACTGGTGTGGTGGTGGAGCAGGTCGGCTCATAGTCTGCAGGCGGCGTGTTCGAATCCCGTGGCAGGTCAAGTATTTGTGAACAGAAAAAAAGCGCAAATACTTGTTCTGAGTCTGGGTGTTGAGGGACCATGATCCTCGTAGTTTCTGGGTCTCTGGACACAGGGAGTCCTAGTTAGGATCCACGATCTATGATTGTGATCGTTGAGCGTTATTATTATTATTATATCCCCATCTGGAATGGATAAATAAATATTCAAAATTCATAGGTGATCCGATAGCCTAATGAGGGGCATGCAGTTATCAACGATGGAGTCAGTGAGTTGCAATGACAACATAATTCAACCATTTCTCAATTATTTGATTAGGTAAGTCTCGTAGCCATTCTTTTAATAGTTACATAGAGTTCTTATTCTGCGTCTATAAAGTTTTAACCAATTAAAAAAACTCGATAGCATTAAACCTAATATGCAATTTTTTTATGTTGGTGAATGATGTAACGAGCTAGTCGTTTACCTGATGTTAAGTGACACGGCCGCCCATTACAGAACAGTGTCACTCGGAATTCTAAAATATAAATTTTCGCGCGACACTGCACTGCGCAGTGCGCACATCATCCTGAGACATCAGCACAGTCTGGTAATAAGATTACTCGTGAGATCAAATCATAAAGTCTCAATTGCCCAGTAATTCCACTTAGCTACAGTGCCCTTCGAACCAGAATATAGTAGTGCTTGCGCACTACTGCTTGGCGGCAGAACAACTGACAAAGCGGTGGTACCTACCTAGACGAACTTTGCAGAAAAGTCCTACCACCTTAAGATCCGGTTATTACGATTATTGATGAATGTATTTTCAGTGTAGGATGGATTTTGGATTAGATTTGTAGTATGCATTCCAAACGGACACATTTGTGATAAAAATAATTACTACTTATATACAAATCTCATAAACAAAGAAATAAAACGCAGATCACTGAGTGATGGAGCTCAGTTCCATTCCGAGAATACCTCGTATTTTTCTGAGAAATCAGTTTAGAGGAAGCGATCAATCTTTCGATTTCGATGTAAAGATACATTCGTGATATTTTAAATGTAGCCGTGATTATATTTTGATGAAAAGTAATAAATTGGAGCACTCAAAACTTGTCTTTCGTCATTCGTATTCACATCAACGTTACATAAATATTATTTTCCTAAACTTTTTTAGCCTATTTAATCGTAACCTAGTAGAATACATAATGTTCTAATGGAAAAACGACTTCCAAGTTTCTTTCATTTGAATTTTTCTTTGTTAAGTGACACGGCCGCCCATAACAAAACCTCGTGTACCTTGGAACTTTAAAATATAAAGTTTCGCGCAACACTGCACTGCGCACATCATCCTGAGACATCAGCACAGTCTGGTAATAAGATTGTGAGATCAGATCATACCTAAATTTTTAATTGCCCAGTAATTTCAATGCCCTTCAAACCAGAACATAGTAGTACTTGCGCACTACTGCTTGGCGGCAGAACAACTGACAAAGTGGTGATACCTACCTAGACGAACTATGCAGAAAAGTTCGTCTAAAGCGTAAAGCACTCCTAAAAAATGGAAACGAAAATGCTCTCTTTGAATGTAAACGTTAGCAGGTACGTCAGTATAGCAGAGTCAGGAATCTGTTAATCAAAGCGGGCGCAATCAATTACTGGCGTTGCAATCAAAATGTCTGGCATTCCCCGGCCTTCGGGCTAGAGGGCAACTTCAAAGCAACGCTGTGCTGGGTGTCCGGTCCATATCGGTCTACGTGAGATAAGTACAATGCCAATCGATTTAGGGTCATGTCGAATATTATTTTCTTTATTATACCTAAGCAATTAAATTTATGATAAACATTAGAAAGTACCAATTATAGTTTTAATAGCGATCTCAAATTTTTGTGTAATTCTTTTAGGGGTAGCTCCCATAATTAAACAAAAAAATATTTTTTTTGGCCGTTTTCCACTCTGCATATTTTATGTTTGTTGAATAGGTAATTTAAGGTAGATAATTTTGAAATAATAATAGTAAATAACAAAAAAATAACGTTGGATTTAAAGCTCTATTCTCTCAGCTGGTAACGACCGGAGAAAGGCGTCCTAAAAATTAATAAAATTTTGAACCATACCTAAAAATAATCAACTAATGGAATAAAAATAACCAAATCAAATACTTAAGTTAAGGAAAATTAAATAAACATCTTGATCTTAGATTACGATTTCGATCTAATTACCACCTCGGTTTTATCGCGTGATATTATTCAAATAGAAATGCTAATTGAATTACTAATTACATTCATTACACTCGATTTTAATTTGCAGTGTAATTACATACAGGCAATCAAATAATTACATATTTCTTTAGAATACTGCTGATTCGTTTGCCGATGTCGGTCAACTCGTGCGCTCGTAGCTCGTACATTGTAGGCTTTAGTTCTGTTTCCGACCACGGGTCTGCTTGGCGCTGCCTGCGCGTTTACAATATAGGCATTTAATTAACACATACCAGCTAATTGTTATATCGTGCAGAGCTGATTTATGGCGAGATAGAAACGCCGACACCTTTGTAATTGCCACGCGTGATTTGTACATTGCATGCGTACGTGAGAGAACAATAGACGTGGGTGGAGCGGCTTGCAATGAGTAGGTGGGTGGTTTCCTACGCAGCTTGTTATTGGTAGGTATGTAAAATTAATCTTTATTTATGAGCTAGAATTGATCTTTTAGCTAACCATTTTCTTATCATTATCAAATCAATTTTCACCAAAATACCTTTCTTCCTAGCTTCCAGCTAGTTACTTAATTTATTTAAGCGCCACCTATCAATTACAAGTTGAACTTTTAAAAGCGCCACCTGCTACTTTTTCGATAAACTACTATGAATGTTGACTGACTCAACCATTCCAGTTTGAAAAAGTTGTAGAAGAAATTTGTATGTACAGTCAGGCACACAACTCAGGCATATAATTTTGTTATGAATATAATTATTTCACTTTTTTTATCGGTTTTATTGTTTTCAATTAATGGCAGCTCTGTTATGAAAGTTATACAGTAAAAGTGTAGTCTTGTATAATCTAGCAAGAATACAAAATATTTTTATAATATAGTTAACAAATAAAACAATAATAATTTTACAACCATCTAGTCGCTGTAGTGATGTTAATACCTAGAAAAGGTTGGAATAGAAAAGCGGAACGTCTATTCTGATTAAAATTCTATGCACAGTCGTTTTCTTGCTACATTGAATAATTTCGAGACGCGTACTGAATAACAGTACGCCATTTCCCTTTCTCTTTAACCTAGAACTAGAACTAACAATCTACTGAATTTAATAAACTCAATTTCGGCATTTCCCGTGAATGCTAAAATTGAGTAAAAAGGTAAGACGAAGGTAAGAAGAGTAAATTAAGCGAGAGAATAAAAAGTTACAATTCTGTGGACTGTATAATACTATTTACTTCAGTCAAATGTTTATAAATGGTATTTTTTTAATGTAGAATGAAATACAATTTACAACCGTTGTATATTAATGTGGCTGTATCATGAAATTAATTTGCTATATTTATGGAAATAACTTGAAATAAATAAGTAAATTGAAAATTTTAAACATCATAAAGTCAACGTCAAATTGATTTTATTGTAAATAGGTTATTTATAGCACTTATACAAGTCAAAATTATATTAGGTATTTTATACCTTATTTAATAGGCATTCGCAGTTTTACTTTTACAATCTAATCGTTTTCCAGCAAAACTTTCTTGTGGATTCTAGTAGGTAGGTGGTAGGATGTTTTACTCAAAAGTCTATTATTAAGAAAAAATATTACTAAAGGAACAAATTCTAAAGTGATGAAAAATTGCGAATAAAAGATGTGTTCTATTAGTATTTTAATAAAGAAAAAAAATGAACATTATTTAGGATGGGGATTCTTTATTTTAACAACTATACACAATGGATTATAATTATAATATTCCGAAAAGAAAAAGCACAAAACGACCCTACTTCTTTTTACATTTTTTACCGGTAGTGTTAAAGTTAAATCCTAGCATTGAAGTAAAATAGAATTGAAATGTCAACCGGAAGTGCGGCATGGCATGGGTTAATTTACGCGCGGTGACTGGGCGGGCGGTATCTGAGAGCTTCCGGTTCGCAACCGGTAGTGCGGCGATGAGAGTCATTCATCAGTTTGGTCACAACATGCTCCTATCGGTGAACACCGCTTTCAACGAGGGTTTGACGTTTAAACGCTGAGGTCATTATTGTAGGGTAAGCTTATTTTAGTTTCAGGTTGCGTTTGTTTTGTACATCATAACTTTGAGTTTTGTACATTACAACTTTGAGTTTTGTACATCATAACTTTGAGTTTCGCAACGCGAAGTTTATTTCGAGACATTGGTGTTGGCTAATTGGTTATGGTATGGGTATACATTTTCTGGCTTAAACCAGATTCTAATAAGAATATAATAATAGTTGAAACAAATTTAGCTAGTTTTACTGGAGCGTTTTGTTCTACGATACTAAATTATGAATGATAAAATTGTGTAATAGTTATTAAACAATTATTTACCTATCCCTCATTAAAAGTTGCCAGCAACTAAACAAATAATAACCAGATTCAAAATTATTGCAAAGTACCTAATAAATCATTCCTTCACCAAAATTCTACACTTACCTGTAAACTCTATACCTATTTTGTTAAATACCTTCGCGCACTATTAATTTAAATATGTCAAACAAAACTGACAAGGGTTAAGCTTACGATTATGGAATTTAGATTTTCATACCTCTACATAGCTAAAACTATGTAGATATTATAAGTAGAAGCTGTTTGCGGAAAACGGGTTTAATATTCAGTTTTAAGGACTTATTTTAAGCATCTGTATTACAAGATTCAAAATTCTCTTGCAATGAAAATTGATGTTAGCATTTTTCTTGTGAATGTACCATAACAAGCATTATAATCATAAAAACTACAATTTTACCCAATTTATTTTGATATCAAAATTATTTGTATAATTTTACTGGATATAATTTTTACCTATCAATATTTAAAAAAGAAACTAAAAATATCACTACAATAAAATCTTGTATATTCCAAAATTAAATTGAATATAGCACCATCTACTCTACTTGGTCCGAACTACGTAAGCAGGTACCTGATGAGTGGTGAATCAAACTTTTCGATCTGACCTCTAGTGATGGGTAGCAGAATTAAAAATTTTAGTTTCGGTCCCATAAGCTACTCAATAACAGATGGCAAAGTTAGCAGGCAAGAAGCCGCATAGTGCATTGCTACTTAGAATATTTTCTTGGGCATTTATTAAAATAGGCAATTTGAAGGAGGAGGTGATATTTATAATTACGGTTTTTAAATTAATTTTTATATTGTCATTTATTAGGTACACAATTATGTGTTGCTTTAAAAAATTACCGATTATGATCATTTTATTCGTTCAGTTTTATAGTGATTAAGGTTTCATTTCCTACATAGTAATTAAATATAGTCATGAAACATAATCGTTCTAAAACCTTGACTCAATTTCTAATTGGTAATCGGCCTGCCAACTGTGAATGTCTCTACAAGAGTGTGTATTTTAAAGTAGGCGATAATAATCCAATAAGACTGTTTACTCTCTTTTGTTATGAACACCTGCGACGACTGGGGCGACCTTCTGCTGTAATTTCACTGTAACCAGCGTAATTGATTAAGCATTTTTGATTTAAATTAATTTATCAGTGCATTTAGTAATCTTAAAATGGTTTATAATATTTTTTTAAATCTACGTATGTAGAGCTTTTTTAGTAAATATTTCCATTGGTTCCTACTAATTAACCAACTGGAAGTAGTTTAATCTAAGAGTATAATTGAAATAATATTAATCAATAAGTAGTTGTAATGTAATGTATGATAAATAAATACCCATTATGTCTTAGCCCTAAAAAGCACTAAATGTCGTAAATTTAATAACGTTTTTTGTATAAATATTATATAGGTACCAAATTTTTACTAACAATGTTTTATTTTTTATACTTATTCAACAAACATAAATGATCAATTATTTTTTAATTAAAACAAATTCATATGTTTTGTTCATTACCATAAAACCTGAAATCAAAACTAATCAAATATTGTGTTGTTAATTGCATTATGTTTAATACATATAATGACTGCATGTGTGACCAATATAAGAAAGTAATTTCAATCTGCGACAATCTTGAAGCTTAAAATTCTATCGTTTCGAGAACTAAACCGCTCGAGTAGGGATGGGACGCGGCCGTGTCTGTCGAGATTTTTTGTGCGATTTTTTCGACGTTATTATTATGAGAAAAAAATGCGAAGTCAGTAAAGCGGAACGTGGGGTGGGGGCCTGACGAGGGTTCCCCGGTTTGATTGAAGGAGGTGGGGGGCGGGGCGGTGACGTCATGCTCTCATAATAGGCCGTGGCGTGCAGTGATGGCCGCCGTTTATCAAGAATGAGTGTTGGCTCCATGCACTTGGACTATTTGTGATTTTCTTTTGTTAGATTTGCAAAAGCAAGTTGAGCTTTATTAAGGTAAAGGTGTATAAGTTTTCAATTGAATTATCGGTTTTTTGAGCTGTGCCTTCCGTTATTCTTATAAATAGTTTTAAAACTATGTGAAGTTGTGACCGTATAAAATAATCTAGGAATTGGGTGAGGAATGCCACACGTAAAAGCTCTATACATACTCGTGCTATATTTAGATAACAAATTAACTTATAAAGCGCTTATGATGAATCTATTCTCTAATGCAATTTGTTGTAGTATACCTGTACCTATCATAAGTAACACTCAGTACCTACCTATTATAATTTTACCTATGTTCATTTGTATAACAATTGTAGATTTATAGGTACTTAATTATTTTGATAGTGCCTATTCATTACATGTAATTTTTAAATACTTGAAGCAAAATAAGCAATTACTTACTTTTTTTCATTACTCGAGCATAAAATTTAATTGTAATTCACAATGCCAGTGTTCATTGTAAGTAAATAGGTACTTTACTTAGGACTAGGGGAGGACTAGGTTTTGTAAATTTGTCTATGTAGGTACCACCGCTTTGCCAGTTATTCAGCCGCCAAACAGTATTGCGCAAACACTACTGTGTTCCGGTTTGAAAGGTACTGTAGCTTTTAAAATTACTGGGCAAATGAGACTTTATGACCTGATCTCAAGGTCTAGTGATCTGATTACCAGCTGCGCTGATGTCTCAAGATAACGTGCACAGTGCAGTGTGACACGCGAAACTGTATAGAGTTCTGAGTGACATTGCAATTGATATAGGCGGTCGTGTCACTTAACATCAGGTGAATGACTAGCTCGTCACGTCATTCATCAACATAAAAAAATAAATAAAATAGCTCTCCGCTTTCTCTAATGTATGTAGTGTGATGTATTAAAATTAATTAATTCATGAGCGTTATTTCGAACAAACACAAACATTCCTTCCATGAGTTCTATTTATGAAAATAAGTCAAATTCCTTGTCACCGCACTCGTCAGCCGGCGTGCGTGCGGATGGGCGGAGCGGCAGTCGCGTGACACCGCGCAGTTACCGCGGCCGCGGGTACACCTCGCGCTTGGCACATCACTAGCGACGCCTCCGAGTAAGGTTTGTAATGTTGGTTGGTAAAGTTCGAAATTTGAATTTTTAAATTTAGCAGGTGTAAGGAAACGATACAATGGCTTTTTCACAAGAACAGGAAACGCGTGGGTAGGTATTAAAAATATAGTAATACCCAAATACCTTCAGATACAACTTTCCAATATTTATGTTAGCATATTAAGTTTATTTTGGTGTTGTGGGACCATGGTCTTATTAGCTCCTGGGTCCCTATAGATACAGGGAATCCTAGCTTAGGTTCAGGATCTTGGTATGCGATCGTTGGCCATTATTATTATTGTTATATATTTGTAGGAAGTTGGTTTAATCTTTCTCCAGCGAGTCTTTGGGTATATAAGACACATATTTCAGATGAAAAGTGACAACCTGGAAAAGCTCATCTTTACTGAAAAGGTATAGACCGCGAGGATGAAGAAGAAGGAATAGTAAGTTATCTAAATATTAGGTCTTTACCTATGAAATTGCCGTTTTGTTTGAAAAAAGTTAAAGTATTTTTTTTTCGAACTTATTTATTTCTTTTATTCAAAGTAATCACCCCTGCAATCAATGCATCTTTGCCAACGCTGTGGCAGTTTATGGATGCCCTTCTTGAAAAAATCAGCAGGACGGGAGACAACAAACTCTTCAAAGGCGTTTTGTACTGCCTCTCGGGAATTGAATTTTTTTCCCGCTAAAAAGTTGTCCAAATTTTGGAAAAAGTAATAGTCGGTAGGCGCAAAATCTGGTGAGTATGGCGGATGAGGGAGAGCTTCCAAACCCAACTCATGCAGCTTAGAGACGGTCTGTTGTGCAGTATGGGGTCGCGCGTTGTCGTGAAGTAGCAGTGGAGACGACCGATTGACCAAAGCTGGTTGCAGACGTGCGAGTTTCGCCATCATTGTGGTCAGTTCTTCAATGTACACATCTGCAGTAATGCTCTCGCCGTTTTGTAAAAAGCTATGATGAATCACACCAGCACTAGACCACCAAACTGTGACCATCACCTTTCTAGGGGTCATTTTTCGTTTTGCACATTGCTTTGGTACTGAACCAGGATCTAACCAACTTGCTGAGCGCTTTCGATTGTCAAAAAGAATCCATTTTTCGTCGCACGTAACAATTCGGTTCAAAATTCCTTCATTTCTGTGCCTGTTAAGCAGCGCAAGGCAAGTCTCGACGCGTACGTTGCGCTGGCGATCGTTAAGTTCGTGGGGCACCCATCTATCAAGCTTTTTTATCTTGCCAATCTGTCGCAAATGGACCAATATTGTTTTGATGCTAACATCAAAAGCTGCTGCCAGCTCAGCTGTAGATTGAGATTCATCAGCTTCCACAATCGCCTTTAATTCATCATTGTTGACCAAAGTTTCCGGACGACCACGAGGTTCATTTTTCAAGTCAAAAGTCCCAGAACGGAACCGAGAAAACCAATAACGGGTTGTACGTTCGTTTGTACAGTTCTCTCCGTAAACGTCGTTGATGTTACGTGTCGTTTGTGCCGCGTTGGTGCCACGACGGAACTCATATTCCATAATTACACGAAATTTCAAAGTATCCATTATGAGGAAAAATGTTGAAATGTAATGAAAATACAACGCTAATCAATAAACAAAAGACTTATATTGTAAATAGAATGTCATATTTTTAAAACAAAATTAATTTGAATTTAGAATTCATAGCCAATCAAAACTTTTTTTTGTTTGAAAAAGTCTGTACTGCAATACGGCAATTTCATAGGTAAAGACCTATTATATATAGGTAACTCAAAGGTGACTGACTGACAGTGATCTATCAACGCACAGTCCAAACCACTGGACGGATCGGGCTGAAATTTGGCATGCAGATAGATATTATGACGTAGGCATCCGCTAAGAAAGGATTTTTCGAAATTCCACCCTTAAGAGAGTGAAATGGGTGGTTGAATTATTTTCCCATAAGCCACGCCGCGGGCGAAGCTGCGGGCAGTAGCTCGTACATTATATAGTACAATATTATGTCCAAGATACCAGAATGATATAGTTTATATATATATAAAGGATATCTGAGGCAACGCAGGTGGTCTCTGTGCAATTTCGTACAAAAATAATAAACTGATTTCCGACTGCATGCTCCGCTTTATTCTACCTTTCAAATAATGCAAGCCATTGGAAAAGCAATTCTGAGGAAAGCTAGAGAATATTGTTTTCTCACTTCTACCATATACATAACGTGTAGTAAGAGTGAGATAGAAAAATTCGTGTCTTTTCAGATATTTTTGTATGGCACGTGTATTAGCTACTCGAATATTTTTAAGCAGTTTTCTGCTACTTTTATCATCTGACTAGTACCCTAAAATAACTAAGACTGGTTGCAAGAAATACTTATTCAAAATTCTTTTATTTTGTTTAATCTGCAACACGTGTTTGTTCTCTTTTTTATTTCAGCTATCTATCTACATCTATACATATAAAATTCAAAGTCCTGACTGACTGACATATATCGACGCACAGCCTAAACCGCTGGTCCTAGACACTGACTGGCTATCTTGGTACCGAATTTTATCCAAATCCGTTCAGCCGTTTGAGCGTGAAGGAGTAACAAACATACATGCATACAAACTCTCGCATTTATAATATTAGTGTGATAGTGTGATAATTATCATTTGGTATAATATATTTTTGGTAATAAATATTTGTTTCGTCCAAAATATGGTGGTAAAAATTATGGAACGCAGATTATCTTATTTTACTAGTATGTGTTCCTAGTATATTATTATGTCTTCTGTATGTTTATGTTTTGTGTATTTAGTGAATGATATTCTAGTGCTGTTATGTCTGTGGTATTTTGGTAAAAAGTGTATTATTTGTTTTATTGTTCAGTCATCGATTGGTGCTCAAGCAGAGATTTCATTCACTAATTGAACACTTTATGAATGAAATCTCTGCTTGAGCACCGAAGGACGACTGAGCATCGTTTTGTATTACGGACCTAAATGACGTTCGATCAAGCGTTAGTATTCCAAGTGTACAATCGAGGTTTTGTTTTTCGAACTTATATTACATACAACCCCTTTTAGACTTTTGAAATCGTAATCAATGCAGACTATACAAACTTATGTCATTATCAGTCCAGAACGATTCTGGACTGATAATGACTGAAAGTAAAGTAAAAGTAAGAAAGTAAAGTAAAGATCGAGGTAAAGTATTACCTCGATCTGACTCAGATCAGATCGAGGTAATACTTTTTAAAATCCAAAAATGTACAACTAATATGAAAACTGGTAATTTGGGCATTATTTTAATTAATGTTAAATGAGCAACTTCCAATGCTCGTGCTCGTTTCATTAGGTATAGACATTGGCCCAATGTTTGTACAGATGTGCGTTAGCATTGGCATACTTGTGTAAATGATGCCTACTTAGTTGTGTGGCGTGCGGCAAATGACCTGTAAATGAAGCTATAATATTTAATAGCTTATTAATTATTATTTTCTTCAATTTACATATAATACTAAACCAAAAAAATAATTAATTACAATTCCTATCCATATTCTACTAATATAAGTAAATAAATGTTTGTTTGTTTTTAAACAGTATGGTATTGAAAATGGGTCATGTAAGCAATCTGCGTGCAAAATTTAATCCAAATTGTTAGGACGTTTCAGTGTGAAACATAGATCCTAGACCCTAACTAGGATTCCCTGTGTCTAGGGACCCAAGAAATACGAGGACCATTTTCCCACAGCACCCAGACTAAGAACAAGTATTTGCGATTTTTTTCTGTGCCCAAATACTTGTCCTGCCGCGGGAATCGAATCCGTCGCCTCCAAGTTATGAGCTAACCTGTTCAACCACCACACCACAGAAGCTTCGCCTTTATAGTGGGAAAAACAGGGATATATATATCATTAATTTTAGGGTACGCTGAAAGCAGTTGACAACTGCTTAAAAATACTCCAACTTGACAATAAGTAACAGATATAATATACTAGATACGGTCATGTAAACAATCTGTGTGCAAAATTTGATCCATTTTGTTTGGATGTTCCAGTGTGAAAAGTTCACGACCAAACAGACAACGTTTCGCCTTCATAGATAGATAAATAGAGATAAGTATCATGAATTTTATGGTACGATGAAAGTAGTTGAAAGCTGCTTAAAGATACTTCAATTCGCAAATAAAGTAATAGATATCTGATACTATACTTTGTATCAGGTATCGCTATTGAGGTACAAATGCAAGCATCGACCATTTTAATTGAGCATCAAACCGATATCTAATTTATATCGATAATAAATCATCACATCACAGGTAAATTCCAAGGATCATTCGGTCGGATGTGCCGCAATAAGATCGAAGAGATAAAAAATGAAAGAACTACGATGATTATAGTGTGGGGTAAGCAGTGATGGCAGCCTTAGGCGGTATGGATGTTATTAGGTATAAGCCAACATTCGTACATTGGTATAATATTCCACTGTTAAAATTCGAGAATTATTAGATATTGAGTTAGTTATTTAACCAGAAAGAAAATGTTTAGGGTTATTATCGGAAGTAAGTAATACATATACTACGTACTTTAAGTGACGAAATTGAAAATATGATGAAATAGCTCTGAAAATATATTTATCATCGTAGATGTTAAAACCCTAATTAAACTGGAAAACCTCTTAGAAAAATGATTAATTTATTAAACACCTAAAACGTAATATCTGTAATAATAAAATGACTTCAAACACACATTTTTTTTAAACCTGCCACATAAGTATTTCAATTTTTTTTATCATATTATGTATGTACCTATAAACTACAACGCGTCCCGTAAGCTTCGTTGTGCAGTTACGTAGATTAGGCTACATGCACTCTAAGTTCTGTAAAAATTGATCAATTTAAATTTTATGTGCAGGATGGATTAATAATTTATTTTTTAATGGTTAGAAATATATTAAACCAAATAAATTGCTCTATCTTATCTTTTACAATCAATTAAAATTTGGTGGTAATTCAATTAAATAAAGTCTAGGTGGGTCACTATAAAATAAATAATTTTAAGACTAGGACCGCCAAGCGTTGATTAATCTTGAAAAGTAAAAACTACATGAATAACTGGATCGGATGTATAAAACCAGTTCGTAAATCAATAAATATATATCTAATGCAAATAATCCAAAAACCTGTTATTGATTTGTTAGCTACTCGATATTTTATTTATCACAGTTTTAATGGTCAACTTATGTATTTTAATTTTATGAATATTCATTCAAACAAAACTGTATAATTTTAATAGTTTTTTTCTTCTAATTTTGTGTCATCGTTTGGAAACAAAACCTATTAATTGTATTCGTCGTTGTTATGTTGTATAACGTTATTTGAAATAAAAACAAATCACACACTTTATTCGTTTTTTCAATACTTTGAAAATATAAAACTTTTTGGTCGATCTGTAAGTATTTGAAGGAGTTTTGGCGGGAAAACGAAAAAGATCGTGTCGCCACATTGTATTATTTTCCAAAACTTGTGTTATTTTCAGTGTTAGTGCATAAAATTGGTGGCATTTTATTCGTTAAGTGCTGCATTACAGGCATGAGTGTGGGACAGTGGTATAATGATGGAGAAACGTTGCTTTTCGTGTTGTTTCCAAAACTCCATAGAAGCTTCAAGTAAAGTTGCCAACACTTTACTAGGAGTATGACTTTGACTAGACTATGACGACTTGATGACTTCGACTGTGACTTGACACATATTTGCGTGAAATCTTGATAAATTATCCATTACTTGACACTGGCTAAATACACAAAAGTGTGGAGCCAAAACATTTAAAAAAAAGTTTTTGGTCGATCTGTAAGTATTTGAAGCAGATGAGGTTAAAATCAGAATTAATGCTTAAGGACCTAATTATGCTTAAGAACATATTATGACACGTTTGATGGGTGGTTATAAGTAACAATATTTCCTAGTTTCTTAATAGTTATGTGTGATCATAGACAGAATACAGCAAAAATATTTTAGGACAGTTTTTTTTAAAATTCGAATTATGTTAACATTCTATTTTTTCAACCAACAAAAATGAAGACGATCCTGTCTAAATGCAAAACAAAAAAATAATAACGTGAGAACGTCGATAAGCATGAGAAGGGTTCCAAACATTTGAATTTATAAGCACGCTGTTTATAATTCGGTACAATGCGCGGTGACCCTTAAAGTGTCCTTGTCTTACCCAACTCAAAGTTTTGGAGACGTTTGGACGTACCTAATTAGTATTAGATATACATAATTTTAGTCGCTATGTATATGAATGTAACTTTACTCTTAGATTAACTAACTCTATAAGAGCTTTGGCGGGAAAATGAAAAAGATAGCGTCACCGCATTGTATTATTTTCCAAAACTTGTATTATTTTCAGTGTTGGTGCATAAAATTGGTGTCATTTTATTCGTTGTGCGAAAGTGGTATAATGATGGTGAAAGTTTATTTTCGTGATGTTTCCAAAACTACATAGAAGCTTCTGGTAAAGTTGCCATCACTTTACTTGGAGTATGACTGGACAAAATTTACATGAATACAATACAAATCTTAGGAAACATTTAATTTTTTGAAACATACAACATAATATTATTTAATAAACATAAAACAATAAAAAGGGAACTTAATCAAACAAACCACTACCAGTAGGCAACGTGCCCATTATGCTGGCAGCATTGCCACGTTGAATGGCAATGCTCAATCTAGTATGAATCTATATCTAATCTATGACTGGACTAGACTAGAGACTTGATAGTTAAGAAGTGAACATCTTCAGGCTGATGGTGATGAAGGAATATACGAAGGCGGCCTCTGTGGTGTGGTGGTTGAGCAGATCGGCTCATAACCCGGAGGCGACGGATTCAATTCCCGCGGCAGGACAAGTATTTATGCACAGAAAAAATAAGCGCAAATACTTGTCCTGAGTCTGGGTGTTGTGGGACCATGGTCCTCGTAGTTCCTAGGTCCCTAGACACAGGGAATTCTAGTTAGGGTCCAGGATCTATGTATGTGATCGTTGGGCGTTATTATTATTAATGTAAAACGATGAAAGAACCAACCGATTGGTTTTACAAACCTAAGTGTTTAATGAATGCTGTAAGTTATCTATCTAAAAAAAATCGTAAAATCGGGAAGATCGATGATATAATTTGAAAAATCGATAAAAACAAAGTAAAGGTCATAATCTAAAAAGTTGCATCGACCGGCCTGCGCGCGCGCATCTTAGCTACCACGTATTTATATTGTCAGTACATAAGATCTTTACTACATTGAAACGCTGTTTTAAAGTTGCAAGTTTTAGGAATTCGTAAGCGTCGTGGAAGTAATGAGTACTTATTACATATTAGAAGAAAGAAGATACGTATAAAAAATTCAAAATAATTTGACATCACTGAGAAAATTAACTAAGTCACCTATAAAATTTTCTGTTATGGATATATTGCAAGAATTATCTTTTTCTATTAAGTATATTCCATCCATACCGAGAAAGCAAGACTGCTTCATATGTAACCCTTGCGACTTGCAAACCAACGCACTTTGGATTTAATCGCGCTCGGCCCTACACCAATGACTTCCCAAGGAACATAAACTCGGAATTTACACCACGCTTACAACGGTGAAAAAAGAGAACGTGACGAAACTGACATGTTTAAGAATCACAAAATTTTAAAACATGTGTCATCCACCAATCCAATACCAAGCCAATAACAAGCCACCAAGTCAATAGACTACTATTTTATTACTATTAAAACTAAACAAGTAAATATTTTTTCATAAATTAGCTTCAAAATGAATCATTGAAAAAATAAGTAAATCACGGTATGTACGCATTTAAATTTTCATCACCTGTCTGTCAGCTACTATGAAGGCATAGCTTGTGACGGTATATACCAAAGAGATTGTATGTAGAGCTACCATAGAGGTACCACAGCTTCCTTATTACTAGGTACCTACTATGGAGGTCTGGTAACTAACTTCACTGCGTGTTTGAAAGGTCTCTTTCTATTCTAGTATATAACAATTTGTAAATTTGTAATTTTTTGCGATATTTAAATATTGTTTCAACAACTGTTTATTTTTTATGTACATGTATTATTTATTTATGCAATAAATATATAGCAGTCAAATTGCCTATCTCCATGCGATAGAAGGCTGTTGTTCCAGTAGTAGTAGTAGGACTGTATTGGGCTGATGATGATATTATATACCTATATTAGTCCTTCACAACGTAGTCAAGTGGTCATGTAAAGTACGAGCGCGTGTGTGAGTGGATCATATCAATCCGGTTATCTGATTTACAATACTGCTTTCCATCTCAAGATTAATATTCAAAATCGTTCGATCGATAATTTTACAAATTTGCCTCACAAACGAGCGGGTGTTCCGCGCCCTATAATACACATCAATAATACCGACTTCACATGTCAAACCAGCAATTCGCTTGTGATTATCTTCATTTACCCGTCATTTATCAACGTAAGGAAAAACTGGACGATTTATTAAAATGTGGAAGCTGAGCCGGACTTTACTTCGATTTGAACACGAATAACTTCTACCTTCGTAAATAAATTGTACGAAGCTCATTGGTGACGAAGCGCTGGTGAAGGCTAAGCTTCAAAGCCTTGAGCATCGATGCAAAGAGGTCAGCCTATATTACATGCTGCACTTTGGAGAGTGTGTAATGGAATCACACGACTTAATCTCCTTAATCCACCATGTCCTTTTACCACCACATAACACGGTGCACGGAAACACGACATATGTATGTATATGATGGGTATTCCTCCAACCCGCACAAGGCGTTACGCTTCAACATTTATTGCGCGAACGGCAAAGAAATGGAACAACTTATCAGCGTCTCTGTTATATGAAAAATATAGTCTATGTGATTTTATTTGTAATATGTGAGTTTTTGAGGCAAGAGCGAACTGGTATCTTTTGGGCAAGCATGTTTCATGGTGGACCGCGTCATCACTTTCCATCAAATGTGACAGTAGTCAAATGCAAGCTTATCAAAGGTAAAAAAAAATGCTTTACCAATATGATAACTGCGAAATATTGTACTTCTCAACGCCGAAACCACTGAACGGATTTAAGCAGGACTTAGTGTCCAGATATTATATTCCCAGGTCGTAGAAATAAAGGACACTTTATCCCGAAAATTATGTGGTTCCTGTGGGACATCGTCATTATCCGCATATGTAACATCGTAGCTCACCTTGTAAAGTTTTATTAATTATTCAGTTACGTTTATTATAAATATTATTACTAGGTGGTCACAAAGTCGGCCGATGACATGGTCAAAACCGCGGGGAGTCAATTGATTCAAGAGGCAAACTTTTAACCTCTCAAAATAGCGATTGCGCACATGATAATGATGACAACACAATGTTATGTTGTGAGTTTTATTATCTATGCTATATTTCTATCACTGTTATTTAATTGTTATTTAATTCAATCAAATTTTAATTGTATTTATGTAGTAATTAGTGTAATTGATGTAACCGTACTAATTAAATAAATAAATAATAAATAATGTTAAGAAATACCTTATTTTTAGATTCTTTATTCAGAACGACTGTTTCTTTTCTATAACACTTTTTAAACTTTCGCGAATTGAAATCATATTGTAAAGATAAAACGGGTCTATTAATAATATAATATATGATAATTTTTGCGCGCGATAAGTCCCGTTTTATCTTTACAATATGTTTCTTTTGTTTTGATCAAACGCATCCTATATCAGTGAGTATGTATCAACTGTGTGATAAACGATAATAACAATCATTAATTACCTAATTGAGCAACATAAACATACATGTATAAATAATTAAACTAATTTTATGCTGATCATAAAAGGCCATGTCAAAATATTACTCATGTGACCACGCGTCCGACAGGACATATTTCTATTTTTGACATTTACATGAACGTCGAAAGTTAATTAAAATATTTAATGAGATGCCAGTTTAGTTAGTGGAAGCCGATGACAACAACAAATGATATTAAATTAACGGAACACAAAGGTGGGCGTAATTATTTTGTTGAGATCATAGCGAATTAAGTATATGTATACTGAAAGGATTCTGACTGGCCCGATAGCTCAGTTGGTAGTAGCCCTGCCTTATGAACTGTGGGTTGTAGGTTCGTTTCCCACTCAGGACAAACATTTGTGTGGTGAACATAGGTGTTTGTTCTGTGTCTGGGTGTCATATTGTATTCTATGTATGTATTTACAAACAAAAGAGTATCTAAGTACTGATACAATATCAGTTATCTGGGTCCCATAGAACAAGCTTTGCTTAGTTTGGGGCTAGATGGCGTTGTGTGAGATGTCCACACATATTATTATATTATTATTATTATTAATATGTTTGATATGTTTTACAAAACACTTTAATAGTTTAGTCTCAGTGCAAAGTATACCTAGATATAAAGGTCAAATGAAATAGGTTATTCTAGATTCTAGCTCTATTTTCAGCTGCTTCATAGCGTATTATCTTATCAAATGAGATAGTGGTTAAACGCAGGTCAACAATATGTCTACTGGTTTAAAATTACAATACCTACTTAAAATAAGCAGCAGTAAGAATAACAATGTCCCTTAAAGTAGAACCATTAAATTGTGATTTTAGTTATTCATTTAACACACATTTTCACAACTGATCAATTAAACTTTTGTAACGAAAAATATTGTTATTTGTAACATAAATGTACTGGAAATATGAGTCCAATTTTGTAAATTTCAAAACGTAAATGTGTTTATTGGTAGATAAGTAAATAGGCATTCATCATAAAGGTATGTAATATTAAACATTTGCAAAGATTTGTCTAGCCAATACTATTTTAACTAGTGCAAAGTATACATTAATACATAGCATTAATGAGTCGTGGAATCATATACGAGTCGATTTATGTGCGCTTTTTTGCACTAGATACTCCTGTGAAATATAAAATGGGTGTCTTTATACCATAGGCATTATTTTTATATAGCTACAACAAGGACGGTCTAAGTGTATAACAGGGTAATTAGTGGCATTTCTGGTAATACAGATATCTATAGGCTACGGATCAGGTTTGCATGCATTTGGTAGCTACCGCATGAAAACATTAACATTATAGCAATGCAGTTACATAAAATCCGACTCACTCAATTGGCTACCAATGGCCAAACAAAACCGCCAGACAAGCAGACCACTTTAAATTGAACATAAATAAGCCGCCATACCATGAGATTTCTCTGCTTGTCCGCGCATAGAAAGTCGTGCGCGCTCAGTCATGCCGCATTATCACATCAACCAAATCTCAGCGTCCACTGCACATTAAAATCTTACATGCTGCCCGCTTTATTAAGGCATTTAAAAAAAAGCAGTTCGTCAGATGGTCAGCAGATAGCGGTGAAAGGGACCGTTAGAATAATAGCCACTAGAACTCTCCGCCTATTTGAAACTGCGCTGCGGTGACCATGTTTCTGGATCAATTTATTGAGCCAGTTTTTGACAGCTCAATTTTGTCATTGACCTTTCCGCTGATTTATTATGTTGAGGATTGCAATTGTATACTTTTAATGGAGTAATTAATATATAAGTTAGATTTTAGATTATAATCTTATGAGGTTTGAATTGCAACATAATTTTTACTAAAGTTTATATACTTTGCATACCTATATATTACGCACGTCATGAGCTAGTTGTGGATAATTTCATTAAAGTTTGATACCACGTGACTGCAGTCAAATACTTAATTTTCTTTATAACAATTGTTTATGTTGAACGGTTTAAACATACCTAGTAGGTGACTACTATCTAATTCCTACATTCTAGAAATTTTACATACTGATCATTGCTTTTTTAGTATCTATTTATAAGAACATTTCTTAATTGCTTTTCATGGTAGAACTATTTAAGTATACCTTTCTTTGCCTTTGTTGACTTTGCCGCTCTATTTTTTTACCTGTAAACGGTATATTATGCATTACGCTTATGTATTATGTATTATGCGGTCTTTCCAGCGTTTCGAATATAGCATAAAATGTAACAAAAGGCTGGACTATTTTATTTAATTTGATTGAGGATTTTATTTAGTTTTTTTCTTTCGACATAATTAATACATAATTAAATGACATTAAAGCTTGCAGCGATATTAAAATTGAAAAGGGCTAATGATGTATTGTTTTTTTTTTAATGTATGTTATAAGAATAATTCTGATAAAACTGAAATTATTGAATGAAAATTTTCAGCATTAAATAGTAGAGGCATAACATAACACTGTCACGTAAAACTGTCAAAAATTATTAATGCGTGGCGCATTCATTCGCACAATAAATTCAAGCATGTGGTAAACATGATTCTAGTTATTTAATGAGACAATATAGAGCTGTAACAATACCAGAATCCGACCATGACATCACAAACATACGTTCAATTGTAACGAAAATTATAAAATTTTTAAAAGTTTAAATTGTCGTATGATATTAATTTGAACTGTTTCTCGATATTCGCAAGCCTATGTTTGTAATTCAGAGTTATAAATCTTACGAAGTTGATTTAGAGGATAAAGACGTCTATTACGTACACTAAATGTAGTTTTTGGTTTCACGTAACTCTTTAAGGTGTCCGATACAGTTTTTTTAACAAATTGCTTTACAAAATTGTACGTCGTATCATAATTTCGAAATAGTATGATATTATTAATTAATACATAAACTACAACATTATTTTAGGTATAGTTCATATGAGTAGTATGTATATTTAACATGGCTTTCAAACAAGCGCTGTATTTTAAAAGTAACAAGTACTGTTCTTTTTTTTTTAATTAAAATAAACACTGCCTTATCAAATAATAAGCTTATGAATAATCATATATGCACATGAGACTATTTAAATAAACCAGTAAAAGGCAGCCATGGAGTAAATGTGAGAATCTTAGAAACGGCAGAAAAAACTGCCGTCCTTCGGGCGTTGTTTGAGTCCATCACAATTTAAAAATAGAACATCTCTATCGCGCTCTTTCCTTTGGGTCATTTATAAGGATAACACCAAGATTTTGATTAATGATCTCTAAGCTCTTTTGTACCTGCTTTCGGCATTCGGCAACTCCTACAAAAGGATCAGTAGATATATTAAAGTATATACTAACTTATTTGTTAACGTCTCTATTAATCTTAGTGACATGTGCACCTTTAATTTATTAACATATATTTGGAATCGCAGACCCAACTGTTTTTTTCCATTTGAATTTTTATCGGTATTTCCGTTGTTATAATTATGTATGACTATCGTATTGGAATTTTTATAACCTGTTCTATGACAGTATTAATGAAGTAGCACTTTTACTTTGTGACAATAATTTGGAGAGTATGTAGACATGTATATGTACCTACCAAGTGTTGCCAAGTATTATTCTAACAAAGCACAACATAGTACGTTTCATAAAAATATACATTTAAATATCAAAAATTATAGTTGGAATTCATACTTATTAAAAAATCTTTCACTAATTACTAACTATGTAACTATAGATAAAAAAGTTTGTTTACGCGATTGAAGAATAAACAAATTCATAGTTTATAAAACTTGATGTAAGATTCTTAAATCTTTTTTTAGTAGTTATGCTATATCATATACTTTGATAATTGTTGAATAGAATAAAATATCTAAAACGATAAAACTCACCAATGATATGTGTTTCTCCATAAAAGTAATCCAAATGTAATAAATTTCTTTACTTATATTTATTTTTATTACTTATATTTATATATCACTAAGTATATAAATCACAATTAGTTCACTAATCAAAGATATTTTGTCGAAACTATTCTCAGTCGATAAATAAAGAAAATGCTTAAAAGAAACACTTTATCGTAATAATTTACATGATTACCAGTAAATTATAAAGTTTTTGTCAAATATAAATCACATTTACGAAGTGTTCTATTTTCAATTCATCTAATTGGGACCATAAAGCTACGAGTGATTTTTTATTCACTTTCTTGCCCCTCAAACAGATTTCAAACGATGCGTATCTAATTGTGAACATCATAAACGATCCTTGAGATCGAGCATGTCACAAATCAATCGGTGAATTGGGCAGGATCCAATCTGATAAGCAAGTTCAAGTTCGCGCGAAAATTTGAGTTCACATCAGAATCACTGTCACAATTTCGCGGTATAATCACAACACTAGTGTCACCACCGAACGCATTTAACTGTCAGGTATTTCACTGAAATTACGTCGATCTGCGTTTAATGAACGTCTGAACCCGCATTGAGCTAGCTGTCAAATCTACGAGCCGTCATAGTCCGCTGCCATGAGTGAGGCCGCACACAGGCGCACGTGCTCGTGTCGACATGGGCACCAACACACTGGCAGCTTCCAGCGGCCGCGCGATCGTACGGGCACCCACACATTCAAACCTCATGATTCATACATGAATCGCATTTGTGTTGCGGCTGGTGGGAGTGTGCGAACATGCAGCGTGCTTTTAACACGGCCAGACGAAATGATGCCTAGCCGTAGAACGAAGCGTAGACCGTATATATTTTAAAAATGGCCGGTTATCCGAGACTATGTAGCCGATCACAATGAGAGATTAGCTGAATGCGTGTGAATGCATGTAACGTGGTGCTATCATGGATGGACGGACAGCGCTGTAAAGATGAGCATTGCTATTGGCTAGTTTCCTTTCATTAAACTAAGTTCAAATTGTAATATGTAATTTTCAATGAGTACTTATTAAATAAAAACGACGTTTTTAAAAAATCTAAGTTCTAAAACTGTATAATTTTTGGCAATTTGCAAACTTGCCTAATAAAACTTATGGTCACCCTCTATTTTACGATAATATTTTTAAACGAACTCTACCTACGCGATATCCTCACTTTTATTGTTATTGTAGGTTTTTTTACGATCTATCAACTCATAGTATCATTTTTACGATCAGATGGTGCGAAAAGTGAAAAATTGTTAGTAATAAAATGAAGATTGAGTAGTTAAAATTATCTACTTACGAGTTACTGCAGTCAATAAACTGTATCGTAGAGCTGAAGCGCTTTTAATCGTCTGGTGAAACAACAACGCATCGGATATAAAAAAGTGAAAAAATAAAAATAAACAGTCCATCAGATTTTCAGCTGTCGTTTACTAACACACACAATTGCATTCACAATACGAACGTTTACGTCGCTTCCTTTAGGAATCGCGCGAACTTAAATTACGACTTTATGGTGATAAGGATTGAGCTGCGAATCGAATGGCGTTCACGTGTCAACACAAACAATCTCTATTAAACACATATATAAATTCACATTTGGATATTCAAAATCCTTTTCGATTGATTCCAATTTCCAACTCCATGGAATTCAGCCTTACCTGAAAACAAAAGAAAAAAATATTAGAAATTTTCTAAGTTATTTAAAGGCGAATTAATTACGACTAATAAAAAAATAAATAAACTATCAAAACAGATTTTGCGTCAGTAGCAAAGTTTTTCGTATCATTAGTATCATAAAAGTTTACGATCAAGTATGTATGTAATTTACATGTCGAATAGATTGTGTTAATTGAATTAAAATGATTTATTGTCGTCGTTAATTTTTATAACATAAACATTGTCTAACAGTAGCGATCATTGTTCCTTGTTATCACAAATCAGGAAAAAAATATTTTCGAAAAAGTCGTTGCCTTCTTGTGCGGTTGAACTGTCTTGCATTATCTTCGGAGATATGGCCACAGGGTCAGGAGTGTATGATAACTGTGTCAGTCAGTGCAGCTATGAATAAAGACGTTGTTAAATGGTCAAGTTCATTCCGCCTCGATATGACGAGAGCCCACACTCAAATGGACAATTGGTTGCCTCTTCGGGTACATTTTCCCGATGTGTCACGTTATTGTTCAAAATACGCCACAGTAACGATTTGGAAATCGTGATCATATAGGAAATTCTTCGCTCGAAACGTTACTCTACTAAATTGATTTTTTGTACATATATTTTTAATATCTTTATCAAACTGTTTTTAATTAAGATAACGATATAAAATTGTTTATTGTTTTTATTATTTTCATTTGCAAGAATGCAATTAATTACAATGATGTTAAACTATTGAACTAATGAATAGATAGATGACGTTATTTTTTATTGATAAATAATAATTTATGTGAAAACATTAATTAAATTGATGATTATTTATAAAAAAAATTAATAACTTGAGTTTTTATAATCGACTTTTTTTTAGTAAATAATAATTATAAACTTATTGTACTTTTTCATATCAGTGAAGTCCGCAAGACGTGCGAGTTTAAAATAATAGTACATAAAAATTCCGTAAACAAACAGGTGAACGGTTTTTATGGAATGGCGGGAAGTGGGTATAATGTAAACAGATTAAATAATGCCAATATTATTTCAGAAATACCTACACAATGTGTTTTAATGCCTATGAATATTTATTTCTGTATACGACAACATGTGGTCTAATGGTAAAGTTAATATGCTTTCATAGTATAGATACTATGCGGCATTTGCATTTCATGGTTTAAAATAATAATGCCGTTCGTAATAAAGATGTTACAATATTCCACGGGCTCAGGATAATGTATCTACCGTGAAATTTTAGAAAAACGGCACCCGTCAACTTTCTGAACGCCCTCAAAGAATTATTACATAATTATATTTACCAAACACGCTTCTATTATTACATTTTCATGTACTCGCTTGTGCATAAATTAAAAAGTTGTCAGTTTTTCTTTTGTCCCAACCCTTATTTGGTATTCATATTTGATGCTTTGATAATACAAAGGGACGAAGCGTTATGAAGCGATGTTTTGAAATGAAAACACAAACGTAACTTACACGAGAAAAACCTGTTTCGCGAGCTAAAGAAACAAATTGTGAAAGAGGCAATCGTTCATTCGATGTTTCCATGTGTCACGTACAAACTATTCTCAGCCCTTGCGCACAAGAAATAAGCGTTTTATTCAAACGTTGGCGGTTCTATCACTTCAATTATGGTCATATTGAATGAAATATGAGTTAAGTGAGGGATATCAAAGGGCGACGCGGGGTTGTTTATGAAATGTGAACTTTGAAATATGTACTGTAATAGTGCACCCTTTTTTAATTTGTACTAAACTATCGACCGTAGCGAAATAGGGTCTTGAAACAAGACGAGGCGTAGTCGTTTGTTGATATTTTCGCTCGCTTTCTAGGTATGCATTAGGATAATTTGTGACTATTTTGTTTGGAATTTTCGTGTTTCTTATTGCTTCCGCAACAAATTTCGTGCGACCCAAAAGTCTATATGATTGAACCTATCGGGCATTCGCCGGCAGCGGCAGACTCCAATTTAGTTTTTCGGATTAGATACGGCGAACATAATAACATAATTGCTCTAATAACAGAGCAAGCGGCAGTGCCCGCCGTGCCTTACAATTCACTTTCCAAATTGGTTTATTTTTTTACCTATGCTCTGTCTAAAACTATTATGATTTATTACCAAATTTTCGTGCAGGCAAATTATGGCCTCGTTTTTCGTGAATGCGCCTGTGAATGATGGTTTCTCGTTCTCGCACTTATTAAAAACTACCCTTAGAAAGGGACCGGTATATCTATTGTGTTTCCTTGAAAGCCTCGCGGCATTACGTAGCCATGGACTGCGGATGAAATGAGTTACGACCTTTTTTCTAATTTACTCGTCCAACAATTAGTTGGATTAACATGTTTAGCATGGATACATATTTTTCAACGTCACTAAGTTTATTAAAACATCGAAGTTGTAATTAAAAATTAATGCTTCCCCGGAAGCCCTTTAAATCATTATTTATGACGTCTTTTGATTAATGAGCTGACACAATAATCCTTATTAATCGTGATATATACTTACAATGCGTTTACTACGAAAATGAACTGAACTGTTTAACCTAATATCTGTCCTGGAAATTAAATACACCACAAAAGCTACGTACCACACTATACATAACATAGGTAAACATCTATACATATAAAATTCAAAGTTCTGACTGACTGACTGAATGACTGACTTATATATCAACGCACAGCCTAAACCGCTGGTACCAGAGACTTGAAATTTGGAGGGTGTGTTCCTTGTAAAGTGTAGGTATCCACTAACAAAGGGTTTTTCGAAAAACCACCCTTAAGAGGCTGAAATGGATGGTTAAATTATTTTTTCATTGACCACGCGGGCAGAAGCTAGTTTTACATATTTGAATTATTTGATTAAAACTAATATATAATGTAATTTTGGTATCTTTTCACCATTTTCTCAGGTCACTTTTATCATAAAATATATACTGTCATGTGAAAATCTGAAAATGCACTGTTTTATGTAATAGCGGTACGCGTGATAAGCCTAAACAAAAAGTCATTTTCAAATAAATATTTGTTAACTCTGGAACTAAAAACACCAACTCTGAAATAGTGCAACCGACAAATGTTCATGACAAGCGGTTGCATTAAACATGAGACCTGCCACAGTTCTACATTTACATATAAAAACATACTATTTTCATATTTCTCCATACATCTGTGTGAATTGTAATAATTTTATTATTTTATAACCGGTACTAACGGTTACATCATTAAAAATAATCATGAACGTTTGACGTCATATGAGATTAATCATAATGTGTGACATGGCCCTAAATAATGGACACAGATTTTTCGAATACTAGTAGCGCCCCGCGGTTTCACCCCCGGACAAAAAGTATTCTGTGTTGATCCAGCGTATAAGCTATTTGCATTCCATGATTCATTAAAATCCATCCAGTAGTTTTTTCGTAAAAGTATAACGAATATCCATACAAACTTTCAGGTTTATAATACTAGTAACGACGTGGACGGGGCTGTAATGTCATCTAAATAATCATTAGTGCGGTAATTAATAAATATATATTTACGCTACACTAATAATCTATCAGTACCAGTATATGTGGTCCAGATTCAATACTAAGATTTACTGTTAATACATTATATATTAGGTAATGTAGTAACTGGAATTTATAATGCAGGATTACGCTTTGCAAATTTTTATTTTAACGAATGAAGCGACGAGCTAGTCGTTCGCCTGGTGTTAAGCGTCACGACCGTCCATAATAGTTGCAGTGCCAGTTGGAACTCTAAAATATAAAGTTTCACGCAACACTGCACTGCGCACGTTACCTGAGACATCAGTACATTCTAGCAATAAGATTACTAGACTATGTGAGATCAATTCATACAATCTAATTTGCTCAGTAATTTCACTAGCTACAGTGCCCTTTAAACCAGAACACAGTAGTGCTTGCACACTACTGCTTGGCGGCAGAATAACTGACAAAGCAGTAACCTAGAAAAAATATTGGTTTCGCGATATCAGATTGTTAAAGTACTTATCCTACAAAAAGATTTTAGGCATATAAACTTTATAAATATAGCTGTCTAATGCCACAAAAAATTCCACAAAACGTACCAGAGTTATAGCTTCGTACTCATTAAGCTTAAACTTTACATTGGATACCGGTCGACTAGTTCCTCATTATTTACCTCTGTCAGTTTGCAAGCGTAAGTTCACACACAGTTAAGCTAGGGATATGTAAATATTATATCATGAATATTCGCATGAGAGGGCGTCACCTCCGCACAGATATCGCGTCTGGTGAAGCGGAAGAGACCTCCGACAAAGGACTACACGACAATGAGCCGAGTAGGGTTGCCAGTTAAATTCATCGGTTGTTAAAATAAATAAAGTAAAATAATAAATAAATATTTGTGGACATCTAGCCCCAAACTAAGCAAAGCTTGTACTATGGGAACCAGATAACTGATACAATACTTAGATACTTTTTGTTTGTAAATACAAACATAGAATAGAATACAATGTCTGGGTTGACACAGAATAAACATCGATGTTGATCACACAAATTATTGTCCTGAGTGGGGATCGAACCCACAACCTGCAGTTCAGAAGGCAGGGTTGCTACCAACTGAGCTCACCGGCCAGTCTTCTTTTCATATTTTCAAAAAATACCATTTTGTTGAGAAATTGTACGGTTAGTTTAGTAGTAGATTATTAGTAATCAAACTATGAGACTTGTTTTATTTTTTTCGATTTGTAATTAATTTAATGTAGCTATAATGCCAAAGCTCTAGTGAAATAGAGAAAAGTTGCCAGACTTATCGTGTTATCGTACCTTTACCTAATAATCGTTATTCGTGAATTTCTTAATGTATTTATTTGTGAAAAAAAAATCAAAGTTACAGTAGTAAATTATATAAACGTGTAAATATTTGCATTTACGCTATTATTTATAGTTATTTTATGACGGTAGGCTTAGACATGTTGCATCTATTGTTACCAAAGGGGTCGTATTTAAATGAGGTATTTTTTGCATTTATAATCCGTGTTAGGTGATTACAATGAAACCAAAAGTATTTTAGAATTTTTTAGGCGCTTATGATGGTGAATTTAATAGTCTATAATAATAATAAAAAATCCTAATACTACTTAGCAGATTTTTATTTCAATATACTCTTTCAACTAAATACTACATATATATAGTGTTTAGTAGTAGTTATATACTAGATATAACTACTACTAAACAAAAAAAAACATTTGGACTATATTCTAGCCACGATTACATAAAAGACAGTCCAAATTAATGTTCCAACCCTTTCAATATAAGTATGCATTTCATTACACTAGACTAAATGCATGTTTTCCTATACGCATACTGTGTATAAAGGTTATTCATAACTCCTACATAATATTTTATCACCTACAAACGTCACTCCCAGAGACCGCACCCAACTTCCTCCAAATTCTAAAACTACATTTCCCTGTTAACAACACAGCAGTAAACAAAAATAAAAGCCGTTGTTGGCAACCCTACCGCGCGTCCGACACAGCCGCCCGGACACGTTTCAGCTCCATGAATTATTGCCAGAGCCGATGTGACTTTTCAATTTGAAATCATCAACCTGGAATTAATTTCATTTTTGAGCCCCATTATTTCTGTTATCTACGAACGAATCGGCCAATATGCGAGTTTCGTATATTGCTGCATTTGTGAAAATATGAGTAAGTATTTCGCGGTGACGATTGGACCGATATTGGTGATTTAAATCGATGCTCTTTTGTTTTTGTTTCAGTGCAAATTATCGGATAGCGGTTTTCAAATTCGTTGGATTAACTATTAGATTTTAATTAACTTTATGTGATTTATGTTCACGATTAAATGTTTATGATATTGACTATACATATGCAACTGTTAAATTTAAAAAATCCGACAGCAGAAATTGCAGAATGAATGGCTTTACGAAAACGGATTGGCATTAAACATTTGCGTAGATTTACTTGCGTACTCAATTTTCTGAGATTAAAAGCGTTCTACATATTATATGTGATCACCAAACATCACTAAGTTTTTATTCAGTATCATAACAGCTAAGTATATTTTAGTAGGACTTTTGTCATTCTGAATGACGTTAGGTATAGTGTTTAATTTTGGAAAATTTTACATATCTACTTAGATTTTATATACAACGTTATTTATTTTATGCATACAAATAAATGTATGTATTATTTATTTAAAATTATTGAGTCGTAAAAATTTTACGTGGATCACCATTCCCTCAACTGATAGAAATAAAAATGTTACAAACAGAATATAAAATAAATCTATCATTGACTGATTCAAAAAATAGTCATCCGAAACATTCATTTGTAAGACACAAATCTGTCACTGCGGAATAACCAACGATACCTATTCATAGCCCGGCCACTCAAGCTCAACGAAAATTTAATAGAAATAGTAGAAACGCTAATAAATTTCGATTTAAATCCACAGTTTTATTTTTGTTGAATTTCTGTAGAATCACTTCTCGTTTAAATTTTTTCAATGCATTACCGGGGCTGTAATTTTTTTCTAATCTCCAGGTCGATGACCTGAAATTCCGACGGAATATACTGAACTCTAATTTTATATATCGAATGCGTGAGTCAACGATACTCAGCAGAACATTTTTTGTCTACCGCCTTTCCGATTGTATCTAACAAGTTTTTTCTGTTTATTTTTATAAGCGAAGATGTGGGCGATATAAAAATGATTGTAAGCACGTGAACATAATTTGTATTGTCAATATAATTTTTTTGATCACCGCTATTAACTACATATAATTTGCTATAGTAGTAACTTGTCTGCGCTATGATTTTGGCGTAGATAATGAAATTCAATATGTAAACTAGAATATAGTACATAAATCGTATCTTTTCGTTTTTATAAGTTTTCAAAAGATTTGAATCCATGATTTTCAACTCACCAGATTAGACGCTTTAACATCTAAGCTATGATCGGATTCATTTGAATTTAGTAATCAGCAGTTCATTCCATCGTAATTGTTTCCTTATATATCTACCAAACAATTGGTGTGTGATGTAAAGTTTTCCCAGGAAGATGCTTACACACCATACGTACCTCAAATGAATGGACTACAAGTACAATTTGCCTATTCTAGACCCATATTTCAGATCAAGGCTCAGTTGAGAATCAGAGCCCAAGTCAAGATTTAATTCATAAATTGATCATATCATCGTTAACCCACTTCTTGATTACTAAGTCTATAATTACTGTAGATAATAAAAACGTCCTATTTCATAAGTCAAAGATAATGCTGATCACCAAACGAAACTCGGAACTTAACTAAAGACAAATAACCACCTCGTTTAGAAAGATACATAAGAAACATCTTCGAAAAAGGCACGCTCAAATCCCTGAAGAGGGACCTTATAACAAAGCTAATATTAGACAATCATTTCCTGTCAAAAGGGAGGTTCCGCCCCCACCCTGACGGATCGCTAGGGGGTAGAAATACCACCTCGTCTCTCCAGATTTCCCAGTCTCCGTGTTCGAGTGTGAATCTGAATTCTTATTTTTTGCCTCAACGTGCCTGATGAATGGATTTTTAATATCCACTTGCAGCTGTTTGGTTCATGAAAAATGCTGACGGTTTTTGTTCGAAGGCGCCAAGAGTAAATCTGGTTTCTTACAAACATTATGTGTTAGGTTTTAGCTTTGTGATAAATGAAAAATAAATGTCGATGTCATGTCAAAAGTACAGTGAGGACAGGCAACAAGACAGCAGCATCCAAGACGTCTCAATACTTGTCCGGACTTACTTTGAACAAAAAACTCGGCGGTCGCTTCTCACGGCACGACTCTATTACGAGTCCGCCGCGAATAAATAAAACATGATGAGCCCTTCTCGCGTACATACACATATTGCTTATGTATGTGTTGCGGATGTTAACATCTCTCGATTCGGTTTTATGTGATTTGAGGCGCTTTCTATTCGATGCTACCGTAACCGGAGCGATGCTCTATATTTGGGCCTGTCATTTAGGCGTGGAGTTTATGCCAGACTTCCTAGCGAGATTTTAATCAAACTTAATTGAAACAATTGACGGCGTCATTGTCGGACAGAAATAAGATAAGGCGCGACAGGCGCAAAGGTATTGCTCGCACGCAAAAAGGTAAAAGTAAGATTGACAGCTCCTTAACTTGGCGCGGGTAGTTCTCATTTTTTAAATACTCGTGTCAATGTATGCCGCCAGCATTGCGATGCCAAATGAATCTTTCCTGTTCAATGTCTAGACACATTGTAGACTTCTTCCTTCAGACTCCAAGTTTATTTCTATAATTTAAAATCGAGAACTAGTTTTTGTTGGCTAAAGCTAAATGTAATTATGGAATGCACCTTTTACACTAAAGTTTATTTTTGCCATGTGTGGCATGAGTAAATACATAGACGTAATAGTCAGACTCTTGCGCAGAATACAATAAAAACGATTGAACATTGACGCTACATTAACGCGCTCGCCATAGTTGGCACCATACAGACCCCGCCCGCTGGCAACCGTCGCACATCACTAAATATCAATAGTGATGGATAAAGCACGTCAATCTATCGATAAAACGTTTCGCCGGTATTGATAACAGACAAATAGTTTACCATGACACTCATCTAAGAAAACTCATGACACGCATTCAATCAGAAACAAAATATTAAACAAAGTTTTAAAAATAGCAAATTAATGTTCCTTGAAAAATTGCATTAAAATTATACAGTTTTATAAGCATGAACTCATTTTGCATTGTTTGTTCAAGTAAATTGCTTAATTGAGAAGAAATCAATCAATGTCACATTATGTGATGATAAGATTAATGAATAAAAGTGTTCATTGTATGAAGTAGTAATAAAAAGGTGATAGATATTGAAGTTCTCTTTAAAGTTTATTACTGGCAATTTTCTCATAGTACGAAGGCTAATAGAATTTAGCAAAAAATATTTAATCGTCGTGTATATCTATTTAAAATGTAAGTAACGATAGATTGCGTTCGATGAAGTGAAAATGGCATTACAAAAAGCTTTAAAGAAAGGTAAATTGTCGCAGGTGCGAATAAATAAACAATAAAATACGCATCGCAAATACGTAGAACTCCTCGTCTTTAAATCTATAACGTAAAGTACTGTATAGTTTTTATGAATCAAATAATAATAATAGATTAGCTATACACCGGTTGCGATACATTTTAATCGTAGTGGTAGTTCTTCTAGACAAATGCTTCAGCTTCAAGACAGATGGTAACAGCGGCGAGGAATTCGTATTACAATGGCTGCCACAGTGATCCCTGGCACAGAGATACAACGGCTGTTCCTTTGCTTCACTCTACTTGGCATCCAATAACTTTCATTTGATACTATTAGCAATGCTTTAGCTGCAGAGTAATTTCTGTAAATGATAAATTTGGTTTTCCAGTAAAACTCAGTGACGTAGATACGGAATGAATACGCGTGTGACAAATGTGTACTCATGCTAAAAACACATACAATTATAGATTGCAATTATGATTGTCTACTTCAAAAGTTTTAACTGACAGTCCAAAAATTACGTGGTCTCTATAACATATTATAAGTCAGACAAACATAAAGCAGGTTTAGTGACTGTCTAAAAAGCAGCAGAAGAGTTCACAAGGTATAGAGTTCGGTGCAATCCATTAACTCCTGAACGAAGGATCTGTTATGACAGCACCATACAGCCGGTGGCAATATGTGTTGACACAACGCGTTCGAAAGTGGATGAAGTGGCGCAGCATATTTATTTATTTATAACATTGAGGGGCTGTAAATTAGCAGAGAATTTACGACGCGACGGAGGAGTGATCTCGCGCAGTTTATTTTCAGTTCATGCGCGTAATTTAAACACTTCCCAAACACCAACCGTTAGAAATTGAAGCTAAACGTAAGCGTAGAATACTTTGTCATTTAAAACCAATTAGAACATGAAAAATGTACGACTAATTCAACTCCGCTGTCGCCATAGGTGGTCCTCATTACGTTGCCATAGAATTTATTTGTAACGCACGTTTTGCTGCTAATTTATGGTTACTTTGGTTTGAAAATATGAGCGTGAATATTATGTTGATTTTTCTGGTTATAGCTGAGATTTCCTGTATTGTAAGGTATAGTGAGATTTTATCTCACATCCGCTTAGCAAATTGTGTTGGTTAGTTGAGATAAATTTATTTCGTTCTTAACCTTGACAAAGTATTTTGTTTTGGCTTTATTTTCTTTGCTTCCCACGAAACCAGCGAGCTTAACTCAGTGAATTTCCCAGTTATATTTAGAAAAGTGGTATTAAAATTATGAATTGATTTATGAGAAAAGCCTTTTATATAATAGATAGTTGAAAACTGATACAAGTAATTAAAGGTGTTAATAAAACAGTGCCTATAAAGACTTTCTATATGATATACTTTCTGTACATTTTATACGTCGTAATTCCAGTTACTAGAAGTTAACCAAGCTCAACAGCTAAAGTTATAACTGCAAAAAGTGCACACTCGTTCAAAATATACGAAATCCTCCAAGGCATTCTTGGGATCTAAAGATATATTTTTTTTGCGAGCTTGTTAATCTGTGAACTCTGTATCTGTGCAACAAAATAGCTATAGGCGTAAGTCACGAATACAACATAGTTGTGTCCGTTTAATATTATCTACTGTACGTGATCACAATCCTTTGCCGCTCTCAGCTTTTCTTAGATATTTTTGTTCTCGTACAGTATTAATAGATGGTGGATAGAGTAGTAGAGCTATTAATATTTCACCAATATCTTCTACAATATAAAGATTACAAGAAAATTAAACGGAAGCGGATACTACGAACTGTTTATAGATTCGTAATAAAATTTATATGGTGTGTGGATTTTGGTTTAAAACAGTAGGTGCGTGATAAAAAATAATTAATGGGCTTAAAGAGAAAATCAAGAGATGCTTTAACATGCTTTTTGAGCAACTTTACAAAAGGAGACGATTTTCAATTCTGCTGTATTTTTTGTTACTTACTTCATATTTCCGACAACTTTTCTGTTAACCGATTTTGACATAGTTTTTGATGCTGTCGACTTTATAGAATAAAAAATATTTCATACTCATCAGTTCTCATACATCATAGATCTGATTATAGAGTACGAGACAAAAAGGGAAATTTGCCGATGGATGACAGGAGACGTACCGTGATTAAGTTATTGGCAATCGTTACGAAACAGCTATTTTAGAAACCTATCAGTAATTAAACTGGACGTGACCACTGAGAAAATTTGAAGGTTCTTTACAAAACTGATCAGTCGAATACTGAATACTAAATAATATATATAAACGAGCTTCTGCCCGCAGCATCGCCCGCGGCGTGGCCTATAGGAAAATAATTCAACCATCCATTTCACCCTCTTGAGGGCGGAATTTCGAAAAATCCTTTCATAGCGGATGCCTACGTCATAACATCTACCTGCATGCCAAATTTCAGCCCGATCCGTCCAGTGGTTTGGGCTGTGCGTTGATAGATCACTTGTCAGTCAATCAATCACCTTTGAGTTATATGTATTTAGAAGATAAGCCGTATTGAAAAATAGCTAAGTTTTTAATTAGCCAGAACACCAGTTAAAAGTAGTTTTTTTTATTTCCGTCCGCAAAGTGCGTTTAAATTCAACGAACGCAACTTCGCAATTGTTTACATACTTCCCTGCAATAAATAGTCGAGGATACCATACTAGCCTTTGTTAAACGCCTCCTTAACCTTTCCTAACAACCCATTAGTCCTGACTTACGATACTCATCGATGGAATTAAAATGAAAAAGCGAGAAAAAAACTACAAGCGAAATGCGAAGTGAAAAAATTAAATGACTCCGCGACATACATAAAGCTACCAGATATAAAGCTATAACAACGCAATGTTGTATAAGCCGTTAAGAACAATGAGGACTTCATTCGTGTTATGCCAAACTCGTTAATGATGACAAATGATCAAAAAATACGCCTAATTGGCGATCGAACGTTGTAAATTAGCTGTGAGGCATGTCAATACTGATCAATGTAAACGTATGGGTGTTTGACGGGTGGATTAGCGTAACATCGGTTATCATAATTGTACACCTGCTTATTGGTAATGTGGGCTGCAATATGAACTATCCATTTGAGGAGCTTTACTTTATGTATCCAAATTGGAGCAAAAAATGTTCGTCGATTTACCTGCTATTTATTGTTCGGCCATTTTTTCTGTATAATATAGATTTTGGCCTCAATTGGTCAATTTAATGCAATTTTAGTTCTTATTTATTACAGTAAATTAGTGCGTTGTATATATTTAGTTGTGGCTGACAAGCTCTTAAAGGCAGAAATGAAAACCCTAAAAAGTTGTGTTATCATATTATGTTACGATGTGCAAAAGCTCTGTAAACCAAATATATAATAGATAAATATTTGTAGATATTTCACACAGCGCTATCTAGCTCCAAACTAAGCAAAGCTCGCACTATGGGAACCCGATAACTGATAGAACGTGTACCTACTTATATGTATAGATACTTTTTGTTTGTAAATACATACATAGAATACAATATAAGTTCATACGTAAGTATACACATACGTGTGGTGTGTGGTGTGTACGTAGTAAGTGTAACATATAACTTCTGTTCTACCACTTTTAATTAAGCATTATTTTTATATGTTATTCAAACAAATTAAATAAGAAAGCATGTGTGCTTACGCTACGGAGCTACGCTATGATTTTCAAAGAATGCGTTTTATTGCTATTTAGTTTTAACGGGGAAGAATATCTAAAATGTTTCATACAGTACAAAATATTTTAGACATACGTGTTAGGTAAAAAGTTGTAGATCTAAATTGTTTGTTCTTTAGATCTATTTTCCAATAACTGTACATTGATTTCTTACATAAAATGTCTGTACAACTTTTACAGTATAAGTACTTTCTTTTCTATTGTTTTTGCTCAGACGGCAGATAAATAATTTTGACATTGAAATAATGATAATGCAAATTTCGAACCTAGTATGCGTGTTTAGATTCTAATCGCTATACGTGCGTTAAGGTCAGTGTGATCGGTGCATTAATTGTTACTTTTTCATAAATGTAGTTTTGTTTCCTTATTATGTAGAGTTAGCTGTTCTAGAACTTGGATTTTTTATAGATAATCACGAAACAGTTTTTGTTAATCTTATTAAGTGTTGTGTTTTAACAAAAAGTAAATATGTACCCGGTATCTGATCTGCAATTTATATATGGGTACGTGTATGAAAGCATTACCCCCAGCCGTTTTGTCTATGACCGATAACCGTACAAAGAATACGGGTACAATACCGTACCATACGAATAAAATGATTCGCCAAAAGTCATTGTACTTGTAAACACAAAAGAATATTCTAGCAAATTCTAGAGCGAGGCGCGAACACGCCGGGCCGGTGACACGCTATCGTTGGGCCACGTTCGGAGGACATAAATCACCGGCGCCGCTTGTTTTACCAATAAAATTGATTCTTTCGCAACTCACAAGCGAGATGAGCGTAAATATTTCGAATTGCAAGATTTTGAATTGCAAGTTTTCGATTTGAAAGAATTCTAAATTTGAAATTGACGTTTGAATTGCTATTTCTATATCTATTCTTAACTTATGATGATGGCAAAGTTCAAATGATTAGAATTTTTACCACGCAATGATTTATTGTTACTGTGCTAATTTCTTACAATGTAAGTAACACTCAAGTGTAAACCAAACCCTTCGCCAAATAAAAGCGTTGCTCAGAACAATACTATGTCTCAAGAGACATTAATCACTTTCAGACAATGATATATGAGCGAAATATTTTTATCGACACAATCTCTCAAAACAATTAAAGAACAATTTAATTTCATAGACAATCAATTACATTCGCTGTCAACTGAAAAATATATCACGAACGAATCATTGAATTTTATTGACGTATGTAATACTAAAAAAAAAATTGTTTTTATCAAACGAATTACATGGAAACGAATAAATCATTCAGTTCACAATCGGTATCAATGACATCGCATCACTAAATGGGGCTATTTATCAGATATACATAAAACTATACGCGTGCCAAGCCCAACATTGATCAGTGAAGAACCGTACTATCTATTGACAGGACTACCCTCAATCCGAATAATGATTTATCGTGCGATTCATAAAAAAAGTATATCGCAATAATTTTTAAAAGTCACTTTGTTAATATATAGCTGAATATCGGTAATAGAATATTAAATTGCTATTCATCAAATTGCGTTGGTATTCATGTTTTATCTGCATACATAATGATGATGATCTGCGGCTACCGCTTTTTGGATGCTTTGACGCATTGTTAATTTATAATCAACGCTCCGTTTTATGTCCGTTAACCCTTAAATCGATAAGTGCTCAAATTACGTTCCATTAAATTTTGATTAATGTGTTTTTTCATGGGAAAATAATGTTACTAGTTCGGAGTTACAGTCTTTATTATTTATTATACGGAAAACAGAGCAAACTAACCAAAGTGTCCGCGGTACGGAAGCAGCGGGACGTAGCAAAACAAAGCAAAATAAAGTGAATAGAATGACGTGTGTTTGGCGCTACACTGAAACTGTGGAGCTTGCTATTTTTACTTGCATTTCAGGACGTTTGAGAGTAGGTTGGTATGTTTATGATATATGTACATGCGTATACAATTAAAAAATTAAACTCGATCTGACCAAAAATGGAATGTGTATTTACGTTTATTTACAAACCTGGGCATGTAGTTTAATTCTACTCATATATATATCGTGAACTAATTTTCAGATTACACACAAAAACTTCATTAAATTAAATGAACCTTACTCTATACTGTTATTTAAATAATAGCGATTTAAAAACAGTTTAAATAAAAAAAGTAGTGAAACGTATCAACATCAATAAATAGATAGAGTGCATCGCTAAACCTTTCATACTGCGAGGGAGACGGAAACATTCGAAATGGAAAGCGTGACAGGAAAACGGGACAAAAAGACCGATGTGTACTCGCCTCGCTCCAACCTCTGGGGGGTTGACTGGACGTGGGTGACGTTACGACGCGACGCTGGGCAAAAATGATTTTAGATTCCTGTTTGAGAGCGTTTTTGCTGAGGGTAAGTGTGCATCTGCGGTTCTTGGAGTTTGTCATTGGCAAGTGATATTTTGAGAAATTGGTTTTTTGTTTGACGCGTGATACCTAAATCAAAATTGTAATAATTTAAAGAGACATGTAATGAAGACTAGCCTAGTGGAGAGCAAAATGGAAGAAAAGGTATTAATGAGAAAATGGTAGCCAGAGATTATTTATATTTATTTATTTAGATCCTAAAATAATTTTTTTCATACAGTTTTGTCTTTAGATACTATAAAATCTCCTCAAAATTTCTTGCTATATATTGTATGCATTTATATGCATAAAGATTATAAAACGCATGGCGCAAGCTGCGAAGTTAAAAGCTAGTAAATTTAAAAGCACTCCGCCTGGTTAGCCATCATACAAAGTAACTCGTAACACATGCGATCTTTTGTTTTATTTCTCCTCCATTTTCCATTTCCAGTAAAACGAAAGCGACTTTCCACGGTGACTTTTTTCCACTGAAAAGCTGCGAGGAATTGTGGTAAAATAATAATAAAAAAACAATGGACGAAGAGAAATGGAAAAAAAAATTTGCTTTGTCATAAATCATGAAACGCTTCCGACTGGTTGCTTTATTACAAAGAAAGTTTGTATCAATGCCGCGACGCTTTTACAGAACACAAAGAAATGAGAGACAGCTAATTACAGAAACGCTTATGTTTGTGTACTTTGGAAGTCGCATTTCATTTATTGGTTTATGAATTTGGCACGGTCCGCCGTAATGCTAGTTCTTACATTGATGATGCCTAAAGAAAAACCTGCCAAGATAAATATAAACAAAAATATAGGCTTATACAAATCTGACGCTACAGGGTATTGCGAGGAAAAGGAAGAGCTTAAAGCATCGCTCGACACAAATCCCAAGCGGAAAGATTCCATTAAGAAAATCAAAAAAGGTCTGCTCACTTCACGGGCTCGACTATTTTCATTTAGCAAAAACAAGCCATAAATTGTCATCTTAACGAGATTTCTGTTTTTGCAGCATTCGCGCCCTAGAGTGTTTGGTTACTAACAATTTGGTGACGTATTCGTTTCGCATTGCCAGGACTGTTCTGTCAGCGAAATTTGAAAATGGAAATACTTTATGGATTTTACCTCAGTCCTGTATCTATACTTTTGTGGCGGCCACCTATGTTTAACCTCTGGCAGCGAGGTCTCATTTCGCAGTTTAGGTACGTTCGGCCGGCACACCTCCCTGCTGCACCAGTAAGTTAGGCTAAGAATTCTAATTTCAAATTAATTTTATTCTAAAAATATGTCCTTTTTTTTCAAAATTTGTCATCTGTTTCTTGATTCACGTTATGTTTTCATCGTATTTGAATTTTTTTTGTTAAAATGGATACGTGAAAAATTCGAGTAATATGGAATATGAGTACAAGAGCTGGGGTTGGAAGCTCTGCGTTATTTGCCGTACTTACCAGGCCTTGCACTTACAGACTTCTATTTTTTTCTGAATTTTTATAAATTCCTGGTCGGAAAAAAATCAATACCCGAGAGGCAGTACAAAATGCCTTAGAAGAATTTGTTGCCTCCCGTCCAGATTATTTCTTCAGGAAATAATTGAACTGCCAATGCGTTTTCAAAGATGCATCGATTGCATGGCTGATTACTTTGATTAATAGAAACCAAACGGTAACTTATTTCATAAAAAAAACTGCAATTTCATAAGTAAATACCTAAGTATACCTAGATCTACGTCCATACTTCAGCGAAAAGGTCAAAGCAATGGTAAAACTCGTGGTTATTAGATGAAGATGGCCCTGAATAGATTAGTAACGTTTTGCTGGACTATTTTAGTCTTCCAAGAAGTGAATAAAAAGACCTAACTAGAACCGCATAGACGTGTATTCTTTGGCACGTTGAGCGGCGCATGCGTGTCAAGACATCAGACGGTGCGCGCGAGTGCGTGCAACCGCGCCGGGTTATTTATGACCCCGACGATGAATTAGCTTTGTTTATACACCACCATCGTTTGAGAATTAACTACAAAAACGTAATGAATATGTTATTGCTTATTTATTGACTTTTATTCGAGCTATTTCGCAGTATGACGCAAAAAGTGAAGATTCTTTTACATTTGTAATTGCAGTAGTTTGAATAAAATATGAAGGACCTGTTTATGTGATGTGGCAGTTTGAGGAATGACACACCATGACAAAAAGTAACGCTACATAACCTAACAAAGCTGCCACCTTCTGAAGTATAATATTACGAGCTTTTGCCAGCGGCTTGCCTATAGGAAAATAATTCAACAACCCATTTCACCCTCTTAGGGGTGGAATTTCGAAAAACCCTTTCTGAGTGGATACCTACACTTTACAAAGAACACACTCTTAAAATTTCAAGTCTCTAGGACTAGCGGTTTAGGCTGTGCGTTGATATATAAGTCATTCAGCCAGTCAGTCAGGACTTTGAATTGTATATGTATAGTATTATATATATTATATATTCTGTATTTGCTACCCACATTGGCTACAAGCGTAAATGCTTTTTATATTATCGTTATCTTTGATCATTGAGCGTTTTTGACTCTTTTTCTCAAGATCACAAGGTACAATTTAATATGATACAAACTCACTAAATAACTAAACGTTTGAAATTCAAATTTATAATATAATACACAAGCTGCAGCATCAACTCCCGAATATCATAATTAAAGTGCCGTTCCATTCGGGCGTCATAGCCACCGTTGCCCAAATTATCCGGCCCTCGTGTCATCTTGTCCCAATCCAATATGGCGCCATAAATCCTCTGCGAGGGGGACGCGGGTGGAGGGGGCACGTCACTCAAACTTTCTCTGTACCGTCTTACGGTTTAGGGTGGGTAAGGACAGACCCGGCCGCGAGATTACTTTGATTTTTGTGCCGCTAATGTTTTTAAGGTTTGGTTTTTTAGTGTGTGATGCATGGTTTATTTCTTTGCTGATTAGCCAAACCATGCCTAGGTTCAATTAAAGTTTGCATAAATTATACTTTACGAACGTTTTGTTGTATTCGCATTAAGTATGACGTAGGCGGGTAGATAAGAAAAATCATTTGGTTCAGCTGGCATATAAGGATAAGTGAATGATAAAAGAGTTAAAAAAAAAAAAGATTATTTTTATGATTTAGGTTAAGTATTCTAACAATCCAATTACCGATATTACGTGATTTGTATACTGGTCTTCTAATAACTATGCTTATTATATTTTAGATTTTTGTTTGTCAGCTACTTTATCATAGTAGTTTCAATTTAGTAGTTCGGTCTGTTGATGCACTATGTATGTAATTTTGTAAATTTTGGAGTATACTACAGTTAGTTTTTATTTTTAGTTTGTAACCACAGTGTAAACGCAGTAAGTGTGATCCTTTGTTGCTGTCGGTACAAACATCAAGGCGCGGTCGCTCCAAGGAATTCTCAGATAGAGTTCGAGCATCGGGATGAGTAATCTCTTTTGTTTTTCTAAGAACAGAAGAGACCGCCGCTCGCGATTATCGGTTTACTACGCAACCTTCAAGCATACAATGCTAAACATTTTGTCGATTTATAAATAACTATACATATATTCTATCGCCTATATTCATCAGGGATAATGTAGGATTCCAATGGTAAAATATTTTTTCAAATCGTAACAGTAGTTTTAAAACCTATTCAATTCAAACAGACAATCGAATCTTTCCTCTTTATAATATAAGTTTAGACAATATTATTATGTACCAAATAGTAATAATAATGCGCAACGATCACATACATAGATCCTGGACCCTAACTAGTCAATGTGTCTAGGGGCCCAGGAACTACGAGGACCATGGTACCACAACACCCAGCCACTCTATAAGTATTTGCGCCTTTTTTTCTATGCACAGATACTTGTTCTGCCGCGGGGAATGAACCCGCCGCCTCTGGGTTATGAGCCGACCTGCTCAACCACCACGCCACAGAGGCTGTCAAATGTTTCAAAATGTTTGTAATTTCTGAATATTCTACAAAGTATAATTAACTGTTCTCGTAGAAGTGCCAAAACTTTTTATGCAACAGATTTTAAATAATAATTGCGGTGAACACTTACATATTTCAGTGCCCTAAGCGAGGAGTTGATTCATTGTGAATAACATATTTTTAGTCAGAACTCTTCTTCAGATAAAGTTCCTTCGCCTACTATAAAATCTTTTAAGAACTTAGTTTTCCTCTTACTTATGTACATATGTAAAAATTACTAACTACAAAATTAGCTAAGCGTCCACGTCCAACCTTTTCTATTTCACCCCGTCGTCGCCGCCCGAGACACTTCTTAAGCGACCCGGATGATCCTATAGCAGCCGTAGTATCGGCTGCGCTAGGATCACCGGACCAGTCTAGCTCTTCTTGCTCAGGTACCGCGCCCGGCACCGGTATAGGATACCAGCGTAACACAGTCAGACACCGACCCCGCCGGCGAGGTCGACGTACCCCCCGTAGGTTAGCTAGAACGGTCGCGACTTTCAATAGGGCCCACTATTCCAGTGGACGTAGTCTTCTCGATCCTCTTATCCCGGCAACGGCCCAAGCCTTGGCTCGCACCCCAGGGGTGTCCTTGAGCTAGTTGCCTCCCACTTTTGACGGCTGGGCACCTTAAGCGATGGTGACGCTGTAAAGGTCGATGGAGACCAACATCATTAGCTCGTTCAAAAGAAAAAAAAACCTTTTCCATCTTAACTAAATCATTACTTAGCGTTTTACCCACGATCAATCACTTATATATCAAGGTAATTTAATCAAACCACCCCCCACATAGGGTAATCTTATTAAAACTCGCGTGACTAAACATCGTAGAATACAGGTGAATTAGATCGTACCAACTACATCATACTGTATCGGCGTTCAATAAAGTGACCATCGATCAAGGAGTCTTAGCGCAGCAGGGGTCGACTATATTAGAAAACGTTCGTCAGATGTGTCTACACCTTGCTTAGGTGGCAACCCTATATGCCTGGGGTGCCTTGGGCAGATACGTACAAGGTGTGAACGATATGCTAATTAAAGAATTAAAGCAAACTGCCTTATAGATCAGTAGCTCTGCCTTCTGAACTGTATATATAGGTTTTTGTTCAGTGTTCCGTGTCTGAGTGTTATATTGTATTTTTTTACATTTCGCACAGCGCCATATAGCCCCAAACTAAGCAAAGCTTGAACTGTGGGACCCAGATAACTGATACAATACTTACTTACTTTTTTGGTGGTAAACACATACATAGAATCAATATAACACCCAGACATAGGACAAACATCGATGTTCATTACACAAATGTTTGTCCTGGGTGGGAATCGAACCGACAACCTACAGTTCAGAAGGCAAGGTTACTACCAACTGAGCTAACGGGCCTGTCTATCATTCTATGTATATATTTGCAGTCGAAATAGAAGTTTTATTGCAGTTATTTTATTTCCATAGTTAGTACAAGCTTTGATTAGTTCGGGGCTAGATAGCGCTGTCTGAAATGTCTACGATCATTTATTTATTTATTTAAATAAAATATTTAAAAAAAGTCGAATGATACTGGCCAAAATTGCGTACTATATTTTTGTAATGAGAGACTTAATTGGCATTACATAGTTTAAGCAGAGTTTATAATATCGTAAGACTTAGACAGCGGTACAGCTGCAGTATATCCGCCAATGTCAGCAAACAAACACAAAGTCTAAGATAAAAACAGAACAAGAAAATAGTTTTAAAAATCAAATTCGTTCTGTCGATGTCGGTCTGGCTACTTATAAACTTTAACACAGTAATATGCAATATTGTTATATAAGCTGACATTACAGTATTGCTACATGTAGATATTTTAGTAAATCTTTGGAATACAAAAAAAATTAATTGAAAAATATTTTTATATAATAGATATGTTAAATCATTGAACTTGGTATCTTCTATTGTAAGAAAGACATAAAATTTTACCACTCATAAATTGTTCTTAACAGTTAAATTAATTTTACAAAACGTAAGATACATTTCAGTTTTTTTCTAGATGCACAATAACATTTTTGAATAATATGTGAAAAAATGTTTAGAATTTAAATACATGAAACAAAGAAGCGTAAATGCAAAGATAAATATACAGCTTGAAAACCGCAGAAACGACTTTAGGTGTTTGTAATAAGAGCTTTAAAATGTTTCATTGGTAAGTTTGTCAAGTGCGCCCGTATTCTGGATACCGCTGTGTTTATGACGTAACGGTATGGGATCGTGCGGTCGAACTTTTCGGACTCTGAGTAAGAATTAATTATGCAAACAAAAGGCACCGGTTATTGTTTCCTCTGGACTCTCGGAAATGTTTGGACATTTTGCGTAATTTGCAAACAAAACATAATAATACGCCACGTGTTGAAGTATTCCGTTCTTTATTTTTTGCTGGTGATAATGGCTTTCTTAAATATATTTGTTAAATGTGGCCGTTTAAAATAAAACGAACGGTAATAAATTTATAGAGTACTACGTAGTACTATTATCTATACTGTACTACCTCTGGTCCTTGAAAAACTTATGACTTGTGGAGTATAAAAGTACCTACAACGAACTTTCTGCTAATGCTTTGTTGGCATTTTTCCAAATCAGTAATAAGAAAAGTTCAGTTCGTTGGAATTGGTTTGTACAGTGGAAATTTGATTTGTACCACAGTCCTGAAACAGTTTTTAAAATTAAGTTTGGCACATAATAAGAATTTTGAATCTACATGTTGTTCCTATAAACTAACTGTTTTTCATATAAGTAACGAGGTTAAATAAGCAAATAAGTACAAAATTAAGTCATCTAATACGTAGGTATCTTTTTGCTTTTACAGTTACGTCGGCTTTGGATGCTTTCAAATAATTTATGGGTGCAATAAAAATATGATAAGCGCAACAGCCCGTATTGAAACGTCACTCTGTGGGACTTTTATGGCCTCATTTGAACAATTTGAGAGTGATTCCTTGAACCATGACCGACCATTTACGACAGACCTCTAACAGACCAAACTAAAGTCCTCCATCGAAGACGAATTTCTTCCCAATAAAATAGCTCTAGAAACACTGGATGGTTGTAACTTTTTAATTCTATTCCACTAAAAGGCCAAGTCTACTTTGTTCCGTTGTGCTCGAAATTTAAAATTGGGAGCGACTGTGAGATCGTAAACTTTATGGCTGTTGTGATGAGCCGTGTGAATTCTTAATGGCCAGTTAACTTTACGATAAATTGATACGGATTGTCTTTGAATATCGAATGTTTTGTGTTATAAAATTTAAAATTATGTTATTTTACAGCCAGAGTTATGTAATAAACAATAAATGTCATGAACAGGGCAATATCTAATAAGAGATGGCGGTATTATAGAAAAAAGACCTAATATCTCAAATGTCAAAATGTGACATTGAGTGATTTGTAGCTAAGCTCCGCCTGTCCCGTGTTTCAAACATCACCGCTCCCAGACAGCTGAGCTCTAAGCTTTGCAGAGTCGCAACTGAGTGCATACATCTGTCCCTTTCACACTTCGCGAGTTGAGCTATTTGTGTCTCATTACGGATAAGACTAAACGATTGTATAGGCGGAAACTACCCATTCCTGTACTTTACCTGAGCGCTTTTGTGTGAAAGTTCAACGTGTCTTTTTTGCAGTTTTGGCTTTTATCGTATAGTTCGCACATTGCATTGGAGTTGTGATACATATTCTTTGTAAATTTAATTTTATAATCTTATTCAAACGGAAGTCAAATAAACTTCCAAGAAATTTATCACGTTATAGTATTTGTAAGATAAGTGTGTAAAAAATACAACTGTAGGTATATGAATCCGCTGAAGTAGGTACTTATACCTTTTTTAACTTCGCGAAAGAAACATCATGGCATGGGACATTACCTGAAAAAATGAAAGAAAGTATTATTAAAAAAGATATGATAGGTGAAGTTGTACCACCTAAGCATGTAAATAATCGATAGGTCATTTACATGCTTCAGACTACAAATTTATTTTATAAAATTAATTAATTGTATTCAGTTAATTTAAAGGAAAATTTGGAATTAGGAAGTGAACGTCTTCAAATTTTTCCTTTAGATACATTAAAATTTATCTGTTGATTAGGTTACGCTTAGCATATACTGCAATAAATCATAAATCTTTGAATTCTATTCTTTATGAAATAATAATGACAACCACATTATTCATTTTAGTTTTTTTTATTAAATATCAAATATTATTATTTATAGACCTTTTATTTATTTCTTGCCCCTAAAGTCTTGTAGTATGGGAACCAGATAACTGATAGAATGAAAACTGGCACAATTCACAAATCGTGTCATGGCCATAAAAGAAGAAAAAGAAAAAAAAAACTGATAGAATACTTAGATACTTTTTGTTTGTACAACATAACGCCCAGGCGCAGAACGAACTTCGATGTTCATCACACAAATGTTGGTCCTGGGTGGAAGTCGAACCCACAACCTACAGCTCAGAACGCAGGGTACTACCAACTGAGCTAGGGGCCCAGTCAATTGTATTATTTTGTTTTAAATAGTTCTAACTTAAATAAAAATAGATAAGCTGTCAAACAAAATATTATGTGAAGAGCCCAGTAATGTGTGCTTAATTGTTAAAAGGCATCTGGTTTTCATAAATGGACTACTCTATGATACAGTATAAGTACTTTATTGGATGAATGAAATAAGTGTTGGGTATAAAATATTCCCACAATATATTTGTGTCAAGCACTATTATGATATGAAATACTTTTTCTTTTATAAAATAAACAATAATGTATTGCAAACGTTTTGAATTAGTATGAATATAATTTCCTTTTAAAAAATTGACAAACAGAGTTAAATCGCCTTCATTTAATACCGAGAAAATACTTGTATGTTATTGTATTATAATAAATACTATTTTTACTAATTTTGAATTATGGGAAAAATCAAATATAGAAAAAATTGAAAAATAAAGTTTTCAATTGAAAAAAAGAATTTTTGGTGTCAGTTTATAAATGAAGGCGATAAGAGATATAACAAACACAACCGAATTGAAAACCTACTTTATGGAAATCAGTTGATAAAATATTAGGTATTTAATAAAATAAAAGCTTTGTAATCACTGCTTATATCACTAAATAATTAGTACATCATAAAAATCTTATTTTCACAATAATAATATAATAACAAATTAATCATATGAAAATGAATTGATTGACCTGGTAGAGGTCAAAGGATCTTCCATATAAATTCAGATAAATATAAAAAAAATGTAATAAGAAAGGATAAAATAGAAGAAAAAGCCAGTAAAAAACGAAATACAGATTAATCTCCAAGTTTTAAATGAAAAAAAAAAATGTAATTTAATATATTTTTTGGAAAGTTTAAGGACAGATGTTAAATCGACAAAGTCAAGGGGCTTTAAGGGGTCTCTCCGAACACAGATATAAATAGCCACGTTGTAAGTGGCAAAGCGCGCCGCACAGACCCTTCTTCCGTTGATAACATCGCATTAGTACACTGTGGAAAGAATAAAACGCTTGCTACTGGTTTTTGTCATCATTAAGTTGTTAAAAGTTTTCAAATTTGTGAACAGTTTGTGATATTTATGTCAATGATTTGATTTGTAATTGATCATGTTTTGTTTAAATTTTTGGTGATACCGTCTATTCGATCTACAAGCAATAACCTCGCAGTTGGTCTAAAATTGTAGCAAGAAAATAAGAATTTAAAAAGTGTAAACTACACTTACGGTATACATATACAATGCAACCATATCTCGGTTGCGAAACCATCTACCGGTGAGTTAGAAGGGGTTCAAATCCCACCGGTTGCGAAACTTTATAGGAACTATAGCAACACTGTGAATCATAACTTTTTATTTAATCAAGGCGGTCATATAATAAAAATGCTATTGGCATTACCGTTCTGAATAATAGACTTAATGTCATATAGAAAATGGTCAGCAAGAAACTATGCATTGAGTTGTGATTGTACATTAAATCATAATATATATACAGGGTGGAATTTAATTCGTTCTTTTCCTTAAATGTATGTACTCAGTCCATGCTATAGAACTCCTATATAGCTAAATACCAAAAATACTTATGAAATAAAACTTAAATTTAGGTATTATCAAATTACTGCGAATTCAAATTCTAAAGAAAAGCCTTATGACCTTGAACAAAGCAGGTGTTTATTACTTTCAGCTGGGGCCCGCGCTGTGGGTATCGTTAAATAGACATTTCAGCTGGTATCAAGTAATTTTAAGAGACATTTGTTTTTTAAATTACACCTTGTGCGCATGGTCTGAGTACATACATTTGAGGAAAAGAACGAGTTAAATTCCATCGCGTATATACAATATTTCATGGGCTGACTTTTATTTACTATCTAAATATATATAACTCAAAGGTGACTGACTGACATAGTGATCTATCAACGCACAGCCCAAACCACTGGACGGATCGGGCTGAAATTTGGCATGCAGGTAGATGTTATGACGTAGGCATCCGCTAAGAAAGGATTTTTCGAAATTCCACCCTTAAGTGAGTGAAATGGGTGGTTGAATTATTTTCCCATAGGCCACGCCGCGGGCGAAGCTGCGGGCAGAAGCTCGTTATTACATAAAGTTTAGGAACAAGTTTTGTCGTAAGATTTTTAAGTGAAACAATAATTTCTAATGCTTCTATGAAATTTGTCTAGACTTCTAAAATACTCGTAAACGACTACCTGTGTGTGACTCATAATTCTATTTTTTATAGTCATAAACATATTTCATTACCTCGATTATGTCTAAGTATCGCTCTACCGGTGAATAATTTTCAAGGCAGTGTGTGTGACTAAAGTGCGCCTTTTGGTAGCTTAGCTTTATAAGTAGCAAAAAGGAAACTATTTCTTATACTACTAGGGTTTTTTAAATTTCCACTAATATACAAAGCTTTAGAAGTAGCCAAAAAATATTTATTATATATATATATATATATATATATATATATATATATATATATATATATATATATTTATTATATATATATTATTATTATTATATATATATTATTATATATATATTATATATATATATATATTTTAGACTTATTAATAAACACGAACTAGCTTTAGACTAGTTACACCATCTTTTGCCTCTTTCGATCCAGCTAAATATTCCAGTAGCAAAAAAGGACAAAAGCTGAAATAACTAATACGAGACTTACCCGTTTATTAATAAGGCTGCTAGGGTCTATTAACTTTCCATTAATACACAAAGGATTTTTTAACTAATTTCATAGTAAAAAAAATCGTTTTTAAACTAGTTCAATTAGAAAACGTTTTTTATGAAAATTTTATGGAATGTTCTAGAATGACAAAATTCGAAAACATGTGTCATCGACCTACCCACATTTGACCAGCGAGTGGATTAAAGCTTAAACTGATTTCTACGTGAGAAAAGGTCAGTGTCAGGTAATAGGAACGTTTTGGACTAATGACGTAACATTTAAAAAAACGAGTGTGCTTTAGACCACACGACTAAAGTAACTTCTTTATTTAGCTGCATCTATCGGCCGTCATAACTTTGTTTTTGCTTTGTTAAATGTTAATATCGCCATCTTGACAATTATAAATTGTAATTTTACCGAATATAGCAATGTAATAATATCAATATTTTAACTTTGTTATGTTGGCAATGGAGATCTACGTGAATCAACTTCCGTCGCCTCGCATTCGCCAGCTTATTCCTTAAGTCAAATCAAATATCATAAATACGTCATAATATACGCAGCCGAAGCGAACCAAACTAAGACTAAACTTTATTTAAAACTAAACTTATTTTTAAAGTTAAATCACACTTGCAAACTTTTCACCAATCCATTTAAAAGTATCTACATTTTCGGAAACCTCATAGAAAAAACACACCCAACCATAAAGTGACCGAGCACTGTACAAGTTTAGTGTACATCTAAGGCGTGGCGCATACTCGCATCTCATTTCCGAGCGCACCACTTCCGATGCCGTTTCTCGATATACTACCCGTCTGGGGTTAACCTGATACTGTGTAAATATACACTGAGTATTACTCTGGGCTCTCTATAACGTATTCGGAATTTCTTTTTATTTTGAACGGGCTAATGCTGTTGGTCTCTACCAACCTTTACAGCGTCAGAAGCGGGAGGGTAGCAGCCGTCAACAGTGGGAGACAACTAGCTCAAGGGCACCCTTAGCGTGCGAGCCTCGGCTTGGGCCGTTGCCGGGATAAGGGGATCGAAAAGACTACGTCCACTGGAAGAGTAGACCCTGTGGAAAGTTTGGGACTTCTCTTAAAATTTAAAGATATTATGAACATTCCTTGACTTTCAAGAGTAAACTCTAATGGTATCTTCTAAAAAGTTTCAAAAGAACGAGTATGGATCAACGGTAACCCGTGTAACTTCCAAACTGACGGACCAATTTCTAATCCCATACAATCCCACGCCAGTGACTTTACAAATTATCCGCTGAATTTTACACTTTCTCTTACAACGGTGAAGGAAAAAATCATGCGGAAACCGGCATGTTATCAAGAATCATACAATTCAAGAATGTATTGTGTCATCCACTAACCCAAAGTTGGCCAGCGTGTTCGATATTGACCCTCAATTTCTCCCCGTGAGAGACGGTCCGCGTCCCAGCTGTGGGAACTATGGGAGCCAAGAATTGGGCTGATGACGAGTTTGTAAACTACGTATGGCACATAATGTGACGCAAAATTTTCAAACTGGATGGTGCTACCAGCAAGCACCTTATAGATATGACCGTGTTTTATGACCGTCATTCCGTAATACGGACCTTAGACTAGAAAAAGACGCCAAGACTACACTGAACCCACTCCACAACTCGACTACAGACTGATTGCATCGCAAACGCGATAAGACAATCGCATCCTCAATCTAACGAGTTTTAGCTCGTGGGCGTATTCGTGTGCGGATGTTCCGAGTGGTCCGACGACTTGTGCGGACGATTTTTTCCTGTCAATTAGCATTGGATCCGCTGTTTGTAACGGGAACTCACGTGGAGGTTGAAAGGGTTTATTAAGTTGGTTTTGTTTTGATAAAGAGTGCTGGTAGGTTTAAAAAGGGTCACCTCAGTTGCATTTGTTTTATAGATGCTTTATATGGAATATAATGTTCCAAAAAGGGTTGACTTTTTATGTATACGAATGACATAATTAGCCAGTCGCTCACCGGGTGTTAAGTAAAGCAGATAGAAAGAAAAAACCTACTTAGCTTGCACATTACACTTGGGGGTAGAATAACTGGCAAAGCGGTAGTACCTACCTAGATGATCTTTGAAGAAAAATTCTAAAACTTAGTGAAATTTTATTACTAATTAAAATTAATTTAAGTACTGTGTGTGTAGTTTTACTAAGTAATAATAAAAAACAAAAATTAAATATAGTTTTATTATTTTTACGTCCTTAAACCATATTATAATAATTTTACAATGTACATACCTCAAAGCGATCATAAACTAAAAAGGGCCTTTTCATAATAATTTTGTTGTGAGTAGGTTACATCATTCTACTCATGGATGTTCCTATCGACCATCCATCATGTGGAACCGTAGTTTACTTTTGTGTAGATAATTTAATAATATTGTCATCACATAAATCGTTAAATGACCATAATCAGTTGAATTTATAACAAAGTAATCCATAGCACCGTGTCATATTAAAAACGGTGAAGTCTTTCTTTAACAGATAATTAACCCTTTTAATTTTTTATTGCGATATGATACTAAATAATAAGTTAATTTTGGTTAAGGGACTTGTTAACTGGAAGTGAGTATAAACCACGAGCAGGTGTTTTTTAATCAAGCTTACAAAAAGTACACAGTACACGAATACACACAGAAGCTCAATCCCAGAATGCTTATGCTATTTCTTTCACTACTCTGTGTGATGTTTATCTATGGTTTTATTCAAGTATGAAATTAGTAGTCTTAAAAAAAAGTTATTAAAATTATTGCGATAACTATATCTACAATTTTAGTAGAGCTTGCACTTTAAAAATATAATTACTAATTAGCTTCTAGGTTAACGCAAATATAAGTTTTATTAATAATCTTATACATAAATGACTGTCTAATTGTTCTACCGTTTATGGTTTTTTTAGGCACTATGTATTGTTTGGTAGAGCAAAAGGGCATGGCAACACTGTAAACTTCATTTCCTGGATGGTTTCAATTTTATCTATAGGTCACAAACATCATATTTTATCATACAAATGGCTTATAAAGGGCCATTTACATTAAACAAAATATTCATTTATGTAGTTTATTATACTCTACATTTATTTTATGTAATTATAGAGTATAAAAAGCTATTTAACAAACTTTAGTTAATTTTTCGCAAAGTCTAAGTATGTGAAAAAGCATAGTCGATATAAAGTTAATGAGATTATTATTATTATTATCATTACAAACCAAACGATTCCTACAAAAATGCAAACATTTTTTCAGGAACCCATAGTTTTTTATCGCATACCCAATATACAAATAGGTAACTGTTTATCCAATTATATTGTGCGTGCTGAGCCACCCCGCCCGTTCCTTGTATTAGGTAAAACAATAAAGGAAATTGCATTTGATATTAGGCCCCTTCGAGTGATTAGGGAGCCAATCTATTTTAATGTACCCCGCTGATTATGTTTCCGAAATATATAGGAACGTTGCTTGGATTGTCACGCATACTGTGCTAGCATTGTAGGATATACAAGTTGTGTAAATTGTAAATATGCTGAAAATAGTGGTGCGTGATTTAAGTTATAGTTAAGATTTTTATAGAGCTATGTTCAAAGTTGAAAATCGCGGATCATAATTTAATATCAAACTGAGTCTGCGTTTGTAAATTTTTTAATTTTACGGGGTTTTTTTGGATTACGGGTAATATGCATACAAAATAAACTAACTGATTATTCCTTTAGTACACTAGTATAGGGTACAGAAATATATGTTTTTATCGCTGAAAATTTAAAGCACTGACGCCTATAAAGCATGTGTTGGGGGTAATACAAACGATTTTATTTTGGAAAAACAAAAGTATTTAGTTATGTTTTATTCAGTTGCCCTTGTTTTTTGTTTTATTATCTATTTACATTACACTTTTCATGTGATTATTTTAACATAATATCACTTCGCACTAGGCTTTCAAAAAAGTGTTTTTTTGTTAGTTTTGTGCTTAAACCGCGCTTTTTTATGAAAAACGTTTAAATCCTACAATATTTCTTCACCAAGCCCTCTTCTACATATCCGCACTTAAAAATAACCCCGGAAAGGGGTAAATCTTCCAATTTAAGAACTCCAACCACAAGTGAAATAACATTTCCTCAGCCTGCTTGCTATGCAGGGCAGCAAGGCTCGCCCTGATTTTTGCCCTGTGTCGACACTCGAACCGAAATGTATTAGTAGATTTAACGCCTACGGAATAAGACCGGAATCGAGGCTCCTGTGACGGGAATTCGCTATTAGTTGGTCTAATTCTGGACTGAAAGTGGACTTAGGAAGGATTTAGGTGGGGCTCTGATTTGGGTAAGGTTTGCTTCAATTTGGCGAATGTTGACCAAAGAATATTGAAGTAAGTAAGTACTTTATATCACAGCGTAATATATACCCTAAAACTGTATTCAAAATGAACAGATCTTGTATTATTGCTTCTATAATTAAGAAAAATAAACACACTCATATTCATATATTACCGTACATGTTAGGTACAACCAAAACTACGAATTTATTTTTATCGTCATAAGCCTAATGATATCTATTGTATATTGTATTGTATTGTATTTTATTCATGAACAACATACATTGTGTTTGAATTACGTTAAATGTATAAATTTTTAATAAATTACATTAAAGTTATTATATTAAAATATTGGCATGCAAATTATTTAATATAGTTTACAAATAGGCGCTAGTAACGTCACAAGATAAGGCAATAAAAGTAACAAGGAAACAAATGTCACAGTATCAGAATGCTGCGGCTAAGTACTCATTTATACTATAATAACTTTTCTTCTATATAAAGAAATGCTTTTACTTTATGTTTATATACGGGCTTCCCTTCTAGACAAATCTTCACATTCTTAATTTTGAACAAATCAAATCACAAGAACTCGCTGTTTTTCTGGGTATACCTACTTGGCATCCTAAACATGTTAAGTTTTACAACACGTCGTAAAGTTCATAATTATTCTCAGAGTTTTACAATTTAATTCCGCGTTGTAAATTTACAAGCATTTGTAACGCTTGACGAATTGAAATAACATGTTTAATATAATAAACGTAATCATAATAAACCGCATATCAGATTAAGTTTTATAAATTTTCAAATAAAACTCATGAATTTTTAGATATCTGTGAAAAAAAACGAAGGTGCTTTAGACCACACGACTGAAGTAAAACTTCTTTTGCTCCATCTATCAGCCGGTATAACTTTGTTTTTGCTTTGTTTAATATTAATTAATGTCTCCATCTTGTCATTTTACCGAATATACCAATATAGTAATACAATTTATATATATATAAGTAATTTTTAACTTTGTTATGACGACAATGGATATCTACGTGAACCAACAACTTCAACTTACATTCGCCTTGTTACACATCCACCAGTTACTCCCCAAGTCAAGCGTGCGTAAAGAAGTTTTACTTCAAAAAGACAAAGGTATTGTGAATAGTATAAGTAAAATAGTTGGCGTGTCTGACGATCAGAATTTCTGTTGGTAGTCACGCGACGAATTCCAAGTTGTCTACATACAAATAACATTATTACAAGGCGAGTAACTGAACTTTGTTAGTCGTAATTTAACCTACTTTGGTTGTAAACTGTAACTTATTACGTTTCGCACAGCTGGGATATTATCCACTGCACTAACTTGTTCTTTTAATTCACAGGGAATCCTAGTTTGGGTCCGTTATTATTATTATTATTATCATCATCATTATTATTATTATTATATGTGTGTACTCAAAAAATTTACTGTTTTGTCATTATTTTTATAAATTTGGCTGCTAGTATTTTCCAATCCATTCCCAGTTGTTGCAAAAAATCTTTTCAATGATATTTCCATAAAACGACATGTGATACAAAAATGCGGATTTATATAATCACTAGCTGCGCCCTGCAGTTTCACCCGCGGATAAAAAGAAGCCTATGTCTTAGCTATCTATATTCCAAAGATTTTTTTACCATTTTTGTATGGAACGCTAAAGATATCTAAAAATCAATTAATATTTAGTTAATTAATTTACATGTTAATATAACCAATTTGTTTTCCCAATTTCATCCAAAACCATTCAGTAGTTTTTGCGTAATAAGCCCGCGGCGTCGCCCTCGTAGTGTTGTATAATTGTCCCACAAGAACATACTATCGGGATAAAAAGTATCCAAGTTATAAACCAGTGGTTTTTACATCCATACATCCATACTCACAAACTTTCGCATTTATAATATTAGTAGGATTTATAAAACGCATCAGCTTTGACAATACAACGGTTTTAGCTCTACGAATTCTTAAAGGGAGTCCCTCGGCATTTGGACAGTCATTAAATTCTACTTTACGACGCAGTTACTGCCGTCCGCAACCGACGATCGTTTATGCTCTCGTTATACTTACTTAATTGGCATATTGCGATTATAACACTGTAATTGCTTGCTTACAAGCTATTAATATTTATTACAAGATCCGTTATTGAATATTAACACTTGTGACAAAAACGAGTGTGTTTATACCACGGCTGAAGTAAAACTTTTTTATTGTAGAGGATCCCGATATCAAATGACCTTCATCGAGATGTTTATTTGGTGAAACGTATTTTATATTTAATTTTATATGTCAATAAATATATCGCATATGAGTTGCCTAACCAATTTCAGTCCAGGATATGATGAATTAATAATTTAAAAAAAAAACCAACATTGCACCGGTTTGAATATTTATTAGACAAATTCTTGATTGATTGATTTATTTATTAGCCAAAAATTTATTTATGAAAAATTCTACATCAATCGAAAGTATGAAGCCCATAGAATATGCAGTTGCCTATTCTTTTCCGGTCACAACTCTCGGGTAGCCAGGTACAAACAGGTAAATCGATACTTGCAATTTGCACCGGTAATATATATTATTACCGGTGTAAAAACTAGTAATATTATTTTTGTGCTGAATATACAGTAAGTATTTAATTAATTATTGAAATGTTAGAATTAAAAATAATAATAATAAATCATATCCTGTACTGAAATTTGTTAGGCAACCCATATGCAATATATTGACTTACATATTAAATTAAATATAAAATACGTTTTATCAAATAAACATCAGGTCAGGCAAAATTAAAAAATCCAAACTGAATGTATCTATTCGATATTGCCACATTTTTTAGATACCCACGCTAGGTGTTAAAATATTTTTAGCATAAAATTTATATATGGATGAGAACTTGTTTACTGCTACCATTAGTATATAATAATAATAATAATAACGCCGAAAAATCACATACATAGATCCTGGACCCTAATTAGGATTCCCCTGTGTCTAGGGACCCAGGAACTACGATTACCATGGTCCCACAACACCCAGATTCGGAACAAGTTTTTTTTTTTGAACGAGCTAATGCTGTTGGTCTCTAACGACCTTTACAGCGTCACCGGGCGGTTTACAGCGTCACCGGGCGGAAATTTACAGCGTCACCGGGCGGAGGGTTTAGACGATTGCCATTACCATGGTCCCACAACACCCAGACTCGGAAGAAGTATTTTTATATTTAACTACTGTTTATTTTTCATTCTAAATATACATACATTGTAACTTTAACTGTAACTTTTCACTAGCAAGCCAAAGACTAATGCCACCTGTACCAAAGTACAGTTCTAAGTTTGTTCCTAAGTTTGCACTTATCCCTCTAAAACATACCTACTGTAATGCATTCGGGTATGTCACAGAGGAATTAGTGTGAACTTAGGAGCTGTTAAACTGAAGTAAAGACATACTTATGGATTTTTTACTCTCAACCCCTCGACTCGGCCTCATGTCCTATAACGCACAAATCAGTGTTGCCAACCAGAAAAAATAAATTCACCCATCTTTAAAAATACATAACTTATAAATTAGTACTAATAATACTTTTACGTAATACCTACCTGATAGTATAAGAACTTTATGACCAAAGTCTGCTTTACGGTTTTAATAACAAACCATGAAATTAAATTAAAAAATCATAAACAGATTTTACTCCCGCAAAACGATTTAAAACATTTACAATATGTTTCATACAATTGTCACGCGTACATTGGAACTGTCCGATTCCGTACAACAGTGTTTTAATTACTTGTTTTGCTGATGATTTATGCTACTTTACAGACGAGAATTCCACTACGGGATGTGGTCGACGGGTCTGGTTATACTTTAGTGTATTTGTACATGGTGATGGCATGTGCTAGTTAAATAAGGTTCCGATAAACCAAATAATGTAGGCTAATACAACAGGTTTTGCACTAAAATATTTCTTTTGCTTCTTTTGTTATAAATTGAGTCTTGTATTTTTCTTATTAAGTGTTGTTAATTTTGTCCGAATGAAAGTGGTCTGAGCTTAGTTTTCCCATGATCCCATATTTCAACCTATCACTTGAAATCGAAAGCGGTTTAATGCTAACAAATGAAATCGATTAAAATAGAACACATTACAAACTCGTTTACATCAAAACGCACTGCACTGATCTAGTTTTCGTAAAAGCGTGCGAAATTCGTGATCGTTTCGAAAGTGTTTCGAAACAGTTTTGGAATATGGAAGTGTATAAAGTTTATTAAGTTGAGACACGGTCAGAAAGGAAATTGGACTAGAAAATAAAAATAAAACGAGGTCACGGCTCAAACGTTCTCAGACAGAGGCTGCGAAGGTTGCTCAACATGTTTGATAATATATGTATGATGCTGTATAGCTGTACATGTAGACCGAGCGACGACTGCATTAGCGCTCGTGTCATTAGTCATTGAACTACTCGCTTAGTAATCAAATTTACGGGAATTCAGTTCTTATGGATGAGGTTATTAGAGAAATTAAAAAAGCACTCTTTAAGGCCTAGCTAAGAGTCCTGGCTAAGGTGATACTTAACTAAAAATAAAATAAAGCCAAATACTTAGCTTCTGGTCCCACGTTTCTACACTTGACTCAGTTTTTGGTCTACTTATAAACATACACGTGCCATTTGTGACTGTGAGAATCGTCATGTCATTTGCATAGAGTTTGGAAATGAGAACATTGTATTAGCATAACTTGAAATAAAACAGATACGAACAATATATTAAGAAGATAAAATTTTATGGACTCAAAATTGTGAATGAACGTAAACTAAAATAATGAGGGAAACATGTTGTAATGAGCATTTAATAAATCATGAAACAGTTATATGTTTACCATATTTTTGGTTATAACATCTTTTTGAATAAAATTAAAACTTATACTAGATATGTGATTTAACTAAAAAATATTTTAAATATAAAAGCTATATAGTAGCTTTAGTGTCAAATTTTTAGTTGCCGTTATCAACATTGAACATTACAGATGCGGTGTTCCCAAAATAAAAATATATTTGAACACCAATGAAAACAGCACAGATATTTCCAAAGGACCGAAGCGAATAACCTAAAGAAGGCGCTCTTCGTCTTTACGTTTATAAATAATTTAATAAACGCATACAGTAAATTTTTGAGATTAAAAATTATGAGATCCGCAAGGGAACTAAACACTGGTATAATTGTTAGAATTAGCAGGTTGAAATGAACTGATAACCAATGGGAAAGTAGCAACTACGAATCGGAGAATCCAGCGTTGGCTGCTCCCCCATTAGGTGGACCGATAACCTGCTGGACGATCACGTAACTCGATTGCAACCGATAGAAACACAAATTTGTATGGATTTGACAGTTTGAATAAGCAGTTTATGTGCATAGTTAGTATGATGATTTCTCCAGTTTCAATCAAAGATGATTACCCCCGGTCAGGACCACGGAAAGCCGATGGATTCAAAAAGCCGCTCAAAACGGTCCTCTAAAAGGAGGCCTATGTTCAGTAGTGGATGATAAGGGCATTCTGTGAATGCGTATTTACCCATCATGAAACATGATATTAAAGATCTATTACTTACCAATAAACTCTCAATTAAAAAATGTTAGTATATCCATCAGGTATAAAAGGATGCCAACTAAATTACCTAAATTGTGTACTCTATTAACTATCGCTAAATGCAACTACCTACCAGGTATAAAAGGATGCCAACTAAATTACCTAAATTGTGTACTCTATTAACTATCGCTAAATGCAACTACCTACCAGGTACAACTATAATTACACAAAACAGTTGGACTATTTTAGTTGTATTTTAGCGATCGAACTATTTTAGCCGTACAAAATTTAAGTTTGTAGGTACGTTTTATAGAGTAGAATAACACATGTAGAGTACAGTTCAGGAGTAAAGAACTTTACAATGTATACCTTAAAAGCAAACAAAAAAAGTGCATTGCAACCTTAAAGGTGAAATCTAACATCGCACCAAAAGAATTGTAAAAACTCAATAAGTCTCGCTTTCACCGACCACCCCGCAACAATGGCTCAAATGCCAACACATCACATTCTTCACGAAAAATCGTGAACAAAAACAAAAATATAAAAGTTGTCTTGCGCAAGACCATTCACGTATCTCCATTGTGAAGGTTTTTGGGCTTTCGTAATATTGTAATTCTGCGTACCGTTAGACCCACGCGTCCGAAGATAAAAACTAGACTAGTTTCTATTCTTTTGTGACGCGCCGAACAAAGGGCGAATATGATTTAGTGGTTTCCTATTCTTTACACGCAAAAAAGAAACATCTTTTTAAGCTAATTTGGGAGATACCCTGCAGTGTTTTACAGTTTAAGCGTCGACAATGGTTCCAAAATTTTTTGGACGTAGCTCTATTTTTTTGTTCATTGGCAGTTTTTTGTTTAAATAAGACAAAAGAAGCGCTAATCTGTGTGAATAAGTACTAAACAATTCTGGTAATTTTTGACCATGATGCGTATCTAGAAAAAACAATTACGATGAGATTGTTTCCCGCATAGTTTAAAAATCTCTGTTAAACTGTTTCGAATTTAAAGCTGTTGTTTATTTGTAAGAGATGCTGTGGTATTCTTTTTTCATCCGTTCGTGAATTTCCATGGGCGTGAACACAGTTAATACTACGATAAACTGCAAATTAGGTAATGTGTATGTGAGAATTGAAATTTAAATATATTTTCCAAGCTCAGTCATGTTGTGCAGCCTCTGCTATGCATTGTTCTAGCAGACTACAAATTAATTGCCATATAATACGTTTACATCGTGGGTATAGTCATGATCACGTTTATTGGAAACTTTTACTCATGTTAGTGTAATATACAGGCTTTAACAACAATGGCAGGTTCATGAAATTATCTATAAACATACACCGGATTAGTTAAAACCCAAAATGTAAACCTACAACCGATTAATCAAACTTTCGACGCGAGAACACTGCATTTGAATTTGTGTTCGACGCCGTTAAGTTTCGCGGATGTATTCAAAACAATTGCCGTTCGATTTACGATCGGCATTTGTTCATGCTATATTTAAATTGTTAAGCTCGAGACAAACAATTTGCGGATTGCGAGCAACGAAGTCTTGTCGCCCGGCACTCGCCTCTGCTACCTAGCGTGATTTAGGAGTTTTCTGTTGGACTTAAATCATAGTTGTGTCGTCTTCGAGACCGGAATACGCATGCTTTCTGCATTTAGAAAGCTTGAATGTAGCCACCGTTGCACTGGCGGCGGGCGTCACTTAGCACGCGGCCAGTAAAGAATTATGGTTTGTTTTGGTTTTGTTTCAACGTCAGTTACTCAACGATATCGGCCAGTTAATTTATACTTACGCGGACTTGGTTGTCAATAATTCCCTTATAATTTGCACTCAAGACGATTATGAGCGTTATTAGGTAGCCGATTAATTTGGTTTATAGCACCTAACCACCTTGAATTGATTTATGGCCACTGCGTGAGTAACCTACTCGTAATATTTGGCCGCGAGATGGAGACTTATTGATAAAAGTGTAGGTGTTAAAAAGAAATCGTTATTTTAGTCACAGCGATTTTAGATACATAAATAAATAGAACATCTCAGTTAATGTCTACAAACTTACCTATGAATCACTGTCGGTATTCTAAAAGCGGTATGAACAGCTGCTTGTACCGGCGTCTTAATCTACAATCACATTGAATTCATACAAAACTGACCCTGTATAATTATGTAAACTACGGTGCCCGCTAAATTTATTTACATTATATTTGTACTTTAAAAAATACTATCTGTCTACAAGAGATATAAGATTTTGTACTAGTAAAAGAAAACGTAAAGTATCACTGTGCGTCACTGTGTCTATATAGTGGTCCAGGTAAGAGGAGGATTTGTCGAACTTATTCAGTTTCGGTCGGGTAGTCGCGCGTCGCGTTGGTTAGCGCGCGGGCGGCGCGAGCGTTCGCGTGGCAGCGGGTTCGCGCGGCATGGCGGCTCGGCGACTGGGCGGGCGGCGCGTTGCCCGCGCGACCTACACTGCCGCGCGCCGCCGCGACGCCGACGCCGCCCCTCACGCCCGCGCGGCGCTAGACGACGCCTGATTAAAAATTCTTACCAAACTTTGTCGGGATAGCCCCCTATGTATACGTTTTCTGGACGCTGTCCTTCGGGCCTGCATGCAAGCTGTTAATGTTAATGATTGCGATCTTCTCAGATCTGTGTGAAAATTGAAATTGTGCCTATAGAAAATTCAGACTGTTATTTTTCAGGGCCAAATTGTAGTAAAAGCAAAGTTTAGAGGCATTCAATAAATCATCTCCAAAAAACTAAACGTTCTCAACGGTTTTTTCTTCAAAATAGCTGTTCTTTACAATTCCTATGAGTTTAATTAACTTCACAAAAATATATGGAAACAGCCATACGAATTTCTCCAAATTAAACACAAATAACTTGACATTTTCATTTAGTTCCCTTAGTTGGCTTACATTTTCATTAACGCACTCGCCCCAAATTATTTACCTTCAAACGCAATATCAATTATAGGAAAAAATTCAGTTTCCTTGTTGTAACTTCCGTAAACACAGGCTCTAGTATAATTATATCAAACTGTGTTGTATCTGTTGTAAATTATCTATGCACGAAAACGTCAATTCATTGAAGGTTTCTCTCACGTCAACGTTAAAGCTTTAAGCGGTTAAGCGTAAAACTGTGTAATTTCTAGAAACGCAAGTAACTCCCCGATTGCCCCCACAACTTAAGTGCTAGCTGGATTAGAAATGTCCCTTATGTGTAGTGCGGGCTCCGTTCCAAATAATGATTAATGGTGACTTGAAGTCACAGAACAGATAGACATTTTATTGCTTGTTAACTAAATTACAAAAAGACAAATTTCTATACAATGTTAAAGTTACATAGTAATGTTTTTTTTTCTTTTGTACCAAAAATTTCGCCGTGTAATAAATAATAATAAACGTGGTATATACCTAGCACCTATACCTATAATTAATACGTTATTTAAGTGACTGGAAGTCTGTTATCCAGTGAAAATAAATTGGAAAATTAATTACTCTCTGAAACTGAAATTAGTATTTTTTATTTAATTAATGTTTAGGAGAAACAAACAGTACAATATTCAACTTAATAAACTTATATTACTAACACTTAAACCAATAAAGTTTCTACATATTTATTTAAGTATGAAAAAAAAAGTGTAAAATACATAAATAACGCCCAATGATCACATAGGCATAAGAATTCTGGGCACTAACTAGGATTTCGTGTGTCTAGAAACACCCAGAGTCAGTATTTTGTGATTTTTGTCCTGGTTAAAGCTTGGTTATAAGTCGGCAGCAATTTTCTTCCTCCATTATAAAATTAATCTTCTAACTATTGATACGGCCAGCGCCCCATCTACGGTGTGCACAAAGCACCCCTAATCGCCACCCTCGCTCCCCCGGAAAAGCGTGACGACCCACAAATATAATTTTAGGTAAAACTTTCCCTCGAATGTTATGGATGCCCAGTGAATTCGCATTAAATAGGATGGAATATTTTTGTGTTGTTTTAAATCGACAATACAAAAGATTATGAATTATAATTATATTTTTTTTAGATTGATACATTTATTGAAGTGCAAGTACGTACCTACTTGTTGTATATGTAGGTGTTATGAGACATTGGTTCTCGTGGTTCTTTGTTCCTTCGGAAACTGGGGCCTTAGTTAGAGTTCAATATCTGAGAATATAGTACCTATCAATTTTTAAGACGTTTATAAAACCCATTATAATCAAGGTCTATTAGGTTGTAGTTTACTGTTATAAAAATACACTCTTAACACAATTTCTTAACATTATCAATGCAATAATAAAAATAAATTAAATTCGTCTATCTATCCATCTATCTATCTATTAATCATTCACCTCAACCTTTCAAAAGTAACCCAAATGAAGAGATCATAACATAAATGTTTAAGACTCATCTAATCATTACACATCCCGTCATAGCGTAGCAACATCCATCAGTTGTATAACTTCTCAAACTGAAGGCGTGAGGTAACGACCCAAGAACTGACGGCTGCGATCGTAAAAATGTCAGCGAACGAACACTATCAATTTTACACAACAATTAATCGTAGATACACCACTTTTTAACAAAATAAAAACGATCTACGAGATCCCATTCAGTTTAGTGAAAATTAATGATTCTGTTTTTCTCGATGCGGCATTTTGACATTCTAAATCAATTAGAAACATCACGCAAGTTAAATAAAGAGAACAATACTATGCTAAATTAAAAAGTAACTGCGCAGAAATGAAAATTACACACGTTTAAAAATCCCGAATGAGTTTACTGCATTTTCTGTGTCGTGAAAGTGAACGGTAATATTTTTGAAATTGGTAATTCCAGAAGCGCTACCGGAATTAAATACACGCTTTTAACATTTGATAACATGTTATTAACGAAGCAAATGGCTAATATAGGATCTGAAAGTCCATAAATAACAGAATATGATAGTCATAGACCAAAGTAGCATAGCGCGCCAGTCGCCGGCCCGCTCACAAAATCGCGACACACTTTTTAATTTATTTCGTCCACAAAAAGCTTTTTGCTGTTTTATTTTCATTTCAACGGAGACTTGCGCTGTAGCGGGATCTCTATTTTTATTTATTCCACTCTGCGATTTTTTTTCTTTTTTCAATTTCGCCCCGATCGACGCGGGACCGAGCGGAACGTAGACTGGTCTCATTTTAAATTGAATTCGTCTCTTCTTTGCATTATTCTTTGGCGTTTCTGAAACAATTCTAATTGGTTTGGTGTTTGCATGATGCCATTGTTCCTTTTAGAATAGTTCCGTCAACGAGAAATACGACGGAGTGTGATCGATAACGTTGCGTGATGGTATCGTCTTTAAGTCTGAAAAGCTTTTTGCAAATTAGATTTTTCCCTTCTGTGCGGCTTTGCGGCCTACTTTGATTATGTTCGATTAAAGTAATTGTGTATCGTAAGTTATACGTAACATGTAATAACAATTTAAAGGTTTTTTTTTTGGAATATAACTAAATGATTCTGAAACATTAGAGGACTTTCATTCAATTGGATACTTTAGCAAATCAATATTAATTGTTTTAGTTTGAAACAATTAATACTATTGAGTACTATTTGAGTATTGATTGGTCAGAAAAAATACTACGTCAAGTATAATTCATTATAGACATATAATATAATATATATATATATATATATATATATATATATATATATATATATATATATATATATATATATATATATATATATATATATGTGTATATATATATATAAATATTTCGTGTCACAGTGTTTATTACCATACTCCTCCGAAACGGCTAAACGGATTTTGATGAAATTTTGTATTCACACTTGGTAGATCTGAGAATAGGTTGTTTTTTATTTTTCATAACGCGGTTGAAACCGCGGGGCGCAGCTAGTTATACTATTAACCCTCTTATAGACCCTTCTCATCTTTACTACGTATTAAGCCATAATTTAAGATTACTTATAAATATGTAATCTCCATTTAAATTAAGTTTAATTCAGTTAAATGTGTTGTCTGATGAAAACGCTGGTAGCAATCAAGCGGCGTCGCATGCATTTTGCATACGGACATGTTGTGGTGTCGCCCTGCGTCACAAACATGGAGGATAATTCAGTTGTATACCCACCTACTACCTACTACCTACTACCTACTACCTACGTAGGTACGTAAATACATAACAATTTATTGAATTCTAAATTCTTAAGTGATAATAATTAATCAACGTTATACGTCAATATTTTTTTTTGTATATTGGCTCCCACTTTAGTGTATTTAGCCAGTGTCAAGTAATTGATAATTTATCAAATTAATGATATTTCACGCAGGTATATGTCAAGTCATCACGTCAAGTCATAGTATAGCGATACTTCTAGTAAAGTGATGGCAACTTTACTAGAAGCTTCTATGGAGTTTTGGAAACAACACGAAAAGAAACGTTTCACCATTATTATACCACTTTCCTACACTCATGCCTGTAATCCACTTAACGAATAAAATGCCACCAATTTCATCCACTAACACTGAAAATAACACGAGTTTTGGAAAATAATACGATGTGGTGACGCAATCTTTTTCGCTTTCCCGCCATAAACCTATCAGGCTTTATTTATGATTAGGTACTATCGCGTATAGACATGAAGTGACATATTTTGTGACGTCATTATACCATCTATTAGGCAACATAAACTATAAACATAAAATTACGTCACCGAACTCTGTCTTAACCCAAGAAATTAAACCAAAATCGTAAAATATTTTCTGAATCCATTTCAATGTCGCGAATACCTACGCGATGCCGTGTCGTCCCTGACGCGAACCCGATACTGACCTAATGAATATGTATGCAGCAGGTGCGCCGAACATGATTAAATAGGTGCCGCCAACGATTTTTGTATCGATAGATCGGCAAACGGTTTATCGACAGATGTTTCATCGATATACGATGTCGATATCGATAATTTTTAACTAACATGTACGTGCAGTCTAGCTCTGTAGCGTGGCTCCACTCGTAATTATCCATTTGAAATAATACTATAGGTATCTAATATGCCTTTACAGAAAAACAAGCGAACAAAAACTATTGCAATTGATTTATATAGCAAAATTAGAATGCTGTTGGTTTCTATACTGACCTTTAGTACTACTGAGTTATCATTACTATTTTTGAAGTAAAACTTCTTTACGCACGCTTGACTTGGGGAGTAAGCTGGTGAAAGTCGAACGGAAGTTCAAGTTGGTTCACGTAGATCTCCATTATCAACATACCAAGGTAAAAAATTGTATTATTATGTCCGGTAAAATGACAATTTTCAATTTTCAAGATGGCGACATAGCTCCCGATAGCTATCGGACTGAGCTCGAACTGAGCTCAGTTGGTAGTGATCCTGCCTTCTGAACTGTAGGCTGTGGGTTCGATTCCCACCCAGGACCAACGTTTGTGTGATGAACATAGGTGTTTGTTCTGTGTCTGGGTGTTATATTGTATTATATGTATGAATTTACAAACAAAAAGTATTTAAGTGTTGTATCAGTTATCTGGTTCCCATAGTACAAGGTTTGCTTAGTTTGGGGCTAGATGGCGTTGTGTGAGATGTCGACACATATTATTATTATTATTAACATTAAACAAAGCAAAAAAAAAGCTATACCGGCCTGATGGGATGGAGCTAAACTAAAGAAGTTTTGTTGTACACTTGTTTTTTTAATATTATTGTATAATTGAAAATGAAAATTATTTTACAATTTTTGTGTTTTACCATCGTGGAATATGTTGTCTAGTAGCTTTTATATCCGTGACTAAAAGAACTGCCATTATTGAGAGTCTGTTGCTGCTGTTGTCGGTGGCGATTAGACTTGTAAAGTATAGCTAGGTAGCTAGGTACCAACCACTATATAGTTTCTTAATAAGCACCAGCACGTAGTACTTAACTTTAATGTACATTAATTAGTATCATTGCTCTCTAAACACTTCAATGAGAGCGTGTTTATGTCCGTAAAAAAATGAAAAGAATGTTTTATAGGTTCATTTTATGGAATAACCAACTTACGGCTTACTTAAATCATTATGAGATATAGCTCAAGTATTGTGAGTACAAATGTTAACGCGTTAGTTGCTTCATTATTTTATATGGGATTCTTTAATGAGTGGTTAATATGTAAGTACTAAAATAATCGTTATTTGTAGAAGTATAAGAGTGGGTATGTTTAATGATGTCTTTTGTGTATTTGGTGTCCAGAAGCAGATGTTAAACCTTTTTAAAATGCCCTTTGTTGATACTACTCGTAATACCTACTTTAATTAGCCAGCACTCCACTTTTTTAAAAGTATTTTTGCTACTTAAATAATAATAATATAAATAATAATAAAAAAAAATATATTTTACTAAGTTATTTTTATTTTATTTTTATTTTTATTTTATTTTATTATTCTTAAGGTAATCAACAGCATTACATGAAAATATAAAACTAACAGGTATAGGTAACAAACAAAGCAATTAACAGATTACCAATAGTTAGCTAAAAACATGAAATGTGAATAAACAACTCTTAGGCAAGTTACAGACTTTGTGACAAAAGACAGATAAGTGACAATAATTACATCAGTTAGTAATATTAAAATGTGAGCATAACATTTTATACTATTTTATAAATTACAGTATACAACTAAATTCAACGTGCCGCTAAAAGTTAGTAGTACAATAACCTAATTTAAGTATTTTTAGTACCTCATCTCATTTTGACTAATAAAAGTGCCAGTGCCTTGACTTTAACTGGAAATATATATTAAACTAGGAAATAAAAACTAATAGATGAAATTATTCAAGAATGTAGTTACAAATGTAGTTACATTGTCAATTTATATATTATTCTAATACAAGAAGTTTTGATCTGTATTAAATATTTACGCATAGGTTTAAGAAATTATAGATGCATAGATGTAAATATGTGGAAATATGCATAGAAGTATATTATAATGAAATAAACTAAATTAGATTTCATCCTATACATTATTAGAAAGGTATATCAAAAGGCTAGTATTACGTATTATTATGTAATGATTTTAGTTTGGAAATAACCAATTCCTTGAACAGTTGCTTGCTTTCACATACAAATATATCAATGTCGTCGAAAAATTCATTATAAATTCTACAAACACGAGTAAGAGTTTCATTGCTTGCATAGTTTCTGCGGTGTAATGGAACATGTAACAACTTAGTGTGACGCGTTCGTCGCTTTAGGACGCACAAACCTACCGCCCTGACAAGCTCCGAGCAGTCTATATGGCCGTGTAAGATATCATATAACAGCATCACATCCAATAGTCTACGGCGGTTATCCAGAGATAAAATATTGTGACCAGTGCAGCTATCCTCGTACGTTGAGTAGGAACTTCGCGTGCGATAATTAAGGTAGTTAATAAATCTCTTCTGATTTTTTTCGATACTGTCTCTGTGTATAGAATATTGAGGACACCAAATGCTGCACCCATATTCTAAAACGCTCCTAACATATGCAAAATATAATTTTTTAATGCACTCAGCATTTGTAAATAGTGAACAAGTGCGCATGATGAAACCAAGATTCCTGAATGCCTTATTATTTATTGTTTCAATATGCGTGTCTAAGATAAACTTTTTGTCTAAATAAATCCCGAGGTCTTTGACTAGCGTGACCCTTTCAATAACATCTTCATTAATTTTATATTTGTGTATAAGGGGGTTACTTTTTCGTGTAAATGATATGACTGAACATTTCTTACTGTTTATCGTTATTCTGTTTTTAGTGTAGTATTCTGTTAAGGCATTTAGGTCATTTTGAACGAGCTTAGCATCATTCAGAGACTTGATGACTCTAAAAATCTTGGTGTCATCAGCATACATTAAGAATTCACAATTGGATACGCATGCATATATATCATATAGGTAAGCGTTGTAGAAGAGGGGGCCGAGATGTGATCCTTGTGGGACGCCTGAGGGTATATTTACAACGCCAGATCTGTGACCGCCCAGTGCAACTAACTGGGACCTATTAGTCAGGTATGATTCGACCCATCTCAACAAATCGCCTTGTATTCCTAATGCACCTAATTTTGAGATAAGTATGACGTGGTCCACACGATCGAAAGCTTTTTCAAAATCGGTGTAGACCACGTCAACTTGGCCACTGCGCTCCATGGAGTCCAAGACATATTTGGAGAAAAGTGCAAGATTGGTCACCGTGGATCGGTTTTTTAGAAACCCATGCTGTTGTTTAGGAATGCCTTTTATAATTATGGGATATATAGTATCATAAACAAGCTTCTCAAACAGTTTCCCAAATGTATTTAGTATTGAAATCGGTCTATAGTTTTCAACCTTGCTTCTAGAGCCTTTTTTGTGAATAGGTACAATACGCGCCTGCTTCCAAACACGAGGGAAAATATTTGTTTTAAATAAATTCACAATATTGAGGCTGCTTTTAAAAATATCACCAATAATACCGTTTCAAAATTGTAAGCTGAAATAATTTATGCTTTATGAGCTATAAGCTTTCAGTTTTTAAAAGTGATTCTAAAGTAAACCACAGCATAAACAAATGAATTCCAGAAGCCCGTCATCAAATCCAGATTGCAAACTGATCAATGCTTGTTTTCTTTAGCTGTAACATGCGGGCGCGTTTAAATTATTTATGTATCGGTTTTACGGAGACTAATTACATCGGTGAGTCAACTTAATGTTGCGATAAGCGAGCGAATAAGAACTCAAGTGATAATGTCAGGTTCACTTAATGTCACGAGGAATATATTGCCACACATGAAGATATTTCAACTTGTTTCTTTGTATTAGTTTTCGATGTCTTTTCTAATACAACGTAAATTATTTTTTTTGAGTTTTAGTTTTTTTTAATTGTTATAAAGGCTTCCGTTTGACCACTATCGCACCTGATGGTAAGTAACGATGCAGTCTGGGATATATACGCTTGCCTAGAAGATACCTGTTCACTCACGATTTGAAGACTACAAGGACTTTTTGTTTGAATAGTTCTTATGTGAAACAGGCAACGATAAAAGTGTATAACATTCCAAATTTGAATACCATTGAAGCTTTATGTTTTTTGTTTTGTTTTGGCTCCACACTTTTGTGTATTTAGCTAGTGTCAAGTAATAGATAATTTCTCAAATAAATTAATATTACATAGTGTCAAGTCCAAGTCATCAAGTCAAGTCATAGTCTAGTCTAGGCAAGTGATACTCCTAGTAAAGCGGTGGCAACTTCACCAGAAGCTTCTACGTAGTTTTGGAAACAACACGAAAAGAAACGTTTTACCATCATTATACCAATTTCCCACACTCATGCCTGTAATCCAGCACTTAACGAATAAAATGCCACCAATTTTATGCACTAACACTGAAAATAACACAAGGTTAGCAAAATAATACAATGCGGCGACGCGATCTTTTTCGTTTTCCCGCCAAAACTCCATTGAGGCTTTATCAAAGTTGGAGAAGTAGAGCGGGGAGCAACAAGGTAGTGTGGCGCTGAGACTCGTAGTGTGTTCCGAATCCCGCGCGGCGAACCATAAATTTACATTAATTATTTTAACCCGATGAGTATCTCGCGCTAGCATTGATCGTGATGCTGATAATTAAGAAATTAACGTGCATAATATATATGGCTCATCAAAGCTATGATTTAAAATTTGAATTTCAAACACGTACAAGACCCCGAGACAACGTAACAACTTTAAATACAGAATTCATACTTAACTTTTTTGTTACGATTCGAATCGAGGAGGTTGTTTCGTCTTTATTTTTTAAAGTTTTAAGTCATGTGCAAGGTGACATGCTATGCGGCCTATTTCAGATTTTTCCTTAGAGATTGCTTAAATAGACTTGGATTTATGGACGGGCAGAGTGCTATTTCCGTAGGACGAGTTTGAGTCAGAGATTTATTTGAATTTGAAACATGGGCCAGGACAAGCGAAGGGAAATTTAATTGGATTATGAACTTAATGTTAAGTGGATTGGAATAGATCCTTGACGGGATTAACTTTGTTCATAGGACTTAAAGCGAATGGTCTTCAAAGGAATACCTTTCTTGGATTATCGAAATTCAGTTGTTTAAACATTTTTTAATACAATTGAGTGGTAAAGCAGACGGCATAAGTACTTAATGGTACTTACATGATCACCGTTGTTTATGCAAAACCAGGGACGCTGAATAATGATTTTCTTACATATTTGTTTTTTTCTTTATAATTAGCCTCTACCTGTTTGCAGCGCATGGCGGGTCAACTAATGAACGAAAAATCCATCACCGTGGTGACCCTTTACCATCGCAATCTTTTTCTCACCACCACGCGACTATAGCAATTTGCATTACGTAGCTTTATATAACAGTATGAAGTATCATGAAGTATTTTCTTTTCACCTTACGTCTTGTTTTTCCACTTTCCGCCATGCACAGTACTATTTCAAGTGTCTACATAGAATAGAAACGTCAGTAGGTATAGTTTCCAAAGGCCCAGACACGGTGGACGTAAATCTTTTGTTCGTTTTGGCCTGGAAAAGTGCAAGGGAGCGAAAACTAACAGGAAAAGGGGAGTTCTTTTTCTGTAACACTTGAGGTAACTAATTGTTTTTGGGCTCGGAATTTGGTGGATATTGTTAGGTAATGGTATTATTAGCATGGGAGAAAATATCTGAGTTATATTTGTGTTTTGTTTCTTTCTATTTTATTTGTTCTATCTCTCACTGATCCGTATTTTTTGGGTGATTTCAAATTTTCATTTGGTGAAAAAAAATTTACCTCAAATTAATAAATAATTATCCAAAGCTTAGCCCCCATTTTCAAATATTAACCTCTCACAAAAAAATAAACAAAACACAAAAGCACAGAATTAATAGAGACGAAGCTTAAAGTTCGTTCGAAACGGAATAAATTTTTGTCGTACCGCATAAAGCTTTCAACGCACCGACATTCACAGAATCCGACATCCTCAAGATCCGACTTTAGGCAGAAGTGACGTAAATCACCGAGTTTAGAAAAAAAACCGTTGAAATAAAGAGCTCACGTGTCCCCGTGAAAGTTCGAAAATATCAGTGAATATAATTATGGGAGAACACCCGCTGATTTCCGGGCCCCTACTATGTTCCGAGTGTAACTGTTTTAGGTGATTTAGATTCGAATGTAAACGAGACATGCGTGCATGCGATTTAAAGGAAATAAATTTTGTGGATAATAAAAGAAATAATGTAGGTTTAGAGTTAAAAACTTACATTTTTAGTTAATTTTTGTTTTTGATGCAAACATTATTTTGGGTTTTTATTATTATGAAACTAATCATGCAAATAGAAAACGAAACACGAATTTAAGAAGTTTTTTAAGTTACGCTATGTGCATGTGCAAATATTGGATAAAGAAAATTATCGTGGAAAAAAATTTTTTAGCGATATTAGCTATTGGCTAATAAACACGTAACTTCATACTCCATAGTAAAACACACAGAAGCATTGTTTCGATTTTGTTTTATTACTGTTGTCACTAAACTCGATCGTAAACCCATAGTAGGCTGCAGAGGGGTCTTTACATAGTTATAAATAAAAGATAACTCTAAGTCCTGCTGAGCGTCTTCACTCCGTGAATTGCAAATACCAACTGTCTAAACTGTATAAACTTTAACGTTTAAGCATAAAACTTTTGTTATACCACCTTTTTTGGAACAATGTTTGTCTATACTGATTATTTAAAATTAGTTTTTCTCCAAATGAGCGGAGATATTGAATTGATAATCTTGTGTGTCTAATCTAAGAGATCTAAAAGCTACAAAAACCCGTTCTGCGTGCATTTTGCGACTTTTTGAGTGGCTAAACACAATCCATATTTCTTGGAACCATGTATAATTATTCTATTTATTCACACATACTTCTTTTTGAAACTTTTTCATTTTAATTCTAATGTTTCTGACAGATTGTGTTGCGTGCAGTAAAAATTTTACTTTTTGTGCGAACTTTTAATTTTTTCTGACATTTCCAGTAGATGTTTATCACTGGCCATATAGCATTCGTAATGTTAATTAAATATAAGTAGGAAGCGCACACAAAACCGGGTGTAAAACGTAGGCGCGGGCATAGCCGCAACAACCATAAAATTCTTTATGCCTCTACAGATTAGACGAATGGTAAGAGAATTAATTTTTCATTTTGAAATATATATACTTTTATGAATACGCGTTTAATTACTATTTAATATGTTAACTAGTAGGTAGTTTTAATTGAAGTTGTAGTTGCTATATACAAGTTAATTTATAATCGAGTTATCCTAAAAAAGATTTTTTTGTTAATAAAATAAATAACTATGAAATATAGTTAAAGTTACTTGTCCTGCCGCGGGAATCGAACCCACCGCCTCCGGGCTATGAGCCGATCTGCTCAACCACCACACCACAGAGGCCGTCAAGAGACACAAAGGCTACAGAGACTAATTTTTTTTTTTAATTAAAATCGGCGGTACCGGCTGTGATCATGATAGTTTGTTAGCAACTATACGATGCGATAGGAATTATAGACTCAATCACTATGAAATATAAGTACTTACATTTAAAATTAAATTTACTTACTGTTTACTGTCTTATACTAATATTATACTAGTATAAATTCTAAAATTTGTATAAATGTAAGTGAGTTTATTACCATTTTGAAACAGTTGAACGCATTTTGATTAAATAACGTAGGTTCATTAGGAACTAATTTAAAACATACAATACATATGAAAAATGTAACAACGGTTTCTGTAGAATAGTAAAATATTATATGACATGCGGGTGAAAACGCGGGGCACTATTAGTCATAAATACATTGATCATAAAGTTAATTTATCTGTTGTTTAAATATATCTTATAAACATAATATTTTGGAAGAAGTCTCTGCTTCACACTACTCTACATTAAACTGTTATATCCGGCTAATAAGGTTGTATCAAGTTCACCAAACCGCCTACATCCCGCGACCTAATAAAATGTATATATGAGACTCTCCAATTACAATTCTATAACACCGTTTTATGATAAGGCAATTAAACTTTTTATAACATTGTTCTATATCCGTGGAAACAGAGATTTGACGGCCAAACATGCTAGTTATGTTTGAATAATTCCATAAAATCATTCTGTGAGTTGTATTGTAATTTTGAGATATCATTTATAATATGTTATGGCAAGCCTAAGAAACAAATATATCATCTGGGTTATTTAAAGTCGTAAAAACATAACAAGCGTCTTAATATTTACAATTTAATTTTAAGCGTCTTAAGCTTTGGCAAAGGTATGGAAAAAACATTTATTAGTAACAAGTCTACAAAAATATGTCTACAGTGAACACTTCTTATCAGGTGGGTCGTATGCTTTTTTGCTATATTTAGCATAAAAAAAAAAAAAAAAAAGTTTTTTTATGCTAAATATAGCAAACATGTACTTATTTGTATGTATGTATTTACTTATTTACAATGTAAGTAGGTATTTACTTTTTTAATTACTAAGAGTTTTGTTTAAGTAAGTAATTTTACTTCTTTTATACACTCTAAACAAAAGAGTGTTCCATTGATACATTAAATACCAAGTGACAACATTAAACAAGAGATAAAAATAAAGCGTTTTACAACTTTTAAACAGATACTTGTTCCAGACACTTTTAAGCCATTTGCTAAAAGCCCAAGTTTTTCTCTAAAGAAAAAGCCTTCTGCCCGTGGACGGTCGAAGCAATAGACTTTGGATTCCTTGAGACTGAAGTTAAATATCCATTTAAATCCTCCAAGCTTGGCCTCCTGGGGAAACAGCGTTGCAGCAGTGAAAAGCGCTTTATTAGACTTTGCGCTAGAATTTCTAGTTGTACGTGGGTAGATGTATACCTAGTATACCTACTTAGTATATGTAATGTAATGTTGATAAAAAGTTGACATACAAATTCTAGTTAATTTTTATTTATTTAGGTATATATCTTTTATTTATGCTTTATTTGTTCCTAGCTTGGCTCGCAACGCGACCGTAAGAAGTTGCATTGGGGAAAAAAGCATCTCTTAAATATTAACTATAGATAACATTGTTAAAAATATTTATAATACAGTTGTTATGTTTAAGTATAAGTATACATACATGCCTGAATAAAACTGTTAAATCGTCCAAATTACATAAATTACCTTTTTCTAACTGACATTTGTTGCGAAATAAACTTATTCTTATTCTTATTTTAATGACAAGTTGGATGAAAATATGCTGATGAAAGTTTTAGTGTCATTTTATTGTATTATATTTTGACAGCGTCCGTGGTGTGGTGATTATGTAGTTCAGCTCATAACCTGGGGGCGACAGGTTCGATTCCCGCGACAGGATAAGTATTTGTGCACAGAAAAAAGACGCATATACTTCTTCTGTGTCTGGGTGTTATAGGAGAATCCTAATTAGGGTTCAGGATCTATGTATGTGATCGTTAGGTATCATTAATTTATTAAACTTCTAGACTGAACAAACGAAAAATCTTTTTTCTTAGTCGTCTTTCCATAGCCTAGTTCCTTCCTTAATTGTCTGGTCAGGTCAATTTAGACTATTTTGCTATCAGTATTTGTAATATATTGTAATATAAATAAAAATGAGTTGTTTCCAACATAGAAGAAGATAAGTTTTGAGAAAAACCCACCCAGAATCAAAAACTTGCATTAAAAATGTTAAAATATTTGTTATTGAACTACTCAGTGCTTATTAACTTACATTACAACGTTGTATAGCTGTTAATATAATAGCGAAAACAATGAAAACTAAAAAAAGTAGAAACAAATGAGTACAGGTTATAGTCCTAAATATTAAGTTTTGCACTAAAATTTTCGCTACAATGGTGGAAATAATGATGGCTAAAAAACTAAAAACAAATGAGTACAGAAGGTTAAAGTCCTAAATATTTTGTATTGCACACCAAAATTTTCGCTACAATCACCACTGTGTGGCCTCCAAAGAAAGCGCATCAAGCGGTACTTACCTACCTACACTACATAGCTTCGTCGACGACGGCACTAAATCAATACGAGCCATCACGCCCCCTCCCCACCCCAGCAGGGGGGTCTCGCTTCAAGCCGCTGCTTTTCCCGCCGAAAGCAACCACCACCCTTGAAAAGCTCGTGAGCTGAGCTCCTACTTCTGTTCGGCTTTGTGGAGGAGTAGCTCGCGCGAGACCTCTTGGGATTTGTTTCTGCTTCAATTGACAGTTCTAAATTTGAAATTGACTTTATAAAGGTTGCCGGGTGAGGCCAGGGAGTTCATAAGTTTTGTTTATAATGTTTTGAATAAGATTCATGCAAGTTCTTTAATATAATTAGCTTTATTCTGTAAATTGTAAATTCTTTTGGTCATAGATTTGACTTTCTAGTATAAAGTGCTTTATCTCTATATTACTCTATAGTCCACTTAGTTATATTGTAATGTTACTTACTCTTTGAGTTCCTATCCACTTTCAATTTATTATTATTTGGATAAGCAAACAAGTTTATATCCATGTTTAGATTTAAAATAGTTCAGGGTTTATTTCTTTACATCTGATTATAACTATGTATATGAATGATTCAATATAATCACTGATCAATTTAATCAGTATAACAGTCATTATTATTCTCTACAAATAACACAATACTAAACTAGTAGTTTCTCTAAAAAATTTTATTCTGTACGATATAATAATTTGTAATTTCGAATGTCTAAAGTATTAACTCCACTCGCTCACCCTATAATTACCAGTAATGCTACTACTAAGCGACTATATAAATCAAACATGCGATGCTATTGTTCGATTCGCGTTAGATTGATAAGGTTATACCTAAGTGTGAACGAGACAGATATTCATTCAATGCTTTCTATTCATAAGTGATTGTATACGCAAAACTTCTTGATCATTCATTGGATGCAATGCAACGATTCGAACTAGTAGTGTTTCTTAAAATTGTAAGTTAAATAAATATATTCACCTTAGCATTTAGTTTTTGAAGAAATTGAGAAAAAGGCACCTTATTAAATGTTAAATGACATAGCAGAATATTCTTAATAGTATCTAGCTATTGTAAAAAAATAGTTTACCTTATTTGCAGCCCCTATTAAAAGGAGCTGAAACGTGAGTTCATATGAAGTAAATATTTTTCAATGCAGAAGTCTTTAATATTTGCATATACTGCATGCCTACCTCGCCAGGAGAGACCATCAAAAAGTTTTTGCGCGTTACCAGTTCAGTTGGAAAGCGATTTTACTTATATTTACATAGCGCTTTAACCCTCCACAGGATTGTTCTGTTTTCAAACCTTTTACTTTGTGAACTTTTGTGTCTCTGGAAATATTGGTAGATGCAGCATTCACAGGTTACTCAACTCTTGTGACGGAGTAAATATAGTTTAAAAAATTACCTGAAACAAAATGAAAATACTTTTTTACTATTGATACATAGGTAAAAAATATTAACGGGATGAATTATGCCTGATTTGTTTTTGTTTTATCAAAATTAAAAAGAGTAATGGAATTAAAAGGTTGTGTTATCAGAATTATTACGTAAGTGATTTTTATATGGCACAATTATTAAAATGATAATCAATATAAATGACTGCATCATTTTTGCCCATTGTTACACTTTATATAAATAATTGTTTTTCTTTGTAATTTTTATTATTTGGTGTGTACAATAAAGAGTTCATCTACCTATATTTTCTAGTTATAATCTGCGAAGCTTTTACATAGACTTCAAATATCTATATAATCTAAACAGATTTCAAATATCGCCAGGAGTTTAATCGCGAGTGAAAACTATTCAAAATTTTCACCGAAATCCTGCGACACCCAATAATGAAATAAGCGTACGACAAATATAATAAATCTTCGTGAGACGCGAGGGCGGCGCGTAGACTTCCTCTTTCGATATTTGAATTTAATTTAGAGTTGGCATTGTTCTTTTTGTCAATTAAAAAAATTTGTTTGTTTTTTTCTCAGTAAAGCCATATTATTTATGAAATATTCTAAGGAAATAAATACACAAGCTACCTATGTTCTGAACGTAACAATAAAATATTGTCGACTTCGCATGGATTAATTAGTTTTACGCTTTATCTCTGTTCAAGGGACTTTCCCTAACTTTCTACTAAACCCAGGATAAAAAAATATCTTATATTGATCTCAAAGCAATAATAATCATGTGCAAAATTCCATCTAAATGAGTAAAGCCATTTTGGTCTCTAAAATAAACATACAAACAAACGCTTGCTCATAGGGATGCACGTATTTTTGTAAATAATATTTCCACCCGAGCACCGATCGAAGATTGCGCATTGTTTTGTAATACGGACCAAAGATTCGATGAGATTACGGTCTGAATCTGTAGAGTTAATGGTAGAAATGAAAATAAAAGCCCTTGAGCGTATTACTTTTGTTATTAGCTTTTGATTTTACAAGTCTTTTAGTATTCCATCAATGTCAAAAGAAAATTATCCTTGAAATACGATCGATCCTACACTGTAGTCGATTATTACATAAAATCGTTTTGCGTTCAATTAACTTATTGGAATAAGAGCTTAAGGGCTTTATCATGTTGCAAAGATTATATCAAGTAAAATAGGTGGATATTCGATAAACTGGGTGTTATTGAATTTATTAGCATCCTTTGAAACTAGGTAACTTACTTAATTGCTACAGTACAAAATAAAGTAAAATAACTAAGCACTGATTTAATAATTACATACAAGTTAGCAAAAAGTATTGGAAGTTTCGTATTAACTAAGACGGCAATCGTCATAAATTAATAAAAATCTTAGCACTCATTAATTTTTTGATGTACAATTAAATAAATAAATATTTGTGGACATTTCACACAGCGCCATCTGGCTCCAAGCTAAGCAAAGCTATTGGAACCAGATAACTTATAGAATACTTAGATATTTTTTGTTTGTAAATATATAGGTACATAGAATAAAATTATGTACTCTAATATGCTAATGAATTCAGTTGCATCATATAAACTAAGAGTAATGATGTAACATTCGTCAATTTTAAACCACAATAACGTTATCACCAACTTGCGCTAGTCCATGCACTGCTGGATATAATACCTTTGCCTCGCACAAGGCAATGCTTCCTATGGGGGAAGTGGCGACCACGAATCGGAACACGCAGTGTAGGCCGCCCAATAGATGGACCGAGGATCTGATCAAAACTGCGGAGAGCCGCTGAATGCAAGAAGTAAGTGCCAGTTAAAGTGGCGCTGAAAGGCCTAGGTTCACCAGTGGACGTTTTCCAGCTGATGATGAAGGTAACTACTGTAATGTTACCCCTGTGGCGTGGTGGTTGAATAGGTCGGCTCATAACCTGGAGGCAGCGGGTTCAATTCCCGTAGCAGGACAAGAATTTGTGCACAGAAAAAAAGCGCACATACTTGTTCTGAGTCTGGGTGTTGTGGGACCATGGTCCTCGTAGTTCCTGGGTCCTTAGACCGGGGAGTTCTAGTAAGGGTCTAGGATCTATGTATGTGATCGTTGGGCGTTATTATTATAATGATTATTATTAATTCCGCCTCTACAGGACGACACAAGATTTGTGTGGAATTTAGGTACAATATCCAGAGCTGTTCCCAGTCACCAGCATGAATAGAGCAGTATCCACCAAATATGTATTTTAAGTGGGGTGCTCCTTCTATCTTTTTGAGAGGTCTAGGATTCCGCAATGGTTATGTAACGAGCAGATGAAGAATGTGATAGATCATATTTTATCCCGATTATTGTGTGCAACGACGCGGGAGAAACTAAAAATTGTAGTTCCTTTAAATTTTAATTCGATAGTACCTAATAGAAGCGACTTGGCTTTGGAAGGCGATCGTGTTTCGCGTGTCTACATCCAGGTTTATCTATGGTTTGAACTCACGGCCTTAAACATAGGGTTTGTTTACATTTGGTTTGCGATCTTGTAAAAATAAACAGTAAGGATTTTGTAAAAGCTTAGAATATGCCCACATCATCATGACTCAGGAATAATTGAATGCAATAAAATTATACAATTATTTATGCATATAGTTTTGTTAGTTTTGCGTATGAGTCCGTGGGCACCGAGAGCTCATCGCGTTTTCCAAATTTTATTATTGCCCTGGCCTGGCCTGGCTTTATGGACGCGACGCGTAACCAAAATGCTGGCATTTATTTGATACAACGAATCAGCAATGCTGCCAGCATGTTGGGTACGCTACTACTGATGGTAGGCTGGAGTATTTGGACCATCTATAGGTCATCGCGGCTAGTATATAGTCCAAATGTGTATTAGTTAGTATTGCAAGTATATTTAGTAGAAGATATTATATATTAATCATTTTGTTAAAGGAATAAAGGCACTTTATCCGATAAAAAACGCAATAAAATATAGTATATATAAAATTTATCTTCAGATAATTATATCAAATAATATTTTATTTAAGTGTTGTTTTGCAATGGACAAATAAATTTTACAGGAGACATGCCTGTAGTATAGTCAACGTGTTGATATCGAAGGTGGTTCTGGTATCTTAATTATGTCCAAAGCAACGGTAAACGTTTGCCCTACGTTTATATAAATGTAAAATTAAATATAAAGCCTTTTTTTGAAGTAAATTTAGCATAAGCATAAACAATTTAAAGCAATCTATTTCAGTGGTGCGTTCACAGCCTTACATTCGACCGCGATGATTATCAGATTCCACGTCAACATCTACATTCTATATCTACATAACCTACAAAACCAACAGTTTTACCACCACAAAACCGGTACAGTTTGACCACGCTGAACCATCTGAGATGTCAATGTTTTTGTGGACTATAAAGCTAGACATTGGAGGGTATAGTTTTATCACGCTGAATCGATACCCCCGTAGGTTAGCTAGAACGGTCGCGACTTTCAATAGGGTCCACTCTTCCAGTAGACATCTTCTCGATCCTCTTATAACCGAGGCTCGCACCCCAGGTATGCCTTCGAGCTTTGGTGGCTGGGCACCTTAAGGCTGGGAACAGCATTAGCCCGTTTAAAAAAACCACGCTGAACCGTGTGAGATGTCATGCACTGTTTTTGTAAACTATGAATGTCGTTAAGAATTGGAGGGAAATAGGAATAAGGAATATGGCGGTCCGTAGTGCTAAGGAAGTCGCCGTCGCGCGTCGTGCGCGCGCACTCACCTTGAGGAAGGCTGCCAAATGCAGTTGAAACTATAGTCGGATAGTCCGGCCAATTTTAAACGTGAGTAAATCCCGTACAAATAATACAAAATGGAGGGAAATAGTTTTAAATACCTATAGCACCAGTAAATTGGAGAGACGTGCAAATAATGCTGGCTGGTGGCAGCTAGTAATGAGTACCTACAGAAGTTGCAAAGCGTGCGAAAGAATACAGTGTGTAGTCGCGGTCCTCAACTATAAGGGAATCAAAATAGCTGGCTAGTCAAAACTGTAACATTCGAGCGTAGTTAAACTGTACTAGTCCACGGCTAGATAGCTCCGAATCGTGACTTACACTAGCGCAGGCATGTTATAATTACGTAAGATTACACGGCAGATTAGTCTCGCCCCGGTAATGATAGGTGGACCTGGATGTAGATCCGTGGTAAAAATGATTATCGGATGTAGCCGCCTTTTTAATCGGCGGTTAAAATTGGCGCAATTTTGTAAGGTGTTATTAAGTTATTAAAACCTTTTACTAGATATAAATAGTTTATATACTTAGCAGTATTTTTCAGTGGTTAATAAAATATGAGATTATCCAAGAAAAATTAAATACATTTTTTAAATACTCGTAAGTTATGTTTGATAAAATCTAATTTACGTAGTACCTAATTAATTAGAACCACACTTTTTTTTAATGTATGTGAACATAAATAATTTGAATGTATAGTCAGCAATTAAAACCTCAAACCGATAAAATATGAATCTTTCGGCGAGGGATTTTGGAGTCGAAACCACGAGACTGTAGGGTTCAGCTGCTCGCAATTTCGTGAAAGAACTGTCTAGATGCCTAATATAAACTAAAAGTGACCAAACAGCTGACCCTTACCTCGGCAAGACTTTAGAAGTTAGGACATCCAACGGCATTTTGAGCACCTTACCCGCAGAGAGTGCCTTAGATGAGGTTTATTATTTATAAGTCAACATAATCATAATTTTAGATATAGAGTTTTTAGACATTTTAGTTTAGATTTAATTTAGTTTTATGCTCTATTTGTTTTTTTTAGGTTAGTCATTATCATGTTTATAAATAATATAAAATCTGAAAAAAGTTAGCTTTACCCAATTTTAAGCGGTTAATGAAATTAGTAACATTAATCCGGAAAAAATTAAAGGTTTCATTTGCGTAGTAATTAATTAAAACAATCCAGTGTAACAAGACCACCCGAACAATATGACGTCCCAAAACTGTCTCATCCAAAATGGTTCTCACAGCCAGTGACGTCGGTCGGGTAGAAACGGGATACCACAGTGATAGGGTGACACACACACGTTGTTATTATTAGTTTTTTGTCCCCACTCTTCTCATCTGATACTCCCCTCCGTTGAATTTCGGCCGCCATTCCGCGTTCGCAGCACTTTTTGTACGCTTTTTAGGCAGACCCAACGTTTTTATACCACAAAACTGATCACTTTTGGAAAGATAATAATTTCACTTTACCTCGTGAATCTGAATGAGTTAGTCATCATCACTTAATAAATTAAACACGGAATAATTATTCACTCCATCATCTTTGATCGTATCACTCGCACATCGTAAATATAGCTCGTAAACTTGAGATAGATTGTGGAAATCGCAGGTTATCGCCCGATGCGGTACGTTACATAATTTATTATTTATTTACAACCCATCCGTTTTTATGACCACTCCATTCTTAAATAACGCGATATATCGAACAGATGGTAATGACGCGGCGTGCCCGCTGAATTTTAATGGCATTTTATTGAGTAAAAATTGCATTCGCTCTTTACGGGACGAGCGAAGAACGGACACTAAATTTAAAATTGGATGCGTAATTCTTAAGGTAGCAAAGACCTTGAAATGTTTTGTTTATAAACAAAAGCTGTTATGCAAGAGGTTTTAAAGCTCGAATCGTCTGTAAAGTAGCGTTTTATGGCCGCATTATATGGACGGAGAGATAAAGCGTTTGTTTTGGATCGTAAATAAGACTGCAACAGGTACGGTGCCAACGGGACTCCACAATCACGTGTACACTTTCACTTTCGGTTATTATCATTATGCATTGATCTTTTTTGAGAAACATATTGTTCAAAGACGCTGCATGTTTTAAACATGTATGGAATGTATTTTTTTTTTGGGAATCTTAAGCGGCTTTGAAAAAGAGATATTAGTAAAATTTACATTGAAAACGATAAATTAATCAAAAAAACCATAAGAGCTTAATGATACTGGAATTAAGGTCGTAAATAACGCTTCTTTTAATATCAAGTCCACGTAAAGTTCAGGCCAGAGAGCGACGATGCCGAATGGTCAATGATCGAGCCTATTTGGCACACCATATTTTACTTATTTGACAAACACATAAATGAGATTATAACAAATTGACATTACTGCCTCTGTAATGTAGTGGTTGTGTAAGTTGACTCATAGTGTGGAGGCGGTGGGTTCGATTCCCGCGACAGGAGAAGCATTTGTGCACAGAAAAATAAATAGCGTAGTGTTTTAAGCCTAGGTGTTGTGGGACCATAGTCCCTGTTGTTTCTGGGTCCATAAATAAAGGGAATCCTAGTTAGGGTCCAGGATCTATGTTTGTGGAAGTTGGATGTTTTATAATTATTATTGGCAAATCGAAAATCATTTTTTCGAAAGTTATAGGAAAGTCTAGATTATTACAGAATATCAAAGACATCTATAACTCATTTCCGCACTTCTAGCCTATTTTATCTATATGCAAAATCGTGCACTGTTATTCATATGATTATAAAACTTTAGCGTGTCTAAAAAACTAAATTATTCACAAAACTATAGACTTGGTACTCTGTCCATACAATATCAAGCACGCCATGGGCGATTCCGGCCGCGCCCTCTACCAAGGATATAATATTTATGAGGGGTACGTTTTCACTCTATAATTACCAACGATCGATTCGATGGTCCGGTTCACTACGCCCAAATATATAAGAATAACGTATATATAGAATATTATTCATGCTATGACCTCTTCAATCTAGTAGGTGGGCCAGATAAGCTACTGACGACAGGTCATGGTGGAATGCTTTTTGTGGGACTCGTTTTGTAATTTCGACATGGAACTGGGCTCTTGAAATTAGTTTAGTATGTCAATAATATTATATTATAAATATATCTATACTTTACATAAATACAACATATGCACGTCTTATTTCAACGATATGTTTGAGATTGGTTGTTCGGCAATAAATGATATAAAAATATTGCGCTTTTTCAATATTTTATAATAAATATTAGGTCTTTACCTATGAAATTGCCGTTTTGTTTGAAAAAAGTTAGAGTATTTTTTTTTCGAACTTATTTATTTCTTTTATTCAAAGTAATCACCCCTGCAATCAATGCATCTTTGCCAACGCTGTGGCAGTTTATGGATGCCCTTCTTGAAAAAATCAGCAGGACGGGAGACAACAAACTCTTCAAAGGCGTTTTGTACTGCCTCTCGGGAATTGAATTTTTTTCCCGCTAAAAAGCTGTCCAAATTTTGGAAAAAGTAATAGTCGGTAGGCGCAAGATCTGGTGAGTATGGCGGATGAGGGAGAGCTTCCAAACCCAACTCATGCAGCTTAGACGGTCTGTTGTGCAGTATGGGGTCGCGCGTTGTCGTGAAGTAGCAGTGGAGACGACCGATTGACCAAAGCTGGTTGCAGACGTGCTAGTTTCGCCATCATTGTGGTCAGTTCTTCAATGTACACATCTGCAGTAATGCTCTCGCCGTTTTGTAAAAAGCTATGATGAATTACACCAGCACTAGACCACCAAACTGTGACCATCACCTTTCTAGGGGTCATTTTTCGTTTTGCACATTGCTTTGGTACCGAACCAGGATCTAACCAACTTGCTGAGCGCTTACGATTGTCAAAAAGAATCCATTTTTCGTCGCACGTAACAATTCGGTTAAAAATTCCTTCATTTCTGTGCCTGTTAAGCAGCGCAAGGCAAGTCTCGACGCGTACGTTGCGCTGGCGATCGTTAAGTTCGTGGGGCACCCATCTATCAAGCTTTTTTATCTTGCCAATCTGTCGCAAATGGACCAATATTGTTTTGATGCTAACATCAAAAGCTGCTGCCAGCTCAGCTGTAGATTGAGATTCATCAGCTTCCACAATCGCCTTTAATTCATCATTGTTGACCAAAGTTTCCGGACGACCACGAGGCTCATTTTTCAAGTCAAAATTCCCAGAACGGAACCGAGAAAACCAATAACGGGTTGTACGTTCGTTTGTACAGTTCTCTCCGTAAACGCCGTTGATGTTACGTGTCGTTTGTGCCGCGTTGGTGCCACGACGGAACTCATATTCCATAATTACACGAAATTTCAAAGTATCAATTATGAAGAAAAATGTTGAAATGTAATGAAAATACAACGCTAATCAATAAACAAAAGACTTATATTGTAAATAGAATGTCATATTTTTAAAACAAAATTTATTTGAATTTAGAATTCATAGCCAATCAAAACTTTTTTTTGTTTGAAAAAGTCTGTACTGCAATTCGGCAATTTCATAGGTAAAGACCTATTATAATATGTATCGTTATATATTTATGTCACCATATTTTGTTTATTATATGCAAAAAAATGCGCAGCGGAACAATTACTGCACAAAAAACAAGCCAGTTTGAGTATTTGAGTAAAGTGAGGTAGGATTTTTTAACCATTTACTTATTTTCATTTAATCCTGCACATAATTTAAAAATTATACAAAATTGTTCATATACCACAAAAAAACATTTACCAAATCGTTTGACACCTCGTTAGCAAGTCATTACTTTACAAATTGGCGTTTTAATAGCTCATCATAATTAATTTACCTCGTTAAAGCTGGTAACTGTTTTATTTTGCTAATTTATATTATTTCCAACGGATAACATCTTTCGTTTGAGCAAGTCAATACAATTACAATCTACAATTTGATGCAATTACTGTATAAGTTATATCTAGTAATTTTCAAAGAAAAATAATAAACGTAAGTTTAACAAACTTACGCTCTTCTGGATTGTTCCCAGTAACACTTATAACAACCATGCAGAACTAATTATGAAATATTTGCAATGTTATCATTTGATAACAAAATTAATAAAGTACGCCAACAAAATGAAATTATATGAAAATATATAACGTCTAAAAAATAATGGTATGAGAGTCATGATCTGTAGATTAGCGTAATCTTACTATATCCTAGTTATGGAAGTCCGTAAACTTTTCATTTGATAGACACGTCCTAGCAAACAGACAAAATGTTAACAATTCCAATTTGATACAGCTTCAAAATTCCAAAAACGTTGGAAAATAGTTTCAAAACCTTTGTCTAATTTGAGCCACGCAACGCTTGCGTGTCAACCAACAGTTAAACCCCAATTTAATTTAAACCAGTGCCAACTTCCACGAAACATATAAAAATTGACCATGAAATTTTGCTTTTGCTACGGGAATATAACCACAGTTTGTAACAGTTCGTTAGAGTGTTTTTTGTAATACTTTAACGATGGAAAACATTGTTTTATCGATTTGTATTTTACTATCGTCTTTAACCGATTCATATGTTTTTTACGACTCAGTTAAAATCGTTCGATATACCAGTGCGTTAATCTAAATTTTATCCGTTAAAACAGTTTTCAATTGTTTTTATTTGCTGAGAAGCAGACGTTAAGAATAGATTAGTTTTTAACGGACAAAATACCTTTTTTTTACTACAGCAATCATACCAACTAAATAAGTTAGCTAACAGTAATAGATAATATCTACAATCTATAATACCTCGCACATAAATAAATTAAGATGTATACTGGACAATCTGACCTTAGATGGTCCTAATGGTCCAGCCCACCATGATGGCTTAATTAATTATGGCTTATTTTGTGAAGTTGAAATCCTACTTATTCAAAATAGAATATGTATTAAATGCGAATATAGTAAGCATGGGAGTAAATACAAACCGAATTATAATGGGGTTTTAACGCCATGTTACACTACTTTTCATTACAATTGTGAAAATAATACAGTAGAATACTAAATATATAGTATATTTTACTAAAAATTTAATGTACAACATTATGTCTTGTCCTTATATTTGTTCGTAATATTGAATATGTGCTCCAAAACTTTGAAACTTTGTATTGTAAACTTTTTTTTTTTCAGAAAAATGCGTTAGTTGAACTTCTTCCATAAGCGAATCCACTTGTTTATCTGCCCTTTTCTTCATAAACCTTTCGTAAGCATTCAAATAAATGCTTTGTGAATTTGTGGCAAAAGTTCGAAAATTATTACTTTTTGTTTCTCTTTTATTTGCAATTCTCCATTATCACTAGATAATGAAATTTTCACTGTTTTGAAATAAATTAGGTCACCAATTCAATGTGTAATTAGACAAAATCTAATGATTGCGCACCAATTCTTTTTTTATTTTTTCTGTAGCCGAAACTCATGGCATTCTAACAGGGATTGCCGCTTTTGGTTCCGTTTTCAAACGTTCCGCTTTTTTTTTTATGAAGTAGTGGTATTAAGTCAAGTCTTAATTTATGATCGTTCATCTTATGAATATAGACTTTTTCATTTTTCTTGGTAACACAAAAGTTTATAAATAACTTATAAAGTGTAATTTTGTCTCCTTGAGGACAATATGTCATTTTATCCCCGCTCTGGTATGGTATGTTACACTATTTGATCAAGAGGAGTGAAAATAAATTAATCACATCGCATTAGTGGCGCCACAAGTGGCTAATTATAAACAATTTTCATATCAAAAATCAGTAGTTAGTGGCAATGACAAAAGACGATACGAATTATTAAGCTATCTACCCGCATATCTCAAAGAGGGTCGAACCATTTAAGAGACAATATTGTCGCGAGGCACAAAAACAAAGGAATTGTCCAGTTTAATCTATGAGGGTATTTAATAAACAGCTGCTTGCTGGAATCCGACATGTCGCATCTGTTCTGGCGTCGGGCTTTTTTCAAAATTTCCAATGCGCGCGAGCCGCCTCAGACTAACGGCAGATGTTACAATTTCTCAACAAACACTCGCAATCGATTTAAAACCTTATTAATCGACTATAAGGTGTAATTTGATATGAAAGATAGATAAAACTTAAAAAAGGTTTAACTTTTTTATAGAAAAAAATAAGTTTGATTATGACGTTCGAATTTTAAATTTGGCGGCAATTGAGGGTTTCTGGTAGCCATTGGGGGTCATTACCGCCCGACCCTATCCAAGTTCGAGTTTTTAAAATAATGCTGCTCATTTATCAAACACGTTGACGGAACTGTTTTAAATGTTGCGTCGTTTATTTTATTTCTTTCAATTACTTAATAACTTCATTCATTTAAATATGTACGTAGAATAAATGAGACAGGAAAAGAATAATTTGAACTCCGCCCTTCAAGCGAACAATACAGGACAATTTAGAAATAGAGCGGGAAGCCCCTGTGGGGTTTCTACTAAGCTCCTTTCCCATAAATACAAAATCGACCACTTGCATGCGGAAAAAAACGAAAAAGTCTTGTGTGATTATTGAAATTATACCGTAAATCAAGCGAATAAGATAAGTTTTCGTTAAATGAAAACTTCAATTTATTTCAAAACAAGGGGAAATTCGGCAAAGTCAATCAAAGCGAGCGTAGCGTTTTAAAAATTCGAACGATTTTAATCGAATTGCTGAAAGTGTTTCGTAAAGTTTTATCGAATTTAGTTATTTATATATTTACGTTGACGCACTAGATACCTACCTAATTTTAAACAGTTTTTTTGTAATGATTACAAGCATTAGCTTGTAATCATTACAAAAAAGTGCTTGTAAGAACAAAAATTGTAATATCTATTTATACAGAAATTTAGTGTCACAGTGTTTGTTAACATACTTCTCCAAAACGGCTAAACCGATTTTGATGAAATTTTATATTCACACTTGGTAGGTCTGAGAATAGGTTGTTATCTATTTTTCATTCCCCTAAGTGATAAGGGTGGTCCATTCAGGGATCAGGAATTTTAACTTTTTCTTTTTTTTTATGTGGCATTAAAAAATATATACAACCCTACATTTTCTATCTTCTTCCATCAACCCATATTTTTTTAACTTATATGGCAAATCTACGTTTCCCGGGTTCGCCGGGTCAGTTAGTATAAATATAGTTATTTTAAAGCGAAATACGAGGAATTTGCTTCAACATATTTAACAAATATTAATTAATAATAAAAAGAACCAATATACCACTAGTTAGGTATAAATAACATGGTTTAAGAAGTTGCAGCTTCTGTCAGCATATTTTCAATATCTATCTGTAAAGATATCCCTCAGATTGAAAACCGGAGCAATATTAATACAAAAGAAACTAATTTGTTTTAAAATTAGAGCTAGATTAAAATTATTAACAATTTTAAAATTTTGTAATGCATGAAAAATTACGCTTGCACTTAAGTTATTTCGCACTAAAAACAAACGTTTGAAATCAAGTCTGACTCCAATAGGCGTAACGCTCATGTCCGCGGAAGACTTATATCTTTGACCCTCAAATTCAGTAATTTAACTTTTCCCCTCCGGATAGCATTTCATTTACCTCTTCTCGATACGCAGCGTGGGACGAACTAATCTGGCACAGGATTGACAGTGGAGTTGCTGTTGCGTTGATATAAATTGTGTGAGTAAGCATTTTCGTGGAGAGGCTTTGGTGTTTTCAATAATTCGCGAATTTTGATAACAATTTGTTGACTTTAAACAAAACTTTGCCTTTAGATGAATCCAAATTTTATATTTATACATATGCTTTATTGTATTCAAGTTTTTTAACATACGTATTTAAATACCTATTATGTAAATAAAACTTTTCCATTTTTCAGGCTACAATATAATCGGCACGTGACGGCGACGTGGGTTATTAGATCCAGAAGCAAAAAAGACCGGAAGAAGGAAAGAACGAGAAAAAAGGTTTACAAACTGCGACATCAGACCAGAAACCTTATAGAGGCCGCCCTCCAATAGGTGAACTTATAGCTTCAAAACCGTGGTAATGTGCTGGGTGCAAGAGGAAAACTGCCGTTCAAAGTAGCATTCCATAGAGGAGAGTTATGTTCAGCAGTGGACGTCTTCCAGCTGATGAAGATTATGAATAAGGGTCAAACGCTACTTACTTTACTCATTTGACTTTTATAAGTGATGATAATATGAACGCTTCGCCTAGATAGGGAGCTGTAGTTCCTTAAGTGGAGGCTGCCAGAACACACCAGCTTGAGTGTTTTAGAGTTTTAACTTGAGGTATTTAGCTAGCCTATCAAACAATAGAACATTCCCTAGCACTATCAATTTACCCTGTTTTCCAGTAGAATAATTCTAACAACTATACGTGCTCTTGCAAAGAAACTCAAACCTCCATATGTTATTTCGACATTACTAATACAGCTAGTGCGGCTCAGCGGTAGCATGTGTGATTTTCTAACCGACATTGGTTCAGATCCCACTCAGCCATCCACCAATTACATATCAAGTTCTGAGCGAAATTTGCATCCGCTCTTACAACGGGGAAAGAAAGCATCGTGAGTAAACCGGTATATTCAAGAATCACAACAAATTCGAGAACAAAATTTGGAAGAGAATGTACGCCACACTCGTGTGGTGGATAATGACCTACATTCTCTTCTGTGGTGGATAATGGTGGATAATGACCTACATTCTCTTCCGTGATAGATAATGACCTACATTCTCTTCCTTAATGGATAATGACCTACATTCTCTTCCGTGGTGGATAATGACCTACATTCTTTCCGTGGTGGATAATGACCTACATTCTCTTCCTGTGAAGGCCCGTGTCCTATCAGTGGGATATTGGGAATGTATTAAGCTGAAGACGACGTTACCTATCAAAACGTCACTTTGACTTATATCGTTTCTTTCAGTCATCTCTACAGCGTTCCCAGTGCCGATAATTCCCTCCATTGATTCGTAACGCCTCCCGCACCACGGTACAATGCTCGCGAGTGAGCCCCGACATTTGCCATTGTTGTTCTCGGCACAAGCTTTCAGCTATGTGTTATTTATGCCTATGTTCTGTTCTAGGGTAAGGTCGACGTGCATACGTGCCTTTACAGTTGTAAGAAATAGGGGAAGATGATAAGGGGTGTTTTGAATGATGGAATTGATGTTTGTGAAGATTCGCCCTAATTGTTTTTGGCACTCATTTTCAGCAATGTAATATTTAATTAATTTTATGTGTATTATTTAAATATGGTGAGGCCAAGTTGTAGACATATGTGCCTATGTTAAAGTATTATAAAGAAGTTTATAATGATAGATAGATAGATTGATAAACTCTTATATATATTGAAACACCATATCACTCTAATATTATGAAGGCGAAAGTTAGTATGTGTGTTTGTGTTTATGTGCGTATGTGTGTATGTTTGTTACTCCTTCACGCTCAAACGGCTGAATGGATTTGGATGAAATTCGGTGCCAAGATAGCTTATACACTGGATTAACATATAGGCTACATTATATCCCGATAAAGTGAAATTTTCCCGTGGGATGAGCAAATAATTAAAATACTTTTTTCCGCGGGTGAAACCGCGGGCAGCAACTAGTCTTAAATAATTTAAAAAAGTGAACAAACTTAACCAATGTGTAACAATCGACGATCTTATCGTTCAGGGCGCTCTTTTCCAGACAACTTTGCACGGAAAGGAATAACGCAGTGATACGTGTATATGGCCGGAGGTTTCCATATAATAAAAAACAAAAAACTGTGCATATGCGTGCATAATATACATAATGAAGAGATTACAATTATCGAAAGAAATTGAATGCATGCGAATATGATTCTTACTATCAATATTGTTCGAATGCAAATTATGTAATTTGCATTCGAACAATATTGATATACACAGGTTTATAATTCGCATTTAAGCATTTTTTGCATGTAAGCTTAGCATTAATAAGAATAAAGTTTTCAATTTCAGATCTCCAGGGTTCCCATTCTTCAATAAAACAGTAACTGCTCTTCAAGAAGACATTGCAACAATCCCATGAATCTAAATAATTGAATCGCTAACAAGGAGGGTGACCGCGCTACACGATCGTTAGTGCCGGACGCAAGTGCTGCTGTCGAAAATAAACAATTATTTCTCGGGGAACGGTGGCCACAGCGAATCTGTGGGGAGCCAAGGACTTTGAGGAAAAAGGCCGGAATTGCAAATTATGATTTTCCTAACATTTTATGAATAAAGTAAATTTTAAAAGGATAATTTTACGTTGCTAGCGTATGCAAGATCTCAACATCAGTTTAAGCTTTTGGATACGCTTTGGTTAACCACATGCCATTAAGTTGTGCACCATCGTATTTTAAGGTTCATAGTCACATCTAACAGAGTACTAATCAGAAAACTATACTGATAGATGAGTATGCTAATTATCGAACCACGATTTAGAAAAGTGGTTTTCAATGGGCTTGCTGAATTTTGACTCGTGAATAGGTACAAACTAACTACCAACAGGTGCAAGCAACAAAATTCCTTTTAAACGTAAATCCTGGACCCTGAATACCGTGAATTCTCTATAGGAAACCAGGAACTCCGGGGACCATGGTCTCACAACACTCAGACTTCTCTTGCCGCGGGAATCAAACTGGCCGCCTCCGAGCTATAAGCTGACATGCCCACCACCACATCACAGAGGCTGTCAAATGAGAAAAAGACGTCAATACCCAAATTCATGGTATAGTAGCAGGCAATGTTTACTGTTTACCAAACTATACCAAAACCGTGTTTAATTTAGATCATTTATCAAAGGCAATTAAATTATTTTTAAATTATTCTTAAGTAAACCTTCTACTTTACAAAATTATTGCCAATATTCACATATAGATTCATGTTAGCGCCATCCGCCATTATTATTTATTATTTATTTATTTATTGTGATAAAAACGACAAAATCTATTACAATTATCACACAAATTATTTCATACATTAACAAAAAAAAAACAAATCAGGGTTATAAACTCCAGTACTACCGACTACCTCTTTCGTTCATCTCCACCAGAACCTGGCAGACCACTAGAACCTTCGGAGCTGGCTCCACCATGATTTCGATTATATGTGAGATCTACCAGAGCTTCTCATGATATTACGATAATTAAGATTACTAAACATGTCATAATGTGTCATTTACTCAGTAATTTAACAAGTCACAGCGCTCTTCAAATGGAAACATTGCATGCCATTGCTTGGTGGCAGAATAACTTACAAAACTTACCTTGAGAAGAGTTCTGCATAAAAGTGCTACCACAGTATATAATTCAAATCCTATCTCTTGAAGTACAGTGTTTTTAAACTCTTTGTAAAATCAACTAATTAGAAAACGCACTTACGTTCTTATGCTCGTGAATAGGCACCCTGGTGCGCCAGTACCTACCCACTGACCCATGAAGCGCACAGAAAGGAAATTTTCTTTCCAAAGGAAAATACGACAATATAAATAACTCCATCGGCCCCCACCACCATCGCACAATGACAAAAGAGTTATCGGTGCGTTGAAAACAAAAATGGTTTGGTGATTTATAACAAAGGCCGGTGAATTAGCTGTGCTGTGTTTGATTTGGGGCTTGGACGGTGGAAAAATGGGTGTGCATAGGTGTGTACCGTAGGTACATAATAGTCTATATAAATGGTAAGGTAAGGCATTGTTGGACCTTTGATTGTTAGCTTGTACTCTGGTGTCCTTGTTAGTTGTTGTAGGTATACATAAGTAGTACATACTTAGTATAGCTTACCTTTACCTATACCTTTTACTAGGTGGTAGGACTTTGTTGCAAAGTTCGTCTAGGTAGGTACCACCGCTTTGCCAGTTATTCTGCCGCCAAGCAGTAGTGTGCAAGCACTACTGTGTTCCGGTTTGAAGGGCACTGTAGCTATTGAAATTACTGGGCAATTGAGACTTTATGTTCTGATCTCATAGTCGAGTAATCTTATTACCAGACTGTGCTGATGTCTCAGGATGATGTGCGCAGTGCTGCGTCGTTTGAAACTCTATGTTTTAGGGTTCCGAGTGACACTGTTCTGTAATGGGCGGCCGTGGCGCTTAACATCAGGTGAACGACTAGCTCGTCACATCATTCATAAACATAAAAAAAGTTAAGTTGTGCACAGTAACTCACACACACATTTACATACTTTACAAAAAAAATGCAAGTACTTGTTCTGTGTCTGAGTGTTATAGGACCATGTTCCTCTTAGTTCCTGGGTCCCTAGATACAGGAAATCCTTTTTAGGGTCCCAGATCTTATTGTTGTTAATTACCATTTATCATTTATACTTTGGCTTAATTTATTACATACTAGTTGCACCCCGCGGTTTTACCCGCGATAAAAAGTATCATGTGTTGATCCAGGCTATAAACTATATGTGTGCCAAATTTCATTTAAATCCGTTCAGTAGTTTTCACAAACTTTCGCATTTATAATATAAGTAGGAAGTAGGATTGCACATATATTTTGATACTGCATTTTACATCTTGTGCTTTGGGAGTTTGCGAATTAGTCGCAAGAAAGGTTTGACGTAATAGACGTTTACTTTTATTATGTGTTGATGTTAAGAGTAAGTGTAAAAAGAAAGTTAACACGCGATGATAAGTCAAACAAAATACATGGACACTTTATTACTGAGCGGTGTGAGATTGAACTTTATTGTAACTTTGTGTAATTTTTAATTACATCTACGGTGTTGATAAAGTTAAAAAAATATCGATATAAGAAACAGGATAATCATCACTATAAAACTTGACTGTATGCCAATCTGTGACCAATTATTCTATATGTCTGTACTTAGATACAATTACATTGTTACATGATACATTAAAATTGTTGTATTTTTTTCTTTAGTAATGCTTGTAAATAACTGCTGATATAATTGAGTACATTTACAATTGAATTATCCATGTGAAAAAGTGAGGCCTACAACAATGTCACGTGATTAAGGTCGTGTCTAGACCGGCGGCAGTCGAAGGGTACGTTGTTTACATCCGAGACCGTGCACACAGCCTAATGGGAGCAGACATTGATTTAGGGTTTATTCTTATTCGCTGGAAAGCTTTTAGCAATTACGTCATAACTCGGTTCGACTCTACGCTGAATTGAAAGTGGCGTGTTGTAAGAAATTTCCATGAAATTCTTAAGCTTCAGCGGCACTTTGATTGTGCTAAAAGTTATTTGGTTACGCATAAGGTAATTAACACTTAATTGCTATTTTTCTACAAACAAGATTGTTGAGATTATAATTGAAGGGTTGAGAATAAAAAGGGTTTAACAAACAAATTGACAGTTTCCAGAAAATTTACTTTAAACGTCAACGGCGTCATTTTAATGTAGAGTGCTTATAAGGTAATAGAAAAGATTTATCCAAGTTTCAGTTGCTTGAAAATGTTTCAATTCCATTTTAAATACTAAATATAGTACTAATTCATATAATTACTGTAAATAAAAAAAAAAATAATAATATAATAAATATAATAATGTTTATATGCTAAGCGAACTGTATTCCTGTGACAGATAAACCGTTTTTAGACTCAAAATCTTGTGATTTAAGCCTCATTTCGGTATGTTGAGAATGTATTATTGTAGATAATTTCACGCTGAATCCAACGATACCCATAAGTCATTTTGTGAAAAAAATCAGTTAAACCCTTTTTGTTCTCACCCCTTCAATTTAAAAAGACCTCTGTTATTGAAGTTTTTGACGTAAAACTTCTTTACACACGCTTGGGGCACTTGGAGAGTAGGAAATGGTGAATGCGAGACGAGGCGAACGAAAGTTGAGCGATAGATATAAGTTAGTGAAGATAGAAAGAGAGAGAGGTACATAGAGGTATGACGAGATTCCAGGACAACTATAAAGGTACTGACTAATACACTCTCGAATTTAGCAAGTTGAAATGGCGATTGGTAGGGCTACATAACTCGCAGAAACACTACCAAATGTGGAAGAAATGTGCTTGTATTCCACTGCACGGATGCAAGAAGCAAGCAACAACTTAGTGGCGTTCTATGGGGCAAGTAGACGTCTTCCAATTTCTGATAATAAAGAAGAAGAATAAGATGATGAAAATGATGATATGATTTGTTATCCGAAGACTGATTGAGATTTTGTAAACAAAAAAGTTGTCCATTTAGTAAAAAGAACTCAAAACGGAAAACCAATACACAAAGCAAAAACATTCGTGATCGCTGCTCAATCATGAAATTGTAATTTCTTTAAAAAAGTACTTACATTTTATAGCAAAGAAAAAATAATAAATATTTTATGTAAACAAACGGAACATCAATTGCACAGCCCCGATAAAGATAAAGGAGCCACAAACCAACCAAGCATGCATCGAGGAAGACGTATCATGCAGCGTGCAAACATATATGATATACGCCAAAACACCGGGCCCTATGACGTTTCCACACCATAAATCGCGTCCCTCAAGGCAACTCTGGTGCTTTATGAAGAGATCGACGACAGTGCGGAAGCGGTATGATGCTACTGCGGTGGTGGTGCACTATGTAGAGAATGGATGCAACCATTGGTTTGAATATTCTGAGAGGTAGACCAATATGTGAACTAAAATTTAAAATGGATGGCAGTATTTTAAGGTGTAATATTATTTCTTTACTTAGTTAATAATCTTCAATGAAAATCTTACATGTTAGAGGTGATTTTTGGAGTAAAACTCTATTACGCGAGATGAACGGAAATTGAAAGTTGTTGGTTAACGTAGATCTCCATTGTCGACATGACAAAGTAAAATAATTGTATCATTATGTTTATATGTCCGGTAAAATGAAAATGTAAAATTGTCAAGATGGCGATATATTTTTTTTGTTTTTGTTTTGGCTTCACACTTTTGTGTATCTAGCCAGTGTCAAGATAATTCATCAAGTTAATGATATTTCACGCAAATATATGTCAAGTCACAGTCGATATCATCAAATCAAGTCATAGTCTAGTCAAAGTCATACTCCTCGTAAAGTGGTGGCAACTTTACTTGAAGCTTCTATGGAGTTTTGGAAACAACACGAAAAGAAACGTTTCACCATCATTATACCATTTTCCCACACTCACACCTGTAATCCAGCACTTAACGAATAGAATGCCAATGCCAATTTTATGCACAAACACTGAAAATAACACAAGTTTAGGAAAATAATACAATGCGGTGACGCGATCTTTTTCGCTTTCCCGCCAAAACTCCGATGGCGATATTAATATTAAACAAAGCAAAAACAAAGTTATACCAGCCGATAGATGGAGCTAAACTAAAGAAGTTTTACTTCAGTCGTGTGGTCTAAAGCACACTCGTTTTTTTAGGGCTTCTCCCCGATATTGGATTCCTCCAGTCCCTCCAGCGCTACGCATTCTTAGAATTGTTTTGTGGATAGGTACATCAAGTATTTGAAGCAAAAGGAAAAAACGAGCGTTGAAAAAGTAAATTTATAATCCAAAATATTTTTGCACATTTAGTTACCCCGTGGAGTAATGGAGTAGTGGAGTCGAGGTGGTCAATTTTAATGTAATGTATCTTTATGAAAGAAGTAATTTTGATCGCAATCTGGGGGGTGATCACTTTCATTGCAATGCAACAGGAGAAATTTCCATACTAACTATGCACATAAGCCGCGTGTTCAAACTGTCAAACCCATACAAATTGTGTTTCTATAGGTTTCAATTGAGTTAAGTGATAGCCCAGCAGGTCTCTTTTACGAGTTTTGATAAAACTTGATACAATCTGACCACTTCATTGTTTTAAACAACATTTTAATGAAACCCCTACAGAAATTACAGGCATCATCCGTAAACTCGAGAGCTTTTAAGTTTCGTAAAATAAGTTCACTACGAGAAATGAACGTAATCGCCCAGCTGGTCCCAAACTGACCAATCCTGGTCCACAAATATACAACAGCCTCCACACCGGTCATACCCGGGTACCCCGAGGTACCCTGCCGGGTACAGCCGGGTATAAATCTGGCACATCCGGCCGGCCACCGCGCCGGTAGTGGCGACGATTATTCACCCAATATCGAGTTTTGGCTTCACTTGCTACCTAATCTTCGCTTTCGTCGATGTGAATTTATGGCAGAAATCGTCATTTTGGATCTTTTTGTGGTGATGTTGGTTATGGGGTAGGATTCGTTTGTTTTGGACTTTTAAATAAAATATTTGACTGGCCCGATAGCTCAGATGGTAACCCCTCTGAACTGTAGGTTGTGGGTTCGATTCACACCTAGGACAAAAGTTGGTGTGATTTATTTATGTCGGTGTTTGTTCTGTGTCTGTGTTATATTGTTTTCTATGTATGTATATGTTATAAACAAAAACTGTTTAAGTATTGTACCTCATCAGTTATGTATCAGTTATCTGAGTCAAAGTCAAAAGATTGTATTGGAAATAGGCTATTTTTAGCACTTTAACAAAGTTACTTTTGGTTCCCAGAGTACAAGCTTTGCTTAATTTGGGGCGTTGTGTGAAATGTCCACAGATATTTATATTTATTATTATTATTATCTACCTTATCACTTTTGTTTTATGCCAGAAATACTAAGATCAATATCGTAGAACTGTTTCTTGAATTAACTTACATCAACTACGAGATAACGAGTAACTTTGCTATAACGAATGCTACTAAAAAAACTCCCTACTAAAATAACGTTGTAAAACGTAGGTATAATTCTTTGCTGAACAGTTGTGAAAGTAGAAAGTATTGAACTTTATTAGCAACTAGCCCGCTTATTCCTATAGGCCCGCGGTTTCACCTGCGTGGCCTATGGGAAACGAAGAATAAAAAATTTCATAGATAATTCAACCACCCATTTCACCCTCTTAGGGGTGGAATTAAAAAAAACCCTTTCTTAGATAATACCTTTCCTTTACAAAGAACACTCTCCAAATTTCAAGTCTCTAGGACTAGCGGTTTAGGCTGTGCGTTGATATATATATATGTCAGTTGTAACTCGCCCCCCCTGAGGAAAATACTCTTCTCCAACCCGAAAATACGAGTCCCACTTCATATGGCCAAATGATCGTCTAGGAACCCTTACATCGCCATCCGTATAACCAATAGTTCTTTTTAGAGGTACGTTAGAGTTTAATAGATCTTAATAAATTGTGATTTCTTTATTATTTTTTTATTATTTATTTGTTATCGCCTACTCATACATAGATATTTACCTTAATCTGGAATAAACATAATAATAAACAATTATACTACATAACTAAGTATATACTGCGTACACCATTCAAACCTCCTCTCTGTTATACACAGTTTTGTAATATAAATTAATTCAAACTTGAAATTGTAGAATGTAAACTGCCCTGTTGTTCATGCTAGGGGTTAAATGATCGAAGATCAGAGTCATAATTTTAAGGACTTTTAGAACACTAGTAAGACAGAATATTTATAAAGGTGGTTAAGGGGGCCCCCCCCGAAGGGGAGGGAGGGACGCCCCCTCCATGTATAAAATACATGCCCGCGTCCGTCAAGTGCGATTCGTCCTTCATGCTTTATAACGCTCCACCCCATCAAAACCACCCCTAAAAATATATTTTTTCATTTTTTTATATATTTTTTTTTTATAATCATATAATAAAGATCTAATCAAAGATCCAAATTAAATCAATATTAGTAAATAATACAATATCTACTTCTTGTAACGGAAATAGATACCTTATAATATCATTCATGTAAATAGGGTCTCATGACCTGGCTTATAGCACTCCATCAAGGAATAACTATTAGATAAATGTGGACATTGCTCGACCACATGATAGCAAACCCAGCACAAACATAAAATGATTGTCGGGTATTTGTCGGAGAAGAAAGAATTGTAAGCAATATTGGTCGACCTCACTCCAAGTATATCCGATCCAGAGGCATGGCCCAAGGTTGATTAGATCAACAGCTAGGCTAGTGTATAAACTCCGTTACCTCCCCCTGAGTACGTATACAGCAGGGATCCATAGCTCGGAGATGAATAACTAGACCTCCCTCTTTAGAGACAACTCGGGATCAAGAGCCAGTTCCAAGTATTACAGACGATTCTAAAAGATTGTTGGGTAATTGTCGGAGAAAAATGAAGAATTGTAAGCAATATTGGTCGACCTCACTCCAAGTATATCCGATCCAGAGGCATGGCCCAAGGTTGATTAGATCAACAGCTAGGCTAGTTATAAACTCCGTTACCTCCCCCTGAGTACGTATACAACAGGGATCCATAGCTCGGAGATGAATAACCAGACCTCCCTCTTTAGAGACAACTCGGGATCAAGAGCCAGTTCCAAGTATTACAGACGATTCTCTGCACATGTGCAGTCGTAGATCGATATAGAGGATGCAGTAGATATGTTCATATGCATGAACTAAGTTTGCTACAACATGGTAGATTTGTTGTCAAAATTAAAAGATGCAAGGTATTGAAACACATAGATTTGTGCTAAAGCCAGGCATCATTAAATTTTCTCTTTTTTTTTAATAATCAATATGAATAATGAACAATGCCATTATGAATAAGAAAGTATAATATGGACTTAATTCGGATCCGATTAAGCCTAGAAAAACACATATATAGTTTCCAATCAAGATAAACAACAGGTTTACATCCGTCATTGATAGTTATTATCAATACGGGAATTGAACCCGTGACAACTCCATAGCGTCTTGAAAGGATCAAACATCCATTTCACAATATAGTCATAAATTTATGACAGGTAATATTAGCAATTACCGTAGCTGCCAATCTATAATTTATCTGAAGGAATCGAACCGTCAAACCACAGTATGCATAATCTATAATAGATATTCTGCAGGATTCGAACCCGCGACTACACTGATTAACAACACAACCACGGAAGATAGCTTCTCTATCTCCGAAAGTTGAGAAAACGTAATCTAGTGTCACGAGAGAGTCGAACTCCCAACTTCACAACATAAAATTTATGTTTGAAAAGAATTATCATAGATCATCAAGCATTAATGTAATTAAAGGAATCGAACCCTCATTTCATAATATCGAATACTGTTTATTAACTGTAGTAAATAAACAGCATTCCCTTGCTTGGGAGCTTGGGAGAACTGTCTGTAGTTTAACTTTTCACAGGATTCGAACCCGCAAACACCACTATGATTAACAACACAACCACGGAAGAAAGGTAGCCTTCTTTATTCCCAAAAATTGAGTAAAATAATAATCAAGTGTTGCGAGAGAATCGAACTCCCTATAAACAGTATAAACAACATAAAATTATATTTGGTAAAAGAATTGCCATACAATGTCAAGCAATTATTTATTTGAAGGAATTGAACCTTCATTCCACAGTATTCTTATCCTGTAATAGTCAAACGAAATTTAGTGATCTCACTCGAAGGTTGAGAGTCACACCCGTTATGTATACTTCTCACAGGACTCGAACCCGCGAGTTCCACTCGGTTCAACGACACAACCACAGATGATAGGTAACACAATTTCTGGTTAACCTATAAGCCACCAACTCCACTTCAATCATTTAATTAAGCAACATTATATATGTATATACATATATCTACGACTTCTAAGACCTAGGTAAATAATAAAAGTGAAATTGTTACAACAGTTTATTTAAAAAATATCTCTGATTTTACTGGTTTTACCGAGACAACCTAATTCTAAGGTTTTGAATGATATTTATTTTAGACCATGCCAAAACACTAGAATCTTATATGAACCTTCTTACCTCCTAACGTACCTTTTTACACATAACCTCACTTCAGGATTTTTGAACAAGAAAGTAATCTATCTTTCAAGTCAACTGAAGTTACCACCGTGGATTATATGAGTATTAACACGTCTTGTACTACATAAAATAGCAATCGCACAGCATTAAAATTACGTACAAAATATAAAAGAGCAAATATTAGTAAATACATATTGTAGCGTATAGTTACTTTATCCTTGTTTTATAGTTAGATTCCCTTGACGACCCTACAATAGCAACCGATCGGCCGCTATTTTGTATCATTATATTTAGCCGAGAATTTCAGTGTATGAAACAATTATTCCAATTTTACAACTGCCTGATAGGTAGAGAGTATTTAGATAACATGAAATGTTTATGAAGATAATCTAAGATTTCCCTATATTATTGAATTTTATTACCATTTGAAATATTTCTATGAGAATTTTGATGTAACTTAGCTTTACCACGAACTCGCCTAAATGGTATTCGTTTATTCTTAATTAGAATTCTATCGACAACATCTTATAAAAATCCGCTCATTAATGATTTAATGAATTCATTCCATACACCTAGCAATCAACAGAACTCATACTTGATCTAGACTTTCAATCCTTCACACTCGTCCCTTAATCTAGTTCCTCCTGACACTTTTCATAATAGCAATTCAGCCGCCATTATACATGAGCATCTCACACAAGATTTTTAGAGTTGCCGTTTTTTTTTTCTGATCCAAATATCTCAACACTTACCGAATAATTTCCAGACACATTTGTACACAATTTATCAGGAAAATCACCGTAATCTAGCAATGTAATCACAATTAGGAACCCTACCTAGGTATAATCTAAATCACGGGGAAAAACGCAAAATAAAATATTGTCTCACAGTTAGTAAGCCGTAAAACAAAACACTGCTAGCACACTCAAAAGTAAAAGGATATAATTATACGTGTAATTCGCCTAAACCCTCATACATTTCGAATAACAAGTAACGAATTAACCTCTAACTACTCACGTACCGCCGCGCCGTGCTGATTTAAATTACACACAAGCACTCACTCTAAAAAAACCCTCGATTTTTCCTTTTTTCCACGTTTCGTACCGTTCCCCGACTGACGCGCACCTCTTCTACTTTCACTTGTTTTTTTTTCTCTCTTTTTTTTTTTTGTCAAAATAAAAACTCCTTGATTATTCCCGCGCTTAGCTTATTACGTAGTTGACTTTTGTTTTATTACAACGCCATGTATGTCTTACCTATTAAACCTTTTTAACCTTTATTCGATCTTATTGAATTTTACGGAATGATGCAAGTGCTGTTAGACACCAACGCTAGATGGCGTTAAACTGAAAACTAGTACGTAATCCAAAACTCATCTCAACGAGTGATTTAGTTACACAGTCAGTCAGGACTTTGAATTTTATATGTACAGATGAAATATTTCTAACAAAGTAATGAAAGTCCTACAATCTCTCGAATACACTTTAGGTAGGACAGCCTCTGTAGTGTAGTGGTTGAGCAGGTCGGCTCATAATCCTGAGGTGGCGGGTTCGATTCCCGCGGCAGGACAAGTATTTGTGCACAGAAAAAAAGGCGCAAATACTTGTTCTGTGTCTGGGTGTTGTGGGACCATGATCCTCGTAGTTCCTGGGTTCCTAGACACAAAGAATCTTAGTTAGGGTCCAGGATCTATGTATGTGATCGTTAGGTGTTATTATTATTATTCACTATCTAGCCCACCGTAATCAGCTGTTTCTAGTACATCCCAAACTGAACGCTTTGACCGCACCGGCCCAGCCTTCTGATAGATAAAGACACACTATCAGACACACTATCTTCACGGACGGTCAGCTTACACGAATCGTGAACACGCAATTATATTTGTGAGACTAGCTGTTTTAGCTGACTTTACGTTTTTCCAACTGTGGGTAGTAGGTACCGCTTATTGTATTACAGATTTTGAGACATTACTTGGGCTCGTCGATCTTCTCTTGTTTCTATTATATTAATATGTAAGTGTCATGTGTTGGAGTTTTGGCGGGAAAACTAAAAAGATCATTTTACCGCATTATATTATTTTCCAAAACTTGTGTTATTTTCAGTGTTAGTGCATAAAATTGGTGGCATTTTATTCGTTAAGTACTGGATTACAAGCATGAGTGTTGGAAAGTGGTATAATGATGGTGAAACGTTTTTTTTCGTGTTGTTTGCAAAACTCCATAGAAGCTTCTGGTGAAGTTGCCACCACTTTACTAGGAGTATGACTTGACTAGACTAGACTATGACTTGACTCTGACTTGACTTGATGACTTCGACTGTGACCTGACACATTATTTACGTGAAATATCATTAACTTGCTAAATTATCAATTACTTGACACTGGCTAAATACACAAAAGTGTGCAGCCAAAACACAAAAAAAAGTGTCATGTGTGTAATTCCAACAAAATTCTGAACGTTCATTGGTTGCTTGTTGACCATTGGCTGTCTCAACCAATGAGGGTACGGTATTTAGCATGTTGACTTGACACGAGTTTGAGAAACGTAGGTACAAGAAATCGAGGGACAGGGATATAAGTGCGAACTTAGGAGTTGTAAAACTTTAGTACTGACAGGCTTATACTACAAATGTTTTCGTATATTATTGTATGTATAGTATAATAATATTTATGACTGTACAGAAGTATATAAATATGTTATGCCTGTGGCCAAATGGGTTTTGTAATAACACATTACATTAAGGTGATATTATTATAATTAATTGTTTGACCCCGATTTTATGAAAGATCAAACTAAATCTAAAGCGGTTTATATTACTCCTAAGCAAGTTTGTAACACGTTTTGGTCAAAAGTTGTACCGATTTAGATTTGAATCTTTAGTTTCTTTTTGGTTTCATTTATAACAACAAATGACTTATAGTTTAGTCATAATTTTTTTAAAATATCAAACTCCGAGGACAGGTCAGCTGCAGTGACGAATCAAAGATCAGGGGGTGATCACGAAACTTTGATAGCAATGCAACATGAGAAATTTCCATACTAACGATGCACACAAATTACGTATTCAAACTGTCAAATCCATACAAATTTGTGTTTCTATTGGTTGCAATCAAGTTACGTGATAGCCCAGCAGCTATTTTTTTTTTACATCAATCAAGGGTGTTCTTATTTCAGATGTATGGTCAAAAATGACATGCCAGTTTCCAATAGGTGTAGAGTTATGCCTATTCGGAACTGACACTCAAGTAGGTATTAGGTGCCAAAAGAACTCTGTGTTTATGGCAACCAAGGATTTGACTTAAGGATGGTAGCTTTCTAGCTGGGCAGGAAATACAAAAGCCACTCATAACCACTATTCAAAAAGTGATCACCTAAATTTTTTCGAGAAAAATCCTTTAATTAAATATTGTAGGTTGACTCTATTTCATTAAAGGTAATATATATAATTGAATTTATTATTAAACGCGCTACCAACTATATTTTTATTTAACTCAACGGCGACGCTTCGGCCAAATTACAATAATTACCTGTGTAAGTAGACTAGTCGAGGTACATAAAATATATTATTAGCGTGATTAAGGACTGCGTAAACAAATAACTATACAATGTGTAATTATACTATGCGTATATGTCAGAAGAGTACAAAAAACACTAATTTATTATTAAAATTACAATTTTTTATTGCATTTTTATTAAATTTTCTGAGACCCATAATCGATGTAAAGCACACCGCTTTCAACAAATTCAAAAGAATTCGGTAGTCAAATCTTCACAGGTAAATAAAGGCCGTACCATAAACTTGGAAAACTATTTGTAGATGAAATAAGATTTACAACATCTATTGTCCACTAAATCTTATGCAATTTTAAAGGTGACAGAAGTCAGGTATATTTTATGACTTGTCGCATATCTGTAGCGGTTCGGTAAAAGTTGAGCAGAGACTTTAGATAATTTTGCCACTGTTCTGAGGCCTTACCATCATCCAGAATACAATCTGCACTGGAGCTTTTGAAACCTAAAGTGAATATTTTAGATTTGGCCACACAGTGACATTAGGCGCGCGCGGCGACGACGAACTAACAGAAATTATTGCCGGAAATAAAAACTATTCTAGATCTTACCAACATAGTGATAAGGTAAGGGCCTAGGCAAGAAATAAAGCTTTAGTTGTTTCTATCAGTGTTGGAAACTGGTTTTTTAAATATTTTACAAGGCATTATAAGCCACATAAGTCTGAACAAAAACTTTCTACTTATTGGTATTTCAAATAGTAATAGATAAGACAGTAATAATGATTAATACAAAGAGTAGGTATTTAGTTTAGTCACTTGTTCACTAGAAGTCGCTTCATCTTTGAATTATTCTTTAAATCTTAGATATATTTTCATGTTTCATGTTTAAAATAAATCATGTTTAAAAATCTCTAATCCAATATAAAATTACAATATCGTCTATTTGTTTGATTTCTACCTGAAACTGGCTAAATCGATTTGTATGAAATTTAGCATACAATTCCATACACTTTCGATATTAACATAGAATACTTTTACTTCCAGATAAATTAAAGATTCCGTGGAAATAATAATTAATCTGGTGAAAATTGAAAGGTGCCTGATACCTCTATAGAAAATTGAAACTAGTTAAAAATAAAAATGCTTGACGAGTGGAGTATGAAATTTGCAATTATTTTGACAAGTCGGTTCAAGTTGTCGACAGCCTTCAAAATAAGATTTGCATGCTTCACTTTCTCTTTCATTGTTTGCGATTAGAATAATACGGATGTTTGTAAACGGATGCTATTGAGAGTTATTCACAAAAACTCGGGCGTGCCAATTGCATTGTACACTTTTACTTGTCACAGGTAAGTACCTATCTTTTTTTCAACTTGCATAAATATAATTTGCAAATAAATTAAGTAAGCTGTAAAATATTGTCTACTAACTGCACCCTGCGGTTTCACTCGTGTATAAAAAGTACCCTGTGTGCTAATCCAATATAACTCTGTTCAAAATTTCATCCAAGTCCGTCCAGCCGTCGTGAAAACGGAACAAGCACACTTACCTACACACAAATATTCACCTTCATAATATTAGTGTGATTGTTCATGGAAGTGACGGCATAGTAATATATTTATAGGAAATAAACAATAACTTCTGAAATACTATTATAATTCTGTTTCAACAAATAAATATTATATGACATTTAGACTTGACAGACCCATGTTCCATATGTTTTTTCTTTTATAATATTGTGTAATTTATCAGTGTTGTTGTGTCAAACGTATATGTTCATCAGTGCTTCCATAACGTGTAAAGTGAAAGTAAAATATAACGTTTGAAAGTAATTACAAACCTTCATCAAATGTATCTACAATTATGAATTAAATGACAATCGCAATGACTGCTTATTGATCTTAAACACAACATATTTTTTTGTTGATTTTTGTATAAAGTAACACTACTACTACTAAATACTACTTGTCAATAAAAACTCCCTCTAGTGGTTAAAAAGTGCAGCTGCTAAAAGCACTGGAACCTCCAAAAGCTCCAGTGACACATGAATGAACGCAGCGCCACCTTTTTGATTTCGCTCGAAACATTTCATCCCCAAGCGTACGTACCCTTGTGGCAAGAACACGAACCATTTCAACCCCTATACTATTGCTGGTTCAAATTTTTACACAACTTTTGCACCCCGCTCTTTAGCGCCATCTCTGAGACGGTGCTCGAACTTCAAGAAAGCTCGTAGTTCCGGGTCATACCGCGATGGCAGCACTGTCGCCGGAGCTTTTGAATGAAAATAAGAAGCTTTTGGAAAAACTGTTTTCACATGTAAAAGATAAGGTTGGATTTGAATGGTAGGTAGAAAATTGTCTGCTACAGTATGCAAATTAACGCACCATTACATGGTAATTTATTTGAAACGAATGACCACTTTGCGGCGCGGATGCATCCACATCGAACTGAACATTTATGGGGACCCTGACCTTATATTGCGTCAATTTATAGCAAAGCCGTTACTATGCTTTACGTAACAACAGCTGTTTCGTACCTTCATGCTTTGTAATGGTTTGCATAGAACTTTCACCCACTGCTTCAGTAGGTATCTACTATCTGTGACCTCAATTAGAAAGTTAACGGACTGGTAATGAGTTTATTAGCTTTAATACGTAGGTTAGGTCATAATAGTCATAAACAGCGCACACAGGCTTGATATTTTTGAGCAGGTACCTACGGTAGGAACCTATTTTATAATGCGAGTATGTATTACTATGCAATAACAGGTCTACTATCGCAAAATATAACATAGGGACCATTTAAATTACCAAAGCATATTTTAAGTCTTTATTTTACTCCTAAAGACAGCCTCTGTGGTGTGGTTGTTGAGCAGGTCGGTTCATAACCCGGAGGCGGCGGGTTCGATTCTCGCGGCAGAACTAGTATTCGTGCACATAAAAAACGCAAATACTTGTTCTGAGTCTGGGTGTTGTGGGACCACGGTCCTCGTAGTTCCTGGGTCCCTAGACACAGGGAATCTTAGTTAGGGTCCAGAATCTATGTATGTGATCATTGGGCGTTATTATTATTATTATTTGATATTTTATCTTTTATTTTTTTTTATGTTAAGGGATTCCGTGACGAGCTAAACGTTCACCTGATGTTAAGCGACACGGCTGCCCATATCACTTGCTGTGTCACTCGAAACTCTAATGTATAATTTTCGTGTGACACTGCAGTGCACACGTCATCCTGAGACATCAACACAATCTAGTAATAAGATTACCAGACTACGTGATCAGGTCATAAGGTCTCATTTGATCAGTAATTTCACTAGCTACAGTGCCCTTCAAACCGGAACACAGCAGTGGTTGCACACTACTGCTTGGCGGCAGAATAACTGGCAATGCGGTGGTACCTACCTAGACGAACTTTGTAGAAAAGTCCTACCACCTAGTGAAATAGTATCTGCCGTATAACTTTGTTTTTGCTTTGTTTAATGTTAATGTCGCCATCTTGAAAATTGTAAATTGTCATTTTACCGGACATATACATAATAATACAAATTTTAAGTAGTTTTCAACTTTGTTATGGCAATGGAGATCTACGTGCACCAGTGCAACCCACCACTCTCTTGCCCCTACAGTAAAATACGAAACGTAACTCTCTCTCTTTCTATCTTCACTACCTTATATCTCCCTCTCAACTTTCGCTAGACTCGTCACGCATACACCAGCTTACTCCCCAAGTCAAGCGTGCGTTAGAAGTTTTATTTTAATAAAATGGTACCAACTGATTATCTCACTCTTTTTCGATATCCATGAGATGAAACTACCATAACAACATACATAGTTACAGTGGGTTCGAAAAATCTATAAGTTTTATTAATAAATAATTGATATTTGTACTACATATATACCATAACAGGTTTCAAGTGATAACAATAAATCATAAAGATTCTTCAAACACAAGCCCACAAGGCGTCGATTGAGATGCATCTCTTATCAGCCATTCCTCTCACAAATAAAGACATGAAGCAATACCGAGTTCGTAAAATATAAAATGATATATCTCCAACTGATGTGATTTATTAAGGCACTGGGATTTTGAACACGCCCGACTCTGTTCGCGATACAAGAAAAAAGATATTATCAGTTTTAGTACTTTTAATCGCTCATAAAGAGATTCCGCGCACCAAATAATGATAAACACTTTTCGATATCATATTAAAATTGCTCAACAAAAATGTTATCATACATCTAGTTAATAAGCTACTGAATTTTATTAAAAACACCAATTTGTCAAATAAGTAAAGCCGCGCTCACGTGACACTAATTGAAATGATAAGAATCGGACGAATTATCCAATTACAATATTGAATAGCCATAATGGGTTAAAGAGTTGACGGCTCATTACTATATTTTGAAATCGTTATTAACCTCCATAAAGTAAAAACATTTCGATTAAATTCGATGTGTTCCAATAACGGCGTGGCACCAAAAAAGCTTTGTACAAACAAACAAACCAAATTAACTTTTTACCACGATGTCACCTGCCGAATACGTGCTGAACGTAGCCGTCACTTAAATTGGACAACTCCAGTCCCACTCCGGTCATATAACCACTTCTTACTTCTCGGAATTATCTCACCGTAATAACTTTTAATTAACGCGTCTAAAAAAGTGACAAATACTAAATCTGTCATAATTAAACGTTGAAAGCTAACATGGTATAATATCAGTGTAGTTTTTGTGACGGGCAAACAATGAGGCACGTAGCTATCGTCGGAGAAAAGGAACAATAGTGCGAATGTTACACTCGATATTACAATAATGGTATCGATTATAATTTGCGTGCGATGCGGTCTGAGATAGGAGCGGGAGGCGACACGTAAGCGACAGGCGTTCGCAATCGGCGTCACGATCGACTCAGGCGCAGAACACAATGCTATCGAGGCGCTGCGATCGCGGACATGCCCTCTCGCGCCATTACGATTGGCGCTCTCGACGTGTGCGCACCTATAAGGTGGAGTGATTAGCGCATTTTAAATAGCTCTATTTGAAAATAAACATAGAGATTTTTGTAAATTTTGATATCTATAAACAAGTGTGTGAACATAAACTCAGCAAAACGTAAAATGTCATCAACCTTGTCACAACTAAAGGCAGGATTAGGCAAGTTACGTCCCTTGAACTTTGATATTCACAGCGAGTAGACAAAAGGTTAAACTAGTTAATGGTAGTAAAGTTTTATAAGACGTAAAGATTTTATGCATGAATATCAAAAAGAGAACGTAAAAGCTATGGGCACTATTCAGCACAATATACAGACATATAAAAAGTTACATCAAATTTCTATCTTAATTTCGGTTGTAAAAAACAAAATTGATTTCGGCATAAAATCTATACAAAGGAAGAACTGTAAACACAGTTTTATTAAAGTAGTAAAATAGAGATCGCATTGAGATATCTGCGTACAACAAATTCGATTCAATTCCAATCAAACTCCTAAAGCAATGCCGCTAAGTAGAATCGTATTCCCATGGCTTATTTTCTATTTAGCATTCGTAATTCAATAGCCATAAACGAAGTTTGTATTTGTGCTTAATTCACAAGCGAAGGCGTGTACAACAAAAACTTTTCCAAGACCGCATAATTTTGGTTCACTCATTTGTTTATCTCTTTTGCTTAATAGTTCATGATAATATATGAGCTAAGATTTTAAAATTAAATACACATCATATGTTCAAAAGACTTAATTATTTGTTTGAATAGATCCCAATTTTCCAGGAAAAGAAACATCTTACTCTCTCAAAACTTGCACCAGAAAGCACCAATGTAAGGTAAGGTGCAACTGTCTCAGACTATCCCGAAGAAGGCAATAGCGAGTAGGTAATAAACGCGGGTCTGTCAATAAAAGTCGGGACCCCACTATACACATGTCTGATGTAGCCAGCAGGTGGACTGCATAGGATAGCTAGAAAATAGGGTTGCTAATAAGAAAATATAATATAAGCTTTACATGTAAATTTAATTAAATGGTGGATCAATTATCATCGTCATCATTCTACCCTATATACTTCTGGATACAGGAAATAATAGAGTCTCTCCCATGGAGCGCCACTGAACAGGAACTTCGGTTTACTATTTCGTTACGGATGGAAATAGTCATAGTCATAGTCATAGTCAATCTATGACTTGGCCTTTTTAAGAAGAACCGAAGACTATTCTTATTCCTTAGTCCTTATTTTTATTGTTTTTTTTTTTCACTAAATTTTTGGGTTGTCTGGAAGAGATCGCTTTAAGCGATAAGATAAAATAATCTCTCTTAGTTTATAGGCATTTAAGTAAAGTGCTTCCCATCGTGACAGCCCTATCGGATGATAACATGAACTATGCAAATACCAGACGGACGGATCCTGTCAGCATTTTCATACCGCAGTATCGAAGCTGACCGTTTCCCGCTGTATAGCCGAGGAATTAATCCCGGCCAGTCAAAGAAACATTTGATAAATTCAGTTTACTAAAAAAACTACTGAGTGTAATTAGAGAGAGACTTCAAGGCAATGGATGAGAAGCTGATTCTTGGAAAAATGTTGTTTGTACGAGAAAACGTATGCGACGTATGCGACAGGGTAATCGCTGTTACTGTCTTTATTTAATCCTGAGCACCTAATAATGAAATCCATTGCTTTGCTTTCAATAACTCTATAGCTTCTATTCAAGCTAAGCCAGTAATGCAGAGCAACCAAAGGAGTTTTATCATCAGAAGTCATGAATTATCATTCAATTAAGTTCCATTTAACCATTTGCGTCGCACTGTAGCCGCAAATGTGTTGGCGTAATAAAGAGCCCAATTTACGACCGCTTAGTCATTCGTGATTAAGTCTTGACAAAACAAGATAGGTGTGTCTCGATAATCGAAGAGACTTTTATTGAAATTTCATTCAAATTTTATTGAATGTTTGGTATAAGGATATTATTAAAAGTATCATCATTAAAAAAGAATAACACGTTTACAACCAGGTACCGTTGAAGTTTATATATTTAAGAGGAGAAAAAAAATCTGTGTGAGTCGACGTGCAACTCTAAGCTGTTTTATTCGGCGAGGGTAGCGTTTGGCTAAGCTTAACTTGATCTTACTGTGGACGAAGGTGGCGACACACCTAGATTGGATGGCTCTCAAGGCTGCAGGACTACAATATAAGTATTTAGAAGCTATTTGATGACCTTATCACACTCAACCCTTTAATGATGATCTAGTCTAGATAGCATTTTAATTAGAACCTGTTATTGTCACAACTGATGAATCGGCTGTAATTTCAATGCATTAAGTTCTAATGGAACTTGCTCCTTGCTGCAAAGCTTTTTCGTGGTGTTACCAAACGTACCTCAAACTACATTGCAAAGTAAGAGAATCAGTTCCTCTAAGCAAAACCAAGAGCGTGTAATAATTGACTAGCCGCCAATCAAGTGCTTCCGCCGCACTTCAGCCGCCTCGCCACTCTTGCTAACGTCAATCTAACACGAAGCCTACGAGGTGTTTAATGACGCGATCATTTGCATACACGTCCGTTGTGAAGCGAGCTATTCTCACGTCTGTCTCTTATAAGTGCCATTTGTGGGTAGTCTTGTTATGGGAAATAGCGCGGTGTTGCCAGGTTAGTTTTTGAATTAGTTCGAAGTTTACTAAAAGTTTTGAAACCATCGAAAAATTGATTAAATTACGATCAAAATGATAAAAATAGTGCTCAGTAATCTATCGATAATTTTAGATAGAAATAAATTATAATAAATATTATTGAAAAATGCAATACAAAGTTTTTAATCTATACTATACATCTTATACGTCAGCTTTAACTAAAAAAGCTATTAAATGAAAATTAAAAATATTAACAGCAAGTGTTTATGTATCTTTGATAAAAGCATTTCTTAGTCTTTTTCAAATAAAGTAAAACTGAACATTTAGAGTACGTATTATTATACATATATTTTATTATAGATAAAACGTAAAAGGAAAAAATATGCATTACTCTGGCAATACTGACTTTTGCAATAAACATCAACACGGTTTCCCTTCCCGCACCCATTACTCAACGGCTAAACATTCAGACTGTCAACTTACCATTTAATGACGCCTTATTGTTTATGGACTGTTAAACAGCAGAAATGGTTACCTGAAATGGCAAAGAAATCGCTTTATTATACTGCAATCGTAAACATAAAAAGGTACACAAATTGAGAAATGAGTGGAATCAATTAAGAATCGGTGTAAGAGAGTTGGATGGGTATATTCCGCAGTGAGCAGAGTTCCGAGCCGGGGCGGCTAAACCCCGGGCGCGCAATCTGACATTTATGAGTGCCATAAAAACGCTCAAGTAGTGACTTTTACTACTTGTTTAGTGAACATAAATGTCTTTGCCTTGCCCGCGCTGAACGTCGCCCGTATTTAAAAGCGCACAGTTTCGTGCACAGCTTTGCTCCTTTTGCGTCTTTTTATGTACTGTTATGCAACTGTATAATGCTTTGGTTACTTTTCAGTGGCAATTTATTTGCGTCGTCTTTTGTCTTTATTTTAGTGTAGCGAGAACAGGTTTTGTTTTGTTTGCTACGTTTTGGGAATATTTTTGAATTGCTTTTGTCATGATATATCGTTGTTTTTTAGACTGCGCTATTGCGTCACGCTTTTTTTTCATTGTTATGTTTTTATTTTATTCATATAGCTGTCAATATTAGTAGTTTTCACACAGTTGTATAAGTGTTCACATTCAATTAATTCAATTTAAAATATCAATTAATGCAAAACTTAGTTTAACATTTTTAATACAATGATAAATTATAGGTGATTATCTAAATATTATGTCACTGTAATTATTTTTAAATACAATTCACAAAGTAAAAGTGGTAAAAACAAGACTGAAAATTAAGACGCTATCTTTATATTTTTCAAGTTTGTAATAAAGTTTAATAATTCAGTATTATTGATATACACGTTGTATAAGTGTACTTAAAAACTCGGTAAGTATAATTATTATATAGTTTTAGATTTATAGTTAGTATATTTTAGTTTAGTTTCAGTTATTATAATTATTTTGTTTTTCTTAAATTAACTTACAGGTATAACATGTATTACATTTATTAAGAAAGTGCTTTATAGATTATTTATTATAGTCAAATTATAAACAATAATAATCTCTATCCTTACTATAGATTTAATTAAATTATAAATGTTTACTTTGCCTTAATTTTGATTATTTTTATCATTTATTTTGACTGACCCGATAGCTAAGTTGGTAGTAATTCCGCCTTCTGAACTGATTCCCACCAAGGACAAACATTTGTGTGATGAACATCAATGTTTGCTCTGTGTCTGGGTGTTATAATATCCTAAGTACCTATGTATTTACAAACAAAAAAGTATATAAGTATTCTATCGGTCATCTGGTTCCCATAGTAGGAACTGCTTAGTTTGGCGCTAGAGGGCGCTGTGTGAAATGTCTATATATATATTAATTCACATATATTTATTTATTTTATATCATACTTTACTGCCACCCGAAGTATTAGGGACATCAATTCTGAATACAATAAAATTAAGTTCTATACATAAATAATTATAAGTTTAATTTCAATGCTAAAAATTAATCTATTTAATCGATTTAGTGTAAATGATGTTCCGTAGGTAACACCTATACGGAAATAGTATATAATGAGTATAATATAATAAATAAATAGTATATATTGGAGATGCGTTATGAATTCAAATCTATGACTAAGAAACACTCAATCGTCCGAAAACCTATACCTAAAACTTGATACTGTCAAGTCACAACCGTACTAGATAAAGTGTTTGTCAAAGGAAAATACCAGTACTGGCTGAATACTAAACGTTAATGGAAAGCCTATAAAGTAAACTGTCACTCAAGTTCAGACCTCCTTAGCTGCTCAGGTTAGGTCCACCTTACGTATGCTATCTTCGTAGGCCACCAAACCGAAGTATCGATGGTTTAGCATAGGCCACCCACAGGCCTTGCTCACATACCTACAGGTTTATATGGCGGTCAATACAGGAATAATAATGTTGCACCTATGCGCCAAGGCCGGCGGACAATGGCTAGGCTTGATTGCTTTTTGCCCTTACTGGTTTCTGGTACTGGTGGTGGTATGTGTTACTAGAAATTGCATCAGTGTTGTGATGGTTTTGGTTTTTCTACTCAACATGAAGGAAACACGGATAGTATTTCGCCGCTCATTGTAAATCTATAAAAAATTAAGCTCCCTAATAGTAGAATATAACCTTGGGTATAACCTGGGTCTTTTTAAGTCAAGAGTGAATGGGCATCTCACGGGCAAGCGTGTTCCACTTTAGACAACTTCGTCACTTACCATCAGGTGAGTTGTTGTCAAACGCATGGCCTTATAACCACAAAAGAAAAATATGTGCGGGGCAGTCTTAGAGGACTGCCGGTAGAAGTGAAGACTAACTAACTTGTGCCATATAGCTCATGGAAAGCATTCGGTGACGATGACGAGTTTCATGATTTTTGTTCACCCAAAAAGTGCTCAACGCGCCTAAAGAAGTTTTCACATCAATTATTATTTATAATTATTTTTTACATCACAGTAATCAACTTTTATTTTACGACTTATCTCAAAATCAACCATAATTTAAAATAAAATGGATGCTGTTTGATACTTTTTAATAAACACTGCATAACATCGGAATAGCCTATACCTAAGCTGTTTTATCTTTGCGAAATTAAACTTGGTAGAGAGATACAAAGCCTTAAATAACAATTCCTCATACACAATACAGCCTGTAAGTGTTATACTACCTACCTATATAAGCAGCGCTGTATAGTGTAGACCTACTATACATATTTTGACGGCAAGCTGAAAGTACCTAGCACTTAATTTAAAATTTGTTTTACCAATGTGATGTCATTTTCATCACTAATTTAGATAAATATCTACATCTAATCTAATTCTTATCTAGATTATCTAATCACTCGATATTCTTCTAAATTGTTTTGTAGATTTGGGTATTCTTTGGCATATGATTATTGGTATGATGTCACTGAAATTAATTGCAAAGTATCTAAAATTATTGATTTGAAGTCGTAAACAGTAAATGTAAACAATCAGCAAAGAATATAATTATTTCTTAACCAGAAAAGATTAAAATACATTATACATACATACAATAATAACATATGAGATGGGGTCTAATAATTCGAAATTATTCTATAAAGAGCTCATATAAAAAATATCAGATTTTTAAATTCAGAATTTTCATGGTATTATTAAAAAACAACGTGACACCACAGTTTGACAGCTATTGGCATTTTTTACTTGCTACACTAACTAGAATTTTAATCAAGCCTATTATACACAAAATTTAAAAATCTACAATTTTTTAAATGCATTAAAAGCAAAATTTAAATAAATATCCGTTATTTTAAAATTCATTTTTAACAAATTAATACTGGGACTGAGAAACTTGCATTACTGGCATTATTTCAAAGCTATGAAAAGTTTTGTAGCGTTACGTATTTGGTGACATTAGTAAAAATATTCCGATTTCACTTTTTAAAATGTCATTGAGCCCATAGGCATTTGCAAAGTTCAGTAACTCATTTATTGCTTTTACTAGCACAATGCGAGCCTTCGTCGACCCTACTTGCTATTCAAAGTTCATTGTGTATCGAACCAAAAGAAAGTCCTTCTAGATCCCTAGCAATATATTCGTTGTTGTTTTCGCTTCAAATTAGACAATTAGGAGTCTCTGTGTGATGCTAAATCTATTCAATTAAAGCTGGATACGCAACGGTCACCTACCGCCGCGATTTTTTAATCGTATGTATGCGATGTGCGAATCGCGGCGTCATTTCGCATATCAATGCGGCCGATGGTTTGACGAAAAAAGGCTCGCGCGTGTGTGACAGATTATGTGGGTGTGCCGCGAGGGAATTTAGAAATAATTGCTGTTGCAATTTTATTGTTTGTTTTTGTTATCAGACTGTGTGCCACGCATTTCAGAATGGTGATTATTAAAAATTTTCGAGGTGGCCTACATTTACAAGCAGAATTATCCAGTTTTACAAAGGTGTTCTTTATTTTCTAAATGAGTTGATTTATTGTGTTCAATCTGTATGCAAAATTTCATCAAAATTGTATCAACCGTTTTGGTGTAAAACTCACAAAAAAAATAAATTTAATGTAGTAATAATAACGCCCTACGATCACATACATAGATTCTGGACCCTAACTAGGATTCCCTGTATCTAGGGACCCAGAAATTACGAAGACCTTGGTCCCACAACACCCAGACACACGACTTGTCCAGTCGCGGGAATCGAACCCGCCACCTCTAGGTTATGAGCCAACCTGCTCAACCACCACACCACAGAGCCTGTCAAAGGAATGATTTTTACATTGCTAACATTAGACCTAAATTAATCAATAATATACGTTTACACCTACTAGTAGCTACAATGGCGATATAGAGCTGCTAAAATATACGGTGTCAAATTTTCTAAATTCAATTAAACAAAACAATAACAAGGTTAATACTTATCTTAGTTGGAACTAGAAACCTAATCTAAGAAATATCCGTCAGCCTCAATAAGAAATACGGTACTACAGAATGCAATAAACAATTAAATTCTTTAGTCCTTGACGACTCGCCTATACACTTGTATATTTAAGATAAACCAATTTGTCTTGTTATCAGCACCAAGCAAGCGCCCAGCCAGGCTGACAGTCGCTATTTATCTATCAACTGAGTCCGTGCTAATTGTTTGTTGATAGATTAGACACTACTTTGTAATAGATTAACAGTGGCAATGTTTTCAAAAGAACCATAGTTTTTTGTTTAGTTTTGCTAGAAATCTTAATTAAAAACCGGCTTTTAATAACCGGCTAAGAATAATCCACGTCACGCGGATAATAATTATCCTTTAAAGTAGTACGATTTTGATTTGCAAAGCAATTGAAATGAAATCTCATTAACAATTTGTAATACCCACTGAACTTTAATGCACTTGTAATAATGTCTATTTTCGTTTTAAAACCACAAATTTTGCTTTCTCTCACAGAGAAATAGGGGCTGTAATCTATGAGCTATACGGTGCCAATACTACCAACATAGTTTCTATCCTAATTATAAATGCCTTTGAATTTCGCGATTCTTATGGGCATGGATTCTAGAACCTGTTTTCTAATACAATTTTCAAACACATACCTAATTACTATATGCATTTCTAATAGTTATTGCCAAATATAACTTTTGTATTGTTATCATCCATAATTCTGTAAAAGGAAAAATATGATCAAACTTGCTATTCTAAAAATGTTAGAACAAAGTTTAGCCCGCACATGTCGTGAGTTTGACCAACAGGGCCGTGTCCTAATTTAAAACGCCGATGTCATGTGCACAATAAATAACAAACATTTCAGCAAACAAATAAATCAATCTATCACCCGCTCGCACACGATCCGACGCGACCATCCAACCAATCTGACACGACTGCTGCAACCGATCCGTCCAATCCCAACACTGATTTAAATGTTAATCACACAGTGTCGAAATTATTAATTGCATACGGACATCGCGGGACGTTACGCATGCAGATTGCAATGCTAACGAATGATAAACTATTCATGGGTTGAGCGCATTTGGATTTGGTGACGCGTGGTTGGGTCCCAGTGGACTTTGGAAGAGAGCTGAGGCTGAAGTCATCCCTTTTGCTTCCAAAACAATAATTGTGATCCTTGTGATGTTAGTTTATGTTAAAAAAGGCAATAAAGTACTTTTTTTTTAATAATATTTATTTATAGCATAAGGGTGTATTGATCAAGTAGGCTTAGTTAGTATTCTAGGATATGCTGTAAACTGATGAAATTTTGTTGACATAAAATGATCATCATCATCATCATCATCATCGGCACAACGAATCAGTGTTCCGCCATGTTTCAATTCAACGGGGTAATTCACAGCAGCATAATGAGTACGAAATCTAATGATGGAGCATTTGGACTGTCTATAAGTTATTGCAGCTGTGTATATCAAGATGTTTTAGTAGTAGGTAGTGTAGCTAGAAGCATTAAGTGGTATTATTGTAGTAAATATTAATAAAATAAAATAAAATATGAATATAGGCATTTTGCCCGTTTAATAAAATACTTGTAATCTATAATTCTACAGTTTATTGTTTATTTTTTATTGTATACAGATAAAGCATTTGACCACTGTCTCACTTAATGGGTAGTGACGACGCAGTCTACGATTTATTTATTGTGATAAAAAACGACAAAATCAATTACAATTATCACACAAAGTATTTCATACATTAACAAAAAAAAACAAATCAAGGGAATCTAACGATGGTGCATGCTTGCCTAAAAGACATCTGTTCAGTCTTGACTCGAAAACTCCTAGATTGTTACAGTTATGCGGAAATAAGGACGCAAGTTGTTCCAATATTAAAGAAACATAGAGATTTTTTCGGAAACATTTCTATCTTTGCTTACATTAAGTGTCAGATTAACTGCATATACTCGTCTGGTCTGGAAGTTCGTTGTATTTATCGTCGTTCTATGATTTTTTTTCAGTTCTATTTATCTAACAGAAAGACAATGTATCACGCATCATTCACCTAAACCCGTGACGTCAATATCGCTGTCAGATTCACAAACACATACAGCGCCATTTGCAATTCGTCCAAACAGAATCTGATTCGCGCGTGATGATTTGTGTCCCCGCCCTGTGCTGAAAGCGCGAACTATCAATTATATAGATTTATAGTGCTGCCATCGTAATTATAAATTGATTCTGCTGTAGGCATTTTTCTTAATCGTTTTGGGCTGTGTGAAAATATAACTAAGTAACAAAATTTTAATTATTATTTTCTTACGTAACGGTAGACGAAAAATCCCACCCGGTATCTAATTCCCATTCGAAAAAAAATGATATATTCGTTCGTTTTTAGTTTATTATCTGTTGGTTTAATTAAAAAGTATTTTAATTATTTGCTCATGCCCACGGGAACATTTCACTTTTCCGGGATAAAATGTAGCCTATATGTTAATCCGGTGTATAAGCTATCTTGGTACCGAATTTCATACAAATTCATTCAGCCGTTTGAGCGTGAAGAAGTAACAAACATACGCACATACACACATACAAACTTTCGCCGCCTTTATAATATTAGTGTGATAGTGTGATACCTAGTTACACAATTAGATTTGATTGAATATTATAGTGAGGAAAAGTAATAAAAACTACCAAGTTTTATTATCATTCCTGTCATTTTGAGAACCTTACAAAATGTCTTTTCATTAGAACCCATCAAAATGCAGTCGTTAAAATACAAAATAATAAATTTATAACATGTCGATGTATTGTAATAAATATTTATTACAAAATCTCCATTCAACATTGTATTTTATTAAAGCTATTAAACTTAGCACGTGGTTAAGTTAATTATATATTTAAGGCGTGTCTACAAACCGCTTTGATGAGTTTTATGTATTTAGATTAGAATCTGAAATTATGTTAAAATCATTTGTTATCTCAAACTATCGACTTAATATATAAACTCATTTGCGTAATGAAGTCAGGCACATCGAACGTTTGTTTGACTTTGCGATAAGTGATGGCTTAAATATGCTAAAATCTGACTTAATAATCCTCGTCGAAGAGTCATAAACAAATGTAAAATGTGTACATAATTAATACACAATATTTCCCAACTATTGCTAAAGAGAACCAGTAGAATGGATGTAACGTCAAAAAGGAATGGGAAAGTAACCGACCGCGGCGGCGCGGCGTCACTTAATCGATTGTAAGCTAGATCGAAATAAATCGATTCATAGCTCGTATCGCGGTATCGATTGTCAAAAGGACGGCTCGAAACCTAGGAATCGCCAATCTACTTCCCGGAAGTATAACGATGTCGAAGTCGCATTAGGACTATCAGGCCAGCCCTACATTATTATGCACCGAACATTTGATCCAGGAGTTATCACGTATCGAATAGAATAGAGTCATAATATTTTATGATCCCTTGTGCGCCTTACTAGGCAACTTCGATGTTCGAATTTTAAACAAAACACGATCTGCCACCGATTGATCCAAACGATGAAGTCGAAAATTTTTGATGGTGCGTCATAAGATACACCTCAATATTTTTAAATAGCTTTCGACATCACTGTTTTATGTTATTTATAATTAGTAGTTGTAGAATAGACTATATTTCTTAGGTACTTCGAAATTTTTCGTCTCACTACAGAACCTTGAATAAGTAAAACTTTGCTATGGCAGATACCGTTTGATAACGGTATAAGGTTCATAGAGGAGCTTTTAAATCGTTTGTCTAAGGATTTATTTTACTGGTAATTAATGATGGAACACATCAAATGTATTACAAAGAATAAATAAATAATTCACATAATCTCATATCTCATAATCTACCTTTTGCATCTAGGATACGTATTTTTTTTTGGGTTTTTTGAAGTTTCTTATGATCTAGTTTTACATGTTTTCAAAATTCCACAAATGCAGTTGTTTTTACTCCAAATTAGACCTGTTTCAAGAATAACAAAAAAGAGATGTCACATTATTTTTATACATTCTGTATAGGGCTCAGTAATAAACTAATATATTCTTACAAAACAGCCATCTAAATAATTTCATATGTTCCTGTTCCCATGTCAGTAAACCCAACGCAAACAAAGTTGTGACACCAGCATAAAATGATAAGTAGGCAAAGTTCAGCGGAACTAAAAAGCCTTGAAATAGAAAGGAAGTACAATTGGTGGCACAGTAACACAGCCTCGCGTGCTTTACCAAATGCTTGCTCACGTTATTGTTCAAAGGAGAGACAGAAAAAAGATAACAATGATATCGAGAATCTTAGTAAATTCAACGTTGTTGTAAGTTTTTGTATTTGTTGCTTTTTACGAAAAGGATCTGGTTATGGATTAGACTACTTTTTGAGGACTGAAAAAACTGTAATCATGCTTTTGTTAGCCATGTTTTAATAATATTAACTTAATGCTTTGTCTTGTGTGACAGGCATCGTACTTGTACTTGTAATTAACAGTCTAAACTACTGGTCGTAAAACGTTTGGTGGAAGCATCAGGTGACCGGAATGCTGGCTTTTATTTTGCACAAAAAATAAGCATTGCCATTCAACGTGGTAATGCTGCCAGCATTCTGGGCACATTCCCCTCCACCAACGGGCTATTCCAAAATTTTTAGTTTTATTTTTTTTTATATTTTAAGTTCTTAGGTATAATTTAGTTTTTTAGGTCTAATTTAGTTTTATATAATGTTAAAAATATTGTATTAATATGAAATAAAACTGGACGTAAACTCATTGGAAATGCGCCATTTTTTTACTTCAAAAAAGGAGGAGGTTCTCAAAACGACAGGTTTTTTAAAATGTTTGTTACCTTATAACTTTCGACTTGTTGACTTTCGACGGGTGAACCGATTTGATGATTCTATTTTATTTGAATGCTGATGCTTCCCGCGTGGTTAAAATTTGACAAGTAGTTTTTGAGTTATTCTCAATAATGTGCATTATATTATCAAGTATGTGTAATCGAATACACTGATGATGTTTTCATTGGGATTGAAGTGATTAAAACCTTTTTTAAGGAATTATTGTGGCGTACGAATGTAAGATAAGAGGTGATTTTTATAAGTTCTACCTTTAAGTTGATAAAATAAAATGGAACGAAAACATCCTTATTAAGTAATTTACTTTCATAGAAAGAAATTAGATCTTATATATAAATGAGATCGTTTACATATCAATGATAAAAATTAAATGTTTACTAAAGTGGTTTTGCAATCTCTACAATGGATTAGAACGTCGCCAGAGCACTGGCAGGCAGCTTGCATATGTTCAAGTGATTTTTCACGGCTACGAAACCCATGTAACAAAGGGCACGCAGAACCGTGTCGCAATCACGATCCTCGATCACGACTGGCCGTTCTACTTCTAGTATTTACTTACACTGTGGTTGTCACTACAACCCCCAATTTTCAACTTTGTTACTGCGACAATAGAGCCCAATTAAATTGCAATATAATTTGGTATCGTTCCATATAAGAGTAATGCGTTTGAGAAAGGTGGAAATGGATTTTATAACTATACGATTAAAGTTCAATTGAGTGTAAATAATGGTTGTAAAGTAGTTAAAACGTCTTGAGACCGTGTCGCTACCAGCCTTAAATGCATTAAGTTTGTTCAAGAGATAATAATCGTTGCGAATGCTTTGTTGTTTCAAAGATAGAGTTGTTATGGTTGATTTATTTTTGGTCAGCCAGTGTTGGACTTAATGGGTAAAGGAATCATAAATTTTGCGACTAAGTCGATATCTTGGGAGTCAAAATGTTATCAGTTGTAATGTTGACTTATTAACCGTTTTATACAGTTTGTCATACTTGTATTTAATTGATTTCTACAGACATACATGATAATAATATTTATATTTGTTGGAGAATAAGAACCTAAAATACAAAACAAAACACGATGCAAAAGCACTTTCCCTTCCAAGTAATACGGAAAAATATCAAAACATTCAACTAACCTGGTTTTATTAAAATAATTTCGAAAGAAGTGCGTGAGGAGCGTTCCCAAACTGCCTTTTATCACGCAAGTTTTAGGTAAAGTACAAACTTTTCTTTGCCTTTTTTGATAGATTCGTTTCATACAAAACTCCACCATATTCCTTGAACGACAGCGGTTATAATGCATTATTTATAACGCTTTGAAAAAATGATGCTATCATTGTTAAGCTTTATTTAGAAACCTAATCAGTGTTAGAAGCTGTCCCTTTAACTTATAGCTCGTTCTATACATAAAATTAGATAAGGATTACGTTACGTTTAGGCAACATGAAAAAACTAATTAGGAATAAATGTTTTATCTGATCCGTGTTTCCAGTCCACCTACACGAGTATCGGTAGCTAGTAATAATTATTTATTTTTAATTTGAATAAACTTAATCGATAAACGAAGCAGCCATATAGAAATTTTTATCCGTTTCCAATTTCAAACACTTGCATAAGTGGCGTATAATAATGAGTTTGAATGTAGAATTATTTAAATTATGAACGGACTTCTGTTCTTAGAATTACTATCGAATATCTATAGCCGAGGCAGTCGCCACTTATTTTTAACTATTAACATCTTTTCACTTCAATTGATCAGAGATTAAGTCAAGTTTATTTCAACTATAACACCTAATCTAATTCCAATCAATAGCTTATTAATTGAAGATTGTAAGTAGATACAGTTTAGAAATTTTAAACAAATAAATGGGTAATTAGATATGGAAAAGAACCAGTGCTTATTTAAAATCAAGATAAGCTAGTTAGCTATTTATAGAAATAAACACCTTTTAACATGAATAATTTATGTCATAAAAAAGGTTATTTTTCCAAAGAAATTGTAGTGATGTAATTTGGTAGAGGAAAAGTGAACTAACATACGCTGAAATTATGATAATAATATGTTTAAGAAATGAAAATTGCGAAAAGTGCATGATTCTAATTCAGTTACTAAGTGCTGGTATCAGGATATTAGATAAAAAATCAACTTGGGTAGTACAAATCTAGGCAAGGTAGAGCTACAACGTGGAAAACAGTGCTCTACTTTACAATTTTTTATTATTATTTTATGTAAACTGTGGCTTTACTACTCTCTACAAAAGACGTCGTCGAATTACTTATACTTAATACGCCAGCTTAATAATTTCATTCATTTCTAAGAAAATAAGGCTGTATGACGTGACTAGCCCGATAGCTTAGTTGGCTGTGACCCTGCCTTTTGAACTGCAGGTTTTGGGTTCCATTCCCACCCAGGATAAACATTAATTGTGTGATGAACATAGATGTTTGTTCTGTGTCTGGGTGTTATATTGTATTCTATTATATTATATTTACAAAGAAAAAGTATGTATTCTATCAGTTATGATAGATCGCATGATTGCTTAAAGTACCTATTGCTTAGTTTGGGGCTAGATGGCGTTTTGTGAAACGTTTACTGTCTACAAATATTTATTTATTTATTATGTTTTATTTATAACCCCTTTTTACTGACAATAAAACTTTTTTTATATAATTAAATATAGTTTAGTATTATGTGTATATGTAAATTAAATCTTTAATTTAGTGAGTATTTATGGTTGTCAAATAAATATTACTTTTTTATTATTAATAGGCGTAGATATAGATAGACAAACAGACAAAACATAATGACAGGTTTTTTCTTATTTCAGAAGCCTAAATGTAAGTGTTTAATGTCCGCTATCTCATAATAATTTATTTTATTATTTACTTGTTTTTCATAGTCTCATTATCAGATCATAAAATAAATAATCATAACACGAGAAAATATTTTTCATTCAAGAACAAAAAGATACAAAACATTGTCACGAGCATCCCCTCGCATCTTCCGAATAGATATTTCTCCGAGGGGGTTGCGAGGGGTGGTGGGGTTGACATTGACAAATGGCTCGTAGCTGGCGCCCCCTAGCGGCGGAGCAATGAGTTATTGCCACCAATCGAGAGCGTTCGCGCCAGCGGCCATTTTTAATTTTAGGGGTAAGTTACCCCTACTCGTGTATTATTATTGAGTAATGCGGTACGGTGATGGAAGATGCGTGGTGACAGATGGCTATGAGAAGTGTTGAGTTAAAAAGGACTTACAGTGAAGAAAGAAAATAAATTTAATATTTCTCGTTTGGTACGTAGTTATATATAATTTTGTCATAATTAAATTACAGTTTAACTTTACTAGACTCATTTTGATCACTTGAATAGTAAAAGGTTCAGTGAAAAAGTAAAAGGCGCAGCTAGTCAACGATATAATTTAAATGCAATATCATGCACTAAATGCATAAGCGTAGGTCAAATAAAACTATTTGTTTTTTTTTACGTATCCTTAATAAAAACAGTTATTATAAAGTAAGTTTTTTTTTATATTAGGTAGGTAGTAAAATTTAATGTTACTTAAATTACTTTACTATTACTTATTACTGCTGTTTTGATCTATAAAGATTTAAGTAGTATTGATATTTCACATAATTATTTTCTTCTCTTTTATAAAGGTAAGTAATAAAAATACTTCTATGATTTGGGTCCAATTATCATATTGTTTGCACAATTACATAGTTAAACAAACTTCGCGCCTCTTTATGGCGTTTATAAATCATTTGTGTTCATTAAATACTTATTACCGTCAAACACCATGTAAATATTTGAAAAACTGCCCATTAAAATCACGTTTAAAAGCGCCGTAAAAACTAATGCGCCATAATCGTCGATTAAACCAAATTGAATACTCGACCATCAATGCTGCCATAAATCACGCCCTCTAACATTTCAATACTGAACTACGTAGGAGTTTGTCGCTCTCCTATCGTCTCAATCTCTCTCGGATGATGAACGAGCACTTTTATTGCGGTTACACGCTTGTTTATTTACTGCTTTGTAATAGAATGTCAATAAACAACGTTGATAACCGAGTCGAGCAATAAAATAATAATAAAACTCGACAGTTATTACGGGATGAAGTGGCGCTCCCGTGCGGACGTTTACAGCACATGTTTAAAATAGCGACATCTATCGACGGGTAGATGAACTACGATGCAATACACGAAATAGTTGTAAAAGTAGGTTTACATGCCTGCAAAATTGGTTTGGATAAAAAAGGTGATCGTTGCTAGCCGTAATTCCAGGTACGTACTGTGAGTGCTCAACACTAATCGCAAAAAATACAATTATTGTCTAGTTAACAAGTTGAGATCGTTTATCACACGCTACGGCCCATCAATAATTCATTACTAATAACACAGAGGCACTGACGTAATTAGTGCAATTACTCGCCCACCCAGCATTTCCCTCCCCCCACACCGCTGCTATAATTGAATTATTTATCTTCGGCTAAATTAGGAAAGGCTAGATATGCTGATAATGTGGTTCACCTTTATCGAGGCGATAATAAACTCAAAGCTCTTGTAATTAAGTGCGCGTTAAATGGAACCGAGACAATAGGTGCGTGACCTAGCCCTAAGATTACGGGTGCGATAACTCGTTTAATTTAATATATCTGCATAATGGTGATATAATACGGGAAATTGATCTACATCTCATTAGACATGACTATTATAATAATATTATACCTACCTACTTATTATTAAGATTGTCTATCAGAAATGTAAAACACGAATGAAATGGATACTTCGAAATATATATAACATTTTATATATTATTTTTTAAACTAGAATGTTTTTTTAATTCTAAATTTTTTAGAGCATAAAAAATACTTTAAAATATTTATATTAAGAAATTTTAGGTTCAAGTTTTGTATATATAATTAAGTAAAGGATGTTAATGTATTTGGAAATGTAAAATGTTTTCTCCGAAACGACCAAACATTTAAATTGAATTTAAGACACACATATACAAGAACAATTACAAGGACATTAGTTAGCGAAACAATTCGTGAGTTCATTATAAACCATCGGGTCTTAATACCCTTGGACCCGCCCGTCCTAGTTCAGGAATGTTGGTTATTAATGGGGTTAAAAATATTTAAAGTTTAGGGTAGTGCAGAGTAATTGGCGTACGTTTATTTTCTGTCAACGGAAACAAATTATACACCATTTATAAGGCAACAGTGTAAACACTATAAAAATAATAATAAATTAGTAGGTTGGAACATAATTAAAGTAAAGTTTATCTATTTAGCAAACCACTACACTCTATTACTAAAAGCACAGATAACATAGCACTATTACATTTTAATCAGTAGTTTAAAATGGTGCACATAATTATGACATAATTTCTTGCTTTATTATTTAACTAGAGTTTTCAGTTGTAAGTTCTCTTTTTCAAGATAAAAAGTATCCTATATATATTATGTTCATATCGGTAGTACCAAGTAATCTGTACAAATACGATTTTTTCCCAAATCAGTTCAGGTTCAAGTGAAAACAAGATAAACAACGTTTTACTTTCATATAAGTGTAGATATTTTAAGAAAATCTGGCTATACAACTTACTTAATTTTTTGGTACGTCCATTCGTAATAAACTAAGCGTATTGTTCTAAATTCGCACCCAAATACAGCAGCTGAGCGTTTATCTATGCCAGTTATTGTACATTATGTGGGAACAATTACACATCCATTAATCAGAGGGCGCTCCGACAGTTTATTGCGCCTCCGGCCCTGCGGCAACCCTTCCCTGTTGAATTACGCCCTTTTCGGGAGAACTGAACGCCGAACTCGGTTAAAATAGGGATGTTTCATAGAAATATCGATATGAGTTTCGATACTACATTTTTTTTATATAATGTGAATACTATGTTGATTTTATATTCAACGAGCTTCTGCCCACAGCTTCGCCCGCGGCGTGGCCTATGGGAAAATAATTCAACTACCCATTTCACCCTCTTACGGGTGGAATTTCAAAAAATCCTTTCTTAGCGGATGCCTACGTCATAACATCTACCTGCATGCCAAATTCAGCCCGATCCGTCCAGTGGTTTGGGCTGTGCGTTGATAGATCGCTATGTCAGTCAGTTAATCAGTCAGTCACCTTTGAGTTATATATATTTAGATTGGTTTATTTTATATTACTTAGGGCATTAATCTGGTTCTACGCGATAAAACATAAAATATAATGCACCATTTCAACTGAAAATGTCATTTAATTTTATAAGTTGTTTATAACTAAAGCCCTTATGGTTTATACAAAAAAAATCTAAATCAACTTTTTTAAAATTATCAAAAAAAATTGTATTGTGATTGTTGTTTCCAATTTCAGAACAATTTTCTAATGTTGTATGGCAATAAGTCTTTTTCATTTTGTTTGTGCTGAAATCAATCTTTTGTTTTACCAATACATGATTATAATCGGTTAAAATATTGTGAATTAACATCGAATACCAGAAACCGTATAGAAACTGGATCCAGCCAATATCGATACTATCGACATCTTGTCACCTCACTATTTTTCAGTTCTCCGCTGTACTTAGTTACAAGTTTACACTTGATTAGCCACGGTGACTTTCGACGAGAACTCGTATGTGCCTGACTTTTGGGGATAAGTGTATGATTTATAAGACAAGTACGACGTGTGAATATTTATGGGTTTTATTATGAATTATTGTTAGATTTAACTTTTTCCGTAGAAATTAATAAATATAATTAAATGGGAGCTGCTTTTAAATGATTGTTATCTTTATCTGAATATTATAATTTACCTATAAATCTGTTATTATTCATTTTTTATCTAAAACAAAAACTGCAATAATCTTAGAAATTGTATCTATGGATTTATTTTTCTACTTGTATCAGTATAGACACTTGTTACTGATTAAGCATTTGATATTTACTACAAAAACGTATAGTTAAGTACTTTATTTTTTAGTTAAGTACTTAATTTTAACTTATTTTAAAGTAAATAAGAATTAATAGATAGTGGTAACAATTTGGTGGTAAGTCTAAAAACTGTATGTAAACGAGAAAATATTGGTAATTCATTTAAATAGTTAATTTTAGTTTCATTCTAAGTCTGCAGACCTACATACGTCAGTTGGTGCGTTTTAAAGAGGCGGCTGGCAACACAAGCGGCAACACCACGGGCGCGAACATTAATAATTTTGGCGCGAACAAATGACGTGGCTGATTAATGATTTACGTACCCAATTTCGTGTTGTCCACCCGCAGGATGTGTGGCCCTGACTGCATTAACACTTACACATCTGCGTCAGTACTGTGCTGCCAGTATACAAATTGTGTGCTGTGTTGCCAGCCTAGGACTATGAGTGCTACCTATGTTGTCATCCACGCGTTATTAAAAGAGGGAAATATATAATTAGGAAAGGAATAATTACGTTCTCTTATTAGAAGTTTGTATGCAAGCATGCAAAACACATTTTATTAAATTTCGTACGTCTATTTTTCTTGATAATAATCTGAACGTCTAAACATTCATTCAAGATAAAAGATTCATGTTTTTACAAAAATAATCATCCTTAAAATTATTTAGGCTTGTTAGTAAAAAGCTCCATGTGAACTGAACATGGAAGCTTAACGTTGCGACCATAAATCATTCATAACTCACTCGAATCATGTTTCAACTATTCTCGATCTGATGATACATAAACATACACATTTTTTTTTAAATAACTCTTAACCCAGAAAATTAAAAATAGGTCAGTCTCCATAAGAAATTAGGTACCCACCTACTTTATACATATTATTAGGTACAATGCATTACCGTATATTATCATAATTTTTAAACACCGTCATTCTAATACGAACTAAGTATGCTCAAATTCAGCGCTCAATACATAGGTTTCAAATTCTGCAAAAACATACCTAAATAACTTTTACATACAAATTAGGTTAGGTTTTATAAAACGCGATCGTTTTCCCACAAAACATTGAGTATTACTACATAATACCTCAGCTATATACCATACGGTATGCAACTGTGGCAGGTCAGGTGTCCCCTAAGGGTCCACTCCAAAGGGATGCCAGCTAGACGCTTTTACATGATTTAGGGCGCCCTTATTGGTACCCATTTTAATTTGGTACCATACGTGCACGAATGTCTACCAATATGTTTGTATGGTGTGTGGGTGAAAGGTATGAAGAATTCTACATATTAATGCTTCTTCTACATATTAGTATTACTATTTTAATTGCTTACAGTTGAATTCTTGCCATACTAAAAAATGTATACAAAAAAATGCCATATTTTGATGCTTGTTTTAAAAAATTCTTAAATATAAAGAGCAAGATTTTGTTTAAAAATCCTCAATATTCAGATAAACAATCGTGTGTGATCTATTTCGTTTACGCAACAAAATTTTAGAGTATATCCAAACATATCAGTTACAATAACAGTGTATTCAAACCAATTTTTCGAAGCGTGTTCTTTAGAAGATTTACTTGTGGGATAAAATTGGCTCCCATTTAGCATACGAACCGATATCACAATACCGGACTGCCAGCCGATTTAAATTTATTTCGGACGTCGGTAACTTCCAATTTAAACCTCTTAATCCTCTATGATGTATGTCGGTATTCGGCGGGATTAAAAGTTCCACGGAAAATAACCGGGAAAACCTTTCCGGGGTCGGATTGACCCAGCCCAGGAGTGGGATTAGGACGCCGGGATTGGATATACATAAATCTCGGACAAGGCTTTACGGGGGCGACGCAATTAAGCCTTCGCGCTGATACGTCATTTTGACGGTCCTATACTAATCACATAGCGTAAAATATATATTAAAATTCAGCTACCGACGCACAATGGTCGCGTTGTCGCCATAAATAATTCAATTTCATAGTAATAAAATACGCGTGACCACGGCGCGGCGTGAAAACTTTTCAGCAATTACGGGTGGAATATAACAAAAAGCGTCGGTCGATCCGACACGGGGTCTGCGAGACCCGACGTCATTATTCATGCATCAGCTTGCGGGAAAGGGTTGCGCGACTGCACGCCTATGAGTAGTAGTTTGCATCACACTTCCAATCTTAGTATTATTAATTAAACGTTCACAAACTTAACTCGTATTTTACAAAGTTGCTGAAACTGGAGGAAAAATAGAACTTGAACAACTGGTTCGATTATAAGAATTTCTAATCGAATAGAGTAGAGCTCTGACTCATCGATATCGAAATTAATACTTTATAGACATCTATAGCTAGCTATAATAAAAAGTGGAGAAGGCTCATCTTGAAATAAAATGTATTCTAAGCTTGAAATAAATTGAATAAAAATTGTATCTTATAAAAACAATAATAAATACCAACGATCACATACATAGATCCTGGAAACTAACTATATTAGAATTCCTTGTGTCTAGTAACTACGACAACCATGGTCCCACAACACCCAGACTCAGAACAAGTATTTGTCCTTTTTTTCTATGCACAATTGCTTCTCCTTCTGCGGGAATCGAATCCGCCACCTTTGTGTTATGAGCCGACCTGCTCAGTACATCGCAGAGGCTGCCTTGAATATCCTAATCAATAACAATGCTTATGCATTGGTACAACGGTCATTTTTGCGTATAATATCATTTATTTTATTAACGTTGTTGTTGTTTTTATGTAAATTATTTCACTGGTCCGGTGGACCAGATGGGTCTAAAAGGCCCCAGGTCGTTACTCATGCATCAGCTTGCAGAGAAGGGTTGTCGGGTGCGCAGATGACTTATAGTTTGTATTAATACGCTTCCAACACTGAAACCCAATCTCACTCGAAATAATTAATTTATAGTGTAAAGTGTTTTGTGACATGTTAAAATTGTTGATTGAAGTATTGTTGGTTCAAGAGAATTTGATTGAAAAAAAACTGTAATACTGATTACCGATTACTTTTAGATACAGAAAGTATTTTAATTATTTGCTCATCCCAAGGGAAAATTTCACTTGTCCGGGATAAACTGTAGCCTATATGATAATCCAGTGTATAAGCTATCTTGGTACTGAATTTCATCCAAATCCATTCAGCCGTTTAAGCGTGAAGGAGTAACAAATATACACACAAACACATACAAATTTTCGCCATTATAATATTAGTGTGATCATTTTAAATTAATTCATTTAAGTAACTCATCAGCAGTTTAAAAAATTACAATAGTAATTGTTGTACAAACAGTTTCGTTATTTTAAAATACAAATGGCTTAAAACATCAATGTGTACTACAAATAATTATGGTTTTACAAAAATAATGCTACTAATAAATAAAATTATAACAAGTAATTTCGCATAACATATAGAAATACAAATTGCCTAATCCTTCTCCATATTTTGTTATCCGGATGTTACAACTGAGCAGCCATTAAAATTAGGGATGGGCTTCACCCGCGACTAGGGCAGGGCCGCCGCGCCCGGCCCGGTTCACGACCGAAAAAAAAAACGAAATCAGCAATGAATAACAGCCGGCCAACGATACAGATGAGATGATATATTTCTCAATGTCCAAATGTTGTTCTTGTTACGTGTAACTCAATATATTTTAGTATTATTTTCGATACTAAACGTCTTTTTAAGTGACTGCACGTGCAGCAAAATATTTGAATTACACTTAAACAGCCTTATTATTAATTAATAAACGGGTATTAGTTTTGGGTTAGTTACTTCAGCTTTTGTCCTTTTTTTGCTACTGGAATATTTAGCTGGATCGAAAGAGACAAAAGATGGTGTAACTAATCCAAAGCTATTTCGTGTTTATTAATAAGGCTGAAAGTGTTTTACTAGTTTATGATCGTGTTTATGTGATTTTTGTTATAATATTTTTTTATCGAAATTTTTGGACGTCACTAACCATTTTAACCAAACATGCATAGCATAAAACAGGCATTTTCACACATGTAAAATTAGCCACAAATGAACATAATTTACAAAATTTCGCAATAATAGAGATGAAAACTTTAAACGATTCTGAAAATATCTACTTAACGTACTTATACGAAATTAAAAAGCAATTTAGTAATCGTTACTAATTTAGCCGGCGCGGCATGAAGCTCTCAATTTGGGTGGGGCAAGGCCCCGCGGGGTGTAGAGGGGCCTAATCTAAAAGCTGTCAGTTGGGGCAGCTGCACCCGCACCGTGTAAGCCCAGCCTTATATCTGATAGTGGAGTGATACCCTTATTTATAACGTGAAAATATTCAAGATAATAATAATCTTTCAGAGTATTTGCGTTCATTATTTTTCATTCAAAAAATGCTAATAAGCTTTTTGTAAAGGTGTGGGTTTCAAAGATAAAGCATAATTTTTTTGATAAATGCGATTTTGGTTGCCAAATACACAAGTCCAATTATATTTTATTTGAAGTTCGTTGGCCGCCTTTTATTTGCCTATTAAATAATTTTAATTGACACAGCGATAAATTACATCATATTAAATCCAACTGAGCGTTCAAAGCGTGAAGTCCTAGTAATTATGTAACACACAGTGTCATTTTGATTTACCGACTTCTTAGTAGATTGGACCTTAAGAAAATCGAGTTTCCATAATCATTATTAGATATATTCGGCTCAGAAGGCAGAATAAATAAATGAGCTATAAGTCACTGCCCACATACGGAAAAGATTAAAATCTTTTTACACACGTCTAATTCTTTCGCCTACGCCATCTATAAATCCGAAATATGAACTTGGCTTGTCTTAGGTGCCTCTACGTTTTACGAAGAGGCTCGTAATTAGCATAAAGGTAAATTCGGTTTTCCCATTCGCGGCGACACTTATTCGACAAGTCTACTTTATGATATGTATTTTTGTCTATTTGGTGGTCAATCGGCCATAATTCTGTAGGTTTTATGTTTGGATTGTAACATAAACTTAGACACAGGTTTAGGTGTCTGATGTCTCAGCAGATACATGTAAATACAGGCTTAATATTCTATGAAAAGTTCAATGAAAACGAGTAGTTTGTTATCTGAAAGATTTTAGGGTATTTAAATGACGTAGTCGTTATTACGTTGTATACTTTCTTCTGTACATTATCATATTTTAATTATTTAATATGAGGATGAGCATATTGTAATCATTGAGCATGATATTAAGTTATCATCTCAATCCTTATCTAATTACGTTTTTTTACTTATTTGAGATATGGTATTAATATAGTGCTTACATATTATAAATTAAAGATAGGGTGATATTTTATTTTTTTTATAATTCAAGCTAATTAACATTCAGTAATAGAGAGTTACAATCACGAATTTAACATGTCGAAATCATCTAATTTATTTTCTATATGTTTTATATTATAGTGCAAACCAAATGCCTCCTCACAGAGAAAGAACATATTTAAAAAAAAATAAGCGTAAATCAACAGTTTCCTGTTCAGTGATATTTTTTATAGACCGTAAAACATTATAATTCAATTAATATTTTAGTTTTATATCAATTTGAGAAAATAAATGTATGAAGCAATAAATATTAAACAAATTAATAAATAATTGGTAAATAAATAAAAGTATCTAAATATCTACGTATTGTATCAGTTATCTGGTTCACACATTACAAGCTTTGCTTAGTTTGAGGCTAGATGGCGCTGTGTGAAATGTTCACATTATATTATTTATTTATTTAAATGTATTTTTTTACTATTTATATTTTCTACTATTATTATTTAAGCTTTAGGAACATTGACCGTGCACAAAGTTATAGGGTCCAACGGTCTTAAAATGCCACATTGTGTACATTTTTACCTAAGTTACCTAGTTAACATTTATATATGGATACATTTAGGTTTAATATTGAATACTATTGAGTGTATATACAGAACTGTTTAAATACACTGACACAGATATCGTTAACATAGCAGCTATATAATTATTTTAAATAAAATATGAATAAACGCGTAAAGTTTTTACATTAATCTTATTAAGATCGAACATACATGTTCATCGTTCAAAGAAGATAAAACCGAGGTACCAAAAATAATAAATCAAAAAGTTACAGTTTAATCACAAACCGGTTTCATCGAACACCGCACTCAGAGAAATCTAAAAGGATCTTTATATTATAAACCGATTATGCAAAATTTTACTTTTTGCTTCGATAAAATAAATATGTCACACAATTTTGAACCTTGTCCCAAGGTGATTACGTTACACAATCACTTTATTGTATGGAGTTATGGAATGTGGATAATATAGCTACTTAATACTAACACATGCTTGGTAGGTACTTTATGTACACAGAATAAATAAATAATAGTAGGTTCCATGTTATTATATATGAGTTATGTAAATAATAATCGTCATTTTGGATAAATGCCCATAAGTATTTTGTTTTAAAAAGCTATATTCAATAAGTCGTCAGATTTTCATCTAATTTTCGATCATTAATATTCAACAATTAATTAGAATAATCGAATGGAATTAAAACACAAACCATATTTTACCACCCGATCGAATAAAGAAGATCGTTTTTTCGTAGGTATATTAAATTAGTAATAAACATCTTTTGTTCTGCTTAAAGGCGATATGCAATAAACTACTACAATAGTCATACAAAGACACTTTCTAAAGGCGGGTTAGAAAAAAGACATTTCATTATCCAATTCTGTGTCCGCTTTTTAGGACCGTATTTCAAAATCCTTTGCCCGGACGTTTCAATAGAGGTTAAAAAATAAACAATGTAACTGAAATAAAACCTGGCAAGGCTAAAGAGGAAGGACGGAGCTAAATGAAAGAAGTTTGTAAAAAAGTTTGACACATTTTTAGAAACGTCAGACACGCAATGTTCTCTCGCGTGGTATGACGATAAATTTTGTAGCAGCGTCAAAATGAAAAAGGGGACATCATTGTTGGAAATTTCGACCGCGCTTTGTGATATTGCATTAACCAGTAATAAGTCTGGGTTATGTTTATTAAAGCGCCTTGCGATATCTGTTTTTGCTTAATCTGTGAATAGCCGCTTGCTTGTCACATAACGCTCGAAAATGATCGTAAATCACCACGCATCCGTTTGGCGACGATTAATGAAAACGTTTAGTAAAATATTGCTTCAAGATTATCGTAAAATAGAACCACCAACGTGGAGGATAAGCATTGGTATATAACAGATTCTTATTTTTAACAGTGACAACGAAATGGAATCTTTGAGTTTCTGAGACAATATTGCAGATCCTAGTTTAGGTATGCCGTGGTATATTAAGTACTCCATTCATAAAATATATAAAGTACTAGTTTAGTAGTTAGTCTAGTAGTTTTACTAGGTGGTAGGACTTTGTTGCAAAGTTCGTCTGGGTAGGTACCACCGCTTTGCCAGTTATTCTGCCGCCAAGCAGTAGTACGCAAGCACTATTGTGTTTTGGTTTAAAGGGCACTGTAGCTAGTGAAATTACTGGGCAATTGAGACTTTATGATCTGATCTCACAGTCGAGTAATCTTATTACCAGACTGTGCTGATGTCTCAGAATGATGTGCGCAGTGCAGTGTCGCTTGAAACTCTATTTTGGGGTTCCGATTGACACTGTTCTGTTATGGGCAGCCGTGGCGCTTAACATCAGGTGAACGGCTAGCTCGTCAAATCATTCAGTAATATAAAAAAAAAAAAAAAGTACCAGTGCAAAAAAAAACTTCACTTCTATGAGTTTCCAAACAACGATATAAATGAATTTTGCAGTAAAAAAATTGGTCATATAAATTGCATCGTATCAATCCACAATATATTCCTAATCTACCATAACACTCGCGCAATCAACATCAAGAATCTTAACTCCTGCCACCGCAATTTTTCAGCACCATTTTTTCCGACCACGAGATTTCCGCGATTCCTCCAAGCAATCAGATGTCGGTTATTCCCATCCCCTCGATATATTTCCTCTGCGGATAACAGAAAGAAGTGAGCTTCATTCTACACGAGCACGATAAGAATTTCATTTCCTCGGCGTTGAGAGCCCGCTATCTAAGGAAGTCGCTGACAAAAATACCTAAGTGATAAAAGCGCTTTGCGCAGGTGCCGGCAACGCGTGATGCGTTTAAATTTTTATTTGTTAGGCTTTAACGTACTTAATGGAATAAGTTTTGATATTTTTTATACGATTTGAATACTTTTTTGCTTTTGTCGGATAAAATTCGTTGGTAGATTCAAATTGTTCGGATATATATAATCGACGGAAGTATTTCGTAATAGCCTCTTAAATGATTTGCACTTTTGGATGATATTAATAACAAAATAAACTTGTATGAACAATAATATTTATGTAAGCACTTACTTAGTACTTATTTTATTTTAAACTGGATATTTCTGTAGTATAGATACTGATCTATATTTTTTTTTTGTAGATTAACAGTAAGCTATCAACATAAGTATTCCATTACCATAAAAGAGAACAAAACCAATCGAAATGGTAATGAAAAATGTGATACAAAAAGAAAAGTAAACGAATTCGTGGAATAACAAAACGGTTCGGAGTGAGCTTTGATTTTATGAATTCCCAAAGCTAGGTCTGAAGTTTTGTCTCGGTCCTTTGGGGAAAAAAGTCGTATACCTACAAAATATATTGAACTTTAGCATGGTGGTTTTAAAGATGAGTTTTGATCGACTGAAAGTTTCCACACATGGTTTCATTTCATCCTAAGGTTTTGGGATCCGGATGACATCTTTTATCGCGATGCATTCCTCTCGTCGGTCTTTAGAGGGTATCTGCTGAGCCTAAAATTGTATTCGATTTTATAAAGTAACATTGTCATAGCTTTTGCAATAAAACTGCATATATTTTTTAAATAACATAATGATGATGATTCTCACACAACAAGGTCAAACCAAAATCAAAGACCTGTTGGTCGAATCAAAATTAATCAGTAGAAATGGATTAGTAACTACCAAATTTTTTAATAAAAAAAAACTAGAACGTATATTAAGCCCACTGTTAACTTAAAAGGAATAAACTGATCTAATAGGTACTCACAGTGAACAAAAATCCTTGAAAATCAACGGCGTAATAATCACTAAAGTAAATGATGACACTAACGCACCAGTAAACTCCAAATACCACTATGCAAAACACCAACAAATTCTTCCAAGTTTCTTGTTAGATCACTAAACAGTAACAATATCGATAAAGTAAATTAGATAATCGACAATATTATCTAAAACAAAGATGATTATGATCCCATTGAATTAATTGTGGGTAATAAAGTTCGAGCCCGCATCCACTAGAACGATACGTATGGACTATACAAATCCTTATTTACAACTGACACTGTTGTCCATACTATAACAGAATCGTGTTCAGAGCTCACATAGAGCGGGGAAGGCATCTGCCCAATATCACACAAAAACCTAACGCTACAATAAACGCCAAATCAAAACTTGATCCACTATTTTTTAACACTACTTCACGACCCCAGCATGTAAACTCGACTGTAAAAAAAGTCACGAGGTAGGGGAAAAATTTCGTAAGCTATTATCCGACTCTATAGAAAACTTTTGACACAAACACTTTGCGCTTGGGCACAGTCTATTTTAGTGATGGACGAGACAGCGATAGCCGGACGACGACTAATTTCTATGCGTGCGAATGGGACGGCTAGACGAAAGTGTGTCGCATTTGAATAAAGTTTAGGGGGACCACAGAATCGTGAGCCGCGGGACGTCGAGTAGGTGGTGATAAAGCATTCGTAGCGAGCTCGTTCCCAAATCGAATACGATGAGTAATAATATTTAAAAAGCAAGATTTGTTACCTGTCGGCCGCTGGGAGATAATGCCCGACGGTTTTTTGGGAGAAAAATACAATTAACTAGACCGAGGGTATAAATCATTTGCGCACAGTGCGCGGGCTCAGGTTGTACAATTATACTTCTTTCGTAAAAAAAGAAAGGTGACGCTAATTGAAAATTGTTGCTGCCCTTTTTTGTGGGCTGTCTGTGAATAGATCAGATAATTAGATTATTAGCCCCAAGCAAAAAAGTGCACATTTATACACTTCCTGTAATCAATAGCAATATTTAGACGCGTCCGCAATCTTTAACGTGGGCAACTTTTTACCTGGGGTGTGATCACAAAACTTTGATTGCAATGCAACGGGAAAAATTTCCAAACTAACTATGCACATAAACTGCGTATTCAACTGTCAAATCCATACAAATTGTGTTTCTATTCGTTGCAATCGAGTTAAGTGATCGCCCAGCTTGTCTCTTTTACAAGTTTTGATAAAACTTGAAGCAAAACTCCGCTGCAAGCATAATTGAGACAATCTGACCACCTCATTGTTTTAAACAACATTTTAATGAAACTTCTACAGAAATTACAGGCATCATCATCTGTAAACTCGAGAGCTTTTAAGTTTCGTAAAATAAGTTCACTACGAAAAGTGAACACTCAATCTGGGTAATTTTAAAATTGCGACCTGCCTCAGGCATGGTCCGAAGCAGTTATTATTTATTCTGTGTCCAAGCCTCAATTATTATGAGAAACTTGAGTACCTTAGCATCGCGATCTGTTATAGTCCAATCGCCTGATTTCGAAAATTGCCCGACAAGACCTCTTGGAAATTGTCGGGCGAACGCTTTCGGAGTTGCGGACATCGGCCGACAAATCGAAGCCCGAACGCGCATAAGACTCCGCAAAATTCAACTCGAAAATTGCAAAGACTCGATCGGGAGGTCATTCACAGCCTCATGAAGACGTTACAGTAAACCAGCGCCGCTTTTATGAAATGTTATGTTTTTTCATATTGATTTTTATGTGAAAATAATTTTATTACCGCAACGTGGGCGTCTGTTTATAAATCAGGAGTGACAAATAGTTCAGTTAAAGTTAAAGAGGTGAATAAAACTGGAGGGAATAAATTTTAAGACATACAAAACTGGGTGTCACAATAATCAACACAGGCAATTTAATTGAAGTGACATAAACACGACGATATCTGGTGCTGGCATCGATATTAAGGGTGTGTTAAATGACAAAGTACGGCTAAAGAGAGAAATGCTTTAAGCTGATGTTATTTTTACTGTTTATCTTGAGATCTGAAGATTTTGAGTAAAAAATGGTTACGAGCTATTCATCGTACTAAAAGTCTGTTGCATACATATCTATATTTATAAAAATGGGATTAGATTTGAGCTATTAGAGCTTTCAAATAATCATGAAGGTAATGATTTTTTAAAATTACACTTGAGACCTTATGACCTGATCTAGCAGTCTAGTAATCTACCTATACGTTTACGTACTATTAGACTGTGCAGATAAGTAAATAAATAATAATTAACGCCAACGATCAAATACATAGACTCTGGACCCTATCTATGATTCGTTGTATCTAGGGCCCAAGGAACTACGAGCACCATAGTCCTACAGCACCCAGACTCAGAACAAGTATTTCTTATATTATCACATACACCGCCTTCGGGCTATATATGCGCCGACCCCGCATCACAGATACTGTCAAATTACACAGATGTGTCAGGAGCGTCATGAAATAAAAAAATCGAAATTTAAAAGTTTATTATAGGCGGCCGTGAAATGACCACATCATCACGTCTTTAATGCAAATAAAAAAATGTCCCGTTAAAAAATTGATAAACTTTCGTTCATATGAACATATGAAATCGTTCAAAAAATGCGTTTAGCAATTCGTTTCGCGTTGACGAGTAGCGCACGTTGATTAAAGCATTTCGTACACGCTCCAAATGTTTGCTTTTTAATTAATAACATACTCTTGTATATCAATTCCGATTCATGTATATAATTTCGGTGAAATGCACAGATACACAAGCGTGCTGAATTCGTACGCATGATGATAGGTTACCATTGATTCCGGAAGCTCTACCGCAGTTTTACCGCAATGAAAAACATATAATAGCTAGTGGCAATAATAATTTGCTTAATATTAACATATATGCAAGTTTCAAATTCAATTTGCAGAACAAATTGTCGGTAAAGCTATCTATTTGTATAATAGTAGAGTAACAGATTGTAATCCAAGTTAGAGTCGAATGATCTTATATGTGTTATTAGCGTTAAAATGAATATGTAATTACGTATGTTGAAGGCAAATGTGTTAGAGAAAGTATTTTAAACACTGCTTGTAGTAAGTAAAAGTGTTAATATTTGGGCTATATGAAAGCTGTTTGGTATGTATAAAAAGTAATGCCTTAGTCTATTAAAAATACTAACGTTTGTTTCATTTGTTTTTGGTTCAGTATACAATCCTACTATACTATCATAAATTCTAAAATAGCTCTATTTTGCCTGTCACGCCGTCTGTTATTAATTTATATTATTATTTACTATTTTTCATTATTATTATTTTTTTATTGTCCCATTTATATATTACCTTTATTTATATATTTTTCTTTTTCTATTTTTTTCTTTATATATTACCTTTTCAAGAATAAACGGCTAAATCGATCTTGATAAAATGCAGTAAGTAGTTAGTTTGAGTCTTGGGGACGAATATAAGATACTTTTTAACACAATTAACTGTATCTATCATTCACTATTTACATTTCACTATCAATTAACTGTACTAATGGAAGTTTGAAGTTTCCGGCAGTAGTTTGCCAGTAATATATCTCTGCTATTTGAAATTACATATATGATATAAACATACAAACATATCCAAATGTAGAATGAATAATTATTACTTACTTGATTTTTTTTTCTCTATAAATATTTTTACAAGCTTTACTTAGTTTGGGGATAGATGGCGCTGTTTCAAATGCGCAGAAATATTTATTTATATTATTTATTATTTTATGTACTTTGAGCTGATTTATATAGAAGGTATTTTGCGTCTAACCATAGTTTTAAAACGTCTCATTAACTGACTAAGAAATAGTAATCAGATTGATGTCGTTGCATATTTTAACTATGATAAATATATAGAAGTAAGATTTTAGTGTATATAAGCAACGCATATTACAAATGTTCCAAGATAGGATTTGTAACCAGAAGAGGTAGTATGCTTGTTTGTTATCTATAGCATAAAAAAGTTTCTATCAGCAAATTTATTTGCAGTTTGAGAGAGTAAAGTAAATAAGGAAGCAGAAGTGCCCACTTCAAATACATTATATCCCATAAATACCTACTTAATACACGGTTATAATAAGAAGCTGGGCGATATAATCGATCGAACACACCTCTTGATGAAGATATTACGTCGAACCCGGTTTTAAGTTTATTTCTGGACCAGGCGTGCATATCTTATACGTTTTGTTCAGCTGCTTGCAACAATATAAGCGAATGCAGTAGGTTATCTTTTATCCGTAGCTTGTCGTCGAACGAAAACTTTCCTATTCGTAATTTTTTTGATAGTTATTTGTTTATAAATAAGGCAGTATATCATACACATTTTCTTTAGCAGTAACACAATTTTTTTTACAAAATGTACCAACAACTTTCATAACGAATATAAGTACACACTTTTGCTATCCAATACTCAATTAAAGCCATTAAAGGATCCATTTTTCTTTTAAGATGAATATAGACACGTTTATCATGCAAACAGCTAAAGAATTAAACGCTTTCCCGGTGGCGTCCATATTTCCCGAAAACTGTAACCTTAGAATCTTCAAATCGAAAGTGAACGGGTATATTTTAGGCAAACGTGTTACACCCTACACCGCATCGTCACTTTACCATCAGGTGAGATAGTGGTCAAACGCAAACCTAAAAACAATCAAAAGAAAAAGTATTATCACTTTCGATAAAATAATTTAAGTTTCCTAACATGACTTCACCAGTGTCATTCGCCAATTCACTGAGCAATAAGCTGAAGCAACATATTATTGACTAGTGTGCGCCTCACGGTTTCACCCGCGGATAAAAAGTATTTTAATTATTTACTCATCGACCGGGAAAATTTCACTTTTCCGGGATAAAATATAGCCTATATGTTAATCTAGTGTATAAGCTGTCTTAGTACCGAATTTCATTCAAATCCGTTCAACCGTTTGAGCGTGAAGGAGTAACAAACATACACACATACACACAAAACACACATACAAACTTTTGCCTTTATAATGTTAGTGTGAATAGTGTGATGTGATGAATGTTGGGAATTGAGATACTGTTTATATTACGAAGTTGCACATGTACCTAACGTCAGTTCAGGAAGAGATTTGAGGAGAGGAATTTAAGCATTGATCTGTTTGAATTTGTATATATTGCTATACAAATTATATATACCTATCCACATTATATACACATTATGTATTGTGTATTAATAAGGAAGTATACAATTTTACGAAACTCGATTTATCATTATGTAACGTGATTACCTAGTTTTTTGTAGGGTAGTTGTTTGTTAGATGTGTTCAGATATTTCGATTAATATTTACTAACTTTAATGAAAACCATAAATAAGAAACGTATTATCACTTGTATAATATTGTGTTTATAATAACTTGAGCTCTGAGTTTGTAACGATTTCACTATTTATGAGACCTCGAATTATGATTTAGGAAGGTCAATAAACCCCAGAACGATTTATCTACTACCAACTAGCTTACCGAACATTTTCACTACCGGGAACTAAAAGACGATACTTCACGCCGGCACAATATTTCTTTCAAGTGCCATTAATCGGAGCTAATATTTCACGTGGCAATAAGCCACCCTCAAACGCCTCTGTAATCTAAACGACCGTTTTTAAAACTAATAAAAGAGATCGTTCAAAATAGCTATCAAAATTTTTCGAGAGTTTTACGATGAGCATGCATGGGCGAGCTTTGTGGCTAGTAACTGTTGCTTAAACAGTTGAAGCAGATTAAGTTACTTTATTTCAGTCTTTGGGTAATTTTCTATACCTACGTTCAAATAACGTAATTTACAAGAAATGCACTTTTGTAGAAATGAAAGTGCGTGTTGTTTTTTAGAATTACCATCCTTACATTTTAGTTGTAAAAACTCAAGCTCATGCAGTTCATTACAATTAAGCATATTTAGTAGCCTCTGTAGTGTGGTAGTTGAGCAAGTCGGGTCATAACCTGGAGGCAGCGGGTTCGATTCCCGCAACAAGACAAGTATTTGTGCACAGAAAAAAACCGCAAATACTTATTCTGAGTCTGGGTGTTGTGGGACCATGGTCCTCGTAATTCCTGGGTCCCTAGACACAGGGTCCAGGATCTATGTATATGATTGTCGCGCGTTATTATTATTAATTACAAGAAAAAATATATAACTGAATGTATGTACTTAATTTATGATATTGTCCTAAACATATAGGATTACTAAGTGCTTAATGCCAAATATAGGACGCCTATATAATAAATAATTACCAAAAAAGGATTTTTTTTTCCCACAACTGGTGCAAGCAATCCGGCAGAAAAGAAAACTCCGATCCGAGCTTCAATTACACTTGCAAAAGTCAAATAATTGCAATGGACTTAGCTGACGTAGATTTTAAACGAATGCCATTTTACATCAATTCCGATACTCATTGATTAAAGCAAGAATTTATTTTTTTACGTTTTTATCAGAATATAGTGTATGTGTTGTCCGATCATGCATGCTTGTCTTAAAATAACATTCGAAATTCAAGAGTTAAATCTCAGTCGTATCTTCAACACAAGAGCAATGTTTTACCGGTTGGTATTAATGATTAACATCAATCAAGGCGCCGTATGTAAGTTTGAAAACAGACATTTTGAGTTTCAATCAGTTACGTATCTGTAAACAATGCAAGACTTAAAAGAGGCAATAGATTGATTTGCTATAGATTACGCTTTAAGATTTATTATAGTCGAAATTTTTGCTTAATTTTCTGTTACGTTTTTTACTTACTAATTGTAAATACCTACCTTACTTACCTACTTAACTATATCCTATGTTTTCCCATGATTCGTAAGGTAAACCTTTCAGTCAAATTTCAACACGATCGATTCAACCGGTTCGTCAAAAATACGTATAATATTAAAACCGAGAAAATTACTTTTGTGGATATTTAAATATGAATTAATTACTATAAGAATAACAAACGCCTACGTGTCGCTATCATATAACTACATTACTGACTACAAATAACGTTTGAACTGTTTTCTGACCATGCTGACCTACATAGACAGTCCAAATACTTCCAGCTCATCAGTAGGTAGCCTATAACCCCAATATGCTGGCAGCAGTGCCCCATTGAATTGCAGTGCTGTTTCGTTAAACTAAATAAGTGCCAACATTTTGTTCACGCGTCGCATCGACCAGGCGCTTTGGAAAATGCGATGAGCTCCCGGTCTCCACGGACTCAGTCTCTCAACATCGAACGGCTCAGATATGTAACCCTTACCGACATTTACATAGTCTGTCAAATTGAACAACTTTTTTTATGTTTTGGCTTCACACTTTTGTGTATTTAGCCAGTGTCAAGTAATTGATAATTTATCAAGTTTATGATATTTCACGCAAATATGTGTCAAGTCACAGTTCAAGTCATAGTCTAGTCAAAGTCATACTCCTAGTAAAGTGGTGGCAACTTTAATAAAAGTTTCTATGGTGTTTTGGAAACAACACGAAAAGAAACGTTTCACCATCATTATACCACTTTCCCACACTCACGCCTGTAATCCAGCACTTAACGAATAAAATGCCACCGATTTTATGACACTGAATATAACACAAGTTTTGGAAAATAATACAATGCGACGACAAAATCTTTCTCGTTTTCCCGCCAAAACACCTTCAATTGAACAACTTATTCATGTTATTGTACGCAAGTAAATAGTTTAAATTTAAAATTAGTCATATAAACTTCACGAACAAAATAGGCATCTAATAAAAATTAAAAATACAAGATATAACTGTATCTACAGATACAATTGTAAGATACAAAAAATTACAAAAAAAATATACAGAAGTAACGAAATTAAAAAAAACATTATTCTTCTCTTTTCAAATCAATCAATCTGCCACAATATGTATTTCAATTCAATACACAATCAAGTATTCAGTCGTACCAACATTGAGATACAACTTTTGTAATAACGCGAAGTTCAAACCCCGCGGTGTTGCAACGGCCTTATAATTTTGCACTGATTACAAAGGGAAGCCGGCCGCTGCAATTTCGTCTTGTAACGATCGTGCTGTACATAAATTATCGGTTATTGATGAAGACATTAAGCTTTACGTACTGTAACCATATCGATTATTATAATGTCGATTTTTGGCCAACAGTAGGGCCGTGGAAGTCAGCTTCAAATTTCTCTACTATGTAGACTAGAACGTATTTAAAATCAAACTCTCGAATAAAATAAGACTGCGAAATAATAATGAGTAAAACAGTTACTAAAATTAATTTCGTCATAATTAAAATTTGGTTACTAAACACTTTACTTTGTAATACAAGATAGGTGGGTACAAACAAAATGTTGAACTTAAATAAGACATCATATATATGAAAATCTGTTGTTACGCCAAAACGCGTTTCGTTCATCAAAAACGCAGTTATTTCGCGGCGTAATCGAAATCACGTAGAAAAAGTGGAACTTCGTATAAATTACCGAGTTGGCAGCCCTACGAGCGGTTACCGGTAAAAGCGGTACAATTCTCAGGCCCGGTTTATATTCGTACGTGTCCCTAATGCACTATAAGGACAATCCACATTTCCGATTTATTCCGCACAGATTTACCGACGCATGTTCCACTGGCTCTTTATTAATCAGCAGTGGTTTTCGCGTCAGCTTTTGCACTTCGCTGTATCTTTAATGAGCACTGATTTTTTTCTGTACCCCAATTTCTTGTGACGACTTCATCGAAACCAGTATTACCTAATTCCGATGATAATTACGCCGGAACAAATAAGATTAATTGCGTGTCGTTTTGGTTCAATTAGTGGACACTTAACGGAGTTATCTCACAACTTAATTCATACAGCTTATTGAACTATATAAAACTGGCAGAATGGAAGGAATAATGTAATTAAGTGTATATTCTGTAACGTTTTATTCTTTAATCGAATTGTATTGAGAGGCTGGTACATGATTTATGGAAGTCGCGCCTTGGGTTTAAATAATACATCGCCGTGAGCTTTCAACGTCTACGAATGAGAGTCACGATTGTAATTTTAAGTCGATACGGATGTTTTAGGATTTTATTTGCTACATTATTTATTGTTACATGCTTGATATTTGTATTACAAATAATGCAATAACATTATTCGTAGACAGGAAATATCTCATGAGAGTGGAATCCTAAAAAATAATTGTTCGTTGCTATAGCTATTTTATAGACGTTAATAAAGAGAAGCTATTATATAGATGATAATAAGAGAGAAGGTACTACTGTCGCCTACTTAAATTAAGTACATCGAACATACTTTACCGTGAGAAAAAAATAGATATTATAGAGTATCCACTTAAGCAATAATAAAGGAGACTCAGGGCCCGTTTCAAACTAAGTCTATATAAAAGGACTTATTATCTTTCTTTTAAATGTTTGATATATGAACATAGATATGTATACGTTCTGTATAAAAATCGTAAAATATTTATAGTGAAGTATAGTCGCATAAAAAACCACATATTAGTAGGTTCTAGCTAATAGCTTCGTTCAAAGAATGAACCTTACACAAGGGCCGATTGACGTCGCCCTCTTGATGTAGAGACATTTTTCAAGTGCATGTAGGTCTGGCAGTCGACAGCCGCCCTGAGAAGTAATAGATACATGTGTCTGGAGTCTGTGATCTCAATGGCGCGGTTTCATTCATGTGTTAGCTCAAACGAAGTGAAAAGACAACTGGGGAATAGATACTTCAACTGAAAAATATCAGTAATTTTGTTTGAGAGCGCATGTACTGTACTTACTTTGTAAGTTTTGGATGTCTTATGAAGGTTTGTGAAAGCAACCTTTAAAATCTTTTAAATAAAATAAAAATAGGCGTTTTAAAATGTATTAAGGCTTACGATCATAAAATTATCACGTGTATTATGATTTACATTTTTTTTATTCAGCTATGTTTTTATACAAATTTCAATGTTGAAATTAATTAAAAGTAAATGTTAGTTAGTTAGTGGACAGAAGTAAAATGGAATAATTTTATTATTTCCATTAGGTAAAGCGATCGTGCAGACGAGCGTTCCTAAATATATTTTTGGTTATAAGTTTGACATTATTATATTTTTAAGTGAACTAACAATTGTATATATGATAGTAAAAACCTATAATAGTGTTAAATTCGGAGAATGCCTCAAAATTGTCTAATGGATAACCATATTATATAGTATTTTAGTTTGTTAGATGCTGACGCTCGCGAAAGCCGCCGCGGCTTGCGTTATTAACTGGATCCCAGAAGGACATCGAATATGTCCGAAACCTGGTCGGAGTAATTTCGAATTTTGATTGACGTGAGTTTAGCCATTCGATTTCATACTATATGATAAGAAGTTCCGTAGAGTATTGAAACAAGATCAGTTGGTCTCCACCGGTAGGTGGATACTTAAATAAGTAATCTCCAACAGTGAGCCCCAATTAAAAAATCAGTTGTTACATTTTTTGTGACCTTTTGAAGAGTTAACGATATTTATCTCGTACGATAATGAAATCATCAGATCAATAAAAGAATCATATAAATCTGGCCACGATTTATGATAGTATCGATTAACATAGAAAGATAGATAAATAGAGAATTCTTCATTATTTCAGCAATTAAATTAACAAGTATTAAGGAATAATAATAGTACTAAGGGCAAAAAATAGTGCCTGTGCACCATACTTTTTAAAATGAACCGGCACTTACATTTAAAAAGACGTGTGTCGAACGTACGTACGTACGAGTTCGAAATGATAAATTATTATATCGCCGCGTTTATTTCCTGCCAGTCTGCGCGCGCCCGTAAGATTGTTTACGAGCGTCATTGTTTGTTCTGCGCACCGTACCTATTGTGGCTTGGCGGATCCACGGCTATTATTTTATTGACTTCCTACCAACTGGACTGTTTATAGTGCTCGGTACGTTCAAATTGTTTATTATCTTGTTAGGACTAGCAGATAATTGTTTTTATACTGTGGTCATATTGTAGTGGGCCTTAAAACGGTAGTTAAATTTAATAAATAACGCCCAATGATCACATACATAGATCTCCGACCCTAACTAGGATTCCCTGTATCAGAGACCAAGGAACTACGAGGACCATGTTTTTTTTTAATGCAGAAATACTTGTCCTGTCAAACCCGCTGGCTCCGGGTTATGAGCCTACCTGCTCAACCACCACACCATAGAGGCTGGCTAAAACGGCTCATTCTAAGTTTTAATAATAATTGTTGCATACATATATATTTATAGTGAAAACTTCTTTAAGCGCGTTGAGGACTTTTTTTGGTTAACAAAAATCATAGAAATCGCGTCATCGTCTCCGAACGCTTTCCATGAGCTATATGTATACTGTGTTATATGTGTACTTTTTGGATGAACCAAAAGCGTGGAACTCGCGTCATCGTCACCGCGCGCTTCCCATGAGCTATGTCACATGTCTTAGTTTTCACTTCTATCGGCAGTCCCCAAAGAATGAACCATACATTTTTTTATCTTAGCCTGCTTTGGATGTGTTATTGTTTCTTGTGGTAGTTAATTAGCTCATGGCGATCCTAAAGCTACGAATACTGTTTAGATTAATGTCCTGCAATACCAGAGCGTGTGCGAAAATTCCCCACATTGAGCATTCGCCGTATGCGCGCATGTCAACTGGACGCGTTCTACTGAATAACAATCGAGGTGAGTTGGCAGTGCGCCGCGGTGATGAGACGTGGCACTACTGCTGAAACTCGACTCGAAAAGGTTATTAAGTTCTGGCCTCAACTTTCGCTTATATCCTTATCCTTGATTATAGCAAAGGAATAAAACTATTAGTGTCGTTTTTGAAGACTTCTTTACGCACGCTTGACTTGTGGTGTGACAATGCAAATGGAGAAATTTACATACTAACTATGCACATAAACTGCGTATTGAAACTGTCAAATCCATTCAAATTTGTGTTTCTATCGATTGCAATCGAGTTACGTGATCGCCCAGCCGATGAATGCACGGCGAACGGAATTTGATGTTGGTTCACGTAGATCACCATTGTCAAAATAGCAAAGTTAAAAATTACTAAAATTTGTATATATTATGTTGGTATGTCCGGTAAAATGACTATTTACGATTGTCAATATGGCGACACTAACATTAAACAAAGCAAAAATAAAGTTATACTGGCAAGTTGATAGAGCTAAACTAAATAAATATTACTTCAGTCGTGCGTTCTAAGTCACACTCATACTTTGAATCTATATTTTACCACTTTCATACTGGTTTAAAGTTTGGCTAGATAAAAGCTATATTACAAGAAAAGCCGTTGTTCTGTTTTCAAATTCAAATTTAAAATAATTACAGACTTCAGTCCTGGCATCTTTTACAGTAAGTAGCGTTTTTTTTTTCAAAATGATGTACGTGTAAACATCATCATGCTAAGTACACTTTCATACTATCATCATATTTCACATCACATTACATTTCACACTTTTCATCGTACTATAACAATAAAATTACTAAAAGCGGAAGTTTGTGAGTATCACGCCGCAACTGCTCAACGGATTAAAATGAAATTTGGCATGAAGAGCGCTTATTCGTTGTTTTAACTAGGAAAACTTTTTAAAACCACGGAACGCAGCTAGTTTAAAAAAAATATAGTTACCATTTATCACAAAAAAAGAAAAATGAAAAATTAACTATCAACTTCAAAAAAAAAAGAATGATAGTAGTGGTCTCAAATCACAGTAATCTTGGGAACGAGAGTACCGGGCAGTGATGTTGGCAATGCCACGTCCGGTGGCAGCTTGGGAACGCGCTGATGTCATTCTTGTTTATTCTTAAATTATTCAGAATATGGAAAAGTTCGAGACATTTTCGCTATTCACGTAAGCATTATTTGTGTCAGTGAAATTTAATTTAGGTGCACTTATGGGTGCTTTTGAAGTTAATTTATTTATTGAATTAAATTTCGAATCTTCCTTTTTTTAATTAGCTATTGCCGTTTGTCTCTACCGACCTTTACAGCGTCACCGGGCGGGAGGGCAGGCGCTTAAGGCACCCAGCCATCAAAAGTGGGAGGCAACTAGCTCAAAGGCACCCCTGAGGTGCGAGCCTCAGGTTGGGCCGTCGTTGCCGGGATAAGAGAATCTAGAAGAGCCCCTGGAAGAGTGGACCCTATGGAAAGTCGCGACCGTTCTAGCTAACCTACGGCGGTTCTAGCTACCTACATAACTACTGAAAAGCTTTGGCTACAGTACAGATATAAAAACAATTTGACTCAAGCATAATTAGTAATTATACCATTACAATTATTAATTACCGTATCTAATTATAATAATAGGTCTTTACCTATGAAATTGCCGTATTGCAGTACAGACTTTATCAAACAAAAAAAAGTTTTGATTGGCTATGAATTCTAAATTCAAATTAATTTTGTTTTAAAAATATGACATTCTATTTACAATATAAGTCTTTTGTTTATTGATTAGCGTTGTATTTTCATTACATTTCAACATTTTTCCTCATAATGGATACTTTGAAATTTCGTGTAATTATGGAATATGAGTTCCGCCGTGGCACCAACGCGGCACAAACGACACGTAACATCAACGACGTTTACGGAGAGAACTGTACAAACGAACGTACAACCCGTTATTGGTTTGCTCGGTTCCGTTCTGGGAATTTTGACTTGAAAAATGAACCTCGTGGTCGTCCGGAAACTTTGGTCAACAATGATGAATTAAAGGCGATTGTGGAAGCTGATGAATCTCAATCTACAGCTGAGCTGGCAGCAGCTTTTGATGTTAGCATCAAAACAATATTGGTCCATTTGCGACAGATTGGCAAGATAAAAAAGCTTGATAGATGGGTGCCCCACGAACTTAACGATCGCCAGCGCAACGTACGCGTCGAGACTTGCCTTGCGCTGCTTAACAGGCACAGAAATGAAGGAATTTTGAACTGAATTGTTACGTGCGACGAAAAATGGATTCTTTTTGACAATCGAAAGCGCTCAGCAAGTTGGTTAGATCCTGGTTCGGTACCAAAGCAATGTGCAAAACGAAAAATGACCCCTAGAAAGGTGATGGTCACAGTTTGGTGGTCTAGTGCTGGTGTGATTCATCATAGCTTTTTAAAAAACGGCGAGAGCATTACTGCAGATGTGTACATTGAAGAACTGACCACAATAATGGCGAAACTCGCACGTCTGCAACCAGCTTTGGTCAATCGGTCGTCTCCACTGCTACTTCACGACAACGCGCGACCCCATACTGCACAACAGACCGTCTCTAAGCTGCATGAGTTGGGTTTGGAAGCTCTCCCTCATCCGCCATACTCACCAGATCTTACGCCTACCGACTATTACTTTTTCCAAAATTTGGACAACTTTTTAGCGGGAAAAAAATTCAATTCCTGAGAGGCAGTACAAAACGCCTTTGAAGAGTTTGTTGTCTCCCGTCCTGCTGATTTTTTCAAGAAGGGCATCCATAAACTGCCACAGCGTTGGCAAAGATGCATTGATTGCAGGGGGTGATTACTTTGAATAAAAGAAATAAATAAGTTCGAAAAAAAAAATACTTTAACTTTTTTCAAACAAAACGGCAATTTCATAGGTAAAGACCTCTAACTGTACAATTGTTTATCCCGCTTCCGAGTTCTAACTTAAAGATCTCCAAGAAGCTCTGAGAAAAAAACCACTCCTTTTTTTTTTTGTTTGATTTTGGCTCCACACTTTTGTGTATTTAGCCAGTGTCAAGTAATTGATAATTTCTCAAGTTAATTAATGTTATGCATATTTGTGTCAAGTCACAGTCCAAGTCATCAAGTCAAGTCATAGTCTAGTCTAGTCAAGTCATACTCCTAGTAAAGTGGTGGCAACTTTACTAAAAGCTTCTATGGAGTTTTAGAAAGAACACGAAAATAAACGTTTCACCATCATTATACCACTTTCCCACACTCATGCCTGTAATCCAGCAGTTAACGAATAAAATGACACCAATTTTATGCACTAACACTGAAAATAACATAAGTTTTGGAAAATAATATAATGCCGTGACGCGATCATTTTCGTTTTCCCGCCAAAACTCCAACCACTCCTTTCTTACACATTTATTTTTCTTTTGTTAACGGAAAGAAAACAAAAAAATTTTTCATCCTCATTTGTGATATGTTATGTGTCTGAAGGTTTTTGACAATGCCTGGCTATGGTAGCCATATCAACCGAAATTTACGTACTTTAGAGTGGTAGCTTAACTTAAAACGAACAAACTATAACCTTGTTTCATTGTTAGGTTAATCAACATAATTTAATAAAGTTCAATTTCTTATGATACTGACACCTTTTTTTTAAATCAATATATGTGTTTGAGTGAGATTTAACTCCTGTCAGAATGTTCATGGGCTCAGCTTTATATAACAACGAGCTTCTGCCCGCAGAATCGCCCGCAGCGTGGCCTATGGGAAAATAATTCAATCACCATTTCGCCCTTTTAAGGGTGGAATTTCGAAAAATCCTTTCTTAGCGGATGCCTACGTCATAACATCTACCTGCATGCCAAATTTCAGCCCGATCCGTCCAGTGGTTTGGGCTGTGCTAGATCACTATGTCAGTCAGTCACCTTTGAGTTTTATATAAATAGATAAATTTCATTTAAAATATATCAAAATAATTGAAGGTCATTTAATCTCTCCCTCTCTGTTTACTTTAAAATAACAGCAAAGTAAAACAAATTTATGTGTGGAGTAATGTATGCTTTCCACTCAGTATGACTGCGACATGTGTAATTGAGAAGGTGCTACTGTATATTGATTGGATTGATTCACTCTTAGGCGCGTGATAAGACTTATAATGCGGACTGTTTAATTTATTTATCAACTAAGAGACCTAGTTTTACTAAATGATTGACAATTGTGAACTAAATGAAATCCATAACACCCTAAAAAATAACCGTTGCTGAGAATTGTTTGTCAATAAGAATGCACATATACATCGACGTTGGGTCAGGTTACAGCCAAATCACGGCCCTAAACGCCTAGTGGGTGACCTTGGTGAGCAGGGTCACCCATCTATTGGCGAGAGGAAAGGGCCGAAAGGGCCTGCCGCCGGGTTGGCTGGACTGCAGTCGCGACCCCTTCTCGCCCCGGTATGACGGACGAGAGCTCACGGGGGTTTTTAGTGGGTTCGAGTCCCACATAGCCCCTGTGAGGGAATTCCCCCCCCCCGCAATAAAAAAAAAGTTACAGTCAAATACCTCACAAAATAAAACCAGCTGTTGAGCAAGGTTGGATTATAATCTATGGTAACCACAACACGTTCGATCAGATATCTCGCCAATCAATTGCATGCATAAATGAATGAAAAATCCAATAATCAAGTACTAGTCAACTCAAGCACGGATATATCCCATCATTTATTTTCCATTATCAATCCCAAGCCTAACACGGATACAAATTACTTAATTTCCATCCGTCAATGCAATTTTTCATGCTTTCCAATAATAGAGTTTAACTACAGTAAGCTCCGCGTATTTTTCATTCAAGACAGGTAATTTTAATGCATATTTAATGGGCAATTCTTGGCTTCAAATTCACTAAGATAAGGTACGACAATAATGCATGCAGTTTGCTCTCTCGCGTTATTTATTGTGTGATTTTTGGCAACAGTACCTACACTATGCGTGGGGCCACGAAAATAGAGACGTAGAGAGATGTAGAAAAAAATCCGTTAAAATTCTCGCTTTGTTAGACGACAACGTTTTACGCTTGCGCTGTAGTCACAGCGCACCCGTAAAATACGTTTTTGCTTATAATTTGTATCAGCCCGTGTGTAATCGCTTCCGCTTTAAATCCGCTTGTCGCTTAACGCAGTTTTAGTGACTCTATCCGCTACTTGGCTTGGCTAGATGTGCAATCTTCATAATGCATGTTTTGTGCGGAGCATTGCTCGCGGGCTTTTGACGTATTCTACGTGACGTAAGTATGATCAAGTGGTTATGTCAAGGCAAATATAGAATTTACTTAGTCCGTATCTTTTGTTTGATGTACAATGTGGTAATATTCCTGCCAAGTGCTCAAATATGTGAAATGTTATCTTTATCAGTATGCAAGCCTTTCGTATTTATAGAGAATTCAAGATGCATTACCTAATTCATAAATTGTAACCAATTCAGGTATTAAAAAACATTCAGGTATTTTATTTGAACCTTAGGTTTGACATAAATACATATATTTCTATAACAAAGGGATAGGTGCTAAAATGTAGCCGTTATGACAAATTTCATGACATTATCAGCTACGCAACGTGCTACGAAACCCGTAGCGACTTCTATATTTTTAAAGAACCATCATCAATCTTTACATTTACGTCACTAGCAGTGTCATTCTGACAAGTCCCGAACGCTATCGAGAACTTTATTTGACAGCTCACGTCAAAGATTTCAAATTTAATACCTGTGTAGGAACTAACATGCCCTTTGACATGAATTTATCTACGCAGAATGTTGAATTTATAAAAATACAAAGTTTACGCTAAGATCACGTCACATTAACCTCTATAACTGCTGCACTGACAAATTTATAACGAGAAATACTCACATAGACTTAGAAATTATGGACGAAGCGAAGAAATGTATGTAAGTACCTGGAAAGAAATTTAAGATTTTAAGTTTGTAAAATTCCTTCGTAGAGACAGTATATATATGATCTTTGGTATTGCAGAGTAATACCATTATGACTGTAATAGTTTGTCTGAGCGAATATGCCCAGACGACAGTGATCGTTTACATTAAGAAGGTCATATATATATAATACTTTGTGACGATGATGCTGATGATCATTATATTACTTTTAATTAAAATTTCCATAAGATATAGTTTGTCGATACTTTTTTTTGGTTAGGTTTCGGCTCCACATTTTCGTGTATTCAGCCAGTGTGAAGTAATTCATTTTTAAATTAATTTATGTATGTTGTATGTGCCAAGTCAAGTCACAGTCCAAGTCATCAAGTCAAGTCATAGTCTAGTCTAGTCCAGTCATACTTCTAGTAAAGTGGTGGCAGCTTTACCAGAAGCTTTTATGGAGTTTTGGAAAATAATACAATGTAATAATAATGCATGTAATCCAGAACTTAACGAATAAAATGCCACCAATTTTATGCACTAACACTGAGAAATAACACAAGTTTTGGAAAATAATACAGTGCGGTGACGCGATCTTTTTCGTTTTCCCGCCAAAAACTCAAAACTTGACTTAATAAGCCCCGCTATTAATTAAGAAGGTTATGATAATTTGTGACGATGATGTTGATGATCATTATATATTTACCAATAGCATTTCAATTAAAGTTTCCATAACATACAGTTTGTCAATACTTGTCAATTGAAATGAATTCAGTGGATGTGTTGGTGCAACAGAGAATGTAATTTGGCGCTCACGTTTGTTGTCGTCATGAATTATTCCGTCCAAGCATGTCCGGTAAAGTCAGCTAATTGAGAGAGCCACATGTTTGTCGAATCGTGTGAACTTTTTAGAATTTGAATGTCCGAGTTACGAAATTGTTACTTGGTTTATGACGTCCGCTCTATGTGAGACACTTTCGGAGATTTTTCTATTTACAAATTTTTTCTTTACTATGTTATTAATAAAGTTCAGATTCTAATACGTTTTATAAAATCTATGGGATCCGTTAAAGCTAATTTTACACGGTAATATGAACATATAATAATTTAGGTTATAATAGAATTTGTTGATGAGAATGATTTAACAATTTTTTTTTTTATTTAGGATTACTAGATACGTTTTAAAAATATAATAATGTTAATTTTGTTATATTTTGAATTCGATGGAACGAGACTTCTATAAATTTAATTATTATTTTAATTATTGTTATACTAGGTGGTAGAACTTTACTGCAAAGTTCGTCTAGGTAGGTACCACCGCTTTGCCAGTTATTCTGCCGCCAAGCAGTAGTGCGCAAGCATTGCTGTGTTCCGGTTTGAAGGGCACTGTAGCTAGTGAAATTACTGGGCAAATGAGACTTTATGATCTGATCTCACAGTTATTCTGCCGCCAAGCAGTAGTGCGCAAGCATTGCTGTGTTCCGGTTTGAAGGGCACTGTAGCTAGTGAAATTACTGGGCAAATGAGACTTTATGATCTGATCTCACAGTTTAGTAATCTTATTACTAGATTGTGCTGATGTCTCAGGATGACGTGCGCAGTGCAGTGTCACGCGAAACTCTATACTTTAGAGTTCCGAGTGACACTGCAGCTGATATGGGCAGCCTTGCCGTTTAACATCAGGCGAACGGCTAGCTCGTCACGTCATTCCTTAACATAAAAAAAAAACTCTAAATTATTAATCAAGCTAACATTATAATATTTGAGATTAAGTGTCATTATCGTATTGGCAAAGTTCAATGAACTTTGATATCGAATTCGAAGCGTACCTGTAATTTTTTTATAGCTCACAAAAATCCAAAAAATTCGCATCATAAATAACGCACAATATTGAGAGGACACATTTACAGTATGATTTATTTCTTGCACGTGATTAATGTTATGTTAAGCCGAAAATACCAATCGGGCTAAGCAGAGAGCACGCCTACACGAGAGGCAATATATAAATCATATTGCGACATCTCAAAAATGCCAACTTCAAAAACATGCCCTGCGGCCAGTACCGCACGCACCGATGGTAAGACAAGAAAAACAAACGTAAAAAATAAATTACTTTTGTATACCTCCTTTCTTTCCCGTTGTTGGACGCCGAACAAGTCATAAATCACAGAAAGATAAGCATAAAAAGATTGTATGTGGGTACCTACACAGTAGAACTGAATTTTTCGTATTCTTGTTATCTTGCGTCAAGCGGTGCCTACTAAAACGCAACGCCTACTCATTTCCTCGAAATGTATATACTGGTGTATGTCGGAAATTCGGACATTGTATACTTGAATTAACTGGTACAGAATCAACGTTTCGTATCATGAGAGGAGTTGCATGAGTTGTCGACTATATGTATTACTAGCTTCCTAGCTAGCTAGCCTGCGTGGCCTATAGGAAACCAAGAAGAAATTATTTCGTAGATAATTAAATCACCCATTTCATTCTCTTAGGGGTAGAATTTCGAAAAACCCTTTCTTAGTGGTTACCTACACTTTACAAAGAACACACTCTCCAAATTTCAAGTCTCTAGAACCAGCGGTTTAGGCTGTGCGTTGATATATATGTCAGTCAGTCAGTCAGTCAGGACTTTGAATTTTATATGTATAGATGATGGTACATATTTACTTGGATAATAAAATATAATCTTAATTAGTCGCCCTGCAAGGATCCAATGTACCTTTCCTTGGCGCTGTGCAGAATACATAACAGTACCTACGCATTATGTAGCCGCATTATGTATGTCAGCATTAGAGAAGGTATAAATTTGAAAATAAACGTAATGAGGTAAAACTCTGCCTGCCAAATATAAGACTATATCGAGGTTTTTTTTTATTCTTCTTTTTTCTTTATTTATGTTTTCCATGGGAGTTTGGTCAAGGTTAACAATATCACTACTAGGTCAATAATACTTAATTTAAAATTAGAATCATTATGTACCTTAAATTTGGATACAAATTTTATGTACACCTTGGTGTATATTATGTACCTCCTTTAATGGTAGTAGTTTAGAGTTAACTTTATTTTCCACTTTATTTGTTCCAGTTCAGCACTTTGTTAAATTCTCTCCATCTAAAGGTTACCTGGAAGAGCTTTTAGCGATAAGGTCGCCCATTATTACACTTTCTACAAATAATTGTTTTAATTTGTAATTTTTATTATTTGGTGTGTACAATAAGAAAGAAAGAAAGTATAATACAAAAATATGGGCCACAACTTATAATTTTGACCACTTGCCTACACCAGAAAGGATACAAAGTATGGTTACCTACAGGACAGAGCAAGAACTAAAATTACGCTTGCGCCTCGGTAGTTTTGGCTATCGAAACTTTGGGCATGACTATTAGAACTATTATGTGATACTAATTAGAAAGGTCGTTTATGTTTTATAACCAGGTAACAGAGTTCACTTTTGAAAGATTCTCCTACTGAACAGAAGTAATTTCGGAATAAACGACTGAGTAAGAAAAATATAATAAGGATAAAGATTAAGAAAAGATTTGTGCAATCATAGTTTAATTGGGAGAACAATGAAAGCACAATCTTTTGAGTAAATCCCGCTGTTTGCTAGGACTTTTCAGAATTATAATAGCTTTGAGAGATTATGGTCCGTATTACAGAACTACGCTCAGTCGTAAATCTTTTTCAATTACAATTTGATCAAATACTGAATGAAATCTTTACTTGAGTCTTGAACATCAATCGGAGACTGAGTATCGTTCTATAATACGGGCCTAAGACCCCAGGTACATATATGTACAAAGTTTGAAGGTCAAACTTCAGTTCCACGTAGTGACACAAACTATCATAGTTTGTCCCAAAAACGTTTTCCTTATTAGGAAGTATAAAGTAGCCACTGCCTTATCAAGCTTAACATCTGTAGTTTCCAGAAACGTAAAGCTTTATACTTTATGGTATAGAACCGCGTATTTAACTCAATGTTTGACCATCATCACACTCAAACTGTTTTATGTAACTCATTTTAAAAAGCGATATTTTGTAGTTTATGTTGATTATTTTGCAAATTAGTCTTCATGATAAAACTAAAGGGTAATTCCAGACCTTCTCATAGATCCATCATAAGTATTAATTCTACATGGTTCCAACACCTACAAAAAACTTCAGCAAAAATATACCATTCACCTGACCTCTGACAAATTGCTTCACGCCACGATCGGCCGTTTTGTCATTACCCGACCGCCTACTGCGCAATTAGATTTGTTAGCTTGTACCTACCGGGGTTCCATCACGCCCCCAACTCAACAACAGATGCTTGGACTAATAACCTCTCGAAGTTTCCCCTACCTCCCCTGCCCTTCCCCGCCCTCCCCAAAACCTCCCTATACCCAACTAAGATAGATTGCGCCACCATTCTTGCAATTTTCCTGTCGTATCTTGCCTCGTAAATTCTTAGTGATATATTGCTCTGGATCTCTCGCGATGCGACCAGGAGCATACTCGAAATATGATAAGAGTTATTTATTATTGTTCTTATTGGTTTTCTGAGGGGTGGTTATATTGTTTAGCTATGTTCTTGTACGCAGTGGTTATCTGGTTTTGAGCAAAAATGATAAAGAAAGCTATTAACAGTTTTTTAATAAGTCAGCTGCTGATGCAATTGGCTCCGACTGGATGGGTTGCCTTCAGTTTAAAGACATAAGGCAGCTTTTCTAGCAGCGTTTCATGAGACGATTATCAGTTGTTCTTACATAGATTTTCCGTTTTTATCAAAAAAGAGTACAATAGTCATCATATCCTTTCTTATTGCGTAGGGAAGTTGTAGTGGACCGTATTATTTTATGTGAAATGTGAAAAACACTTATGAATATGGACCATTGGGTCGATATCTCTGTACATCTCGAAATCCTTTCATCATCACCATCTTCAACAGCCTGAAGACGTCCACTGCCGAACATAGCTCTCCCTACAAAGCGAGCTTTATTAGCGATACTTTGAGTGGCTGCGGGATCCTGCATCCACCGGCTCCCCGCGGTTTGACTCTATGTTCTGACCAGTGGCCTTACCGCGTAAGTCTGGTGGATAGTAGTCGGGTTCTCTCTTGCTCGCACTCGTGATCTTGTTAATTGGCGCGTGCAGGATGGCAGGCGAAGCTGATTCCCAAAACATTTACGCGATAGGGGTACAGATCGTCGCTCCCCGGCCGGCCTAAGCTGCGTCTTCCGGTTCATGGACCTTTCTTCCCCAAATTCTTTACTGCCAACTAATTATGATAATTTAGAAGTGCATCTAATTTAGAATACATTATAGATGTTTATTATACTAATTTATAGTACTTCATTTTAAGATTAAGTGAAATAAAGTTAGGATGTAACCATGTAATAAAAAGGGCATGTTAGCTAACCAAAAACTGGCCACGCACTGTACTCTTTAAGTTGCTCAAGGCACTATCTTTTATCGTTGCGCAGCATATTGTGTGCATTGCACCTAATTTAAGTGGACCATCTTGAAGAAACCAATGCTGTATCTACTTTATTTTGTTTATACTTAGCCATCGATGTGATTACAAAATAGAAATGGCAACATGTTTACGACATCGATTTCATATTCACCCCTTTTATACAAACGAATAAAAAGCATAGCAGTTTCATTCTTCAACTCCTAATAAAGCCAAACCTATTTCTCAATTACTATTTGTCGAAGGTACAAACAACTGGGAGGAAACTACCCTCGTAGACGCCGGAAGCCAGTCGAGTGTCGCTACCGGAAGTGTTATTGCCGGAACGACTACTTCCGGTAGTGACTTCAGAATCGTGATGGCGAGTGCCTTTGTGATTTTTGAGATTATATACCTGTTACTTTGTCGCTTTGTTTCAGGATAGAGTACAAAATTTAGTAAGCTGTAATATATTTTTTATCATATGTGTTCGAAAAGAACTAGTCTGTTTTTCGTAAACAGAGACTAAAACAGCTCTTTAATCCCTAGGGATTAAAACTGATCTGAATTTGGAATATGGATATTGTTAGTAAAAGTTCCAGTCATCAAAGAGATCAATCGCGAACATGTATGAACAAGTAACAGGCTGTATGATAAATCACAGATAATAATATAAACCACCTGCAAAACAAATTTAAAAACTGTTTATGAAATAAAATTGCGAAATGCATTCAGCCTTTGTTTCTTAAATTTGGATTTAAGATCATAGTTTTCGTCAAATAGTGACAATGAGAGTATCATATTAAATTCAGAAAACAAAAATGTGCTAAAATGTGCTCGGAAGCTAAAACTGTGACACAAATAAGTTGCACTTACTTATTTTCTAATAAAGGCTGATAAACAGTAGAATGTCTACCTCGGGAGCAACACTATTTTAAGCTCGAGTGATGTACTTTGGATCTCTCGCTACACTCAGGATTCCACTCTGGAAACGTTCACTTTGCTCTGGATTCAAAGAAACACTCTCACCTTAAATATAGTCGTTTGCTCCCTTGGTAAACAATTCTTTTATGTTAAAGGAAGACGTGACCGCCTGATGTTAAGCGATACGCTTGCCCCAACAATCTACTTTTATTACTATTTTTATTGATTTTTATATAAAAAAGTACAATGCAAAAGTCTATCTGGTATCCATATTATACCTATCCGTATAGGTCTCACGAATGCCAGGTATTTTTGACAATGAAAAAAAAATTGAAGACTCCATTTTGTATTAAAATAATTCCTATGGTATAAAAGAATAGGCACTCGCAAAATAATTTATTTCTATTCCATCTTCAAAAGCTTCGACAATAGGGTTACGCTCTTAAATGCGTAACCTTAAGGATGCAAGAACTCGAACGATTTTTAATACACCCGGCACCCCATAATGGGCGTTTTCGCACCCCACTGTCTGCGGTGACATTTGGAACCCACCGCTGTATGAAAAAACAAAGCTCGAAACATTATGCAAATGGCATTATGTCCGTATTTTTGTACGTTTCGCCAAGTTTATGACCCGAATAGAAAGGGTTGAAGGGTTAAGACAACTTCTCTATTGAATAAAAGCGGTTTTGATATCACATTGTTATATATTTTATGTGATGAGTTAAATTAGGGTTCGAGACTTGAGGGTACATAAATCATAACGGAGTAAAATTGTTAATTTTATTTCTATTGTCGACAGATGCAATTTATTAAGGCGTTTTTTTTGTTTATCTAATCGCTTAAGATGTTATAATTCTTATAAAATGCATCAATGCCACTATGAACTCTCCTTTAGAACTTTATTATTTAGCCTCTCATTTTTCCCAAATATTTATTTATCTCTATAGATAATGTACATCTCATCCGACTAGTTACCGGCCAAAACAAAATTTTGAGGGTTTTCATTGAAAAATGTGGCCTGGATTACAATATTTCATTAGATATATTCATCGACATAAGCATAAACAAACAGCTTCATAGAGTTACGTTTCAAGAGTATGTTTAAGTTAATTTTATATTCCAAACCAATTTTAAAATGTTTGTGCTGTTTTGTCTTATTTCTTATTTTACATAATATATACCGTTTCACTATGCTCTACGTACAAAAAAAAACTTCATTTTAATATGTTAAGGTTAGACCTTAATAGTCCAATCTAGGCAGATCAAGATGGCACCATTCTTTGCACTTCGACGGGTTATCGCAAATAACTAGATTCCATCAAGCTTTGCCAAGTAGTCTGGATATGTGGGATCCTCAATTTGTCCCATTGACGGCAAGGAGCGATTGCATCAGTCTGCATGTCAATCAATTTACCTACTTACAGGTCGTTCAACTTCAAGATGGGTATGAACTAGTTACCACAATCATTCTTAATATCTTGGTTTATTGCGAGTTTAAAAATTAATGATCTAAATAAAGATCATTAATTTAAAACACTAATTTTTAGTAAGGGCTGTATTATTCTCAAGATACTTGTATTATTGGAAAAAAAAAAAAACATAAGCGTAAGCGAAAACATCAAAGACTATTTATATATATACACCAAAAACTATTTATATAGCTATTTATATTTATGTAGTCTTTAGTGTGAAAGATAAAAAAAAGTGGATGTAGGCAAACAAAAATCATACTGCCTTTTGGAGTAAAACTATAAAATCATTTATGTCAAGTAAATCTTATCTTACAAAGCGACTGGATGCTGCATTTACTTTAGTACATGTTGGACCCGCAGATGTCAATCTCAGATATTAAGTTCCGCTTCGTTCGACATCTACCCACTGCTTGTCAGTTCGTGACGACAACCATGTCATATTGTTAAACGAACTCGGTTTATATCATGTTTCAATCAGCAACAAAAACAACAAAGAGATAAAGCGTTAATAAAAAGGGTCTATTATTTTTTTCTGATGCATAGAACCATTAACATAGAATAGCATAGAACCAGAAACATATTAACGTACTTAGCTTACTAACTAACGTTACTTACTAACGTTACAATGACTACAAATATAATTTAAAAGTTGGCTCTCATGGTAACCTTTTACTTAGAAGATAAAAAAAGAAAAAGATAAAAGACGAAATAAAATAAAGTGCATGATATTTAAATGTTAGTAAGTACATATAAGGTAAATAAACGACTTCAACGAAATACATGCCTCAAAATTATTCGTAATAAAAACACAAAACAGGTCACAATTTGTAAGTTGGTAGTTATCCAAACACTCAATACGAATCGCGGACAGCGCATTACATTACGAACTGGTATACAAGGCAATATTTTTGCATCTGTCATCGCGTGCCCGTCCCACTGTAGTCTAAAATCAAAATGATCATGCAATTTTAGTTAAACCCAAACGCATTTAGTTGACAGAATGAGATATTCGCGAACCATAAATATATTCCGCGCGCTTACCTAATGACAAAATGATATTTCAGCGCGATTTTAAACCCGAATGCGTATTTTCGAAAGTAAACAGACACATTTGTTTCCAGTCGACGGGGAGGAAGCGGTCTGACGCGCGGGTATCTCGGGATTGTCAGAATTTTAAGTGGTTCTAAAAGAATCGCACGGTGCTGCTGCATTATTTCAGTTTGTTTTGGTTTTCACTTCCATTCGAGAAAAGCAGAGAATTCTTTGAGTAACATTTTCATTTAGATACAAAGGAAATGGCTGTTGGGAAACGAGAAATGCGGGATAACTGGTGCGCCGGCAAATGAGATTTGAGAAATGTGTTTCAGCTGAGCGATAATACAATGATAGCCCGAAATTTTGCTGAAACCACTGACTAGTGGTTCATTGTATATAAAGTATTGTAAATAAAGAACTAAGCCTACGTCAATACGTATTGTACGTATGTAGTAGTTCTTTATTTCAATAGAACCTAAAATATGTTGCAAAAATGAAACGTACCTTAAGTCATTGTGTATGTAAAAGTTTCTACTCGACATAAAACTTAGCTGTAGACTTACATAGTCTATGAATAATAATAGGTCTTTACCTATGAAATTGCCGTATTGCAGTACAGACTTTTTCAAACAAAAAAAAGTTTAGATTGGCTATGAATTCTAAATTCAAATTAATTTTGTTTTAAAAATATGACATTCTATTTACAATATAAGTCTTTTGTTTATTGATTAGCGTTGTATTTTCATTACATTTCAACATTTTTCCTCATAATGGATACTTTTAAATTTCGTGTAACTATGGAATATGAGTTCTGTCGTGGCAGCAACGCGGCACAAACGACACGTAACATCAACGACGTTTACGGAGAGAACTGTACAAACGAACGTACAACCCGTTGTTGGTTTGCTCGGTTCCGTTCTGGGAATTTTGACTTGAAAAATGAACCTCGTGGTCGTCCGGAAACTTTGGTCAACAATGATGAATTAAAGGCGATTGTGGAAGCTGATGAATCTCAATCTACAGCTGAGTTGGCAGCAGCTTTTGATGTTAGCATCAAAACAATATTGGTCCATTTGCGACAGATTGCCAAGATAAAAAAGCTTGATAGATGGGTGCCACACGAACTTAACGATCGCCAGCGCAACGTACGCGTCGAGACTTGGCTTGCGCTGCTTAACAGGCACAGAAATGAAGGAATTTTGAACCGAATTGTTACGTGCGACGAAAAATGGATTCTTTTTGACAATCGAAAGCGCTCAGCAAGTTGGTTAGATCCTGGTTCGGTACCAAAGCAATGTGCAAAACGAAAAATGACCCCTAGAAAGGTGATGGTCACGGTTTGGTGGTCTAGTGCTGGTGTGATTCATCATAGCTTTTTACAAAACGGCGAGAGCATTACTGCAGATGTGTACATTGAAGAACTGACCACAATGATGGCGAAAATCGCACGTCTGCAACCAGCTTTGGTCAATCGGTCGTCTCCACTGCTACTTCACGACAACGGGCGACCCCATACTGCACAACAGACCGTCTCTAAGCTGCATGAGTTGGGTTTGGAAGCTCTCCCTCATCCGCCATACTCACCAGATCTTGCGCCTACCGACTATAACTTTTTACAAAATTTGGACAACTTTTTAGCGGGAAAAAAATTCAATTCCCGAGAGGCAGTACAAAACGCCTTTGAAGAGTTTGTTGTCTCTTGTCCTGCTGATTTTTTCAAGAAGGGCATCCATAAACTGCCACAGCATTGGCAAAGATGCATTGATTGCAGGGGTGATTACTTTGAATAAAAGAAATAAATAAGTTAGAAAAAAAAATACTTTAACTTTTTTCAAACAAAACGGCAATTTCATAGGTAAAGACCTAATATATTTTCAAAATTGAGCAATTCCACAAACACCATTCTAATCAAGTAGGCATTGTACTCCAATACATCATTTGCATAACCCAAGCACATGTTCTCATAGACAAAAGGGTAGGTTCACCCCGTATTTAATTTTCATAAAACGAGTACCGTTCTAAAATGTCCGCCGACGAATAATAACCACCCCTTCTGTTTCAGAACCGCAAAATTCATTATCAAAGGGTTATAGTTCTAAATTTAAAGAGAAGCTTTTCCTTTCGTCCCTTATAGGCATGTGGTTAGCGCTGATGTCAGAATTTTAAGAGCCGACGGCTTCTATGACTTGGCTTAAATGTGTGGATCACGGAACTTTGATTGTAAAGCAATTTCATTCCAAATTCGAAAATTTCCACAATAACTATGCACATAAGCTGCGTATTGAAACTGTTAATTCCATACATTTTTGTGTTTCTATTGGTTACAATCAAATCACGTGATCGCCTAGTTGGTCGAGATAGGTTACTGTAATTGGGTTTCGCAACACTACAATTTGCTACATGAAAGTTTTTACAAGGTTATAGGACTTTTCTGCAAAATCGTCTATTCATATTCATTTATTTGCATTCATGTACAATTTATATATTATGTCAGGTCTTAACAACTAGTTTAGTAGGTACATGAACCCTGTAAGGGCGCTTGCAACTGAGTGCGTTTAAAAAATAAATTAATTTAAATCAAGTCTAGGTATTAGGTACTACACTTTGCCAGTTACTCTGCCGCCAAGCAGTAGTGCGTAAGCACTACTGTGTTCTGGTTTTGAAGGGCTCTGTGGCTAGTGAATTTACTGGCCAAATGAGACTTTATGATTTATGTCTCGTACAACGTGCGCGGTACAGTATCGCGCGAAACTCGTAAGTTCGTAAATAAAAAATATTATGGCGAGGCATTGACACTAATAATTCATTTCGTTTTATTGAGGTTTAAGATACATCCCGATAAAACGTTAATGTTATCGATTTTCCAATAGAACTCATCCATTTTATGGTTCAATAACGTTGGACATCGTCGGATGGAGAGTGTGAGCAGTGGTAAGGTTATCAAAACTTCCTTTACAATAGTAACTTTCATCGCACAAATTACAAACTCTAATAATGCGCATCAGGTAAACATGTGTTGGTATAAAACAAGAGGCTATACATAGATAAAATGTTATCGTACTTTATCCAAAGCTAGATTATCGCTGTCTTGCATCCGCGCAGCGGCGGCCTGATTTATGCAATACTAATATTATGATACAATTTACACTTTGGTCACAAAGGGTACCATAAAAATGTTGCAGATTCTATGGTGAAAAAAATGTTTCTTTAACTACTATGATCCTACGAATATTTCTGTATGTAGAACTACTAAGGTAATAATAATATGTGTGGACATCTCACGTAACGCCATCTAGCCCCAAACTAAGCAAAGCTTGTATTATTGGAACCAGATAACTGATACAATACTTACAATACTTTTTGTTTGTAAATATATATATATATATAATACAATATAACACCCAGACACAGAATAAACACCTATGTTCATCACACAAATGTTTGTCCTGGGTGGGAATCGAACCCACAACCCACAGTTCAGAAGGCAGGGCCAAGGCCAACTGAGCTGTCGAGCCAGTCGATGTCAGTGTAACAAATTATAAATATTGAATCACTGCTTCATTTGACAGTCATCGTGTCATTTGCATTTTTTTTTAAAATGTTTTGGCTCCGCACTTTTGTGTATTTAGCCAGTGTCAAGTAATTAATAATTCATCAAGTTAATGATATTTCCGCAAATGTGTGTCAAGTCACAGTCGAAGTCATCAAGTAAAGTCATAGTCAAGTCATACTCTAGTCAAAGTCATACTCCTAGTAAAGTGGTGGCAACTTGAAGTTTCTATGGAGTTTTGGAAAGAACACGAAAAGAAACGTTTCACCATCATTATACCATTTTCCCACACTCACGCCTGTAATCCAGCACTTAACGAATAGAATGCCACCAATTTATTTTATTTATTTATTTTACTTCAAACTTGTCTAGCATTTGACCACGCTCTCACCTGATGGGAAGTGACGATGCGATCGAAGGTGTAGCATGCTAGCCAAGTAAATACCTATTCACTCTTCTCTTGAACACGCCCGGGTCATATTTCGCCGGAAACACAGACGCTGGCAGGGCATTCCATTCCTTAGCCGTTCTAATTAAGAAAGTTGAGTCAAATCGCTTGGTACGAATGGGTGGTATTTCGACCACGAAAGGATGGCGCTTAGCCGAGCGTCTAGTAGTCCGGTAGTGGAATGGTGATGGGAGAATGAGATCATGCAGTTCTTGAGCGCATTCACCGTGGTGTATTCTGTAAAAGACCGACAGACTTGCCACCTTACGTCGATGTGCAAGGCTCAGGAGCCTTTTACCAACCAAAGTGTCGTCGTCAATGAGCCTTTTGGCACGCCGTTCAATCGAGTCCAGAGCCTCAAGCTGGTACTTGGCAGACCCGTCCCACAGGTGGCAGCAGTACTCCATACACGACACTACATTTTATGCACTAACACTGAAAATAACACAAGTTTTGGAAAATAATACAATGCGGTGACGCAATCTTTTTCGCATTCCCGCCAAAACTCCATTTGCAATATTAATCAACATAAAAAATTAAAAAAAAAAATGTTATAATTTTATTATACGAGTGTTGTAAGCCAATCGGTGCTGTAAGGAAATATTTTCGTCGGTACTTGGAACTCACTAATAGGTGTCATGCCGAAGCTACAGGTGAAAGACATTCACCTTTCCTTTAAAAGAAAATAAATATAGGTCATCACTAGGATATCGATGTTCCTGTAACTTAATCTACTTTCCATTACCTACGATCGTAAGCTTTCAGCGCACGCGTACAAAAAACAAGTTTCTGCCAAACACTATCTTATCTCAACGTCTCAAAGCTTACATTTCTTTGTTTAAATGACAAATGCATTTTGCTGGAATTGCAACGGATGTGTATTATTCCCAACTTAATAATACAATTCGTAAGGCTTTTGAAGTGAAGTATTAAGGCCTGTTTTTGCATGGATTTTGTGTACGCGCGTTCGCGGGTTTTCGCGTTGCATCTTTATCTTCAAGCCAGTCAGCCAATGCGTCCGTTAAATTTATTAACTGCGATACGCATTCAGTGTCGCAAGCTAAAAGGTGACTTTAATTAATATTAATTATGGCCACACCTCTAATTAATGTAATTCTTAAGATAAGCGGAACCGCGAGTTTTCGGCTTGACAGTTTGTCAGATAGTTTTAAGCAAAATACCTTATCAAATCGAACCCTATGTATCGATTTCACTCTCTCATTTCACCTTCGTGATCACCTAATTAATGCATTGTGAGATTCATATCGATTTTATTGTATAAAATCGATATGAATATCCCCAAGAAAATAAACAGCGTTAAGGAAGTATAAAATAGCTAATGTTATTTTATCCTGTGTACTTTTTGCTTTGGCGATAGTGCTAATGACTTATTCATCTAAAGGAAATTTAGAATTTTTAAGCTTTTTTCGTTCATGTTATAAAAAAGTCGTTTCATAAACTCTTAATGATAACAATGTTTGCATTTTTTTATGTTTTCCCACGTTAATTTATCTTTGCGAGTTAAACTTTATTTTCTAACCCAGTTACTAGAATTTGTACGAAGTTTTAATCAAACCAGTACGTTTCATGTTCATCAACCAGCAACAAGGTAATACGAACGCGTCGGCAAGGAATTAATCAAAGTTTAAAACAATCCCGTGTACCGGACGGGGCTGGTGCGGGACGGGACGGGAGAGCGTAGTGTGGCCATGTGAGACAGGTTGGCGAGGACTAGTTTTAAAACTTAGTAGTGTAAAAAAAGAATAACAAATATTTGTGGACATTTCATTAATCAAATTTTTAATTTGTTATTGGCCGTCTATGATAAGCTAAAAGGATGGGAGATATGCCGTAAATCAGTAAATCGGTTTTGATTTTCGAATCTCGTTTCATTTACCTATTACCATTGGTTACAGCCCCATACAGTCCAATCATGTTCTCTTTCGGTGTCTAAGGATGAGTAAAAAACAATTTACGTAGACCAAAAGCGTATAGTTTTTTTCCACACGTGTTTTATGATAGTTGCAAATTATTAAAAGCTTATTTGATATTAGGCCCTCTTCTCAATCTAAATGCTTAACAAAAATGTTGGATTCGTACTTCAAATTACAGATTTACATATTAAACTTCTCAGTAGCTTAAAGTTACATACAACAACCCATAAAATATTTTTTACCTTAACAAGATCTTAGATGCTAGCTGTATCTTACGGTTTTACCTTCATAGTTGCCCTACCTTTTTGCCCTACCTACCTTTTTCTGTATGGGGTAATTCTGTTTGTCTTTACCGACAGCACCTCACAGCGTCACAATACGGGTAGCACGAGAAATATGAGCACACAGTTTGCAAACCTAGTGCCTAGAACTCTCGCTTTTATCATTATCAAGCAAGCCTATTTAACAATAAAAAAAAAAAAAAAAAAATTATCATCATCATCGCCATCTTCAGCCGGAAGACGTCCACTTCTAAACATAAGCTTCTTCCAAAGAGCACCATTTTGAGCAGCTGCTTTCCTCTTGCATCCATCAGCTCTTATAAATGCGAAAATAAAATTGTTCCTTTACGATGTCACTGAATTGAAGAAAAAAGAAACGAACTGACTCAAATTCACATTTATTACCATAGGGATAATGGAGATTATCCTAGGATAAAAAAAATGGATGGCTGCCCTAAGCGCGGCAAGGCGAAGCGTACAGGCACCACAACATATGAACATATCTTGTGTCGAACGAGTTGTGTGCTGGCAGTACCGATGCGTAAATAGAAACGCAATTGAAAATTGTTCTATACGTATCATGTACTTATTAAGAAAATACTATAAATGTTAACTATGCGTTATAACCACTATGCATATTCATTATTAAGCTTTATTACATATACCAATTTCCCAAAATTTTTTTTAGAATAAAAGATATAAAATTTCATTGAAAATTCGGGGCAAACACAAAACTAACAATATAAAATAAAATAAAACGTTAAGTACTTAATTTATATTTTATTTTCATATAAGCAACCATAGACAAACAAATGGTAATAACAATTTTAAATCAATCTAATTCTATATGTACGCATTATGCGGCGTCATAACATATTTTATTTTACCCTCAAAGATAATATATTCCAGAAAATTGTCTTTATCTGTTTATATAATAATTATTTTGTCAACAATGATACTCTTCTACAATTGATTTGTCTACACGTGGTCTCTAATTAAGGATCTATGTTACACATAATAGAGTGCCGTCATTGTACATGCTTGCCAACGAATGAATGAACTACTTAAATGAATCAAATCACTCACCACTCATTAGTTAAATGAGAATAATTTAAAATGCTGCCAAGATATTGTACGAGGTATCTATTTTCCAAGTTACGTTTATGTGTAACTAGTTGCGCCCCGCGGTTTCACCCGCGGATAAAAAGTATTTTAATTATTTGCTCATCCCACGGGAAAATTTCACTTTTCCGGGATAACATGTAGCCTATATTTTAATCCAGTATATAAGCTATCTTGGTACCGAATTTCATCTAAATCCATTCAGCAATTTGAGCGTGAAAGAGTAGCAAATATACACACATACACACAAACACACATACAAACTTTTACCTTTATAATATTAGTGTGATGATAATATGCTAGTTGTCAATTTATTGCCTGCGCCATTCGGTTTCACCCACGGTTAAAAAAGTTGCCTATATGTTAATCCAGTATATATATGTTCCAAATTTAATCCAAATCCGTCGAACCGTTTGAGCATGAAAGAGTACAAATATCCATACATCCATACAGACAAACTTTCGCGCTTATAATATTAGTAGGAAGTAGGAATGTACATATTGCATGTCAAGCGGTATGAACTAATAAGTAACATAATAACATATAACATGTATAAGTAAGTATAAAATAGGTAAGCACATTTTTTTTACCAGTGTGCTTTAGACCACTCGACTGAAGTATAACTTCTTTAGCTGCATCTCTCCGCCGTATAACTTTATTTTTGCTGTGTTTAAGTTCAAGTTGCAAGCTGTCACTCAAAGTGGCTATGGAAAGTATATTCAGCAGTGGCGCACCTTCAGGCCGATGATTACGATAATTAATCTCATTTAATTTCATCAACAATCATAGTTTGATACATTGTGTATACCCTCCATGCAAAAAATCAGTCGGATCGGACAAACTTTCAAAATGACCGCCATCTTGAGCCCGCCATCTTGGATTTTCATGACCACTATCTGAAAGCCCCCATCATCCTCTATGACATTCGGTCCCCCCACCTAACTCTCACCGTTTCCGATTTATAGGCATTTCCATTTTGTATGGAATTTTTAATGTGAATGCGATGATAATTACTAACAAATCGTTCATTGTAAATAATCTCAAATCTCAACCTTTGCTCCATCGTATCTCATACTTAGATTCCAGTTAGTGCTCACAGTTTACACAGATAATGTAGGCAACAACTTCATCAAGTCTCGCGGTCTTGCACTATCAAGTGTCCGCTGTACCTGCGCCTCTCTGAGTGATTTACTTGCGCTCTACATTGTGTCGTTGAGCGTTCAGCGCGTTGGGTGTCTTTATAAACGATTGTTTAGTAACTGAGGCTTTTTGGTGAAGTTTACAAGGGTTTGCATTTTTGTCTTCGTTATGAGTGAAGTTTTCAGGTTATGCCTACCTAATAGTTTAATATTTAACTTGTTGAGATTTTTTTTTAAATCTACTGAATGTTAGGAATCGGAAACTTATTGAGTTAAACACCCAAAATGTGTGATTTTTGATTTTGATTAGGCACAATAAGAAGTTTCAGCCCAAGGATACAGGGACATTTTGGAGAGGCGGAGAGAATCACAACTGAATTGACACTCTGTGCCATCCTTCGGCATAAAATCATTTTAGATCAGACAGGGTATCAAATGATACCCTGTCTGATCTAAAAATAAACTTGGACCAAGATTTGATCTGGATTCTATTGTCAAAATTAACGTACGTATAATACAGAATATAAAATATTTTCATTTCTTAATTTTTAAATAAGTATAGTTATTTTAATACGCAGGGTACTTGAAAATACCTAAAAATGTTGAAATGCCAGTAGTGGCCTCATAAAGTTTGACTTTACTTGGTACAACACACACAAAAAGATTTACTTCGATTAAAGATTCAGAGTTGACTAAAACCGTATTATACTTAGCAATAACAGCCAAACTAAAACGATCGAATCAATCTTACATTATTGACTTACAAAGCACATTTAAAACAAAACACAACTGGGTACAACTTTATAAAGGCCTTCGTACAATCGCGCACATAAATATTACGCACTCGGCACGCTAAAATTTCGCCACCGTCTGTTTTATATTGATATATTGTATTGTTTATGGTACGGTCGAATCAAAACGTGATATATAGGCGGCGCGCGCGTTGTTCGCGACTAACTTTCGTATTTGGAAGGGTTATAGAGATAGAGTGACTGGATGCGGCAGAGCTTGATTGATCGTTGTTCCGATGTTGCGGATTTTACAATGGACTGCGGTGTGCGGAGATAATTCTTCTGATGGCAGTTTTATTCTAGATATTGATCAAAAGCAACATAGTTGCTTACGTGAAACGTTTATGTATGCCTTGATAATATTGATGGTAACTTTTATAATGTTGGATATATTGTCAACATCAAAATCCTTTCATAATCTAAGTTGTATACTGCAAGACTGCAGATATTGAATTTACTTTAAGACCTATAAAAAGTAAGGCAGCTTTCTTGGCACATCTGAATCTTACGAAGCAAAATATCCACGCATAATAAATTAACCAAAGAAAACAAACGCATTAATAAGAAAAAACGAGTGTGCTTTAGACCACACGACTGAAGTAAAACTTCTTTAGTTTAGTTCCATTCATCGGCCGGTATAACTTTGGTTTTACTTTGTTTAATATTAATGTCGTCATCTTGACAATTGTAAATTGTCATTTTACCGGACATACCAAGATAATAATATACATTTTTTACTTTGTTATGTTGACAATGGACGTTCGCCTCACCAGCTTACTCCCCACTTTAAGCGTGCGTAAAAAAGTTTTACTTCAATAAATTGCGTTGATGTCTTTTCCATGAACTCTACATCCGTTATTAGGATATATAGAGCCGAGGGAGTATAGGGATGGGGATAAGTTATTGCTTTCTACGACTATACGTCGGCACCATGTGTTAAGTTATAAGTTTTAAGTTGCCTATATAGACGAGGAATAAACAAACAAGTAGCTAAGCGAAATTTGATCGTATATAGCATTACTATTAAAACTATTTTTCTCCGAGTTAGTAATCAAAGATAATTGTTTTACAAAAATTTTAAATACAATACAGTGACTTATACTTGTTTTTGGTCAGGGGTTATAAGTTTCTTAAAAATTTTGACATATTTTACGTAAAAAAAATTACGCATACAGATTTGTCATAGTGATTCGTATGAAACCGAGCCTTTCTGCACATAATGACATCACAATGCGGCGTTTTTTGTGATCGGTATGAAATATGACTCACAAATAACTGGAGGAATTGTCGTCTCACTACGTAGGTATGACGTAAATTTTGGTATTTAGCACAGAACTACTATCAGCATGCTACTTACTGAATGTAGTGTAGGTACCTAGCGTGCCCCTAATTATGAGATTACTCAAAGGTGCTTTATACGCTATCAAATATAGTAAGAGATTTTCATGAAATCCTTTATTACACAAATAGCTGCCGCTAGTGGCGCTGTTCTAGGTTTCATATAAATAAATAATAATATTAATAATAATAATAATAACGCCCAACGATCACATATATAGATCCTGGACCCTAACTAGGATTCCCTGAATCTAGGGAACCAGGAACTACGACGACCTCAACACCCAGACTAAGAATAAGTATTTGCGCTCTTTTACTGTTCACATATACTTGTTTTGACGCGCGAATCGAAACCGCCGCCTCCGGGTCAAGAGCCAATCTGCTCAATCACCACACCACAGAGGCTGTCCAATATAAATAATCTACTACACTTGATAGCGAATACAGTATACATTAAAATCGTTATACTGGAGGGGTGGAAATAAGTATGTGGGTCCAGTCAATTAACAAACAGTCCAATGTATTGTTTTGAGCGGAACTTTTACGAAGTACGAAAGTCGTATTGAGGCAATAGAATTAGAATTAATTATGATTTTTTCCTTCCCTTCACTTTTTGAATTTAACATCAAATATCTACTACTGTAACCGCATTTAAAGATGAACATCGCCGAATTAATATGTGGCATTGTTGACATTATTAATTACATTTTTGTTTACCTAATGCAAATACCTTGTCCGCAGGGCTGCTGGGTTGAACTTTATTCTCAAACAGGGAAAGTTTTAATGCACAAGTAGCTCTTGTTAGGGCTGCCTCATAAGTTTTAGGTACCTTTAGTAAACTGTTGAAATAAGCATGGATGAGTTTGTGGTACAAAACTCTTAACTTAATGGTGAAGTTTAATATTGTAACAAGAATTATGACTAACACAATATTGTGTTGTACGATTATTGAATAATATATATGTTATTATCTTAACACAAGAAATTCCTACAATATAGCTGCTCTATCTACCATAATAATATTGAAAATAATAAAAACCAATAAATTATAACATCCTAATTAACCTATGCTTTTCTATATATATGTAGACACAGAAATGTGTCAGCTGTTTTGAAAAACAACGCATCGTCGTTCTCGTGTCTATTCGTATCGTAGATGTTACGCAATTACATCTAAACAGGAACACCATCCCAAAAATGCAATATAATAAAATGGAATTCCATACCACACACGAGCCGCCCAATATATCAGGGAGGCGGCGATTCGTAACGCGGAAGCGTCGCGAAATTTCGATAAAAATAATTTTTATAAGTCAAAACATTTTCCGAGCCATTTGTCCCATCTCTCACTGTGTAACACGGCGTAAATGAGCTTTGATGATGTAAAGATTGTGCTGTGAAACCTTAATGAAATGTGTTATTAGGCGATAGTGGTAGCACTGTGGTGGTCTTCCAATATAGAATATAATTCCGGTCTTTCAATATAGTCAATGGTTTTAGTCTAAGGTTATTGACATTTTAATACGAAAACTAACTAACTGTAAAAAAAACCTGCAAACGTAATATTAGCCCTTAATAAAGTTATCTTACTTGATGAGTGTCCGTTTCTTTATTCTGTTCGTTTGTAAATATTCTATTATAGACCTGACGCCGCCCAACTGTTTAAAAGTTTTCAATGATTTTTATAAAACCATTTTCAAAATTAAAAAGTAATGACAATTGTTACTTTAAATATTGTATGTGATAAGCTACATGAGCTCAGAGAATATTAATATACACTTACATTTTACAAGAATAGTTTTTTTTTCGATTAATTTGATATTTTTAAGTCGGTCGGTACTAATAACTCATCAATTTAAAGCTGATTTTAATCGGCAATCAACTATACATCCATTATAAGCCAGGGTCTCCCGTCCCCTTGTCACCCCCATATTTCTTAGGGGTCAGACGGGGGTCCAAACTTGGAGGGCACTTGATACGCCCCTGTCTCAAACATTCGAAACAGGGAGGGACCGATAGTGTCAGAAAAAGATAAAAATAATATATATTGCATTTTTCTTTTGCTTCCCTCTATGATTCTTATACTTTCGTTTATATATTTCTAAAATTGCTATTTATACATTTTCTAATTTGCGTAATTTAATAGATATCTTACAGCAGTTTTAGTAAGTATTTATTATCAATAAATTCATAGACGTATAATAATGAGTAGTAAAAATATTTATTGCTACATATTATATACCTAATTATATATTTATGTATATGTAGCAATAATAGTTTTTATACAATGTATTTTTTAAATATTATTAAACTATAATATAAACATGATTAATTTTTAATGTAAAAAAATTCAATCACGAGCGAAATTTGAACACACGTCCAAAAATAATGCATATAATTAATCTGCTATATACGCTAAGCAAGCGATACTGCTATACGAATTATACATATTTATAATATACTTACCTACGATAAATAGTTATAAGAGAAATGTAAAAAAAAACCTATATACTATATATATAACCTATACTACGCTTTTTTCGGGTTTATTGATTTGGCAAAAAATAAGTCTTATTATTTGTATAATAATACATAAATAGTATAAAGATATACAATAGAGATTTGTGTAAAACGTATAATTAGATCTTTTTAGATACTGCTCTCTCTTTTGATAAATCTCTGTCTTGGTGACATTAATAATAATAATGTAATAATAACAACGCCTAACGATCACATACATAGATCCTGGGATCTATGTATGTGATCCTAGGATCTATGTATGTGATCGTTAGGCGTTATTAATTATTATTAATGTCACCAAGTTCCTTAGATACAAGGAATCCTAGTGAGGGTCCAGACCCTACTTGTATCTATGGACCCAGGAACTACGAGGACCCACAACACCCAACTGAACAAGTATTTGCGCATTTTTTTCACACAAATACTTGTTTTTTTACGGGACGCGAACTCGCCACTTCCGGGTTATGAGCCAACCTGCTAACCACACCACATTGGCTGTCCGTACCTACAACTACGAAACTGACATAACTAAGAGCTAGCTGAGCTTGGGTCAAGCACTCAAAACCGAAGGAATAACAAAACAGATTACACAAACATAGGTAAGTAAACATTTAGTACATTAAATTCACATTAGTAAAACATCCACGGAGGGGACCACGAAATTATCACCAACAGAAGAGAAAATAAATTAATAAAAACACTTTCCACGTTCCATATCTCATTTAGGTGGTGACAGAAAAAAAAGTAAATTGTATGGAAGCTGCGATAAGCAGATGAAATTGAGTTGATGTAATTGCTACTAGGTGGTAGGACTTTTCTGCAAAGTTCGTCTAGGTAGGTACCACCGCTTTGCCAGTTATTCTGCCGCCAAGCAGTAGTGCGCAAGCACTACTGTGTTCCGGTTTGAAGGGCACTGTAGCTAGTGAAATTACTGGGCAAATGAGACTTTATGACCTAATCTCACAGTTATGTAATCTTATTACCAGACTGTGATGTCTCAGAATGACATGCGCAGTGCAGTGTCACGCGAAACTATAATTTAGTGTTTCAAGTGTCACTGCAACTGATATGGGCAGTCGTGTCGCTTAACATCAGGCGAGCGGCTTGCTCGTCATGTCATTTCGTACCATAAAAAAAAAAAAAAAAAAAAAAAAAAAAAAAAAAAAAAATTTAAATAAGTTATTTTCTTTTCGTGTCTTCTGCGATGGTGTACGAATAGGACTACCCCATCTCTTCCCGTGGGTGCCCTAAGAGCTGGCTAAGGGAATATCGAGGGAATAATATTATAATATGTGTGGACATCTCACACAACGCCACCTAGCCCCAAACTAAGCAAAGCTTGTGCTATGGGAACCAGATAACTGATACAATACTTAGATTTTTTTTTTGTTTGTAAATACATACATAGAATACAATATAACAGAACAAACACCTATGTTCATCACACAAATGTTTGTCCTGGGTGAATCGAACCCACAACCCACAGTTCAGAAGGCAGGGCTACCAACTGAGCTATCGGGCCAGTCAATGAATGGGCAGCAGCATTCTCCTAGATACATTTAAGTCTTCTGCGATCACCAAGCCGTCTGCCAAGTGTGGTGATTATGGCAAAGCGACGATAAGTGTCCAAAAAGGAACGGGGAAGGCCTGCATTATTCTGCAGTGCACAGTTGACTGACTGGGACTATTGATGTGATTTTCTTTTAATTTATTTATGGAAGTTGTCTAAATTAAAGAGTTGAGAATAAAAAGGGTTTAACTGACAAATTGACAGTTTCGAGAAAATTGACTTTAAACGTCAACGGCGTCATTTTAATGTAGAGTGCTTATAAGGTAATAGAAAAGGTTTATGTAAGTTTCAGTTGCTTGAAAATGTTTTAATTCTATTTTAAATACTAAATATAGTACTAATTCATACAATTACTGTAAAAATATAATATAATAAAATAAATATAATAATGTTTATACGCTAAGCGAGCTGTATTGCTGTGACAGATAATCCGTTTTTAGACTCAAAATCTCGGGATTTATACCTCATTTCGGTATTTTGAGAATGTATTATTGAAGATAATTTCACGCTGAATCCAACGATACCCATAAGTCATTTTGTGAAAAAAAATCAGTTAAAGCATTTTTGTTCTCACCCCTTCAAGTATGATATAGGAGAAAGTGATTTAACTATGTATTTTATCATCTCCCTTGTCAGAAGAAGCCTATAAGCCTGTATAAATTACTTAAAAATTACCGTAGAACATAGAACTGATTATATTGTAAACCGATTAACGATTGGGCGATGTGGTCGCTCAGCGACAAAGCCCTGGTGTGTAATTTAAACAAAAAAGTTGTGATTTAAGTGATAAACAAATGAAAATCTATCTACCGTCTTTTGATTTATACTGAATACACTACACACAAGTTTATCCGAGTTATCTTACACAACGTAAAACTGCTATTTACCATCTTTTAATTATCTTATTAAAAACTATTTGCTACCACGCGCCAAGTTTCGTTCCGTACACCGTGGCAACCTATTAATCTACGGAAGTGAATTAGTGCGATGCACACGCGTTTGTAGTGTGGAGACACTTCATTACATGGCTAGAGCATAAATCAGGACTTCTAATATTAAACGTGCCTTGGCAAATTGCGGAGCGGCGGTGGTTGCTGGTAACAGCCGTTCCTAGTAAGCGATGATTACCGTGGGCACTGTGGCTGTTTTGATAATTGATTGGTGCCAATTAATACCTTATTTTCCACTTGCCTTAAAATATATGAGGCAGAAAAAGAGCGGAAAAAGAGTGGTTGCACTGAAGTTAAGATAATGTTTGTGTGCCATGGAAGGGAATGTTGAAATGGCGACTTACAGTCACTGTCGATAAGCTAAAAGGATCAAGCGCTCTGCACAACTATGAGAAATGGGTAAATGGAATTAATCCACCTACTTTTTTTCTACTACACTTTATGATAATTAAAAGAAATGAGCGTCATTACAAAATGAAGCCTTTATAAACAATATTATTTTGGTCTTAAATTTTTTATCTTTCGCTTATTTAATTATAAGTTAGTTTTGATCCCCTTACATTTTAGGTTAAAGATGCAAATGAAACTGCAAAAAATAAAACCAAATAAATCAAATGAAGTTAAAACCATCTCAAATGAGTAAAGCTTCGTTAATGAACACTATATTTGTGTTTTTGGCGCAAAAACAATATTAAGTCCAAAAATATATATAGCTCACTTTAGCTTGAGATTGATGACCCCAGCGCATCTCCAAGTCCATTAATGAAGCTTACATTGAGAGCTAAATATTTTATCTTAAAAGACAAAACAATGTCGTATATAATGCCTAATTTATGCCCAGACAGGGATGTCCACACAAGGTAAGTTAATACTAGTATCATGCGTTAATCTCGTCGCGAAGACTTAACTGGACTTTGCGAATCCAATTAGTTTATGGTCTCATTAAATCAATTCCTTCAGGCTACAGGCATTGACAATAATATATGATGATCCTGTGGCCTTTGTTTTCAATGATAGCAATCCAAGCTGTTTGTTGTTTTTGTATATGTGGTTACATTTGTGTACAAAGTTACTTAGACTTATCCGCTTTGAAGTAAACTGTGTTTGTGAAAGTTTCGCTGTAACAATTTTTTTAATGGAAATTAGATGTTTTCTGTCTTATTTGTTAATTATGAGTGAATAGAAGGTACCAAGAGTAGAAATTACTACCTGTATCGTGTTAATTATAATTATTATCATATATCTTAAGCAAAATCTTTATTGTTCTGTGTTGGTTTGAGATATCTATATTGTTAATGATAGTAAAGTTTAAAGAGAAATATTCCCGTCTATGGAACTAACGGGGCTTAAAAAGTTATATTTTGTGCCCCGTAAGCAATGGAGTACGCACATAAGACATCCATCAGTATTATTTTTTTGCAGCTCTGACCTTTTTTTATTGATGATGCTAATATTAATTAAACCCTGGAAACGAAAACATACATATTTGATAATAAGCATACCTATACAATAGATGTATAAGTATCTATACATAGTAATGTACAATATAAAAGCTCCTAAACATTCTTTTTCAGCCAATAACACTAACAAAAACCTAATTAGCTACAAAAACACCTTCTACCTTGAAGGGGCGTGTAAATAGCCCACATCGCCTCTGGTTCCGATATCAGTGTCCGATGTTAAGCGCCTATGATAAAAATTAAATATGGCCGAACACTAAACCGCGACAAGTGACAAGAATGATGAACGACTAAAATCAACACCAGAAAATGCAGCAGCCCACGTACCTCAACCATCCAGCACCTCACCAGGTACTCGCAGATGCGAATCAGAGCAGATCACCGTCTCCCGGTACTTCCAGCAGATCCTCAAGCCCAAGTTTGTTGGGCCGCCGGCCGGCGTTTTTATAATCCGAAGAACTCGTGTAGATCCTGTTAGATCTGGAGTGACTACGTATGCAGTCGCTAAATGGCTGGGTATTACACAAAACTAGCCAGTTTTCAGGCACAAAAGGTTGAATTTTAGGTCACAAAACTATTTTTCACTTGAACAGCGTATTGCTTTCACGGGAATCAAAACGAGAAGATCGCCATTACCAAGATTGACATTAGGGTACATCATTAGACCAATCAGCGGTGTGTTAATTGCAGATAATCAGTACTGCTAACGCCATCTATCTCGACCCTCTGAGAACTCGAAGGTTTCGGATATGGGCGCGACATTCTAATATTAACTTTAGTTCGTTCATCAAAGAAAGTCAATTGATATTGGAAATAAATGTTAATAATTAGAAAATATCAAAGAAAATATATTATTATTAAATTGGAAAAATAAATGAAGGCCTTAGCGCTTCACCAGGCACCCCGCCTTGGAAGGTCGCAAGATCTTTCAAAAGAAATCAAATAAAGTTTATACATTAGTTTGCGTTAAGCTCTACAGGTTTCGTGTCGAAAGGAAAAAATAAAAAGTTTTCAAAATGTATGACTGATTAGAAACGGAAACGAATTAATTATATTAATATGGCAATTGAATAATAAATATAAAATAAGTGCGACATTTATATATTTTATGAGGATTATTGTGTCGGTATCGGATATAGTTTAGTAACAGCACGTTTGAAGTTACCGTATTTTGTCCTCACCATAGCGACTCGCACCGTACTATCTGAGCCCTTAAAAACTTCAGTTATGACTCCTAAAGGCCAATGTAAAGGAGCTAAATCATCCTGTCCTACTAATACGACGGTTCCGATTTCAATTTGTCTGTCAGGCGTAGTCCACTTCTGTCTGACTTGCAGCGTATGCAGGTACTCAAGCCGCCATTTCTTCCAAAAAGATTGGACCATGCTGTCCAGCAATTGTTTGCGCTGTACTAAGTTGACGCGTTGATTTGCCAAGTCGGTAGCAGGTAAGTATTGCAGTGGACTGGACATCAAGAAATGAGCAGGAGTAATAATTTCAGGGTGTGGATCGGACGATACTACACACAAAGGGCGAGAGTTCAAGATGCACTCGATCTGAACGAGTACAGTCTGTAACTCTTCGTATGTCAAAAGCTGACTGCCTATAGAACGATAGAGGTTCGTTTTCAGGCTGCGAATGTTACTCTCCCACATACCTCCAAAATGGGGAGCTCTAGGTGGAATCATTTTCCACTCTATGCGACGGGTACTTAACTCATATGAGAGTGAAGAATTGAAGTTAGAACTTGCCAAGAAGCTATACAGCTGATCTAATTGGGCCTTGGCACCAATAAAATTTGTTGCGTTGTCCGAATACAGACAAGAAACTGGTCCACGTCGGGAGATGAATCGCTTGAACGCGGCCAGGAAACAGTCGGATGTCAGATCGGACACAAGCTCGATATGAACAGCCTTGGTTACGAGGCACACGAACAGGCATATGTACGCCTTCTGTGCGTGTTGACCTCTGCGTCGGGTGAGCGTTATGCGGATAGGGCCAGCATAATCAACTCCCGTGTGAACGAACGCCTTAGCTTCCGACACACGGCATGTGGGAAGATCTGCCATCTTTGGGGACGGGTGCGAAGGGTTCACCTTGAAGCAAACGTTGCATTTCCGCAACTTGGATCTAATGACCGTTCTGGCATCTAAGATCCAGAAGCGCTGCCGTAGAATGGACATGAGGAGTCCAGGTCCAGTATGACAGTTGACCACATGATAATGTTGAATGATTAGATCAACGACATGATCGCGTTTGGGGAGAAGCATGGGGTATTTGGCATCGAATGGAAGATTCGACTTAGAAAGCCTTCCGCCAACCCGTAAAATGCCTTCTTCATCTAGAAAAACGTCCAGACTCAGCAGCTTCTTTGATGGGAGCTTATTAGATTTTAGGCATTTAATATCCTCAGCGAAATGAACAGACTGAATAGTGCGAACCAGAGCTCGTTCCGCAGCTATCAATCCCTGAACAGAACGCGGTACAACATTATTTTTCGGTAAAGCGAATTTCAATATGTATGAGATTATGCGAAGTAACTTTTCCCAGGAAGAAATGCGTAGAGCCAACTCGCATAGGAGCGGTGGTTCTAACTGAGACGTTATTGTCATGGCGTTTGTCTTATGCTCAGGTAGTTCGCCACAATTGCTTGGAGAGAAAGGCTTGACAGGCCAATCCTCAGGAGCTCCATGCATCCACGGCGGTCCGTTCCACCATAGGTCGTGCGAAACTAGTTGAGAAGGGAGCATACCACGGGACAGGCAATCGCTAGGATTCTCTACGCCGGCAACGTGGTAGAAATGTTTTGCGGCCAGATTCTCCTGACACTGAGCGACGCGGTTACTGACAAAAACAGACCATCGATGCGGAGAAGAATGTATCCACGATAAGGCTATGGTGGAATCTGAGAAGGCGTAAATTCCTGCCATAGGAATACGAGTGGCGTACGCATCGTGAACGGTTTTGACCAGTTTGGCCATGAGTACGGCGGCGCATAACTCAAGACGGGCGAGAGTGGTGACCTTGGTCGGTGACACCTTTGATTTTGCGCAAAGTAAGCGAACGCTGATGCCAGAAGAGTGAGTACAGTGCGCATAGACCACACACCCATACCCATTCATGCTAGCATCGCAAAAAGCGACAAGATGTAGCACACAGTCAATGTAGACGCCTACATGACGTGGAATGCGCACGGTGTTGAGCAGAGGAAATTCCTGCACCAGAGCGGAGAAGCGAATCACAACGTTCTCGGGAGCAGGGTCATCCCAGCCACAGTTGCTTAACCATAATTCTTTAATAAGCAGCTTGGCGTAAAGAATAACAGGGGCAACCAAGCCGAGAACGTCGAACAGACGAGCAACGACCGACAATATGTTTCGTTTTGTGCATTTGTCTGTGACTGGAGCGGAAGTGAAGAAAAAATTATCTTCAGTAGGGTCCCACGACAGACCCAAAACCTTTGAAGCGTTATTCTCAGCGTCGAATTCAAGGGATTTGCGGTGCGAATCAGGGAGGCTATTTAAAAGCACTGGAGAATTACTAGACCACTTTACTAGTTCAAAATCACCCGATTGGAACATCTTAATGAGATCCTGTGCCAACTGCATAGCGGTGTCTTCGTTATGAGCAGAATAAACTAGATCGTCCATGTATAGACAAGTCTCTGCAATCTTAGATGCGTCAGGGAAATATGGACTCATGTCAGATGCCAGCTGGCGCACAGTGCGCATAGCTATATAGGGGCTCGACTTAAGACCGAAAGGTAAGCGGTTGAAAGCGTATGTGCGCACTGGTTCGTTCTCGTTGAATCGAAACAATATAAGCAAGTATTTTCGCTGGTCAACAGGTACACCAATGCGTAAGTACATTTGCTTTATATCGGCGTTCATGGCTACCGGAAATAACCGGAACTGCAAAAGCAATAGAAATAGATCGGTTTGTAAATTTGGACCAATATGAATGACGTCATTCAAAGAGAGACCAGTATGTGACCGAGCGTTCGCATCTAATACTATACGTGGCATTGGTTTATCAGCTCGAACAACAGCGTGGTGTGGGATGTAATACCCAGCGCCTGAAGTTTCGGGAACATCAACTAAGCTAAGGTAACCGTTATCAATGTAATCTTGAATAACTTTATTGTAATTCTCCCTTAAGCTTTGTGAATGGCGAAATTTTCTTTCTAGCGCGATGAAACGGCGGTAAGCGACAGCGTGTGTATTACCAAGTTCCGATGGATCCTTTTTAAATGGCAACGCTACAGTATATCGGCCTTCATCGTCGCGGGTAACAGAAGACGTGAAGATATTTTCGCATTCCGTCTCTTCCGGTGAAAGTAAGCGCACTTTAGGCACTTCTTCAAGTTCCCAGAACTTTTGCACTAGTTCATTTAGAGCTAAAGCAGTGAAAGATGCGGTAGGTACTAATGCTTCATTACGCGGAAAATCACCCATCAGAACATATCCGAATGTGGTCAAGAGCGCAGGTGGGGCATGGCCTCCCAGATCTACTCTATTCCCCAGGTAAATATACGGGAAAAGTTGAGCGCCTAACACAACATCAATGTCTCCAGGGATGTTCCAGTTCAAGTCAGCGAGAGGTAAATTATGAAAATCTATATTCATATTACACTCGATAAATTGTGACGGTAACTGATCAGTGATACACTCCACGACTAGCGCGTGTATGTTGTATTTCTGGTCAGGGTATACGCGGGATTCAATATCCAAATGAACATAACCAATGATTGGGCGTGAAGTTGAGCCAACACCCTTGACAAAAGAGTTACTCAAGGGTATTATAGGTAAGTTCAATGTGCGACAACAATCTGTGGTAATAAGGTTGTTTTGAGAGCCATTATCAATAAGACATCTAACAACAGATTTCTGTCCCGTACCACCATTAGGTCGCGCGTACACTTGAGCTGTTGACAATAAGACGGTTGACTTCGGTTTCATTTCGGCCGAAAGTAAAACCGCAGGATTATGCGATGGGGGTGCAACAGTAGTGCAAGGCGTGAACATAGTGGGGACCGCTAGCGGAGCAGTAACTACGGGAGTATCAGAAGTCATAAGCGTATTGGGGGGTCCATGCAAAATTGGGGGGACCACCGTAGAATTAGGGGCGCGCGTTATAGAGGATCTATTAATATTAGGAGATCCATCTACGGTACAGGGGATAAGCGTAGAAGAGGGGATCAATGTCCTTGGCGATATATGCGCATTGGGGGACCCAACCATAGTAGGGGGGTATAGCGTATTGGAAGGGGCCAGCGTAGCGGAGAATGTAGGCGTTATAGGGGTCGAACCTCTAGTGAGGGGCACGTCATTAACGTGAGGGACTAGCGAAGCGGAGAGCGCGGGCGTTGTAGGGGACAAACCTCTACTAGGGGACGTACCTCTAGCATGAGGGCCACACGATGCAATAAATGCGGGCACTGTAGGGGACAAATTTTTATTCGAAGACGCATCTACCATATGGGGGACGAGCGAAGCGGAGAATGTGGGCACTATAGGGGACGAGCCCATAGTAGGAGACGTGCACGGTGGCAACATTGGTACTTCGCCCTCAACCCAAGCGACATGTGTGCGGGAAGTGTTCCTATTAGTTTTATTGTCAAAGTGCAACAAGGTATGGTGCCGTTTTTTACATAATTCGCACACCGACGATGAATTGCAAGTCGTTAAGTTATGCATTACACTTAAACAATTCATACATCCACGCTTCGATTTAATAAAATCATATCGCGATTTAGCATCACGGGAGCTCTTAAACTGCGCGCAATTATAAAGTTGAGCGTGACCGTTATCATTGCAAAACGCACAGCGCGTGGCATCCGCGGTAGGTACAGGTCCGTCGCTAGCGACAAAAGCCTTGTAGGTATGTGTGCCCGTGCGAGCTTCACGTGACGTAATAGCGGCCGGCGGTTTGTTGTTTACGTTTCGCTGGTTAAGGTATGACGAAGACGGATTCGAACGCTCTAAAATCTTAGCCTGATCCTGAACAAAAGATATCAGCTGCTTAGTGGTAGGTATTTCGACGTCTCGAACTGATAACTCGAAACTCTGAACCGTTTGCATATCTATCTTCCTCAATGCACAGTGCAAAAGAATAAAATCAGTAAGATCCGGTATAGATAATTGTTTTAAAGCGGATATAGAAGCGGCATATTTTTCTATAAATGAATCTAAACTATTAGCGTTGTGCGAACATCCTTTAATATCTAGAATATTGCTCAAATAGTAAGTACCTAAAGCACGTTTATCTTGGTATTTTTTAACCAAACTGTCCCAGATTATTTTATAGGTATCGCCCGTCGGAACTATTCCGGCGGTCACCTTCAATGCGTTGTGAGTCAGTTTACCGACTAAATACTGCACCCGCTGCGAGTCAGACAGCTGATCATTGTTATGAACATTAGCTTTAAATGATTCGTAAAAAGCGGGCCAATTTTCTGAACGACCATCAAAACTTACTAAGTTTATAGGAGGTAAGTTAATATGCGAACTCACGACCTTCGGTTCCCTGTCACTCCGTGATGGCAAAATAACGGCATTAATTATTTTATTACGAACGCGTTTGACTTTGTTGTATAAATCATCAAAGGCATCTAAACAAGCATAGTCAACGCGTGATTTGGGATTAATTTGCAACTTTTTTTGATTTATTTGATCAACAATTCCCTCAAACTTATTACGTAATTCGTCTACCGTTTCCGAATCAGTCATGAAGTTCTCATTAGATCTGGAAGTCGACTCAAACGATGTTATAGTTTTAGCGGCATCATAAACGCGGTTAATTCTTTTAAAAAGCAATTCTTTCTTTTGTTCTAAAAGAGCCAATAAATTTTCTTCACTAAGTTGAGTTTCAGTCATAGTGACTAACTGTATTACAGAACACAAAAATAAAAATTAATATTGCAAGGTTAAATTCACAAATAGCAGCAAGAAACTAAGTTCGCAGCTACGGAATAAAAATAGCGGTGAAAATTATAACTTAAAGCGTTTCATGTACAACTTTATTTGAACGAGATATTACCAATTAATTACGTAAATCTATATCAAATAATGCTACTTGATTAACGTAGGTATTAGAATTTTACCAAGGTTTACGTAAAATCTATGACCAAAGTTATTTGCGTTAAATATAATAATTTTACCAAATTACGTAAAATATAAAAATATCACTGGAACGATCCGTGACTCGAAAGGACCAACTTATTATGAAGGGGCGTGTAAATAGCCCACATCGCCTCTGGTTCCGATATCAGTGTCCGATGTTAAGCGCCTATGATAAAAATTAAATATGGCCGAACACTAAACCGCGACAAGTGACAAGAATGATGAACGACTAAAATCAACACCAGAAAATGCAGCAGCCCACGTACCTCAACCATCCAGCACCTCACCAGGTACTCGCAGATGCGAATCAGAGCAGATCACCGTCTCCCGGTACTTCCAGCAGATCCTCAAGCCCAAGTTTGTTGGGCCGCCGGCCGGCGTTTTTATAATCCGAAGAACTCGTGTAGATCCTGTTAGATCTGGAGTGACTACGTATGCAGTCGCTAAATGGCTGGGTATTACACAAAACTAGCCAGTTTTCAGGCACAAAAGGTTGAATTTTAGGTCACAAAACTATTTTTCACTTGAACAGCGTATTGCTTTCACGGGAATCAAAACGAGAAGATCGCCATTACCAAGATTGACATTAGGGTACATCATTAGACCAATCAGCGGTGTGTTAATTGCAGATAATCAGTACTGCTAACGCCATCTATCTCGACCCTCTGAGAACTCGAAGGTTTCGGATATGGGCGCGACATTCTAATATTAACTTTAGTTCGTTCATCAAAGAAAGTCAATTGATATTGGAAATAAATGTTAATAATTAGAAAATATCAAAGAAAATATATTATTATTAAATTGGAAAAATAAATGAAGGCCTTAGCGCTTCACCATACCTAATACTCCTAGTAGAAATTAACCAAAAATGCCTGAGCACTAATTACCTCGAACTGGCGAACATGTTAATCCAGAAATATATTTCTCATTCCGGCATATCCGATACAAAGGCCGCTAGCCGTTGGAGAAGCAATAAATTAGAAGGAAAGCTGCGAGCCAGGATTTCCCCTGGGTTTATTCTCACTCAAGAGCGCTCTACCTAATCCAGCAAGCCTTATTATGCTACGCTTAATACTGCGCTCAAGACTACTTGAAAATTTTCTCGAGAGTAAACGCTTTAGTGGAACTTTCCATCTTTTTGGGTCGTGAGATTCTGTAATTTTGGGTCGTGCGTTTTTACTTTTGGGTTGCTTGAATTACTTTTACAATTATTCAAGATTATAGGTACTAGAATTGTTTTGTGTTTGAATAAAGAAATGAATGCCTAATACAGTTTAGCTTTAGTGATATAGGTACACACTTAACCATTGGTAACTACCTAAATATATTTAGATAAATATACTTAAGTCGAAACATTCGTCTTCAGATCAAATTAATAAATCAGCCCAATACATCCCACTACTGAAACACGGGCTTTTTATTGTCGAGAGATAGAGTAGACTATAATCTACAACGCAGACCGAATAATAATAATAATATGTGTGGACATCTCACACAACACCATCTAGCCCCAAACTAAGCAAAGCTTGTATTATGGGAACCAGATAACTGATACAATACTAAGATACTTTTTGTTTGTAAATACATACATAGAATACAATATAATACCCAGACACAGAACAAACACCTATGTTAACTACACAAATGTTTGTCCTGGGTGGGAATCGAACCCACAACCCACATTTTAGAAGGCAGGGTTACTACCAACTGAGCTATCGGGCTAATCAATTGGTTGGTGTATGACATTTTGTGATTTTTGAGATGCCAGTTTCCTCACAATATTTTCTTCAACGTAGTAAGAGCGAGTGCAAATTCGAGATATAACTCATAAATCATCAAAAGTACAGAGCTGAATGGGATTTGAATCTGTGTGCGTCAGTTTGAATGCACGGGTCAAGGTCGAGCCACACTCGCTTAATACTTTCCACTAGAGCTTGTTTCTAAAGTTAGACTCTGTTGCCTCTCAATAAATATTTATGGAGGTCAGAAAAAAATCATTCGATTCTCTCATGGCAACATATTTTACTTTAACTGTCTACTGTATTATGAGTTACTCCCATAGTAAAGCACTTTCTTAGTCTAATATAAACATCAATCACCAGCAAACAGCCATAGACAAACAGTAGCACAAAAACCAATGAAACAGGTTTCCAAGACTTATCTTTACGACTGCAAATTATTCAATTGTAGGTAATAATCGTTTGCAAAACAGGTGATTATTGCTTGTTTGTTTGAATTGAATAATCATGAATCTTCGTTTATTAACGAGTATTGTAAAGGAACTACAATTCAACACTATTAATAATACCTGTTTAGTTATTTATTAGAGTAAAATTGGATAATAACCTATAAAAAGAAAACATTTTTTTTAAATTATGAGTCGCGTTGCAACTGTGCCGGCAACATTATGAACCAGGAGTTTTGGCGGGAAAACGAAAAGATTCCGTCACCGCATTGTATTATTTTCCAAAACTTGTGTTATTTTCAGTGTTAGTGCATAAAATTGGTGGCATTCTATTCGTTAAGTGCTGGATTACAGGCGTGAGTGTGAGAAAATGGTATAATGATGTTGAAACGTTTCTTTTCGTGTTGTTTCCAAAACTCCATAGAAGCTTCAAGTAAAGTTGTCACCACTTTGCTAGGAGTATGACTTGACTAGACTAGACTATGACTTAACTTGATGACTTGGACTGTGACTTGACACACTATATGATATTAATTAACTTGAGATATATCAATTACTTGACACTGGCTAAATACACAAAAGTGTGGAGCCAAAACCAAACAAAAAAAAACATTATGATCATTCGAAAATGCAGTGATACCTAAAGTTCCGTTATCAAATAAATACCTACAAGAATATGTAATTCAATTCCGAATTTAATACCGTTAAAATGTTTGTTACTCACTTGAGAAGATTAACAAAGGCTTCCAACAAAAGAAGTTCAAATGCATTCAGAAGTTCAACAAAGTTCATGGAATTAATTAAAAACTGTTTTATACGCTTTTCAAACAACAAAACCAAATCTTAGATTAAATGAAAACAAGGTAATCTAAGTAGAACGTGTACATATAAACACAACGTTTTACCGTTACTAGGAGGTGTACTAAGTACTTTGCTACCAATTTCTCCAGTTTAAATGTCTATGAGCGCCGCTCTTCTGAAGTCAGCCGACGCATTCCGCACTTATCGAAAGCGCGGGCGCACGGATTGAAAGAGATAGATATACTGCCGCAAATCACGCGCGAAAAGGACAAAAGCTAACACAACGGGCGTTCGTTTTTTAAATAATTGAGTCCGGAATGACGATAGGCACCCGACAATTTGAAACATTTTATCGAGCTGGCAGCCCTCGCACGGTCAGTGGCCATTTAATTTGCTTCCCCACTAGTGTTTAATAACAATTATCTACTTACTTTATCGGTCATAATAATACAGACTTTGAAATACAGTATCATATTTGCTTCGTATGTTTTATTGAAACCAATAAATCTAAATCAATTAGTGATATCAATAATTTATCAGTCAAGTTATTCGTTACAGTTATCTCTCATTATGTCATAGCTCATATCAAAAAAATGAGCAAAGGCTTCCGACGATGCCGATGGTCCGATATAAATCAGTAAATTCTATTTTCAATTAGCGCTGCGCGAGCGACGTTCCTAATTCGAATGCAACCTATAATTACGAGAACGCCGCTGATTGGCTCGCGCAGACGGCGCAAGCGCATAGCTTTATTTGCTTGCACTATCTAAGCACTTGCAAGTCTATCTTTAAAGTGAGACTGTAGGGTTACCAGTACAATGTTCGTTTGCTTACAATAAGCTTTCTTTAACTTACTTTTCTAGTCACAATACCGAAACAATATTTTATTCTTATTTATTAAGATGCATTCTGTAATTGATTTAACACTTATTTACGTAAAAATTGTACTTATTACAATTGAAGAGTTTAACTGTTTTTTTTTTTCACAAAATGACTTATGGGTATCGTTGGATTCAGCGTGAAATTATCTACAATAATACATTCTCAAAATACCGAAATGAAGCTTAAATCTCGAGATTTTCAGTCTAAAAACGGTTTATCTGTCACAGGAATACAGTTCGCTTAGTGTAAAAACATTATTATATTTATTTTATTATATTATATTTTTACAGTAATTGTATGACTTAGTACTATATTTAATATTTTAAAATAGAATTAAGCAACTGAAACCTACATAAACCTTTTCTATTACCTTATAAGCACTCTACATTAAAATGACGCCGTTGAAGTTTAAAGACAATTTTCTCGAAACTATCAATTTGACAGTTAAACCCTTTTTATTCTGAACCCTTCAATTATGTTTTATTTATAACATAAAATAGGCATGAAGCAAAGACGTAAACAGCAGATACATAACAATACCTAGTAGAGAAATTTTACCATCTACTTTTCTTTCGTCAGTAAATACAACATTTTCAGTAAGTTGTTTAAATGAAATGGCAACACTAGTGACTAGACAACCGTCAAGCGCCCAGCGACATCTTTTATCGCGCGCTGTTTTCGTTTTGCGAGTTTGTTTTCAAACTGCGGGGCCATATTGCGCCCGTAAATTATTACCGCGGGAGATTTGTTTCCATAGCGCTGTGGCAGCGGTAGATCAGCGTTTCCCGGATGCTTATTTATATTGACTGTTGCTTTGTTGCTAGTTTGATAGGTTTTGTTTCTCATTGATGGATTGCGAATGACTTGAGTTGAAAGGTTTAAAAGTGTGTCTAGATTTGGTTGGTTAATCGATGGTTGTTTTGTATCTTTCTTATTTTTTAGTTTCTGGTTCTTGAATCTTGAAAATTTCAAAGTATTAAAGACAAAGAATGTATTAATTTGAAATCTGCAGTTAACCACCGAACTTGAACGTAAGAACCGAATCACTGTAATTCATATACGAAATAAGGAGTATGTTGAGCGTTGAGAAACTCTTCATACTAAAACAAAGTCTGTTAGAAGTATTAAATAATTTTTATATTTTATCTCCTGATCGTTCCATCTTCAAAAATTCTAACAAACATTCCAAATATCTTTTCGCAAAGTAAAATCTCAATAAGTTTTGTCCGACAGCTTGCCAAATCCGAACTATCAGCCACTTCATCTCCGACAAACTAAATTATTCCAATTGAATAAAACTTATTGATAACTCTTTTATTCCCTTGAGGTCGCACCGTCTTTACGTTCACAAGACGATCTTAAGCGGCACCGTTCAGAAAGATACAGAGCTGTAAAAACGTACATAACAAAAAAATTAATTTGACAGCTACACATGTTCACGAATTGTTTATTTATTACACACTTTACTGTCGCTTCCTGCTGCCCAATTAATTTATTGGGTCAGTTAACAAATTAACGAAGCCAGGAAGAACTTAACATGGCCAGATTTACGACTCGGCCGTTGAGTGTTTAGCATTACATCGACCAAAGAAATTGCTAGGTAACGCCTCATCGCGCATACTCGTAATTTATCATAGTTAATTAAATTGTAAAAATAGATGTCATATATTCCAAGATCTGAAAACGTAGGCGCGACAAATGTCATAAATTAATATGAATAATATCTTAGGGACGTAAAGCTGTAAATATTATTTTCGTAGAGGTTTTTTCAGCTCTGTTGATATATCCTGAGCTCGGTACGACTGCGTAATGTTTTACGGTATGGGGCGAGACAATAATGGCTTGCTCATAACATTACTCCTCCACCCCCTTACCAAGCCACGGTTGTCTCCGGGCGTTTTGGATATCCGACAGGATTATCGCAAAATTTCCTTCGACTACTTCTGCTAGCGATATGATGATGGGTTACTTGGTACGAAGGATTCAAGAGCAGTCTTTTCGCAGAACGTGCTGTTTATTTCGTTCGAAAGTATTAATTTCTGTACATTATAAACATAAACATTCTCTCACGTTGGAATCTGTCTTGTTTCTGTACAATTTCGACTGTCAATTAAATATATGGGATCTGCAATAGGGACCTGCTCAGTTGAGAGTGCGGTATAAACTATTTTGTTGGTTTTATTTACCATAAAACACAAAAGTTTTGTCTTTTTCGTTAATTTTAACCTGAACCTTTACAGCTTAAGCCGACATTTTATAGCCTTAGATATTCCCTACGTAAGGTTAATTTTTAACATGAAAAAGTAGGTATATAAATATGTAAAGAGCACTTAGTTGATATTAATATATACGTATTTAATTTAATTGACATTTCCTAAACAGCCACGTCAAGCGATCGTATAGGACTGACGTGCGCATGCGACTCGATAAAGCGCATTTGTAAGTAAAATTGAAAATAGAAGCTTTTAGACAGATTTTATCTTGATAATAACCGTTACTTCAACTTCATTGAAGGTATCAATTTCTGTGATATTTATCTATTATAATAAGTAATTGTTTTAATTTATCACGTAAAGCTGAGTCATTATAAGATTTCGCGTTTTCATCAGCTTGATGTGTATTGTTCATAGTTAGACTTTCGTGTCAAATGCAAGACACTATGTACTTGACTCTATATTATGTTTTTACTGTATTTAGCCTGAGTTACGTTTATATTTATATTCAAGCTCCTCGAACTCACGTCCATAGGTTTCGTCAGCATACAACTATTGGCAAATACTAAATTTTAAACTTTTTATTTTTCAATTATAGCTTTAAGTTTTTAAGTATACGCAGTAGTAAGTATTAAGTATATATAGGTAAATAAATATTTACCTAAATGTTGCAATGATTTAACTACATTACTTAATTTAGAAATTCTGTAAGTTACCGGCCTAATTGCACTAGAATTCGTACAATTGCAATCAGAATCTGCATAAACCTCCGCGGAATCTACGCACTCATTTTGTTGCCAATCAAAATATTTACCCCAAAGCCGGGCACATTCTATGCCTATATTAATGGTAGTCCAAAATAATCAACTGCACTGAATAATGCTACATACCACTACATACGTTTTGAGTATTTTAATTGGACCAACAACAATGTTTCTAATAAAGCGGCCATGTTTATTAAAAATGGCCTTTATTAGCACCGTAATCTAACAATTTTTTCCTTCCATTCCGGACATTTTTCGTACAATGGTTGGTACATAAAAACATGGGTACAGGCACAGTTACATACCCAAAAGAATTTTAATTGTACCGTATATCAAAATAATTCACGCTGCCTTGATTTTTACATGTATTTAACGTAGGCTATGAATGGATCATAAAGTTTTAAGGCTTTTTTTGTAACTTACGTCTTTATCAACATTTTTTTCTATTGTATTAGTCACCAACTCACCAAGTTATTTAGACATTCTTATCTACCTTGGCATAGCAACATTACATAGTTTTTACTTAATTCTCATTTTTATCTACCTTTGGATAGCAAAATTACATAGTTAAATTTGGTTTTGGCTCCACACTTTTGTGTATTTAGCCAGTGTCAAGTAATTGGTAATATCTCAAGTTAATTAATATCATATAATGTGTCAAGTCAAGTCAAGTCACAGCCCAAGTCATCAAGTTAAGTCATAGTCTAGTCTAGTCAAATTATACTCCTAGTAAAGTGGTGGTAACTTTACCAGAAGCTTCTATGGAGTTTTGGAAACAACACGAAAAGAAACGTTTCACCATCATTATACCACTTTCCTACACTCATGCCTGTAATTCAGCACTTAACGAATAAAATGCCACCAATTTTATGCACTAACACTGAAAATAACACAAGTTTTGGAAAATAATACAATGCGGCGACGCGATCTTTTTCGTTTTCCCGCCAAAACTCAATTACATAGTTTCTACTCATTTCTCATTTTAAATTTGCCAAAATCTTTTCGATTTCAGTAACAAAGAAAGTAGTTTTAGCATTATTATTATTATATATATTGATTTAATAGTCGTTATAATTATCGTGTAGTCGTCTATAATTATCATTCATCGTCTTTTTTAATTACGGATTGTACCTTTTTGTTAATAGATATTGTTAAAATAGCAATTCCTTTCTCTTAAAATGGCAATATCAACGAGCGTGTAGCTGGCTTTTCACTCTTTTACAACCACAGAGTAAAATAAATACAAAAGTGAATTTAATTGAAGGTTTCGCTTTTCCGACGTGGCATCGGTATTGTTTTTTAATTTGTGCACGGCGGCCTTTTAGCCATCAATCAAGCTTGTTCGGTCGACTTAGGCTCTTTCAGAAGAGGGAGCTCTAGGAGGTCAGATGACGTTCTCTTTGTAGCATTGTATTTACTAAAGTGGATTTTATTATATTACTTTTTTCTACTTATTTATTTATTGAAAAATATCTGTACTCGTATTGCTTGGATTGCTGGTTTAAGTTTATATATTATTGCAATTTTTTACTATGCCTCTGAGGGAGTGGAATCTCTTAAAATCTAGTTTTATAATTTTACATAATATGTTATCTCCATATAAGTTTTCCTTTACAAATTCGTTTTTAAAAGTGGCGTTGTAACGTATAATTATATACGTAAGTAAATAATTTTATTGCTTGTATAAATTTCCTACTATAAATTATTTAAAAACAATCGTAATTTTATACAGCTATGTAATTGTTATTAGATTTAAAGAGATCTATTTGACAGCCTCTGTGGTGTTAGTTGAGCAGGCCAGCTCATAACCCGGAGCGCAAATCCTTGTTCTGTATCTGGGTGTCGTATAGGACCATGATCCTCGTAGTTCCTGAGTCTCTAGATACAGGGAAATTCATTTAGGTCCCAGAATCTATGCATGTGATCGTTGGGCGTTATTTATTTATTTCTATTTATAATTAATTCACTCGAGAAAATATCTGCTGAATGCAGCATCTGTACGACACGACGAGTATATTACATTGTAAATCATTACACGTAACTGTTCGTTACAACCACAGCAGGTAATCGTAGGCTTAGATACCTAGAAAGATAACCAGTTACCAACCGGTTTCAGTTGAATCACCATACAACCTAATTGATTTCAATTGTACGTTTGCTTTTTAGAGATACTGAATCGATTCACTGATTAGATTCAATTGTTAAGTTGGATCCTGGCTAAGCCAACAGACCAATATTAGGTATTACTTGAGTATATAAAGCATTTTGTACGTATAAGTTTTGGTAAGCGTAACATGGTTGCTCTATTAATGAAATATTTTTTTTAATTTTTACCTCGTATTTATGCTTGTCGTGCACCATTCTATCTCTTCTAATGGGTGCCATAAGAGCAGGCTAAGGGAATTTTCAAGGAATGGGCAGGAGCCTGCCAAACGTAGTGATACCGATTACGAAATTGCCGTCAGTCAATTGTTTATTGATTAGCGTTGTTTTCATTGCATTTGAATCTTTTTTGATATCGTGAATACGTTAAAAATTTGAGTAAAACTTTTTTTGCTCTCATTTTGATATTTTTTGTCAACGAGTAGCTGACTGAACATGTTTAGCGAAGATTTAAATAATTTATCATATTTTACGACACTGGCCTTTTATGAATTAACGTGTAATTTTTTTAAATTATGACCGAGGGCGTGTCATAAAAAATTCTAAGGAAAATGTCTTGTCGACTTTTCACTTACGTCAAATTCCACGAGTATAAATGAAACGGTACTTCTAAAGTTAACTAAGGTATTTAAGTAAGGCTTAGTGTTAAGTGGCGTCAACAAACCTTATCTTTTAAATGTGATATAATTGTTTCATTTCGTACCTAAGTTAAATAATTATAAGTTTTAACCACTTCCATAACATATTTCAGGCTAAAGTTTCTGTGTTTATAGGTTATTTTCCAGGGTGACACATGCATACAAATTTAATCTTCTCCTTTGAACAATTTATGTGATCGTAAAGTAAATTAAATCAAACAAAAAGCATGATTTTTAGGAACAGTGTAATAATAACAGCAATTTAATGACCCGTTAACACCGGTTGGGTAATTAGAGCAAGATACCTGGCAAGGAATTCTGTTGCAAGAGAAATTGCGATGAATCCAATGGAGCAACGCAGGTATTGATAAATGCCAACAATGTGAAGGCTTTACTAACGCAAGTTAATATATTTTCAGGCAGCTTTAGTTTAGTTTATTTCAACAAAACTGGGCGAGTGCAAATAAGAAGAAATCACTCTGAGGGTGCAAGAAATAGAAGATTTTATATTAATTTTTAATTTATTAATTTACATTTTTCAAAAAGCATCCTGGCTTAAATGAGTACGTTAAGAAAAAGCTTGCAGACTAATTCTCATAACGTTTTTACTATAGCGGAGATCGGAGATAACTTGTCCTTCCATAGACGTTCATATTACAATACGTAACAACACAACATAAAAAAATTGGGTATATAATTTCTTTATCAGATTTGATTGTTTTCAAGATGCCAGCTCATCGTACACACAAAATATTCTGCACTTGTCATTTCTTTACTAGGCTTGCTAAATATCAAAACAATCAAGCGAGCTTAAATAATTCCAAAACTAAAATACTATAGTGGAAACCACAAATGGAATAAAGTAAGAACATAAATAAAAGGAGGTTTTGCAGCAAGAGCTAACGAGACCCCCAAGTGTAAGAGTTGGGGATTCTTCAAGTTGCTGGAACTCTGAAGCAAGTTTCGCAGGTGCGGTTTCACTGAAGTTGCACGGTTGCTGAGCGTTTTCAGTTGAAACAATTATCGGGCATAGTACTCCTACGGTAATTAGATGGTAGTTTCTTTAGAGTTACTTATATATCTAAACAAATACTATGCTTGAAGTAATGAAAAATGCGACAGCTATAGACCGTTTTCTATCTGTGATTCACCACGATGTTTTCTTTAAACGACTGCAAGTATCCAATGGACATAAATATAGAATACAAAATTGAACAGCCGCATAAAATGATAATAGGTATTCAAGGCCTTTTAAATCACATTCAGTCGTCAAAATTTATTCAGTGCATTCCATTCACACAGAACCTTGCATTTTAGTTTAAAGGTTGAAAAGAAAAATCTCAAAAATAAATAATTTTACATCCTACAAAAAATATGTGACCTATCATATGCTGTACAGATAGAATAGATCAGATGATCTATTAAAATGATATGTTATTATTATTATTAAATATATTATATTGATATATTATTAATATTATTACCTATTATCATTATTTCTCTATTAGGACCTTGACAGATCCTATGATCGCACTTATTCCACTCGCAGTAGGTATGTCATAGAAGGATAAGTGCAAACTTAGCTGTCAAAATTTAGTAGTACAGACGCGAGTTAGAACTTGCTTGGCTTCGTACTAGGTCTTGGAAATGAAAGAGATTTGAACTTTAATTAAAGATTAAAATTAATTATAAACGTCATTTTTGTTTTATTTAGTGATAAGTAACTCTTAGAGCACGAGTTTTATTCGCACTTGTTTTTTTATAAATACTTACTGTCTTGATTGACAATTATGCATTAAAGTAGCAAGTGAAAAGAATAATATGACTTTCTGATATGCAATTATTATGTAGAGCCCAACTAAAACCGGTTAAAAAGCTGCAAAAAACTATCTCTACATCTAGGTATTGCACTAATAAATGTCATTAAAAATGTTGATACCGATATAGCTTTCTAGAATTCGAATCATGCAATTGTAAGGTGTTGGAAAAACGCTGGCAATTCCATGAAAATGCATCGACGCAAAGAAACCCGCCTCGGAATGCCACATGCAGTCACATAATCGTCTACAATATTATTACGTGCGAAATTAATCTTTGTTAAAGTCGGATTAGTGTCAATATTCAATTGACAACCAATTGGTAGTTACGACTTTGAATGATTCTCATATAATTGTTTCCAGTTTTTATGCGAGCAAGGTGCAGATATAAAATGCGGGTAGAAGCTAAACGTTTTTGATTATAAAATAGATAGTGAGTACAGTTATCACTCATTGTATAATGTTACTTGTTTATGGCCGTATTCACTTCAAAACTTTAGTTGGAAGTGTTTTAGTAATTCGAAGTATGCATAATGATTATTTGTCACATTTCTGTATATCGGTTTATAGTGATAATAATAATAACGCCCACCCATCACATTCATAGATTCTGGACCCTAACTTGGACTAACTGGGATTCCCTGTATCCTGAGACCCAGGCACTACGACAACCATGGTCCCCACAAGATCCAGGGTCAGAACAAGTATTAGCGCTTTTTACAGTGCAACTATTAGCTTGTAGGTACTTTCGAATGGAATGAAATCTGATGTGTCATCTTAGCTTTGTGTTTAGATATAAACGTTAAACTTTCTGGTTAAGTTAACATTATTTGATAGTTTTATGGAAAATTTATACTAATTTTAATAAAAACGCCTAACGATCACTTAAATAGTTCCTGGACCCTTACTAGGATTCCCTGTATCTAGGGACTCAGGAACTACGAGGTCCATGGTCCCACAATACACAGACACAAACAAGTATTTTACCACAAATATTTTGCCTGTCGCGGGGATCCAACCCGCCACCTCTGGATTATGAGCCAACCTGCTCAACCACCACACCACAGAGACTGTCAAAATAGAAAGATAAATGAATATTATAGTGGTTGCTAGCGGAAACAGACGTCGAAGATAAAACAAAGTGGAAAGAAACCTTCAAAAGAGCTGACTTCACCTCACCACCACGTGGTAGATACATAGCCAAAAAGTATCCCGTACTCTTAAAAATGTCATGGACGAAAGAACTACTAGACAATATATTAGAGTTTCTTACAGCCTTACTTATAAACGTTATTCATTAATCTATGTTAAAATGCTCGTTTTATTTTCAATTGTGACATTTTACGTCATCGACAAATGGTCATGCCATTTAACCATTGATTAAATTTACCCACTTTATATATAAGTAATACCCTATAATAAACATACGATAAACTAACGTTGAATAAATACTTAAGTGTTGATCATAATAAACTATTTTTTAAACCTGGTTTTGGTTCACAAAATTATTATAACTTTGTTTTTGTTTTGTTTAGTGTTAATGTCGCCATCTTGACGATTGAAGGGTTGACAATAAAAAGGGTTTAACTGTCAAATTGATAGTTTCGAGAAAATTGACTTTAAACTTCAACGGATTCATCTTAATGTAGATTACTTATAAGGTAATAGAAAAGGTTAATGTAAGTTTCAGTTGCTTGAAAATGTATTAATTCTATTTTAAAATACTAAATATAGTACTAATTCATACAATTACTGTAAAAAATAATATAATAAAATAAATATAATATTGTTTTTATGCTAAGCGAACTGTATTCCTGTGACAGATAAACCGTTTTTAAACTGAAAATCTCGAGATTTAACCCTCATTTCGGTATTTTGAGAATGTATTATTGTAGACAATTTCACGCTGAATCCAACGATACCCATAAGTCATTTTGTGAAAAAAAATCAGTTAAACCCTTTTTGTTATCACCCCTTCAATTGTGAATTGACATTACCGGGCATACCAACATAATAACACGAATTTTTAACTTTGTTATGTTGACCATGGAGATCTACGTGAACAAACTTCCAACTTCCGTTCTCCCCAAGTCAAGCGTGCGTAAAGAAGTTTTCCTTCAAAAAACTTTTCTGACATAGACACACTTGACCTTAAGAATGTTTGTAGTTATCTAGTTACCTACTCTAAGCATCTGTAGGTTGTTGCCATTTACATAACTGTCATCGACGTCCATGCTGATAACATGCGATTTATTGACATTACGAATAGAATAATTAATAATTCATGATTGAATTCTAAAAACAACTCGCTAATAAATACACTAAAAATATAAGCGAGGGAAACTCTTAAGATGTTTTTGTGAGTATTTATTTTGGTGTCACTGTAATAATTAATAATAATAATAACGTCCAACGATCACATACATGCATAGATCTTGGACCCTAACTAGGATTCCCTGTCTAGGGACCCAGGAACCATAAGGACCATGGTCCCACAACACCCAGGCAGAATAAGTATTTATGCTTTCTTTTCTGTGCACTATTACTTGGCCCGCCGCGGAAATCGAACCCGCCGCTTCCGGGCTATGAGCCGTCCTGCTCAACCACCACACCACAGAGGCTGTTTCATAATTTCATCTACGCTCACTAGATGAATAAATTGTTCAATTTCATTTTCAATTATAATAGCAAAATACAAAATGAAACAAGAATATGGAAAGTAAAAATACAGATAAAAAAACACGCACTCTACACTCTAGTGCCACTACATAGGTACACTCGTTTCATTTTTTATTTATTAAAAACTTTCGCGAGTTCACGCCTGATCTTTTTTAATGGCTTTCTCCCAAATCAATAACACATATTTAAATTTAAATTTTTGGACTAATGAATTAAAACAATAATACAATAATAATCAATAACTTTCTTCCAACACAATGAAAATCGCAGGCCATTGCACCTTTCCGCATAAGAATTATTTAAGAGGCCACAAATCCTTGGAAGCTCACTGCGTTAGGAGGTTACTAGGGCCGAACGTAACCGGTTTATCACATGGCCGGGACCACGTGCGGCCTCCAGAATATACCACATCAATGTGTATTTAAGCTAGAGACGAATGTACGTCTTTGTAATTTTATACGTACTATAGACTGCTAAACATAATATTTCATCTTTGTTTATGTTATATTTTAAACATCTATACATATAAAATTCAAAGTCCTGACTGACTGAATGACTGACTTATATATCAACGCACAGCCTAAAACGCTAGTTCTAGAGACTTGAAATTTGAAGGGTGTGTTCTTTGTAAAGTGTAGGTATCCACTAAGATAGAGTTTTTCGAAATTCCACCCCTAAGAGGGTGAAATGGGTGGTTGAAATATTTTTCTATAGGCCACGCGGGTGAAGCTGCGGGCAGAAGTTAGTTTATTATATGCATACTGAATTAAGCAGAAAATATGAAAGTATACGACTTTTAGTTCTTGAAGGTTGTTTATATATTTTTTTTAATCTGCTTTACCACTGACTCCTGGGTCCGTGCTCTTTTTTAATATACTACTTACATATTAGTTCGTTGTATTTTTGTTTTAACAAAATCAATACGGGAAGGACTTTTTTTTTCTTTTTCCTTACAATTTTGGACACTATGTAACATGTAAATATAGGGAATTTGAAAGACTTTATTTATTTTTGCGTATACACCACGAGCAGACTATATTTTTGTTAGAAGTTCTTTCCTCAATTTGCAGATGGGGCTAATGTAGTCAATTAAAGGTAAGTTCTAGTTGGCTGAATGTACTACACTTATGTATAAGATGAGATAGTATGATCGTCATTTACAATAAACAAATGATGCAAATAAAAATATTTGAATATACGAGTATCTTTGCATTAAGATATTTATGAGTATTTTTATAAAGCATTAAAATTATATTGTTTAGTGTTTTTAGTTCACATAAACAAAGGTTATTTCTTTCTTAAGCTTTTTTTATTCAGAAATCACTTTTCACTAGGTGGTAGGACTTTACTGCAAAGTTCGTCTAGGTAGGTACCACCGCTTTGCCAGTTATTCTGCCGCCAAGCAGTAGTGCGCAAGCACTGCTGTGTTCCGGTTTGAAGGGCACTGTAGCTAGTGAAATTACTGGGCAAATGAGACTTTATGATCTGATCTCACAGTTTAGTAATCTTATTACTAGATTGTGCTGATGTCTCTGGATGACGTGCGCAGTGCAGTGCATCAGGCGAACGGCTAGCTCGTCACGTCATTCCTTAACATAAAAAAAAACACTATGCATATGACAGAAAAGGACAATAATGATGATGATGGACTGCTGGTTGACAAAATCGACTATTACCAAGTTTCTCTACGAGGAATAAAATTCATTTAAAAATAGTTTTATTCCTCCTAAATGGTAGATGTAAAGGTCAAACAGTTAACCAAAGAACACTCCAAAGGTTCATTATAATGGTAGAACGCGTGAAAATAATACACTCCGTAACAGGTAAGCCGTCAGTTACTGCGTTGTAGTAGAGGTCAGACACGTCCGCACTCTTAATTGTCCCACATTTTCACTGCCTTGTGTTACTTAACTGAGCCTGGGCGCTGGCTTTTCCTTAGTAACTTGAACTTAGAGCTTTGTGGAATTTTATGTGACTTTAAAATATTTGCAATTATTTTAACAGTTTATACAATAGGCTGCGTTTTAGAGTTGGAAATAGCTTGCTTGCTTATAAGCTGCTCTTTTGTTTTTGTCCTTAGTTTTTGATAGAAACTGGGCTTACATTGTATCTAGTCGGATGTCATATCCATACGTTCCACTCATTAGGAGAATTAGTACATTGTAAAAATGTAATGCCAAGTATGTATATGACTAACTTCTGCCCAGGGCTTCGCCCGCATGTCCTATACGAAAAGAAGAAGAAAATTTTTCATAGATAATTCAACCACCCTCTTAGGGATGGAATTTCGAAAAACCCTTTCTTAGTACCTGCACTTTACAAAGAACATACCCTCCAAATTTCAAGTCTCTAAGACCAGTGGTTTAGGCTATGCGTTGATAAATAAGTCAGTCAGTCAGTCAGGACTTTGAATTTTATATGTATGGATTTCACAGTCTTGTCACAAATGATATGATATCTAGACTGTGATCACTAATCAGTTTGATCTATTAATTGTAAACTCTATAATATTATAACAGTTGCTTTAAATTATAATATATATAATATAATATAATTTTTGCGTTGAATACCAACTAATTACAAAATGAGATATATCCCTGGAGATATTGTAATACATGTAGGTCCTAAGCTAATAAATATACATAATTAAGAATAGTATCAACATTATGTGATTAGTTTACTGTAAATATCGAACCTGCAGCTCACCGGCTTTTAGTTTTATATAAAATTACATTTCTCTGTAAGTGAATTTTGTAAATTCTTATGAGAAATAAATTCTTTAACCATATTAAATAATATTATGAATTGCTAATTAAAAGCATTATTAACATGTAGTTTAATTAAAATAATAAAGTCAAAATAATGTTCCATAAAATTCAGTATGTAAGTATTATAAAATCCGGTCTGTTTTGATCTTTTTCCGTTTAATTTAACCCCAATTAAGTTTAACAAAACGGGCGTTCCTAAAACGATTTCGAGAGTATATTTTGATCAAACTCAGGAACAGAAGTTCAAAAACAAGTCTCGGGGAGGGCTGGCACGCACGCGGGGGTGGTTACCACCCAGTTTCAAAGTTATCGCATTATTCAAGCCGACGCGACTCTTGAGTAATTTTGAAATATTACAATTTTCAAGCTCGTAGTATCTACCGCACTACCACTGACTTCGATGGACCAACTACCAACTTTGCATCCATTACACAGTATAACTATGACATGCATAATTTCTTTAGGTAATGATAAACAAACATTTTTGGCAAGTTTATTTTATAGTTCACTTAAAATTACTTCACGCTAAGTAGTATAAATAATTAATAATAATATGATAATAATAATATTAATATGTGTGGACACCTCACACAACGCCATCTAGCCCCAAAATAAGCAAAGCTTGTATTATGGGAACCAGATAACTGATGCAATACTTAGATACATTTTGTTTGTAAATACATACATAGAATACAATATAACACCTAGACACCGAATAAACATCGATGTTCATCACACAAATGTATGTCCCGGGTGGGAATCGAACCCACAACCCACAGTTCAGAAGGCAGGGTTACTACCAACTAAGCTATCGGGCCAGTCGAATTAACCTAGAGTGCTGATTAAAATGTCACTATATATAATTAAATAACGGCAATATCACTAAAAGCATATTATAATTGCAATGATAATTTATGATATGAGAAATCTTGGTAGGTCACATAATTTATAAATTAATTAGTAGACAACGGATATTTCAACTGCTCATTTCCTTTCGAACAGAGGAAGCACATAAAATGTTAATCAATGAAAATATTTGACATTAACTGTGTTTACAAATTGGTATATTTATCAACTCAATATTTTTGATAAACTATTAGCTTTAGTTGCATGCAAGGATATCCCCTTACAATAATATAATTGGTTGCGTGTGATATTTAAAAACAAACGGCGAAATCGTTAAATTCTATAAAAACGCGTTTGAAGAAACTAAACTACAATGAACAAACAGTAGCAGATCCGAGATAATGAGACAAAAAGTATAACATTGTTTTAGAATAACAGTAGACAAAACAAGAACATGTGCTACCCAATAAAATAACAGTATTCAAGAACAGAGCTTTCCAAAAACGCGGCTATCACTTGCAAAAACATGCCTATTGTCCTCTTTTGTGATGCTAAACAGTAGAGATGCAAATAAGAATAGACCCGTTATATTTACAAAATTCCTTTGAGTTCCGTTACGCTATTTTTTACAACATTACAATTGCATAAGATAACAATAGCGATCGTTTACAAAAGCTTAGCGACAATTCACCTGCGAGTAGTCAGGTAAGCGATTGTTATGGTAATGTTTTACAATGACTTTAGTTTAGCTAATGTTTTGGAGAATTGTGGCCAAGAGTATCTAATTCCCTGTAAGTCGTGTTACACACCTTGAGGTAATTTATTGTTCTATTTGTAGAGTTCATAACAAAAGTTCGTTTCCGTGTTCTTTATCGACAATGCCTTATCGTTTGACACGGGAATTTACTGCCCTTTTTCTTGTGGAACAAAGAGGACACAATTTGAAAATCGGTTTATAAACCGATTTTGTAATTATTATGTAGAAATTTTTTGATATTCTTATGTTTAAGGAAACGAATAATACAACGTGTCTTGGCTTTTCCATTGAGTGGGACTGCCCAAGACACATTTTATCATGATGTATTTAGCTAGAATATAATGTGTGCATATAATGGAGCTGACAAAGTCGCTATGCGACTAAAGCTCCTATTAAAAAATAATATGAAAAAATTATATTTATCTCAACAAAGGTACACTCATGGATATGGGACCTACCCCTGACTAATAAACTTAGCATAACAGTGAGTGGAATAGGTACTCGGTATTTTCTCTTATTTATCTTTGTCTATTTCAAATTTACAATGGAGAAACAAAACACTAAATAACTATTCTCCGCTACACAATGTTTATTAGTAAGATGGGTAGAATGTAATCTAATGACAGAAAAAAATTCAGCACTGTGTAGACTGGCAATAAATTTATTTCAGTTTAGTGATTTGATATAAATGCAGTTTGATGTAATGGCCTATATCGCCTTTACATTCAAATGTATAGGGACCACATAATAATATAGACGAAGTGATAAAAAAAACTGATTAGAAAATCGTATTGAGACATAAACGACAAACAAAGTTTTAATTATTCAATTAACACTATTTGTAGTAGGAACGAGTTATTGAACAGATGCGGTGAAGTTTATGAAGGCTAATAGACTTTACGGCTTTTTTATTGACATTAATGTTCTCTTGACTTGGCCGTTTACGACCACCTCATTCATTATCGAACTGTTGAGGTTGTAACATTGTTATAAATCATGGGTAGGGTTGTTGTACAATTTTGATCTTTGGGTCCCGGATTTTAGTACCTAATGTTACTTGAAAATTTTACTCTTGATTGTCTTTTCAATTTAAGTTATATTAAACATTGTTATAATTAACTTTCAGCATTGGTTTTTTAAAGGCGATGGCAGTACCTTGGAGTCTTCAAATCGAGAGTGAACAGGTATCTTCTAGGCAAGCGTGCTACATCCTAGACCGCATCGCTACTCACCATCTGGTGCGATAGTGGACAATCGCAAGCCTATCTAACAACAAAAAAAGGATTTAGATGAGAAGAGCTAAGTGGCGCAATTCGTTTCTATATATATCATATCATCGTATCATCAATTCTGTCAACGGACTAGCATCTACATCTAGGATAGGCTTATTATGATGAAAATAATTATTTTTTTTAGTTTTCTAATATTTGACGAATTCGTTTTGAAATAATTAAATATGGTAATTTGATAATTGTCCCTGCAGCTGTTTGCACAAGTTTATTTAAAATTTGTCGACACTGGATTGTAAATTTAACCATTGTATCGTCGATTTATAAATATCGTATTTTTATCGTTTTAATAAGTACTTCAAAAACTTGCATTATTTTACACAATAAATTATTTTTCAACATTTTAAAATGCAAAGCGAAGTAAAGATGACAACCCTGGAAAAGAGCGCCACTGTTCGCTTTATATACTGGACTGTCTTGGACACTCTTACTTAGCTCCAATTTGTGCTCATTGAACGTGTAAGTACATATTATTTACAATTTTTTGATGGCCATTATTAGTCATTTTTAACCACCACGTATTCAAAGAGGATGTCGTCAAAACATGTAAAAAACTACTTTCAACTAAAGGCACCTATTTAAAAAGCAACGCGTAGATTTTTCATAGCGTTATTTTTTTAAATTATATTTTTTCCACCGCTGATAAAATATAATGATCAACATTTCAAAACGACATGTTTGATGTTATCCTAGCGAGATATATTTCTTCTTCACCGTGTTACACATGAATAAAACAGTTCTCACTTGATGAGTTAAAAGAAGATTCATTCCATAAATTATACATTAAACAAAATGTAATTATTCGTGAGCAAGTTTTTATATTAGCGCGTCAAGCAACATGAATTGATAAATTCGCATTTGCTGCTTTTTACTCAACGTGCTTTATGCAGCAGGTACGACACTTTTAGATTTGAAACAACTTAAAGTCATGTTTCATTGTGTGTAACATAAAATCCGTAGATTCAAATACAATAGAAAGTAATTTGGATTTGAAATAAAAAAACGCCCGCACGCGCATAATTTATCGCCTCACCGATAATTAAACCGAACAGAACAGTGCTTTAAAGTTAACTATCTAGTTCTTAACAAATTAAGCAACGTTTTTAGCTGTGACAATAAGAATATTAAGTATCTAAATATATATAACTCAAAGGTGACTGACTGATTGACTAACTAATATAGTGATCTATCAACGCACAGCCCAAACCACTGGACGGATCGGGCTGAAAGTTGGCATGCAGGTAGATGTTAGGACGTAGGCATCCGCTAAGAAAGGATTTTTTGAAATTCCACCCTTAAGAGGGTGAATGGGTGGTTTAATTATTTTCCCATAGGTCACGCCGCGGGCGAAGCTGCGGGCAGAAGCTCGTTTAAGTATATTACTTATTCTGTGTAATTAGCTCAAAATAAATGTTATATTAGGTAAGGCTTAGCTAATCATTTGCAATTATCACACATTTATGGAATCATGCAAACAAATGATCAAGATTACGAAACTAAGGGTGGAGTTCACCAAATGTATGGTAACCGAACGTTTACGTAATCGGCCGATGAATTCCCAAACGTCGTTTAACCGATTGATTAAATATTTGCTGTTCACCACGCGCATTCGGACCATGATCACTAAATCGCCCGGTCAGTGTGGCATTCAGAGTGAATGAACGAACGTTATAAGGCAACTTATTTGAAAAGTCATTTATCGGTACGTAGTCGATACCATGACGGATTGTTTGTATTTAGCAGTATAAAATATAATACTTTCAATTTTAAAAGTTCATAAGAACGTACGTGTTAACGCGGCAGCTAAGCTGTATAGCTGAGCACGTCTCCAAATGCGGGGGTAGGATAGCTGGTAAAAATATGAGGATATGATGACTAACCTGGTCTCCTACTGGCATAACACTCGACAAGCTACGATCACCTCAGTGCGGGCTCCGATCCTGTAGCTCGTATCCAGGGTACAGAGTTCCAGCCTTGCAGTTCTTGCACTTCTAGGCTTCTTCAGGTGTGTCACACAAGCGGCCTTCAATATTCGAATTGTAGTGGACTGTATTAAGCGCGGCGCGGTAGAAGCTGTTTGTACGCAGCTTCTTCAGCTGATTAGCCCAAAGGATGGACAATCAGGTACACTCCGAGTTCAGAGCGAGTAGCGGCAGCCGCGAGCAACGAGGGTTGATCGCAGACTACTTGTCCAATGACAAGCAAATGTCTCGTGCATCCGCGGCGTAAGTGACAGAGATAGTCATCGAAAAATATGAATAATGAGAGGGTAGAAAAATAATAAGCGCAGTAATGACTGGCGCGAACAGTACGCATAGCACTATTGCACTACTGTTTCCAATTTGGGTAGGTAAACTGCTAGAGAATTATTTCTGGAAAATAATAATTACATCATCTAGGTATAAATACATACTTATTTACCTATGTAGTATGTATATAATACACAATTAAATATGTTCGCGCCAGTCATTACTGCGCTTATTATTTTCTACCCTCTCATTATTCATATTTTTCGATGACTATCTCTGTCACTTACGCCGCGGATGCACGAGACATTTGCTTGTCATTGGACAAGTAGTCTGCGATCAACCCTCGTTGCTCGCGGCTGCCGCTACTCGCTCTGAACTCGGAGTGTACCTGATTGTCCATCCTTTGGGCTAATCAGCTGAAGAAGCTGCGTACAAACAGTTTCTACCGCGCCGCGCTTAATACAGTCCACTACAATTCGAATATTGAAGGCCGCTTGTGTGACACACCTGAAGAAGCCTAGAAGTGCAAGAACTGCAAGGCTGGAACTCTGTACCCTGGATACGAGCTACAGGATCGGAGCCCGCACTGAGGTGATCGTAGCTTGTCGAGTGTTATGCCAGTAGGAGACCAGGTTAGTCATCATATCCTCATATTTTTACCAGCTATCCTACCCCCGCATTTGGAGACGTGCTCAGCTATACAGCTTAGCTGCCGCGTTAACATTTCTTGTGGTCCTTCACCGCCGGATCATTTCTTGTGATTCCACCGCTGGATCATTTCTTATGATCCTATCCCAACTCGATCATTTCTTGTGATCGTTAAAATCTACATAATTTACTTAGATTCTCCGGTTTTAGTTTATTTTTTGTGATCTGCCGTGAGCTACCGCATATTTTTTATATCAATATTTCTCATAAATATTGTGTTCCCGCCCGCTATATTTCCGTTTATTTAGTACCTCTGAGTTACTTATACGTTCTTATATATATACTTCGTGTATTCCGCTTTCCTAGATTACATAAAATAGCATTTTTCTTTATAATATTTTTATTGGCAAAGTGAAGGTATTCTTACAACTTTGTGCCCGTCACCGCGTCATTGTTCTTACTTGACCACGCCCACTGAGTGTTGCAGGCATTTTACGAAACAATTAGTCATTTATTAATTTGTCTATATTATTTAAAATTCTGACAAAATGGCTAGTACGCGTTCTAATGATAAGGAAGTAGCCGAGAAACCAAAAGCTCTCGATACTTTGGAAGTCGAACGTTTGACTTTAATTGGTCAACGTGATGCAATATTCGCACGATTACAACAAGTTTTTAACCGCTCTTTAAAGGCTTTTACTGATGATACTGAGAAAGATTTATTTCTATGTGGAATGATTTCCTTAGACCGCTTACGTTCGGAATTTTCTGAAATTTTGAACAAAATTAATGTCGTCGAGTTGACTATCAACCCTTCGTATACCGTTAATTATCAATCTGTAAATGTGTTCGAAGATATGTACTGCCGCTGTAAGTTTGTTTACGATAAACTCAACCCGCCCGTGACAAAGGTCGAAACCGCTGTTTCACATGTTGCACCGCAACGCAAATCTATTCGACTCCCTGAACTTGATTTAATGAATTTTAATGGGGATCCTATGTCTTGGAGGATTTTTTATGAGTCATTTAAGCGGACAATTCACGAAAATCCTGATCTCACAGATCACGACCGCGTTCAGTATTTGATAAACAAACTATCGGGCCGGGCGCTTTCCGCTTGTTCCGGAATCACTCCGAATGGTGATAACTACCGCATTATATGGCAGACGCTCGTCGAAAAATTCGATGACAAGCGTAATCTTGCCTCCGCATATCTAGATCAAGTACTGGAATTCAAATCTTTTAACAACGCGACTAATAAGAACTTAGAATCATTTCTCGATAAATTCTGTACGGCAGTGTCAAGTTTGAACTCACTCAAGCTCGATAACTTGTCTGATTTTATTTTATTACAACTTGCATTAAAGAAGGTAGACTCGAGTACTGCACGTTCGTTCGAAATGCAAATGCGTGGTAAATCTATGCCTACCTATAATGAATTTGTAAAGTTCGTTCGTGAACAGAGTAAAATATTGGAACGCACTACGCCCGCTTCCCATGCCCGGGTGTTTGATAATAACAAACCGGTTATGGTTCCCGCAAAATCTACGCATTCTTTCGCTGCTTCATGTGTAACTCAGTGTCCGCTATGTAAACAAACTGATCATGCCTATTTATATAAATGCCCTGCATTTAATAAAATTTCAATTGATGACAGGTTTTCTTTTATAAAACGTAACAAAGGTTGCACTAATTGTTTAAGTGTTACGCATATTAATACGGCTTGCAATTCTAAATTTAATTGCCGTTATTGTGGATGTAAACATCATTCAATGTTATGTCGTAAGTCTTCCCCCCGCGAAGACACCCGCTCGCACCCCCGCGCCGCGCTGCGCGCTCCCGCGCCGCCTGCGCGCTCGCCGTGTGGCCGCGCCGCCGCCGGCGCTCCCGTCGTCGCACCCGCTGCGCTGGCACCACTGTCGGCTCAGCCGCCGCAATATAACTCGCGCCCTGCTGCCGCCTGCGGCCAGCTGACGGATATACCTACCACTGCCGCTTATGTTCCCGCGCAACAGAACGTATCGTTATGCAATGTACGTCCTATATCTCAGTGTACGGATACGACTTGTTTACTGGGAACGGTGCAAGTTTATGCTACCGATTTAAATGGTCGTCGTCATGTCGTACGCGCATTAATTGATTCGGCTTCTCAAAGTAATTTCTTAACTTCGAATTGTTGTGAAAAATTAAATTTAAAATGCAACAAGGTTTCGAATACAGTGGTTAAGGGTATAGGTTCCGCATCTAATCCGATTAAGGGTGCAACTTCTACTATTTTATCTTCGCGACTTAATAATAATTTTATTTCGATAGACGCCTTTGTTATCGACCGCATTACGGACAACTTACCTTCTGTGCAGGTTGACCTAACCTGTCTGTCGTACCTAAACTGTCTGCCTCTGGCAGATGATAGTTTCTCCGCGCCTTCCGAGATAGACATTCTTATCGGGGCACCTCTCTTCGCTGATATATTGTTATCAGGCCGCGCCGCTGGTCCGCCTGGAACACCTACCGCTTTCGAAACTATTTTCGGATATATTGTGATAGGGTCCGCACCCGTTGCACCTATTTCTATTCATACCGCTACCGCATATATCGATACAGCTGCTATCGATAATAATTCCCGCTCTCATATATCTCTCTGTACCTTTACTGAAGGACCGCGCTTGGATAATATTGTCCAAAAATTCTGGCAACTCGAGGAGGTGCAGTGCACGCCGACCTTGAGCCCAGCCGCTCTCGAAAATGAACGCATTTTCACAAATAATGTCTCACGAGATTCTACGGGACGCTATTCTGTAGCGTTACCATTCTCCCGCGATCCCGCAACCGCTCTTGGTAATTCTTTTACCACCGCAAAAAAACGCTTTATGTATCTCGAACGTAAACTCGTCGCTTCACCTCCCCTGCGAGTGGAGTACGATGCTATAATAAAAGAGTACATACAGAAGGGATATATTTCACTAGTTGACAATGCTAATCATTTAACTGGATTTTATATACCACACCATGCAATAGCCAGGTTGGATAAGACAACCACCCGCTGGCGTATGGTCATGGACGCTAGCGCCCAAACTATAAATGCTCAAAATGAGTCACTGTCACTCAATGACATTTTATATGCCGGTGATAATTTGCAAAATGATCTTTTCATAATCCTCTTGGATTTCCGCCTGTACGCAATCGCCTTTACGTCTGACATTAAACAGATGTATCTTCAGATATTAGTCAATGACGATGACCGCAATTTTCAAAAATTTCTATATCGATTCGATCCCGCTTTACCGCTCGATACCTACCAATTCAACCGCGTTTGTTTTGGTCTGCGTAGCAGTCCCTTTCTCGCTATGAGAGTGCTACGGCAGCTGTGCGCAGATGAGCGCGCTCGCTTCCCGCTCGCAGCAGACGTAATAGAGAACAATACTTTCATGGATGACGTGTGCTACTCCATGCTGTTGTTGTCTGGCTGTTTACAACTCAGAGATGATCTCCGCGCGCTCCTCAAGGCCGGGGGCTTTGAGCTCGTCAAGTGGGCTAGCAACGCACCCGCGCTAGTTGAGTCCCTGCCGGTTTCTGATCGTCATACTGCGAATATAAATTTCAAAGAACCTGAAACGAATTTAAAGGTACTAGGCCTGCAGTGGTCCCCCACTTGCGATGAATTCATGTTCACCGTAAACATTGAAGATCGTCCAGTTACTAAACGTAATATTCTTTCTTTAATCGCGCGTCAATTTGACATTCTCGGATTGATCGCTCCGGTTATATTTTACGCTAAATTGATTTTGCAAAAACTTCACTTATTGAAGCTCGACTGGGATGAGCAACCGCCGTCAGATATAACTCATATTTGGCAAAACTATACTCGCGAACTACCTTGTCTTCAACAACTCCGCTTTCCACGTCACTTAGGCATCGAGGAAAATTCAACTATTTCTATTGTGTCGTTCGCCGACGCAAGCGAACGAGGGTACGGTTCAGTTGTTTACATTCGAACTCAGACCAACCCAGACTCTTCTCCAGTCACTCGCTTAGTTTGTGCTAAATCAAAGGTAGCTCCGCTTAAAACTATCTCTATTGCCAGACTAGAACTTTGTGCGTGTTTGCTTATGACAAAACTAGTCCGCCGCGTAATCGATACGTACGGTAAGCGTCATACTATTGACCAAGTATACTGTTTTACTGATTCCATGGTAGCCTTACAATGGATAACCGCTTCCCCGCATAAATTTAAAACATTTGTTGCTACGCGCATAACAAAAATTGTTTCCGCTATCCCCGCTGACAGTTTCCGGCATGTTTCTGGATCTCAGAATCCCAGCGACTGCTTATCTCGCGGACTGTCACCCGCTCAACTACTGGACCACCCGCTGTGGTTCACTGGTCCCTCTTGGTTATGCCAAGAACCAAATGAATGGCCAGTTACGTCAGTCGCTTCTGTTAAGGCAGACGCTGAATTACCAGAGGCAAAGAAAATTATTTCGTCTCTTCCCGCTACGCATACACATAATGAGGCTTCTAACCCGCTGTTAGACCTCTCCGCTCGCGTTTCTTCCTGGCTGTTGCTCCTACGCACAGTTGTTTTAATTTATCGTTTTATCAAAAGACTACCCCGCTCTAATTATTTTACCGCTGATGACCTTAATTTCGCAGAATTGCAAGTTCTTAAAGCCTTACAAAATTTCTACTTCCCTGACATAATTAAAAATTTAAAAGCTAATGACCGCTGTTCACGTGCAGTGCAACGGCTCGTGCCGTTTCTAGACGCAGACGGACTCATACGAGTCGGAGGTCGACTTAGAAATGCGGATCTGTCTTATAGCCAACAGCATCCTATTTTGTTACCGCGTAAAGACCGCATAGTCGAGTTGATAATTTCTCATTATCACCGCAGGAACTTACATACTGGCCCGCTCGCCTTAATGTCAATTCTTAGACAACGGTATTGGATACTTTCCTGCCGTAACATTGTCCGCTCGGTTATACATAGGTGTAACTTTTGCTTTAAAGCTAAACCTAAACCTAGCTTCCCTTTAATGGGTGATTTACCCGCTTGCCGCGTAAATGAAGCTAGTGCATTCGTCCATACTTCGGTCGACTATGCTGGTCCGATTTCGATAATTCCATACAGAAAACGTGGAGTGCGTTCCATGAAAGCTTATCTCTGCATTTTTGTATGTATGGTGGTACGCGCAGTGCACGTCGAACTAACCACAGATCTGAGTACAAGCTCATTTCTTTCAGCGTTTAAACGATTTCTTGCACGCCGAGGCTCCGTTTCCGTTATGTATTCGGACAATGCAAGGACGTTCCTAGGCGCGAAAAATGCTTTATCGGATGTATACACGCTTACAAATTCAGCTGAATTTAATAAGTCTTTCTCAGATGAATTATCAGCAAACCGCATTCTTTGGAAATTCAATCCACCGCGAAGTCCCCACTTCGGTGGCAACTATGAAATTTTTGTAAAGGCATTTAAAGGACATTTACATAAATCGATCGGTTCACAGTTACTCACCTACGAGGAGATGTTAACCGTGCTTACGCAAATCGAAAGTGTGATCAATTCACGACCGCTAACGTTATTGAGTGAGGATCCCTCTGAGCCCACTGCATTAACTCCCGCGCATTTTTTAATGACTGCACCGCTTAAACACTTACCTGCGTGCGTGGCCACTGACGAGCCCGCACACTTGTTAAAACGATACGCTTTACTGGATCAAATGATTCAATCATTTTCTAAACGATGGAAGCTAGAGTATCTTCACTTGCTTCAATCTAGAGTAAAATGGAATACACCTTCGAATCCCATCACGGTAGGTTCTATCGTTCTTATCATCACCGATAATATTTCACCGCTTTCTTGGCCTCTCGGTGTCGTTATAGCCACTTATGCTGGCAACGACGGCATTTGTAGAGTCGCGTCTATAAAAACCGCGACTGGTGTTTACAAAAGACCAGTCGTGCGGTTATGCGTTTTACCTACGCAATAAGGTAACCGCTTGCTGCCCGGCCACTCCGCATACAACCCGCTACTCTACATATCAACCCGCAATTTCTAAATTTTATTTTTTCCTCTCTTTCTTTTAAAAACCAATGGTTTTTAGGCCGGGGGCAATGTTCGCGCCAGTCATTACTGCGCTTATTATTTTCTACCCTCTCATTATTCATATTTTTCGATGACTATCTCTGTCACTTACGCCGCGGATGCACGAGACATTTGCTTGTCATTGGACAAGTAGTCTGCGATCAACCCTCGTTGCTCGCGGCTGCCGCTACTCGCTCTGAACTCGGAGTGTACCTGATTGTCCATCCTTTGGGCTAATCAGCTGAAGAAGCTGCGTACAAACAGTTTCTACCGCGCCGCGCTTAATACAGTCCACTACAATTCGAATATTGAAGGCCGCTTGTGTGACACACCTGAAGAAGCCTAGAAGTGCAAGAACTGCAAGGCTGGAACTCTGTACCCTGGATACGAGCTACAGGATCGGAGCCCGCACTGAGGTGATCGTAGCTTGTCGAGTGTTATGCCAGTAGGAGACCAGGTTAGTCATCATATCCTCATATTTTTACCAGCTATCCTACCCCCGCATTTGGAGACGTGCTCAGCTATACAGCTTAGCTGCCGCGTTAACAAAATAAAATAATAAAAATTCGTTCATAAAGGGTCGTTCCCACCCAGGACAAACATTTGTAGGATGAACATCAATGTTTTTTCTGTGTCTGGGTGTTATATTGTATTCTATGTATGTAATTACAAACAAAAAGTATCTAAGTATTTTATCAGTTTTCTGGTTCCCATAGTACAAGCTTCCTTAGTTTTTGGATAGATGGCGCTGTGTGAAGTGTTCATAAATATTTATTTACTATTTATTTATTTTTTTATCATATATTTTTTCGCTCATAACTCCAGGAATATAATAACGTAACCAACTATGTTGCTCTGATCGCAAATACAGCTCAGAAAAATGCATCATATGACGTATCCGAGATTTAAACGACGTTGTCAAGGTCGGTTGAAATAATCGGGCGTTTATGGTATTTAACCGTCTATTATGTTGTGGTGAACACCAAAAACAGTTTAACTGACCGTTAAACTGATAACCGGCCGTTTAAAAATCTGGTGAACTCCACCCTAAATGAAGTCTTGCAATTGGATGCAAGAGTTATTGCGATCTAATACGATTGTCTTAAGTAATAACCTGTACAGGTTAGGGAGCGTTCTACAAGCACGGTCACAAAACAATCGTACGTAATACCGTCGTAGGATTCGCCCGTTTGAAGTGACAACAATTTGTCTCCTGCGACATACATCAAGTAGATATGATCGTGTGTACAACCGATGCTTGCATAAATTTCTTACCAACAGATGTTCCTTTTTGTAGAAGCGCGGGAGGTAAGCAATTCACCTGTTACTGGTTAACGTTTGTCGCGTCAACTGTTTTTTATTGAAATTAAAAGTTCGAAAGCGTTGATCGATCGCGAGTACGTGCAAGGAATCGATGATGGCTAGTTTTTGACTGCAATGTCTTTGGCACTGGCAATAAATTTATTTCTAATTACTTACGTAGGCCACCATTTTTGTGTATTACAATTATGTTATCAGAATAATAATAATAACGCCCAACGATCATATACATATATCCTAACCCTAACAAGGATTCCGAGTCTAGGGACCTAGGAACTACAAGCACCATGTTCCCACAACACCCAGACTCAGACAAGTATTTGGGCATTTTTTCTGTGCATAAATACTTGTCCTGCCGTGGGAATCGAACCCACCGCCTTCGAGTTATGAACCGATCTGCTCAACTACCGCACCACAGAGGCTGTCAGAATACACTAAAGGTGAGATCCATTTAGAAATTTTAAAGGTTTTTGCGTTGATTAAAAATCTACATTGAGATAGTGATCGGGGAGCAAAAACTGAGGAACTCTTTAACTGACATGTTCGGAAGCTCACGTAGCGAAACCAACGCACTTAGGTCGAACGGGAATATTGTTTTAATTTCTTTATTACTAGTATCTTTCAATTGTACATTTGCCGCGTCTGCTGTGTTCGCGATAAATTATTATCTATTAATATAAAAAATTCAAATAGAAAATCTATAAATCTTTTTGGGAAGACTAACAAAAACCACTTTGTAGTTGAAACTAGTAATATGACTTCATTTAAAATGATAATACTGTCTTTGTAGTTGGCCAGTTGAGTGGCGCAAGGCGGATATCGACCATAGTGTATTTGAATTACCTATATGTCTACGAACCGGCAAAAAATAACTCGATCGCACTTATTTTTAAGGTATGTAAGGTTATTTTTCTTTATTATATTTAAATTAATTGCTTTGAAAATACGTTTCATTTATTAGAAAAAAGGAAGGAAGAGATGAACTTTATTTACATGAGAAGTTTGACAAATCGAATTTTGACCAAAAAAAACCTTATTCGGTTTTAACCCCAATAACTCCAAATGGCATTGAAATATACCAGTCTTTAAAGTAAATACGTAATAAATAAACATGAGCGTTAATCAAATTCGATAAAGGCAGATGCGTGAGCGCCTTTTTAAGGAAAAAACGGGTTGTTACCATTGGCACTTGTAAGTATTGTGCATTTAACAAAAACAAAGGTATTGTGGATCCACTCTATGACTTATTAAGATGATAATTTATTGGCACGACGACAATTTCATGGCGTAGTTTGCAAATCCACGGCTTTTTAGAGCAAGAGAGCTGTGGAGAGGGATTACTTGACAATGGTTTTGTGTGTGTACCATTTAGACTTCAATTTAAATATAAGTTCTGTTTAAAACACAGTAGTCAATTGTTTTTGTTGCAGTAAAACTTTTTGACGCACGCTTGACTTGGGAAGTAAGCTGGCGAAACGAACGGAAGTTGAAAGTTGTTGGTTAACGTAGATCTCCATAGTCAACATGACAATGCAAAAAAATGGTGTTATCATGTTGGTGTGATTACAATTGACAATTGTCAAGATGGCGATATTAATATTAAACAAAGCAAAAAACGGCCGATAGATGGAGCTGAACTAAGGAAGTTTTTTTTTTGGCTCCACACCTCCGTGTATTTAGCCAGTGTCAAGTAATTGATAATTTATCAAGTTAATGATATTTCACACAAATATGTGTCAAGTCACAGTCGAGTTCATCATGTCAAGTCATAGTCCAGTCAAAGTCATACTCCTAGTAAAGTGATGGCAACTTTACTTAAAGCTTCTATGGAGTTTTGGAAACAACACGAAAAGAAACGTTTCACCATCATTATACCATTTTCCTACACTCTCGGCGGTAATCCAGCATTAAACGAATAGAATGCCACCAATTTTATGCACTAACACTCAAAATAACACAAGTTTTGGAAAATAATACAATGCGGTGACGCAATCTCTTTCGCGTTCCCGCCAAAACTCCTAAGGTAGTTTTACTTCAATCAGTCGTGTTGTCTAAAGCACACTCTTTTTTCTGTGATTTCAACCAACTTGATTTATTGAGGCTGTGTCATTCTCTTTCTGTCATTGTCTAACTCTTTGTGGTACTAGACGTCGAATGTAGATGCCTCTCACCATGCAACCATCAAAAACTTTTGGTTTATTAATAATTATATTTATAAAATCGTGAAAATAAAAATCAAAGAACGGCATCCCTCATCATTTTGTAAAGGAATAACACTGTAAATGAATACACAATAATCTCTGTACACACTATGACTTATTATTAGGTAAGTACATCAGTCATTTAAGTATTAAAACAATAAATTAATTGAAAAATGTTTACGTAGGCATGAGGGGAGGGGGTAAGAGCTTTACTTACTTTTGTTGACAAGGGGGGTAAATAATTGTAATAAATCTGCTTACTTGAACGGCCCCATAGCCTTTTTTTATTACCTTTGTTTAATAAATGGTTTTGGTTTTTTTTGGGCAATCTCAAACAATCTGAACCAGATTCAGGTATAAATACCGTTTTTAAGGTATTTCTGTTACATACATACATTATATTTATTTACAATTATATGTACAATTAACAACTAAATGCTATGAACATTAATTTTACAAGGTAACCTAACAGTATTTTGGAATAATAGAATTTTTTTTTTTACTATTTTAGGCTTGTTTAGATGTAAATATCTCAAAAGTTAAGTAATTTTGACCCCTGTCTAAACATAACGAGCTACTTTGTCAGTTAGCTTACACTGTGAAGCTGATTATATTGCTCAACGGAGCGCGCTCACAAGCACTGCTAACAATAATGAATGCAATAAATAGTTAGATAGTTTAAAGCGATAATTACGGAAAGTACAGTGGAATGTATCCATCAATCAATGGAGTTTATGGGGTCTGGAAAGCAAGAAACTGCTGGTAATGTAGTTTTATTGGATTATATTTTTGCTGATTGTTTTTTTTTTGTTTTGGCTCTACACTTTTGCGTATTTAGCCAGTGTCAAGTAATTGATAATATTCAAGATAATGATATTTCATATATATATGTGAGTCAAGTTAAGTCACAATCCAAGTCATAGTCTAGTCTAAGTCATACTCCTAGTAAAGTGTAAAAGTGAAGTAAAGTGTCCACTATCACTGAAAATAACACAAGTTTTGGAAAATAATACAATGCGGCGACAAGATCTTTCTCGTTTTTCCGCCAAAACTCATTTTTGCTGTTTAAATGACAGTAGTAAGTAGGCGATAGACTTCCTTTAGTGGCCGTGTTTTAGAGACCTTAATAATGGCAATAATAATGAAAAGTGCATGTAAAGTCTGATGAAGACATATTTTATTAACCTTAATGTATTGCAGGACAGGTTTTTTTTTGTTTTGGTCTGGCTCCACACTATTGTGTATTTAGCCAGTGTCAAGTAATTGGTAATTTATTGAGTTAATTAATATATATGTCAAGTCAAGTCACAGTCTAAGTAAACCATGTCAAGTCATAGTCTAGTCTAGTTAAGTCACACTCCTAGTTAAGTGGTGGCAACTTTACCAGAAGTTTCTATGGAGTTATGGAAACAAAATGAAAAGAAACGTTTCACCATCATTATACCACTTACCCACACTCATGCCTGTAGTCCAGCACTTAACGAATAGAATGCCACCAATTTTATGCACTAACACTGAAAATAACACAAGTTTTGGAAAATAATATAATGCGGTGACCCGATCATTTTCGTTTTCCCGCCAAAACTCATTGGTAGTTCATATATACATAGATAGATAGATAAACTCTTTGTTGTAAACTCCACATATTAACAAAATTACAAAGAATATGTAAATAGAATTACAAGAAGTGGGGATTAATGGGCGACCATATCGCTAAGAGCGATCTCTTACAGCGATCTCAGCAGCTTTTGGATGGAACGGATTCATCAAAATCGTTAAGGACATGAACTATATTGATACTAAATATGAGGTACTTTGTTTTTTTTTTCATAATTATTTAAAAAGATTTGGCCAGTTTCTTATATAAGGTTGCCTTAAACAGTAATCGATACTTTTCAGGTAACAACAATTTCAAATTATTTTTTTTGAGTAGATTGTCTTTTTGTTTATAAAAGTTTCATTCATTTGTTCCATTCATCAATCTAGCGGGTGGTTTAATGATTAATGCCCGTCCGTGAATTTGAGCTCCTAAGTTCGCACTTATCCTTTTATGACGTAGAAATAAATTTAGCTAAGACCTAGAGAGATAAGTGTGTAAGGAGCCGTCTAATTTTAGTAAAGACGGGCATAAAAGTTTTATAGTATTATTGGGAAGATCTACCACAGCGATGGTTAGTTTTAGAGCCTATAAATCAAGAAAAAGCTGTTCACATTTTACAAACCTTTTTTCTCGACAGTCAAGATGCATCATTACCCATCTCATACCCTATTTATTTTTGTCTTAAAATAAATAGGGTATGAGTTCTTAAACGTTTTTGGTAAACTATCATGAAACTATATAGAGGCAAGAATTGGCCATGTCCTTTAATAAGTACTTATCATTTTTTTGTCTTTTGCATAGACTTGATGAGTGTAGTGTATTTATCGTCGATAAATATTAAGAGCAATGTTTATTATTGTAATTATTAATTAATATTCAAAACTGGTTCATAAATCTATACCTACATATAAAATTCAAAGTCCTGACTGACTGACTTATATATCAACGCACAGCCTAAACAACTGGTCCTAGAGACTTGAAATTTGGAGGGTGTGTACTTTGAAAAGTGTAGTTGTCGACCCAGAAAGGGTTTTTCGAAATTCCACCCTTAAGAGGGTGAAATGGGTGGTTGAATTATCTATTAAAAAATCTTCTTCGTTTCCTTTAGGCCACGCGGGCGAAGCCGCGGGCAGAAGTTAGTACATTATAAAGGTACTATGTGAAATATTTTTTTTGCCTCGTTCAGATACTTAAACTATCTGTTTGCTGCGTAGTATGTATGTTATACCTATATTACATAATTTATATAGGTAAAATATTATGACATAAGTTATAAATCTTGTTCTAACTACCATTATGGATATTTTTTTCTTACAAAAGTTAATGCGATGTAATAACAACGCAGCTATATCTAAAAGATGATGAGAAACAAAAGAAAAATGAACACATATGGTCACATACTTGCTCGGAATTGCAAATATGTAGTTGCTTGCACAAGCAATGTCTAGGTACCGTACTCCTTGAACTACTTTTTTAGCCTTTAACTTCACTCAGAGGAAGCTGATAGAGATCTGATGTGATTTTCAAATAAGCTAGAACCAGTTCACAGCTTCTTAGAATAAGTCGTCAACGTTTTTTTAAATAAGATTCTCCAGCAATATACAGTTTTCTGTGGCCGCGTGTAGACACATTTATCAAGTGTTTTTGACACATCACTTTTAGAATTGGTAAAACATTATACGACAAATGAAATAAATCTTGTATACCTAGTTCGCCAATTATTTTTATTAAAATATTATTCTATACTAATTAATATTATTTATAAAGTGTCAGGCAACTTTCTAGGAAACAATTTAATTTAAAGGTATGAGTTTCTTGTACAATTATTTTAAAATATTTTAAATTGTATATTTCATACTTTTTATGTATATATTATACCTAATGTAATATAATTCCTATAATCTTCTTATAATGTCAATGACAGTTGAAATATCATTTAAGGTTTAAATTTTACATGAAAGTATTCATGTAATTCATTTAAGGTTTAAATTTTACATGAATACTTTTTTTTACTTACAAAAATGTAATTCAGTTAATGCAAAAATGCATGCAAAAATGTAATTCATTTAAGGTTTAAATTTTACATGAATACTTTCATGTAAATGAGTTTTATTGTCAACAGATTAGGTAGACATAGTTCTTATGATCATTACCACTCTGAACAATATTTATAGTTTTTTTTGTTAATTTAGCTAATAATTACTCAGGTTATGCATTACTAAAAGATCCAGTTTCTAATCAAATATATAGCAAGTCTTACATTTTTAACCTTTTTATTACAAAAAAAGAATGAATAGGTCATTGATAGAGACTATAGATTAACCAATTGATCTAAAACTAACTAAATAAGGTAATAAGTCAGTATTAGGAAATAACTTTTTTTTTAAATTCTGCTATACCACCTTCTGTGGGGTAATATAGTACTTACTTACATATTTGTTTGTTGTATTTTTGTTTTAACAAATACGGGAGGGACATTTTTTTTTTCTTACAATTTTGGGACACTATGTAATATTAAAAAATCGAAAATATGAAAGAGTTTATCTCTACTTGCGTATACACCACGAGCGGACCAGCTCCATGACTAATGATTTCAAAATAAAAGAATTAAAAAATATTGTGAAAAATATAGTTAAAAAATTAATGCTATATGACCTTTTATAATGACGATTAGGCACATGAAAACTCAATCGCCATTTGCTTCTTTTAATTAAATTTAGATATTTAACGTTTACCACACTTGAAAATGATTAGGTATTTTATTAGACCGATCAGGTGTAATAAAATTAATTAAAACATGTTTTTCATTTGAATTTAATTTATTTAAATATGATAGCGGTATAGAGTAGGTATTTACATTGAACGCTACATTTTAATTTCATAATTAAGTTAATATTATTTAATTATGTGGTAAGTTTAATTATATCTACTTCTACATATATTAATAAGTAATAACATTTTTATAGCAGCTTTGATTGTATGTTACAAAGAGTAAATCTAATTACATACTAATTTAAAGAGAACATTAAAATAAAAATAGTTTGATATCATACATGAAATAGGTACCTCTTGTATGTAATTTTCTTCGAATTTAGATCAATAGAGTTGTCTTACAGATTTCATAGTGTACTTGAGCATACGTAATGGGAACTCTACAAAAACAAATATTGAACCTTATGTCTAGGACCTTAAAGTAATATTTGTAAGTGCCAATAAAAAGTTTGGACGCTGTTTAACAGACTGTAAAAGCCGTTAGAAGCTACCTATATCAGGGGATAAATTAACGATAACTATTCTGATAAACACCTTACTGCAGTTTTGTAATAATATTATACTAACTTGTTTTTTTTTAAGTATCTACTTATTAACTACATTATAATTTTTTTGTTTGTAGGTACTTATGTACGTTTCAAATCAGATTTATGGTTATTGTGATACGATAAATGTTAAAACTTTTAGTAGGTTCTTTAACTTTAAAGGTTTTGTACCAACTGACGTCTACAGTGTTCATCTTAAAATCATTAAATCAAAGAATAAGTACTTAGTTTTAATGATTACGTTGAAATTCGGCGCAAGAGTAAATGAAATCCCTTCCGCGGCCGTTTAGGCTATTGCAATCAATTTGTTCCTCCCTCGTGTTTGAGCCAAACGGTTTCCAAACGTCGCTTATAAAGTGTAAACAGTGTTTGCAAAGTTTGTTCGGCAAACAGAGCCCGCGCGGGACCCTTGCCCCGGGCTGGGCCGAGTCGGGAGCCGTAAATCGGCAATAAACTCACCTTAGGCCGGCCGCGGCTAGCCGTCGGCTTCGGCTAACACGCTCGCGCCATCCCGCTCGCTAAAAACTTCGTCACAAAACTCACAGTTCTACGTTCAAAAAGAGTTCCGAGAGTTTCACTCCGTCAAGTCACGTGTCAGCGTTTTAGATGTGGCATGAGTGCAATACGTAATGTGTCGGGCGCACGTGGGCAAGTCAGGTGCGGGTCCCGATCACGTCGTGTTGTTTATGGCGCGGTGTTACGCAACGCGTTGTCGCCGAGGCGCGCGTCAGTAGAATGTGGCGGCCGATGGTTTACGAGCAACGGCGCACCCCCCCGCCGGCGACGCCACACGCCGCGGCGCCGCACTAAATCTGCGACCAACAGAAAAGGACACCACCACCCTCCGTTAATCCGGCACCGTTGATGTCCGGGAGACAACGTTAATCGAAGCGATTAATCGGACGGTCCGGTCGCAACTCGCGATAGAATTGTACCGGCGGCGGTTGCCCGTGGCACGGGCGAATCGAGCAAGTGCGGCGTCATAAAGTTTCTTGGTGTATCGTTCGATGCACCAGACGTTGATGCCGCACGCTTGCTCTGAAAGTAGCTCTACTTGATCACAAGAGAAAAAAATAGCACATAGTTATGCCCACATACGAGGTTCATCAAGTTAATTATTAGCTTAATTGTATCATAAAATCAGAAATGTACCTATTCAAGTATCGAACGGTAGAGTAAAATTTTACCAAATTTTTCATCATCGTCCTCAGTTTCATTAGCAGCTAGAAGGCATTCACTACAAAGTATAGATCGGTATCCCCGTTGAGTATTACAACAAACAGGTTCTATTGTAAAGATAAAACGGGTGTATTCGCGCACAAAAATTATCAAAACATTATTTTGACAGGTTCTAGCTAATAATAACTGCGACTACCAATACGACAACCTATTATAAAATTTGTATCATATTCATAATTGTTTTTTTACTTTTATTAGTAAAGCTGGTAGAGGCACACAATTCATATGGTAACTTTAAAAAAGCAAAACATTGAGGATCAAACAAATTACTTTTAATATATATATTTCAATATCTATTAAATACTTACTGCTCACGTCAAGTGAGCCACTAGCATCTCATACATACGTTGGTCACGGCACGCTGCCGGCACGGTTACGGCATTAACAAAATGATGTCATAGCACGGGGCGAGGTTGTAGAGCTATTTTAAATTACATTTTAAAGAATCTATAATAAACTATTCAATAAATAAATAAATAATAAATAATGTAATTAAGATAAATTTCTACGCTGTGTCTATTAAATTAACTAGTTAAAAATCAAAACGTAGATAAATGTTTGTTCTTATTATTGAAATTTTAGGATTTAGTTTATTACGATAGCTAAGCAGGTACCTATTCCAACTATTACGAAAAATTGATTTATGCACATTTTTTAACATAGGTGTATTCTCATTTGGATCATTGCCTCCAAATAGGAGAAGTTCTTCGGTACTATGGCCAATTTACACAATATTTGACACCAACATTAATGAGCAATTCACATTCAAAACGAGGACATTAAATAACCTTATGATCTTCACAACCTATTGACCAACGAGCTATGGTTCTCCATAGCATAGCTATTGGGCTATGGGGTTTCTTAACGTGATAAAATCTCCAATGAGGAACATCCGTAAGAGAACTAAGTTAGCTCATGGAATCTGCAAGTTGAAATGGCAATGGGCAGGCCACATCCCGACAACCGATGACGAAGGTAAGATTTTCGTGTCACTACTGCGTACCAGAACACGCAGTATAAGCCAAGCCGCCGCTAGGTTGACTGATGACCTGGTAAAAGCCGCAGGGAACAGTTAGATGTTGGATGTGGAAAATGGCGCTCTATCTATCTGTTTTAATTAATGGAAGAGATGTTTAGAATGCACATAAAGTAGGTTAAAAGTTTACATGCGAAATGAAGGAGCAATTATTTTTACTTTATGAAAGCTGTACAGTTATTATTTTCTTCAAAATACTGGGGAAAGGGTATTGAGAATGTTAGAAATGATGATACTGAAAAATGCTTATACTGAACAATAGAAACTACCTCATAAGATAGGACAGCTGTTAGTCATGCGAGTGAAAGTTTGTATTAGGTCAGTTCACAGAACTTTTATTTTTAATGACACATAGCAAGATGCTGTATGTCACACAACAAGCTCTGAGTTACTCTATGCACTATGGATTTTGCTTGAAAATTTTCTACACATGCCAATAAAAAGTGAAGAATTTGAAAGTTAACGTTTTAGTAAACCTTAATACTTTAAAAGTTAATTAGTAACTGCTGTAAAGGTTAGCTAAACCAACAATATTAATCTGTAGGTAATTTGTAGGTAAAGGTAGTAAGAGAACAAGTCGAGACAGAATCATAACTGCGGCGACCACATATTCTTAACAACATGTGGTCATTGGATTTCAACAAAGAGCGCAACAATAGGACCATTTACTTTGACAGGTGCATAAGATGCAATGAGCCACCAATCATTATTGGTGTATTCCTTAAATAATCCATCAACCCACCTAGACATACAAAATGAAACGTGGGGTTTATGTATAATATTATATTTAGCATTGGAACATCGCATGGATAAAGAACTTTCTCGTCCAGGCAAATGGTCAGCCACAGTGTCGGATTTTTTAAGCCATCCAAAGGCATCTACGTTGGTTTAGCGGCTATTATTATGCGCCAACAGCCGGGGTCAACGGCTTGACGTGCCCTTAGCACAGTAGAGGTCACTTGTAAATATCACTTTCTTGTAGTCATCACCCATCACCCATCCAAGAAGTGATCGCAACAAACGCAGCTTAACTTTACCGATTGATTACAAAAGGCTAGTTGAGCGTTATGAGTTTGAGAGGTGAAATATCAGTAGTTATCCATAAATATATGGCAGACCTAGTCCAAACATAATTAGACTAGGTCTACTGAGGTCCAATTTCACCAATGGTATCCTTATCCAAGAATAACTATACTAGGTATAATATTACTCCCTGCATTTAATCTCAGTATATCTCCCAATATATTTCACCACTTTGGTCTGGCATAAAGTTCTTTCTAGTTTAACTATTCTTTAGTTTTTTTTTTGTCATCTATGACATGTTCATCTCTTTACATTCAGTGAACTGAGGAACGACTGGATGTGAATGCAGACAAATCAAATAGGCCTGTTGTTTTTACTGTGCAGTATAACTTGAATGACCTTTTTAATTTAGCAGTAACTTTGAACATGTATCAGTAATCATTGTGTCTTCTCTCAATGATCGACCATTAACTTTGTCGTGATAATTTTCAATATCGTAGTATTATTTTCATAGTAACTTTCAAAATAAAACAAAACTACTATAACTTGTAATGTCAAAAAAAAACGAAGTGGCAACTGGCTAATAAATGTAAAAAACGCTATTGGTGGATTTAGTAACGGAAGACATTATCATAGTGTTTTTGATTAGAAGTAGAATCTAAATATTACTAATACATCTGATTGACATAGGAAATTACATTGAAAATTACTCAATACTACATCATTAGTTATTGCATACATTATAACCACATTATCAATCACAAAGGCGCCATTTTGATATTATCCAAGGAATAAGCTTCTTATTCCTTCAAAATTGAAAATAAAATATAAAAATCATAAATAAAATAAAATATAAGTATTTAATGAAATTAAAAATGGCTATCCGTAAGTAAATAGTAGCTTTATATTTGGAATAAAATTTATTCTACTTTGGTAAAATTGGACCTAAGTCTTCTAGTGAATAGTGCTGAGATACAATGTAAAATACTTACACTGAAACAATAATAATGTTCAAAACTAAAATATAAAATAAAATCCTGTTTTTAATAATTACCAGCTACTTACTGAATAAAAAACACGTTTTTATTCAAAAACATTTTATTTTTAATTTTGACTTTATTGTTCATATCACACAATAATATCACTTTGGCAAACTAATATTTTTGTTTTTACTTTACACGAATTATATGTATAAAATATAATAAAATACAGTAAACGAACTTTGTTTAGCCAATATACAAAATACTTTCACAGTAATAATAACAAAAGAACTGTTAACGGAATTGAGAAGTATCTAACAATGGCACCACACTGCCAACTGCTCAACACAGATTCTTTGAATAATATGGGGAGAGAGACAGTAAGAGGACAATACGTGAAATTTAGGCAGCCAATAGGAAGCGTTTCTTCAACCGCCATATTGTTTTCCCCCCACCAATCAGTTCGTTCAGAGAGGAAGACTTACCGCAGTCACATCTGTCAACGTCCGGATGCTGTACGTATTGTTTTTTTTTATTTTATATTTGGGTAAATTAAAAGCGTGTGTATCGATTATTCAATTCAAAATTAGTGGGATTCGAAACTGTGCATATTTATGTGAAATAACAAAAGTTAATTTTGAGTGTTATGGTTTTATAAGTAATTATAAGGCTAATTTCCTTTCACTGAGCTTTTAATACCAAATTTCACAGAATATACCTAAATAATATTGAGTTAAATGGAGTACGTAATAGCCCTAACATGTACGTATTAATTTTAGTTAACCTATACGGAAAAAACATTGTCGAGATTTGGTGATAATTTTACGTGATATTTTGATAAGCAAACTCACATCTTTAAAACTCACAGTGTTTTTTTCCATTCAATGTTGAAAAACGATTCAACACGACACAGAAAATAAAGCTATAAATATATATAAAATCGAACACAAAACATAAATCAAAACAAAACACAGAGTAATCAGTATTTTCTCGCGTTATTATTTGTCATTAATTTCAACAAGATTAGGCAACTCAACCCTTTCAGTAAAAAACTAAAACTTTGTGAAAAGAAAAACTCACAGTATGCTGCGCACTATAATTACAAAAGTCATGAGCGAATTAGCAAATCCGTAAATATAAAAAATTAAATCTCGAGAAAATGTATTCAAATAAAATATCTCTACCACAATTCAGGTAGAGCAACATCCGCACCGTTTGAGCATCACATTTCGCTCGCCACATTCCACGGAGCATTTAAAGCATGCCCCAAAACAGCTGATTTCCCCGGGATACTCCGATCTCCTTTATCGTGCAGTAAAACACGTAATAAAACAGAGAAAACTATAGTTTATGCGCTCCCTCCGGTACACCGAGAACGGCGTGCGTAACCTACATGCGGCCATTTCAAGATTTACGATCTGGGAATTGTGTGTTAGAGAGGGATAAAAACATTAAACTCTCGGCCGACGCAGAGTTTGAACGTAGCCGGTCCGTTCATACTCCGTGAACAAAACTCATGCAGTAAACGCAAAAACTATTTATAGCATCATTACAACTTATTACCCACATTCAAAATCAAACAAAATTATTTCAGTATGATTAGACAAAGCTGCTGTTACCATTAGAGGGATTCAATTTTTATATTCGAAAATTTCATCCAAGTTGAAATGATCTTCAAATTTTACATTTACACGCCGTACAAATAGCATACTACCTCATTTCTGTTTACATGTGTGTGTAAATTAAACTATCCACATGGGACCGTTGAGTGTTATAGCTTTCCCTTTTGTTATGCTGAGTTATGGGAACGTTAGAGCGAGAGGTCGTAAATTGCAACGTGCGCCGCTGACATGTTTATGGGCGGAGTGCGGCCGCGTGGTAAGAAGAGTGGGAGCGCGGCAGTCTAGAGCATGGCGTCCGTGGTGCCAGGTGGGTACGCATGCGAAGATATCAAAATTATACCGATATTTTTCTTAATTTTTTCAATTATAATATCCGTAAGTTCTGTTGTAATTATTATTATGAAATTTTACTTAAAAAAAAAAAAAAAATCCGTTTACAGTCTGCACCCACACTCAAAACTTGTATTTTTTCTCAATTTCATACATGTTTACTATTACAGCTTATGTATTGTAATTTATACATTTAAAATTTATACTAATTTTACGAATCAACAGTAAAGCAACATACACATTTTCTATTTTTTTCTTTTCATAATAAATTCAAAATTATTACGTAATAGCACAAGTAATAGTAAAGTATAAACGATTAATCTTCCTACGGATGATTCTACAGGTGGCGAGGTTTCCCTTAATGAGAACTGCCCTACGGGCGATAAATTAACCCTCCATACTTCGCGGCTCGCGCCGAATTTTGTCAAATATTACTGCGACAAGGTTCTCTACAGTTGGAACGAGTGAGCGTCGGAATTTGTGACACTCAGCCTATAAATGTGGATATGGTATTTTAATTTGGTTTTAAATATAATTTTACCGTTTTATTTTGTTTTAAGTACGCATTACGATCAAATGCAATACCTAATAGCCCTACTACCTCCCTACATATATAAAAGTGGCTTTTATTTTGACTTTGAGTTTGAGTTTGATTGACTTTGAGAATTTGATGTGATAGAAATTTTATTGTTTCTCGGGTTCGGCTTCTCTAAGGTTACCTTAATATTAGGAAAATGCAAGTTTTCATATTTAAAAATGTCTAAGTTTAGTCATTACATACATAAGAAATATCTTATGTATGTAATGACTAAACTTAGACTATTGTCCTCAGTAACTTTTCCATTAGCTTTTGAATGTCCATATACTAACGAAAACGAAGGAAAGGCTTTTTATTATATTGGCCTTTTAGTAATTATAAATGAAAGTAGAGTTTTACTATAAAACAATTGAGTTTCTACCATTTACACAAAAAAATTGCAAAAATTTTGACTATAGGTATAATAAGTAATAATAATGATAATTATTTATTAGTAACACATAATAATAACAGATAATTATCATTTAATATAGGAAGTTAATATAGGATGACTTTACTTTTACCATGACTCAATGTTCTACGGTTTGCAATATTGTTGCCATACCAATAGGTGGTACGTTCATTGCTACGAAATAGAATAATATTGAAGTGAAAAACAAAAGTGGTACACATTTTGTCAACAATTGATAACCGTACAAAAGACTTCAACGGGTTCCTTTTTTAAACATTAGTTTTGTGTTTTAGCATTTTTTTAAATCATACTAATATTATCAATGCAAATGTTTGTGAGTATGCATGTAGGTATGTTAATTACTCCTTCACGCAAAATCTACTGAACGGATTTGGATGAAATGTAGAACACAAATAGTTTATAACCTAGATTAACACATGAGATACTTTTTTTCGCGGGTGAAACCACGCGGTGCAACTAGTAATATCATAAAGAAATTAACTACACCACCAAAACAGTTTTCTAACTGAAGTGATAAAGAAGTAGTCCAAACTAGAAATTTAAAAAAGTTAAATGCCATCACATTGATTATGAAGATATATTGGAATTTATTAGTATTAAAATAAGGTTCAGTTTTCTCCAGGATATATCTTATAAAAGTGCTTCTAAATAATAAAAAATCTTAAATTTTTTACTATGAAACTAGAAAGTCAAAATCATAATAATTACCTACCTATATCCAGTATTTTCTATAGAAAACCAATCTAGGTACCTTATGCATGTGACATATACCTGAACCTATGCCCATTTTTACTAAACTTAAGACTGCCCCTAAGTTCGCACTTATTCGGCTTTGACATACCCAAATGCATTGCAGTAGGTATATCATACTGGAATAAATGCTAACTTAAGAGTTGTCTAACTTTAATACAGGAAATGTATAACCTAAAAAACTTGTAAGTGTAAAATGGTTTACTATACTTTTACTCCTTTAATTCTTGTATCGAAACCAACTTTTCAAAGCTACATACCGAAAATAATTCAAGGGTCAGCCGTAAACACATTCCTAAAATTCACATTTCATACAGACTTGAACCTTATACCGTTTCTGTAAGGTTGAAGTTATGAAGATGAAGATGTTGATTGAATTGGACCAGTGTCGTAACGAACATCCGAAAATTCAATGGTTTTCATCAAATTGAATCCTATTCCTTTGGCTTAGAGTCTAAAAAAAGCTTGAGAAATTGACTTGATTTGATCAATGTTAATTCGTAGATTAGTATAGAAGGGACGTAGTTCCCTAATAAGGTAAGCATAAGTACTCAATTCCTCTGCAAGTCACGGTGCGCGCACGCATTTTCACTGACCGGCGCTTCGATGACGCGCCAATGTGGCGACATATGGGCGACAAGTATAAAAGCACGCATTTATTTGGTTTCCTTTATTATTTCAATTTTACTTAATAAATATTGAAGTAAAACTTCTTTACGCTCGCTTGACTTGGGGAGTAACCTGATGAATGCGAGGCGAACAAAAGTTGAAGTTGGTTCACGTATATAGATCTCCATTGTCAACATAATAAAGTTGAACATTTGTATTATTTGTTGGTATGTCCGGTAAAATGACAATTTACAATTTTGTCAAGATGGCAACATTAACATTAAACAAAGCAAAAACAAAGTTATACCGGCCGATAGATGGAGCTAAACTAAAGAAATTTTGCTTTCGTCATGTAGTCTAAAGCACATTCGTTTTTTTTTTTTAAATTCAGTTTTTATTTTTAAGCCTTCAAGGTTTTCTGCTATAAGTATTAAAATTTGGCAGGGATGTTAAAACTATATATATGGCTGTACAAAAAAAGATATACTAACTATGTAAAGTAGTAAGTAGTAAGATAGCAAACTATGTAAAGTAGTAGTAAGATAGTTAACTATGTAAAGTAAACAGAACAGAAAAAAAATAACAAAAAAATAATCTTCTGTACGTCACTAAATGCCGTTCCTACAAAAGCTTAAACTGTCAAAATTCTCTGAGAATGTATTTACTATTGTAATAAATCCAACATGGAGTTTTGGCGGGAACGCGAAGAAGATTGCGTCACCGCATTGTATTATTTTCCAAAACTTGTGTTATTTTCAGTGTTAGTGTATAAAATTGGTGGCATTCTATTCGTTAAGTGCTGGATTACAGGCGCGAGTGTGGGAAAATGGTATAATGATGGTGAAACGTTTCTTTTCGTGTTATTTCCAAAACTCCATAGAAGCTTCAAATAAAGTTGCCACCACTTTACTAGGAGTATAACTTGCTTTGATGACTTGAACTGTGACTTGACTTGACACACTTGTAAGTATATATATAATATTAATTAATATGAGAAATTATCAATTACTTGACACTGGCTAAATACACAAAAGTGTGGAGCCAAAACAAAAACAAAAAAAAAAACCTCCATTCATTTTGCTTTTTTTCTCTTGTTTCGTTCACAAAGTAAGTAATTTCTTCCAAGTGAATGTTAACCTCAGTTGACGCGAGTAGGCCAAAAATAACAAATAGGTGTTTTCATTACATAATTCGGATTCTAGAAACGGTGTTATTTGTAGTAAACAAATATAAATCATCGAACGCTACTCAATAGAAATAATTCATGAATTTATAGCTATAGGACGTCCGCAATCATCATTCATGTTTCAAATTCTAATGTAGTTTTACGAACGGTAATATCGAACGGGTATGATTTGAATTTGAAATATGAATAGAATATTTGTTTTTTGTAAACTATCCATAGATATCGGTTGTTCAAAGGGGCTTTCGGCGCTGTCGGTTTTGAGCACGTCATCTGTACTTGATTTTAGTTTAGGCCGTAGCATAAGTAATTTAAAAAAAAACGAGTGTGCTTTAGACCACACGACTGAAGTAAAAATTTTTTAGTTTAGCTCCATCTATCGGCCGGTATTTGTTTTTGCTTTGTTTAATGTTAATGCCGCCATCTTGACAATTGTCATTTTACTGGACATACCAACATAATAATACAAATTTTTAACTTTGTTATGTTGACAATGGAGATCTACGCGAAACAACTTCAACTTCCGTTCGCCTCGCATTCACTAGCTTACCATCCAAGTCAAGCGTGCGTATGTAGTTTTACTTCAAAAACATATAGGTCAGTTTTAAAAACGTAGGTATAGGAGAGATAAGGTGACCTTATCATAAAAACTATAAAACCTGTCTTAAAAACCTTCGTCAACGAAAATGTGTTTTATTTCGGTTTCATACATGACAGACTATGGCCAATGTAAGTAGAGAAAAAAAAAAAAATTATCAAAATAATTTAACTGGCCTTATAGGTCAGATGGTAACCCTGCCTTCTGCGCTGTAGGTTGTGGGTTCGATTCCCACCCGGGACAAACATTTGTGTGATCAACATCGATGTTTGTTCTGTGTCTGGGTGTTATATTGTATTCTATGTATATATTTACAAACAAAAAGTATCTAAGTATTGTATCAGTTATCTGGTTCCCATAACAGGCTTTGCTTAGTTTGGGGCTAGATAGCGCTGTGTGAAATATATATAAAAAAGTAAATGTAAATTATTAGTCTGAAAAACAAAATAATCTATAGAAAGACTCCGTATTAATTGATAGCAATTATTATATGAAAAGAAAGCGACATTTTCTTATCTCCAATGTGAATTTGCTCGAACACAAATTACGGAAAATCTTTTCTCATACAACAATAGGCTGCGTAATGTAGAGAAAACATAAATAATATTAATAACAGCGTCCGCAACGTTTTGTATACAGAAGTTTTATTCGCCCACAAAAGAAAAACCACCGCTACATGTAACCTATGCATTGCCATCTATCTTTTTCCACAAAAGCTGGACATTATTGTTCGGTCCAAACACTCCTAAATCTTCGGAAAAGTAATATATTTTCGTTTTGCCCACTGCGGTGCAGGGTACACAGACGCCAGTCACTACGCTTCGCTACTTTTCTGTATCCACTAATGTTTTATACATTGCTACTCGTATTCCTGTATCATTATACGTAAGTCACTTTAGTATTGCAATGGAAATCGAATCTAATCATTCATATTTAGAACCGGTTTTAGAAAATCTGCGTTGTTTTATTTAGGACTATTTTGTTGGGGTCTACCAATTGTGGGAACAAAGCGTTTAAAATTTGAAAGGTAACAACTGACAATTGCATTCCAATAAATTATCGACTCTATTTGTTGGTTCATTAATTGCAATTTCAAGTAGAACATGCTATGTTTTTACGTCATTAGTCGCTTATAAGATAGTTGGACAATATTGGTGTGTGCAGCAGACAAACTTGCAAATGTGGATGAGAGTAAGCGATATTAAGATTGGTGATTCATAAAGTTGACAATACTTCATTGTTTGGACGTAAACCACTTAATTTATTTCGCATTATTCAGTTGAGACGGTAAACAAAGTCGTGCGTAGGACGTAGACCAATTTCAAACTCTTTCTATTACACTAGACTAGCTTCTGCCCGCGGTTTCGCCTGCGTTGCCTATAGGAAACGAAGAAGATTTTTTTATAGATAATTCAAACACCCATTTCACCCTTTTAGGGATGGAATTTCGAAAAACCCTTTCTTAGTAGATACTTACATTTTACAAAGGACACACTCCAAATTTCAAGTCTCTAGGATCAGCGGTTTAAGTTGTGCGTTGATATATAAGTCAGTCAGTCAGTCAGGACTTTGAATTTTATGTGTATAGATTGGTATATAAGAATTTAGGATTCAAATTAGGTATGTAGGCAGCTTTAGGTGGGTCCTCTATTTTATCGATCAATTTTTATTACAGTCCCTTCCACATTTTGACAATGTACAATCAATCCTTTAGACTGGGGCAAGTGAACCAAAAAATGAACAACATTCCCAATTTTTATTTGATGCAAAAATAGATTTTTGCTGACAGATTTTTTTATGATTTGTTAGGTAAAATTGGCTATACACATCGATATCGTTGTCAATCGACAAAATAAAAAATTTTGCATGTGCAAATTTTCCATGCACATTCTATAAAAGTCCTAAATTGGTATTTAATAAAGACATAAATATATAATTTTATAAAATTTTATTTTTTTATTTTATAATTTTATTTTAACTAACTTAAAACTATTGATATTGAAACTCGGTCAACTAAAAACTAACCTAAAAACCTTTTCTCGTTCAAAAGTGGCTCATTCTCGGTATTATGTAATGGGCACGAGTAATTTGAGAATAAACCCCGTAAAGCAGCGTCAAAATATGTAAAGATTTTTATCTTTTCCGTAAAATGGCTTGGGAAAAAACATAAAGAAGGTGGTGTCACCTGATCCCGACAGCTTAGATTTATAGAGCTCGGTGTGGCCGCGGCCTAAGGTCGAGCCGAGTTATGACGCTCGCTTATAATTTACCTACACGTAGGGTTGCCACGAGGAAGTGTTTCCCTGAAAATGAAAATACATTGAAACTTTTTTATCAAACCTTAATAAACCAAACCAAATATGTTAAGTTGGTTAAAATTTGGTAGTGCTAAAGTAAAGGATTACTCTATTTTTTTAGTTGTTTATAACTTGTCAGATAGCAAAAATGTGAAAAATACACTTGGATCCGCGATGCATTATCAAAACAGGTACTCTCAAATTCTTAGAAAACGTTTGTTGCTTTGCGCCACCGCAGTACTACAAATGGGTGACTTTAAAATTTAAATATCCTGTTTCGTTTTCAACAAGAAACCAGTCCACATGTGTAACAGAATCTTGTCACCCTAAAGATCGTGTGACAAGAATTAGTTTCTCGAATAATGGCCATACACAGATGAGTCACTCCTTACTTCACTAAATTCTTTTATAACAAGCCTTTATTTAGATCAAAAGAGATTATGATTCATGGAACTATTTCAAAATAAAACAACATTAAAAAAATGTTTCAAAAAGCACTCCATTAAATAAGGCAGTTTATTTAAGACAAAAGCCCAGCATCTGCCAAGTATCAAATTAAAAATGAAACCACTACTAAATTCTTCTCATTACAACCAAAAGACATTAGTAAAGGCGGGAAAAGAAATGCCTAGGCCTACAAATATACCCCGAAATACCCGCAAAACCTTTAAAATAAAATATATTTAGACCTAAACGTGTGCGGAGAAAAATGAACTTTAATTTGTCGGTCGTAAAAGATATTTTAAATTGGCGTATAAGTGAAAATAAATCGTTTTGTCTTGTGGATGTGGAAGCTCAAGTAAAGTGGAAGGAGTCTCCGAGAAAATTGGCACAAGTGGTTTTAGCTGGGAACGAAGCGAGGCGGGGGAAAAATGTGATTATGGATAGCGTACAGAAATGTCTTTAAAAGTAAGGACTATAGCTAAGCTTCTATGAGGACTTTCTCACTCATTCTTTTTGAACTTTGGATATAGTTAGTTTGGTAAACAGTTATTAAGCTAGGCATCATGAAGGGATTTCTTTAAGGGAAATTTTGTATTCCTTAAGTGAAATAATCTTTCAGACCATCTGTCCGTATGTTGGGCCGGTAATACAAAACTTTGCTCAGGCCTGAATCTCTGCTCAAGAGAAGTTTTCATTCACAAAACCATCAAATACTGAATAAAATCACTATTTGAGCATCAATCGACGACTGAGCATGATTTTGTAATACTCGCACCGGCTTTAGTCTGTCTCCTAATCACAGTGTACCTAAAAATATGTCGGTTTAATAAACGAGAGCAGAATTTTCTATTGCTATCTCACTTCCACTGCACTTAGATATGGTGGAAGTAGGAAAACAATACTATTATCTTGCGGTAAGCAACATCGGTCGCCACCACCGCTTATAAAAGAAAGCGCTGGGACTAATGTAATGCCGGGTCATTTGTTGCTCAGGTAGCCGGCAGGTCAGGGGCCGGTCGGTAAAGTGGTTGATTTCAACGCCAAGTATTTATTATTTTCCTGTAAGTTTGTTCCATTTTTGTGTGATAATTTTAGTTCTATTGGGATAATTCTTATTGTGGGAAATTAACGGCTGTTTGTGTATAAAACCAGATAGTTAGAGCATTTTCTGATGATGCATAGTTGGTAGAGAGCACAAAATACATTTTAGTATAAACTATGCTTATCTTCACCACCATTCCAGATCATCATCATCATCCATCCTTTTTGCCATGAGCGTATTAAGAACTTCTTTCATAGGTTAAGAAAAATATAAAACAAATTGATTTGCGACAGACGTCAATTCGTTTCTTAATTATTGACATCGGAAGCTGCTGACTTAAAGTGATCTGCTGGAAGAAATCTGCTTTATCTGTTTTTGATTGAGATATTGGCATATAACCTCCTCTAAGTATTGTGGTGTTGGAAGTGAGCAGGTTATATTAGCGTAGGTAGTTTTTAGAATCCAAATAATATCTTTTGTCACCTCTGAACGTATATCTACTCTCAAGGCTTAGTATAGGGGCGGCCGTCGAATGTTCGCCCAGAGATAGCACTCGCGACAAGATGTATGGTTGCTTACGAAAAATTTTCAAACAGTCTATCGGATTGGCTTCGAACGGAAAATAAGAGGGGACAGACAAATAAATGAGGGCAGTAAATATCAGTATATATCTCCCTATGACAATAATACAGGTCAGCAGGAGATATCTCTTCAGATAGTAACGCATTATTAATGGAACAAAAACACAGGAAAAAGGGGATTGATAGGTTGGAAATAAAATAATGGAATCGTCAATCGTGTAAGTTTGCTAGTTTTCACGATTGCTTTTTTTGCGAAAAGTAACTTAATCATGTCATTTTAATGATTGACGATAATGTGTCTTTAATTACTAATGTAATCGATGAACATAAATGAAAGCTTCAGAAAAATCTATCTTCGAAAAACTGGCTTTATCTATAATTTTAGGTAGCCTTAAAGTTCTTCCATCGAAGTAAATCATGGTAACTAATTACACTATTTATGAGATTTCATTGTAGTTTTATTTTTTCAAAACAGTATCACATCACACTAATATTATAAAGGTGACAGTTTGTATGTGTGTTTGTGTGTATGTGTGTATGTTAGTTACTCCTTCACGCTCAAGCGGCTGAATGGATTTGGATGAAATTTGGTACCTGGTGGCTTATACACTGGATTAATATATAGGCTACTTTATATCCTGGAAAAGTAATTTTCCCGTGGGATGAGCAAATAATTAAAATACTTTTTATCCGCGGGTGAAACCGCGGGGCGCAACTAGTTAAGTATAATTATAATGCAAACATTACTTTGTCTAACAGTAGGTAAGTACTGAATTTAATTTAAAACATCAAAGAAATAATAAAAACTTTCGACTGTTTGACAAAGAAATTTATAAATCGAAAAATGAAAGTTATTATCGCCGATACAGAAACCAATTCAATTAAAAAACCAAATCACACATTCGTAGCGGGAACGTCGTGGATTTTTCTTTCAAAATTTATGTTCGCTCCGCGCCACCAGAGGGCGTATTGCGGGTTGGGGGGAGGGGGTGCGACTTCATTTCGCTCGCGTCGTTTATCTTGAGAAACATAATTCAGGGGCGAAGTCACTGTCAACTTATTCCTATTCTTTCGACTAAGCGTAAAATTGCTATGTTTTACTTTTTATGTTAGAAATTGTATCGTGAAGATGTTTTGCTTCGTTGTTCTTTTGTTTTTATGGTCTATGAGTAACTAGTACCATTGTTTCCAAAGCTGTAATCGAACTCTTAGAAAATGTCTGAAACTGCTTTCAAATTAGTGAAAATTCAATGCCATTTCTATGTATCTTCTAATTTCAAATGAAAAGGCGTTCCAAAAGAAGGATTCCAATCCCAGTCGACAAAAGCAAACAAGAAATATTTGCAAACTGCTTTTCTTTTATATAAGTGATTAAGTCTTCTCATTCACTGCTAAGCTACGACCTACTCGTCGCGTATACTTAATTTAAGTAAATTACTAGTAAGTAAAGTACTAAATCCTATAATCCGTTCCATAACACAGCTTTTGAAATATACTTGCTTGGAACAAAATCATAATTGCATACACATAAATTAAAGTTATATTTAGTGCTTAGTACAGACATAAGTAAAATAATTTTTAATGTCGATAACATTTTGAGTTAGCTTGAGTTTAAGTACTTCAGTTTTCTCTTTGTAACTCGAAAAGTTTAACACATGATGATGATGAAGGTACCTATTAATAATAATAATGATAATAACATGTGTGGATATCTCACACAGCGCATCTAGCCTCAAACTAAGCAAAGCTTGTATTATGGGAACCAGATAACTGATACAATACTTAGATACTTTTTGTTTGTAAATACATACATAGAATACAATAATAACACCCAGACACAGAACAAACACCTATATGTTCATCACACAAATTTTTGTCCTGGTGGGAATCGAACCCACAACCCACAGTTCAGAAGGGTTACTACCAACTAAGCTATCGAGCCAGTAAAATATAATAATATTGATACAATCAATTGGTTCAACTCAAAACGTCTTGTAATGTTATGCTTTAAAGTAACTAAAGTGTTGAGTATCCCGCCGGGTGCCGCTGTAGAAGCCGAAGAGACCAGACTTTAGCTTCTCTCACTCTCTCTTCTCTCATTCTCATTAGTTTCTTCTCATTGGTTTCTTCAAACACGCGACCTAACACCAACAAATCCTTGTTTTCGCTTGCGTCGGCGGCTACGTCACGCACACGCCATACTTCACGTATCCGTTATTACGCACCAATACGTCATTCGACGCAATAACGGTCAAACAATAAATATCGCTTTGCGCAGACAACACGCGCAAAGTAATATATGAAGTAAAGAATAAATAGGCAATTTAGTGCAGAACGCACGTTCGCCCGAATATTGCCGAATGGCCGGCGACGAATGCCGAATTTCCATATCGTATCGCGATTCGGGGGGTGCCTTTATGGGGTAAAAATTAAGCCGACGAAAGTTGTTACGTGTTGATTTTCAATTGGATAGTGGATGCCTGTTCGTAAAGTTGGTTACAGTAATTCGTTCTCGGAGTTGACAGACTTTCGTGTAAAAAGTTACACCTTACTTCAACCATTATGAAACTGTTTGATATCAATAACACGAAATGGTTCAACTTGTTTAATTTTTTTATTACATAAAAAAGAAAGTAAATACCATACGGTAATTAGTGAGATACGATGATCTTTAGCCCCCGACCAAACAGTTGGGTGTTATTAGTTGTGGCATTGCAGCTTCCAAACAGACAACTGGATTTTGATTATTTTTGTTTGAAAATTGACTTATACGTGGGTGTAGTTATGATTCAAGAAAATTAGTTCATCCTTATGAACATCATCAGCCCTTTTCTAGTTGATGTCTACTGTGGGTAGACACTGTGTGTGTGGGTAGACACTGTGTGTGTGGGTAGACACTGTGTGTGTGGGTAGATACTGTGGGTGCCGTGGGCTGATGATGTTCTGATCGATTTTGAATTCGGTAATCTGTTGCTGTTCAGCAAGGACCTTGTAATCTTGACCTGTTGCTGCAATACTACCTAGAATCTGTAGGATATCGAATTCTTGACCAATTATAGCGTGGCCTATGGGAAAATAATTCAACCACTCATTTCACTCTCTTAAGGGTGGAATTTCGAAAAATCCTTTCTTAGCGGATATCTACGTCATAAAATCTACTTGCATGCCAAATTTCAGCCCGATCCGTCCAGTGGTTTAGGCTGTGGGTTGATAGATCACCATGTCAGTCAATCAGTCAGTCCCTTTTGAGTTTTATATATAGGTTAGTCAGTTGTTAGTAGTAGAACTTACAATTTTTTTATTGTTTATATATTATTACTTCCAACAACGTAAAAATCTTTTGAAAGTAAGTACAATCGTATTGAAAAAAGATTCGCGCAAAAGTATAAATTTCCCTCTAAAACCCGATAGAAATGAGAGAATTTTTCGCTAAATCTCTCTAACACGCCGATAGGTGGCGCTTCGACTAAACGGGGAAAGCGGTTGGAAAACACATTTTAATAAGGAATATACGTAGGTACTTAATTTCCAGTATAGTGCTTCCAGGTAGTCTTGATACAATTTTCTCATTTGTACAGTATATGTATAAGCGCTCCGTATAGACACAGTTTCACTTGATAAAAAGTAGGTATATATACCCCAGATATACCCTATACAGTGTTATTCTAGGATTTGGAGTACAGTTTAATTGTCTAGAGAGGTACTAGGTACCACCGCTTTGCCAGATATTCTGTCGCCAAGCAATAGGGTACAAGCACTACTATGTCCCGGTTTGAAAGGCACTGTTGCTAGTAAAGCTGCTGTAATAATTAGCTGCTGGTGAATTCCATAGGCAAATGGGACTTTATGACCTGATCTTAGAGTGTAGAAATCTTATTAACTGTGCTGATGTCTCAGATGAGGTGCGTAGTGCAGGTTCATGCAGAACGTTATATTTACAGTTTTGATTGGTCGTCATCGCCACGTAATTCGTTTACATAAAATATCTAACGACAAACATAATTTCATCAATATCTATTCCAGTCATTTATTTTATTCCAAAACTATCTGATCTATATAGAACAAATTTAAATTATTTAATTGGTCCTAGAATAAGATTGATTTATCTCGAAAACCTATTTTATGAAGCGATCAACGTACCCTAGGCATCCCCAAGCATCAAGACACCCTACACCCTATAAGGCATTACCTCCACCGAGGGAGAGCCACGAGCGAAACGAAATGTGGCTTTAAAAATTTGGAACACAATCCTGCTATTTGTCTTTCGAACGTCTCTTATAAATCAAGGAATAAAGCAGCCAACAATGGTTTATGGACGAAAAAAGTACGTATATAAGGCGGGAAATAGCATACAGCCTTCGCACATATATTATGGATGTTAGTGTTGCGTAAGAGATAGGTTGGAGTGAAGTACAGGTAGCGCGTGAGAGGTGGATCTCATACACCAGAAATCCGGAGGAGTATTGGAAAATCCCAAGTAAGCTCATTTCTCTGGCGATAAACGCCTTACAATTCTGATGTCATTTTAAATTTTAACGTCCCTTTCTTTCTTCTGATATTGTCAGGACATATAAGCTACCGGAAGAACTCTGTTTGGCATTGCAACGGATTATAAATGATAGCAATTGGGTTGAACGGTCTTTTACGAGTGTTATCTAAAGCACGGTAGCGCTCAATTGTAAGTTCCACTTAGCGGTCACCCATCAAAGTACTGACCACAGGGTATGAAGGTGGCAAACTTATAGTGCCCTGCGCTGATGCGAAATACTGATGTTCGAAGCGTCAAAGCGCAACAGCGTCAGGTCTACTATGACAGCATCCTATGGATCAAAAGCAAATAAGTTTATATATAAGTAGGTATAGCCAAACTTTGGCCAATATGCTGGTGATATTTTTGTAAAAAATATTCTGTACCTCATAATTCATTAAAAAGTGGTTCATCTGTCGTCCATTTTAATATCCCAGGTCGTTATTTAAAGCGCGTCACGTCCGTCCACACTATGCGACGCTTTCGCAAAATTATTACCTTGTAAACCCACTATATCACGTTAAATTTACGACTACCTGAATATGATAGATTTTCAATCCGCCTGCCGTAATATACGGCGAAAAACCTCTGTCAAAATAGAGAAATAAATAAACCTGTGACAACCAATTAATAACTCGTAAAACGTCAGTGTCTAAAAAAAGGGATAAAAGGGACAGAAAAAGTGATCACACAATGCCTCTTCGCAAGAGACGCGTGTAAAAAGCACCGATGCGCCCATAAATTTGGACGGATTCAAAACAAATCGCCCTTATTCATTACACATATGACTTATGACAACGAAAACCTATTTATAACCTCTTGTGTTATGTAAAAAATACAAAGAATTCTATAAAAATAAGTCGAGTTGAAAGAACAATGTTCGCTTCATTAGTCACGTTTCGGTTCGGCACTGAATGTGATACACAAAAATAATTCGTTTGAAATTTGTTTTTAGACGCTAATAGAGTGTGAATAAAAATTCATAAAATGAAAAACGAATTATTGATGCGCATATTTTTGAGATTAACATTTAATAAAAGAACATACTGCTGCCATAGATTTTTACTCTCTATAAATATACACGTCCTTACATTAAAATGTCATATGTGATTTTTAACACTTAAAAGTGACAACATGAAATATCACACTTCTTTTTGATAAGCAACTTGTATTCTGTATATCAACAGTCAACACATGCATCAAATAAAAATACCTTGATTACAAAACTGCCAGATAAATGAACCATCATTAAACTGTCTGATAAATTCAAATTTGATAGCTTTAAATTTAATTTAAGATACAAATCTTTTCACACAGTCACGTCATTAAAATATATAAAGTTACTCTAAAATACTATAAATTATTGATTTTGCGCAACATCTCGCCGCTATCCTGCATAAAAGATATCTTCTAAGCGACTTCAATCACACAGAGAAATATTTCAGAAGTATACGAACCATTTTTCCAAAAGATAGCAGCCCTAACCACATGCAAATCGAATCAACCAACTCGAGCATTTTATTATCAGATACCACATTACGATACCTTCATCAGGACCGCGAAACGTTATGGAACGTCGAACCGCGAAATAAATGGCTTTTAAAAGTGTGATCCAAGATGTACAAAAAGTAGGGAGGGAAAAAAGGGGAAAAAAGTCGAATGAAATGATAAATTTCCCTTGAAAAGTGAGCGTTTATTTATGACGCGGCAGCGTACCGTAGTTATCAGATCTTGTTCGGGCGTGCATTCTAAATGCGAGTATGGTTGCGCTTTGACGTGAGATCTTTGCGGAATTTGCTGACATGAAGCGAGTGCATGTTCCTTTGTCCTGCAGTATATACAGCGCGTACAAAAACGTGCACATTCTTTTGTTTGGGTGTATTGTAATATAATCAATAGGTAGCATTTGTTTTAAACATTTGACCAGATTACATCATCTAAGTACCAAGCCGTCTTTTGTTTAGGTGCTATTGTGGACATAGTTTTGGTGCTATTGGAATTAAGGCTATCGAAATTGGAGCTCTAGTGGGAACACCTGTTTAAACACGTCCTAGTTTTTACTATGATTTCTTTTATCTTTGAAATTCAGAACTTTCTGAATGTCACCGTGGTTCATTAAAATATTAACACAAAAGCAGGTGTCTTCTAACACCTAGACAACTTTAAATTAGGCAATAAGAATTATGCTCCAATCTCCTTCATTCACCACAAATCACGCAGCTCCTTTGGAAGTAATTGAAAATACATTACGTAACCAAATTAAAGTGGGAAAGTGGTACAAGTTGAGATGGGTTGGGCGTCAGGTGGAACCGCGACACCCCCTCCCCTTACCCGAGGAATGTTTTGGCATAAAATATTACTTCAATTATTTACGTGAAAGATTTATAGCACTTAGAAAACTGCGCCGCGAAAAAAGCCGAGAGACGTGTGCACGAAAAGTGTTTTTCTTTGGAAACTTATAATGGGTATGAGTAGGAGAAAGTTCTTTTTTTGAATCTCTTTCCTATGGTAATTTGTTTTGGGTTTGTTTATAAGGATATTAGGGAGTTATTGAGTGACGTAATGAGGCGAGGAAAATTGATGACGTATAAAAAGATATATAGTGAGGTTTGGTGAAGACACGGCGCATGGCAAATTTATGAAAGATGCTGAGTGCAAGCAGATACGTGTGACTCAAATATTAATAAAAAATAATTACCTACGTGTAATGGAAAAAAAAAACAAGCTTGGGAATGTTTCAAGTTTTTCGAGGCTTTTTAATATCGCTTTTGGTGTCTTGTGCTCGTACATTTAGTACCATAATTTATGATAGTTGTCCATTACATTATATTTTCAATATTTATCTTCAAAATTGTAGGTCCCAAAAATGGTCTAAAACAAAAGACGGAATCGTTTAATGACCAAACAAGTTCTCCCATAAACTCAGTTATTAAGTGCTTGTAACACATCGCATAAACCTCTACGCGTGTTTATTTTTCATTTACTTCGCGCCTGCAAACGGGCGTGTAAATCTGTTGCAAGTGAGAAGCGGCACGGTCTATGTGGAACTAATTAGTTAGTAAATTATTTTGAAAAAGAATTAGCATCTAATCTTAACGTATATATGTAGACAATTGAATTGAAACGTCCTACAATATATCTGCCACGAGGCTACAACCACTAGCTTCGTGGTCTCTTCTACACACACATCAAAATTACACATGCAAAGATGCAAAAAAGATGATATCTTGTGTAGAACTTTAGACGGAACTCTCGGTATATAACTTTTATGTTTTGTGCAAAATTCTCTTAATATAAATTGCTAAGGTAAGTAAACAAAGTGAAATATGAAAGTGAAATTCGCAATACACAACGCACACACAAACACAACAAAATACACAATATTCTATGTAATGTTACTAGAAAATAAGTGCTTTTTACACACCAGCTCTGAATTAAAACCGATGTGGTACTAATATATCAAAGTGAACATCATATTACATAGATATATTAGTTAGATATTGTTGGTCTTTACCAACATTTACAGCGTCATCGGACAGAGAACATTATCGAGGATCATCAAACACTGCAAAATCGGAATAATTTATACCTAATTTTATCTGCCTGCTAACACGGCGCCGTCTCTTCCTACGTTGTTTCTTTTTTGCGACTGCAATAACTTATCGCTTTATGGACGGATATCTATGATAATTACGACGTATTTATTCAATTAAAAGGTACAAAGATTTTTTTTTTTTTGGTAAGAATAGCAGAGAAATAAGCTCACTTTTTTGTTATTTTTAGCAATTCGGCAAACGTTTAATTTTATTAAATTGAGAGCCCATTGAGTATTTAAGAACAAAATAGGCTCAAATTTGATTTAAGAAAAGTTATTATTATATTTAATACACCTTATTTTATATTACAGTTTATCTATCATATCTAATTATTAAAAATGTAATTTTTATGTATACCTACCTTATATAAATAAAAATATACCGTGTTACTACAAATATATAAACAAGTCTTAGACGGACGTCAAACGTCTGTGTAACAATACAAAAAGGTACTTTTACATTTGTCTAAGGCATGTTTAAATCTTTTGTGGTTACACCAATAATATTGTTCGTTGGTAAGCGCATCATTAGAGAACAGCTGATTTGGCTATGTTTTCGTTTTAAAATGTTCGTAATAGGGAAGTAGTAGTCTAAACAGGTTTTGAGAAGAAAAAAATCTACAATTTGGGAAAATCTACAAATTAGAAAAATAAACCTCTTTTTTAATGGTGTTTCTGTATGAACTTTAAGATCATAAATCGTTTGAGCAGAACAGGGATATAATGAATATAATCATTTAATATAATCCGTGGGATAGGACAACATCTGTTAGATCAGCTAATTAAAAAATAATTATTATGGTCTATGCTGAGGGAACGCAAGTTGAATAAAAAACCAAGTATAGATCTTTTGCATAAATATTTTTTTACATCTTAGTACAACCAACAGTTGCATTGTTCCCTTGACATCCTTAAATACATTTTTCTAACGTCGCATAAGCTCGCCACATTCGCTCCTACTTTACGTCTGCGTGATAATCTTCAGTAAAAATTTAATTGAATCTCGGAAGCGAGACCATCTGGTCCCAGCATTGTTCGGCCCTTAACGGGGGCTTCAGTATTGCCTTAGATATTTCCGTGTATTCCCCAGAAGGCTCTTTTTCACTTTTTCGGGAAATATGTTTCTGTTTCGGAAGATTGCTCTCTTTTGTTTCGGTTGATTAGAATTTGTTGATGGGAAAAATGTCTGTGCTGCGGTGGTTAGATAGACTGTTGAGTTAAGAAATTGTCATTGTAATATTAAAGAATTGAAAGAAATATAGTAATTATTACTAGACAGTTAGGGTTAGTTTTGTTTTTGAAATTGACTATGTGTCAAAGATGTAGAGAGATATTAATACAAATCTAAAACTTTAGTCCTTTCTACCGTTCCATGTAGACAAGTGCATGAGCTAGACCTACTGTGAGACCTTTTAGGGCACCCAAAGGCTGCTAACTTGGGCTAATGGCTGTTATTTTAAGATAACAACTTTATGGCCTAGAAAACAGGGGTAAAAATGTGGTATTTAAAACTGTCTTGCAGTTGTAAATACCACATTTTTAGGGATCATCTATCCAAGTGATGATCTCAACGAATGCTGCTTAGCTTTGCCAATGGGTTAAGATAGTCACAAGCTAATGAACAGGCGCTTTGTAGCGGTACAATATTTATAATCGATTGCAGTAGATTATTAAGTAAAATATTTTATTATGTATTCTATTATTATCTATCAGCAATAAAGTCGTCAACGTTGCGGATATGAAATATCATCACAAAAATGAATGAGCTAACTTTATGAAATCCAAATAAAATACATTCAAGTACTGTAACAACCTACCGTTAAGCGTATATTGCAGCATATATTAACCAGAAGGCCTAACGCACACACTTTCGTGTAACCTAAATGGTCGCACTGTAACAATTATGATAAGCATCAAAAGCGTAACACTTTACAGCTACAGCGCTAAATTCGCTTAAAAGAGCGCTACAAAAAACTGTGTTCCCTTAGCTTTAATATAATTTGTTAATGATAAATAAACTCATAAATCGGGACGGAGCGCGAGAGAATTTGTTTACAGCAGATTCGCATTTAAGATATCGTAGCCGCTTTGTCGCTAATCTCCTAACAACTTTGAAGCGAAAAATTTAAATCCACGAAACGTTGTGTACCTACGTAATGAAGAAAAATGCGCTTTGTCGCTTGCGCTGAGTTTAGTTTATCTGTTATGATTTGTGGACGAGTATGAGCCGGAATAGTTAAAGACTGAGATACGACTCCGTTGTTGTTTTATATTTAACATGCTATATAGAGCCTTAACGTACTGCCTATTTTAGACTAAAGATCTACATTTAATCTTCTTAGGCCGATTCATATCTGTAAACTTTTATGTTAAAGTCTATTGGTTAAGGAATGACAAGATGAGCTAGTCGTTCACCTGATGTAAAGTGACACGGCTGCACATATCAGTTTCAGTGTCACTCGAAACTAAACATAGAGTATCACGTGAACTGCACTGCGCACGTCATCTCGAGCAAGGGCTCGAGATGACATGCGCAGTGACGTGTGTTAAGGAACACAGTCTAAGATTAGGCAATCAAGTCTCATTTGCCCAGTAATTTCACTAGCTACAATGCCCTTCAAATCGGAACATAGTAGTGCTTGCGCACTACTGCTTGGCGGCAAAATTACTGGCAAAGCGTTACTACCTAGACTTTGCAGAAAAGTCCTACCACCTAGTAAAATAACTATACATACGAGTATAAAATTCAAAGTCCTGACTGACTGACTTATATAATAGGTCTTTACCTATGAAATTGCCGTATTGCAGTACAGACTTTTTCAAACAAAAAAAAGTTTTGATTGGCTATGAATTCTAAATTCAAATTAATTTTGTTTTAAAAATATGACATTCTATTTACAATATAAGTCTTTTGTTTATTGATTAGCGTTGTATTTTCATTACATTTCAACATTTTTCCTCATAATGGATACTTTGAAATTTCGTGTAATTATGGAATATGAGTTCCGTCGTGGCACCAACGCGGCACAAACGACACGTAACATCAACGACGTTTACGGAGAGAACTGTACAAACGAACGTACAACCCGTTATTGGTTTGCTCGGTTCCGTTCTGGGAATTTTGACTTGAAAAATGAACCTCGTGGTCGTCCGGAAACTGGTCAACAATGATGAATTAAAGGCGATTGTGGAAGCTGATGAATCTCAATCTACAGCTGAGCTGGCAGCAGCTTTTGATGTTAGCATCAAAACAATATTGGTCAATTTGCGACAGATTGGCAAGATAAAAAAGCTTGATAGATGGGTGCCCCACGAACTTAACGATCGCCAGCGCAACGTACGCGTCGAGACTTGCCTTGCGCTGCTTAACAGGCACAGAAATGAAGGAATTTTGAACCGAATTGTTACGTGCGACGAAAAATGGATTATTTTTGACAATCGAAAGCGCTCAGCAAGTTGGTTAGATCCTGGTTCGGTACCAAAGCAATGTGCAAAACGAAAAATGACCCCTAGAAAGGTGATGGTCACAGTTTGGTGGTCTAGTGCTGGTGTGATTCATCATAGCTTTTTACAAAACGGCGAGAGCATTACTGCAGATGTGTACATTGAAGAACTGACCACAATGATGGCGAAACTCGCACGTCTGCAACCAGCTTTGGTCAATCGGTCGTCTCCACTGCTACTTCACGACAACGCGCGACCCCATACTGCACAACAGACCGTCTCTAAGCTGCATGAGTTGGGTTTGGAAGCTCTTCCTCATCCGCCATACTCACCAGATCTTGCGCCTACCGACTATTATTTTTTCCAAAATTTGGACAACTTTTTAGCGGGAAAAAAAATCAATTCCCGAAAGGCAGTACAAAACGCCTTTGAAGAGTTTGTTGTCTCCCGTCCTGCTGATTTTTTCAAGAAGGGCATCCATAAACTGCCACTGCGTTGGCAAAGATGCATTGATTGCAGGGGTGATTACTTTCAATAAAATAAATAAATAAGTTCGAAAAAAAAATACTTTAACTTTTTTCAAACAAAACGGCAATTTCATAGGTAAAGACCTAATATCAACGCACAACTTAAACCGCTGGTCCAAGATACTTGAAATTTGGAGGGTGTGTTCTTGGTAAAGTGTAGGTATCCACTAAGAAAGTGTGTGAAATGGGTGGTTGAATAATCTATGAAAATTTTTCTTCTCTAGATCAATTGACTGGAAAATTTATACACAACATGTTCTTCAATTAAAATTATGAAATATGTGTATCAGTTTGCCCAAAATAATTCCCCAATTCTCTTTTGTAAATATCCCAGCTAAATTCTTATAGGTCACGCGGGTGAAGCCGCGGGCAGAAGCTAGTCATAACATAATTTGTATGGAAAGATGTTTGTATGTTGCTGTTGATTTTAAATAGTTATCCCAGATTAAAATATAGAAGGTTTTTTACAATGTTTATTATTATTATTTCTTTAACATTTAGCTCTAGACGTTTAATGACAACAATTTTGAAAGTCATCCACATTTCAAATTAGAGATTCCTGCAAGACGAATTGCGGAAGCCATCCTCAGCGCCCTATAGAAGGCATTATGCGAAAGCACGTACTCGAATGTTTCCACGTATACCCCCTCATCTTGGGACCAACCCCGAAATATAATATATCCAGCAAACTTTACATGTATTTGTACCGTAAATCCTCTTAATATATAGCTTTATTTTTGCCGGTGCTCTAAATTTAAGGCGGGACGGTAGGTATTTAATGAATGTTAATGTCAACTTACATTCGTGGTTCACAATTGGTGTAATGTTGGTCGGAATTTGTGTTGTATTCTGGAGGAAGGTTTATGGGCTAAAAATAGAAGAGCCGTGAAGTGATGGCCGAATTTGTTTCCGCTTGCGAATATACATGGATGGTAATGTTTTTTAGAAAATTAACAAATTAATGTTCATTTTCTAAAATACACATACCTTTTATCTGCGTTTCCGAACACACAGATATTTAATCAATAACATATTGTAAGTTTTCAATGTCTTGAACAGTTTTCTCACAATGTTTACTTCTTACTACTTTAAAAGTCATTGGTGCAAATAAAAATTAATCAAATCATTGGCTGAGCGAGAATAGAAGGCGTTCAGGCATAATTTGAAAGTTACATGAGCCACTGAGCCACACTCGCTGTGAGTTCACAAAAATCATTTATTCAGAGCCCATACATTCTAAGATAATTTTTCTTGTTTTCATAAGGTTTTTATTCTAGTTGTATTAAAACAGAACAGTGCACACATAGCGTTAATGATGAACTAGACAATGTATTATATCACATCACAATTTTATCTGTGTACCTTCCTCCAAGAAAAGCTTAGAAAAATCTCCGAAGACGAATCGAGGGCGATACATAATGTGAAAAATGCCGCCTTACCGCATTTGACATCGCGGATAAATTGATATTTATAAGTCGAAGGGCCAAGGATACGTTTAAAGGGATTCCGTTTATTGCTATAGCCCTGAAGGGCGGACTGGTTCCTGTCCTAAGGTTATTATGATATATACCTACTTGAAGAACGTCGAAGGTATATTTATGAGTCGAGCAAGAAGGAATTATCGGCACGAGCGGATGTGGGGAGGCATTATTATCCTTTTTATTGGTATAATATTTAATTTTGGACCCTTACCTAGTCCACAATGTCGGTAGTCACATATAAATCGGGGAATTATTTAGTGGGACGCAGTAATGAAGGTTTTCTTAAGCATTACTTTGTCGAGATGGGCGGAGATTTGTGGGGAATTCGATTCCTTTTTACTTATGTGAGAGTTATCTACGCAATATCTTTTCTGCGGTAGTTTTTTTCGATATATTCGGTAATGTTTTGGGTAAGGTTTTACGTTTATCTAAGTACCTACTAACTGAATACATAGGTATTGCAACATGAAAAATGACTTTCTACACACAACAATAATGTTGAAATTGCAACAGTCCGCAATTTCAACATTATTTATAAGTTTATGTGATAAATGTGTATTTTAATTTCCTCTTAAATTATAATTATAAAATTATAATTTAAGAGGAATAATAAATGTGTAAAGACCCAGATTTTTTTTTCATCATTTTATTAAATATAAATCGGTACTTAATAAGGGAAAACTGTAAATTCGCACAGTTTTCCCTACATTGTTAAATCATTCATAAAATCACCAGTGAAATACGTGTTCTATTAAGATGAAAAAAAAATTGTATATTGTGGTATATAACGCCACAACAAAACCAAAAATTTATAACACCGAAATAAGCAAAATATATCACAGAACGGTGCTTAGTCATCGATCGGTGCTCAAGCAGATATTTGATTAACTAATTGATCACTTTATGAATTGAAATTTCTGCTTGAGCACCGATCGATGACTGAGCATCGTTCTGTAATACGGACCTAAGAATACCAGTTACCTTTAACATACAATATAAACAACTCTTGTTTATCTCCAAACCAAGCTAGTTCCTCATTCATTCAAGCACTTAATTTTATTACACGATATGTATACTAATATATAAAGCTAAGCAAGTGGATGGCGGTCATCGTAATCTTGGATAAGGGTTGGTGCATAAATCTTGGCGGGTGACGTTGCCCCGAGCCTTACTTTATCTACTGTGCGGGTGACGCTACTGCGCATGCAATTAGAAAAACTGGAAAAGAGATGAAATTTAAAGAATATTATCAAATAGCGCCACTATTCATACTTAAAGGATATGATCATATAAAGCACTGAAAGTCAGAAAAGTTAACATATGTAAGTAGGTAAATACTTTCGTTTTGCCAAGAAGTTCGGCATAGCCCTATAATAGAGTTAAAACGCTAGTTCTGTGCTAGTTTGATCAATGTGTTTTTTACGGCAAACAGGCGTCATGAGGTTAAAAGACCTCGTAGTTCTAGATCTGAATACATAGAAATCTCAAGGTATGAGTTTTGGCGGGAACGCGAAAAAGATTGCGTCACCGCATTGTATTATTTTCCAAAACTTATGTTATTTTCAGTGTTAGTGCATAAAATTGGTGGCATTCTATTCATTGGGAAAATGGTATAATGATGGTGAAACGTTTCTTTTCGTGTTGTTTCCAAAACTCCATAGAAGCTTCAAGTAAAGTTGCCACCACATTACTAGGAGTATGACTTCGACTGTGACTTGACACATATTTGCGTGAAATATCATTAACTTGATATATTATTAATTACTTGACACTGGCTAAATACACAAAAGTGTGGATCCAAAACAAAAAAAAAATCTCAAGACAAGATCATTGAACACTCTTTCTTTAGACATCTACGTACATTTATCGACAACTGCAAATCGGAAGATGGAGCGTAAGCCCCATTGTATAGATGAACCTGGTCAAAACCGCGTTAAGTCGTTAGATGTAAGTCAAAGTCAAACTGACGCTGAGGTCCTATATTATGTTCAGCAATGGATATCTTCTGGCCGGTGATGAAGGGTATTTATACTTTAACTAGCTTCCGCCCGCGGCTTCGCCCACGTAGCCTATAGGAAAAGAAGAAGAACATTTTTCATACATAATCAACCACTTATTTCACCCTCTTAGGGGTGGAATTTCAAAAAACCTTTTCTTACTGGATACTTAAACTTTACGAAGGTCACACCCTTTAAATTTCAAGTCTCTAGGACCAGAGGTTTAGGCTGTGTGTTGATATTTAAATCAGTCAGTCAGTCAGGACTTTGAATTTTGTATGTATAGATGTTTGGTCTTACGTAATCCAAAAGTGTGTAATTTAGTAAACGCATCATATAACATTGAGCACTAGATAATGCGTAGCGTACAGTTTTCTTATTATAAGCTAGAAAACGTCCTACACTGCTGAACATGGGCCTCCCCATAACCCCACTTTTAACAGATACTTGCCTCTTGCATTCGGTTCAAGGCAGACCGACAAACTGGTCTTGCATCAAAATTAAAACATAATTTAATCAAAGTACGACAAACGTAGCCAAAAGAACGAAAAGATGTTTTAACGTTTCAATATAGTGGCTTGTGCCACTTCTTGTATCTCTACATCTTAGTTCCCGATAATTGCCGCCCGCCCGCCCTGCGCACCTCTGACCCGTCCTGAAACTTGCAGCCGATCACAATAATTTATCGGCGCCTTTTAGCCAATGGAATATGCTGAAATGCACGAAATATTCATTAGTATTATCGTAATTAGGAAGGCACTTGCCCGAAATTATTATTCGCTCTAAATTTCTGTGAAAGTTTAATTTCTTAAGTAATTTGGAATTTTCTAATACAAAAACCTTTATATCATTCTGTGTTGGGTCGTTGATAGACATAATCATTATTAGCTAAGGCTTAATTATTTTTAAATATTTTCCACCTAATGTCAGAGAGTCACTCTGCACTATATATTTTCTTCAATATTATTTGAATTTGTACATTATGCGAGATTAAACATTATGATCATAAGCTAGTATTACAGAACTACGATCAGTTATGAATTGGTGCTCAAGACAAAATTTCATTCACCAAATAGTGAAATCTTGACTTGAGCAACGATCGACTACGGAAAATTGTACTGTAATAACCTAATTACTCAAAATAGATTTAGATTTCACATTCTGGATTCAAGATTTTGATTTAGAGGTATTTTTTTAGAATATACAAATGTGTCTTCATTGTCTTATTTCAACATTAAGCATTAACGTAATGGTCGTAGGCCATAGCGTGTCTGTAAATAGCCAAAATTCATTATACTTATACCGGCATTCGTCTCACCTCCAGTTGAAAGGACAAAAGCCACAAAAAGCTAAATAGTTCCTCAGGCTACCAATTCGTGGCGCCACTTTACTGAAAAACGTTCTCCTTATATTCTTCTCATGTCAAACTGTGTTCATTAATTAATTACTGTAATAATTATCTACCTAAAGCACATTCACTGGTTTTATTTAAGTACAATAGGTTGGTGAATATGCTGGTAAACATGGCTGTAACCATTGGCCTACAGGCCCACGGTTACTTCAGGTTTTAATTTGACTCTACAATGTTGCAAATGTTTGCATTTCTGTACATTGCCTATGAAACACAGATCAGGTATCACAGACAGACAATCTGGGACAAAAAGACCAACCAAAACGGGATTTTCCACATTTCCAAATGTAAAATAAGAATAATGTATAATGTAATGTATTTGATTACAAAGATCCGTACGGATTTATGCACGGCGAGCTTCAAAGGGTGTGTATTTATTAAAATGCTAATTTTCTCTCCTCCGCCGCTCGGGGTTAGATACTCGCTATCGGGACTCCGCACGCTTTGTGTACAGCCTGTAGATTTATACCATACGCTAGGGGGTTACTTGTGAAACTAGATATTTATTGTTAAAGTAGAAACTGGATAAAATCGTTTTACGTTTTAAACAAAGAAAAAGTTTTTTTAAATTATCTAACTATCAAACTTTTGACCAAAATAATTAAATGGATCCTAATCAAAGATATACTCTAGACAAAATCTATTGAAAACATCGAAACATCGAAAGAATTGTAATGGATCGGAAAATATTAAAAAGAGCGTAGGAATAGAATAGATACTAACAAAAATGGCGTATAATAGTGATTGTCTGGATAATAGGTATGAGCCGCGGGCGTTCAATATACGTACTGCCTGATCCAAAACTTATTCTATTATTCTCTCAACTATACTAAGACCAACTCGGTCTTAGTTTAGTTGAGAGTAATAGGCGGAAAAATTAATAACTTACCTATATATCTTATTACCTTATATTAAGGTACAATGGCTGCGTCACGTGGAGAGTTACTTACTGTCTTTTTACTTCTAATAGTAACATCCCGCATTTGATAGACCAGTCGTAGTCATCATAAAATTTGCTTCTGGAATCTCATCCTGATGTCTTTCTGTATCTATTTCTTTTAGGATTTACAATCGAGTTTACGTAGTAGTCGCCAATGATACATCACACTCCGGCTAGGGCGTGCGCACACAGGGGCACGGAAACGCAAATTCAATCATGGCAGATTAGAGGGCCCTTAATATTTTAATGCCTGACCACTGCCCGCTAACCGAGAATCGATCCGGCACCCCCTTTACTTTATATACTTTGTAACCATATATCTCATCTTGGCTAATTGGGGGTCGCTTAATATGGCTTACCGAAGTAAGTAGGTAATTTATTTCGTTCTCGCTGGAGAGTTATGTTCGGGAGGTAGGTTATTAATGTAGATGGGTGATCAACACTGTTGGAATAGCGTTTTTGAGTGGAAGTGTGATATTCTACACCTTACGGTTAAGGCGTGGTCAAAGCACTAAATTAAGAAAAAGCCATTTTTGAAGAGCAAAAAAGTTGCAAGCAAGGATTTGAAAATAGTAATTCGAAAAAAATATACTTAAATAGAAAAAAACGAAAAATAGGGATAAATGAATAAATCTTAACCAAGGACTTTGGTTTTTCTAAAATAAACCCCCAAAAAATAAAAAAAACTATGCATATTTTAAGACTGCAATAGGGTAAAAATGGTCAACCGTCATTTGTACAGATTTTCTACAAATAGATATTTATATTTAATTTGTTTCAATAAAGAATTCCCATTCTTATTAAAGCGGCGTCATAGCTCGTTTTTTTGAGTGGTTCTCTATTGAGCTTTGTTTAAAGTTGAAAATGCAGATAATGATTTAATGTTAACCTGGATTTGCCCCTGAAAAGGGGTTAATTTTGCGGTTAATTTTTATCTAGTCGATCATTTTTAAAATCTGCACAAGGTACCACAATTGTAGTGACAATTGAAATAACTAATAAAAAACAAACCTACCTACCTACTACAAAAAAAAAATTTGGACTCTATACTGGCTGGGACGATCTATAGACAGTCCAAATGCTCCAGCCCATTAGCAGTAGGTAGCGTACCCAACATGCTGGCAGCATTGCCCCGTTGAAAAATTGTCAAAATTAAAAATTCAATTGTAGTTACTTTGCTGACAAATATAAACACTATCGAGATCAAGGCATGTTTACATAAACACACATTACACACGTCTAACTATATTTAGATCTAATCCTAAGTATTGGCTTTCTATGGTTACATTAATGAATAATTTTGCTAAGATAAGCTGTTGTTTTTCCTATAAATAAATTTAACTTTAGAAAATAACGTGTATGCCTCAAACAAACCCAATTAACCAATTCATCTCGAAGCTTCTACGTTCTTAGTAAGCAATTTGGATTCAGATACATAACCAGGGTCTCACTGGGTAGTTAGTAGTTGGGTGATCACGGAATTTTGATTGCAATGCAACAGCAGAAATTTCATTCCCAATTTGAAAGTTTCTATAGTAACTATGCACATAAACTGCGTATTGAGACTGTTGAATCCATACAAATATAGATAGATAGATAGAAAATTCTTTATTGCACAAACAACAACAATTGAAGGTACATAGGCGAACTTAATGCTATCGAGCATTATCTTCCAGTTAACCCTGGTGTATTGTGGAAGGCTTAATGCGGTAGTGCAACAATAATGGGATATTAAAATAAACAACAATAATATGTGTTTCAATTAGTTGCAAACAAGTTATGTGATCGCCTTAGCAGGTGTAGGATTTGATATTACAGTTTACCTGCAGGCTACTTTTCCAACATGCATTCAAACATTATTGTTTTGTATTTATTACTAAGCATTATTATTATTACTAATTTTAAGTTTTTATGTATCCTCAGTTTAGATATTTAGGTCTAGTTTAGTTTAGTATTAACGGTTATATAGTAGTTATGTATCTATATTAAATACACCAATTACTAAGCTCTTTCATGGGTTTATATTTTATATCCTAAGAAATAATTGGATTTTTATGTCGAAGTTTGTTTTTTCTAAAAAACTTAATTTATGCTAAGTCAATTTCATTGTCTCGTAATTTACCTAAAGCTAAATCCTAGTCCGCACATAAACTATCCAATCCGAATGCAAACCGAATCGACCACACAATCTGAGCAAGCGATCTCTACGCCTTAACGCTGACATTAACAACACAATTAAAAAGTCCATCAATACTATACCAGAACACTATTACACCTTCTTCAATTTATATTAAACCTTGTATACTTGATATAAGAGTCATGAAGATGCCTTTTAGTATGTTGGAAATAGCAAGTTGTCCTTAAGGCACGCGAACACGAAGCAGCGAAGCATCTCAATAAGGGATGTAAAACAAAAAGCAAGGTTAAACTTCGTTTAACATGCAAATTTGAGAGTCGCCGGGACAGAATGAGCGTCGATACTTAATTACTTGTTTAATCGCTCAATCTCTGGTGGGTGTAGGGTGAAATTTGGATTTTGGAAGTGCAGTAGCACAATTTCATACAATATCAATAAATCACTATTACCTCGTTTACCTGCATATTTCTTTCTCTATTTTTGAGGTACAAATTGAAGGTTGAATTGTACGCTTTCATGCACGATCCTTATCTTAAATAATAATAATAACAATAACACCCAACGATCACATACAGTCATACATAGCTCCTGGATCCGAACTAGAATGCCCTGTATGGCCTCAAGGAACTGCGAGGACCATGGTCCCACAACACCTAGACACAGAACAAGTATTTACGTTTTTTTTTCTGTCAACAAATACTTGTTCTGACGCGAGAATTGCACCCGCTACCTCCGGGTTATGAGCTATCCTACTCAACTCCCACACTACATCCAATTTTTTTATCGAATTAACTATTGTTCACATTAATAAGTGTGTGGTTCTATTAAAATTCAAACCGCGAATACAACCCAAAAAACCCATAAAAATGTATATATGGTAGTTGTCAGCTCAATGTGTTCACAATTCTTGGATACGGGCTCTCTCGCACTAAGAGAATAGGGCATAATCCATCGCGTTGGCCAAGTGCAGGTTGGTGGATATTCTCAATTTACTATTTACAATTTATAGTAATCTGTACTCTAGGTAAATTGAGAATATTTAGGTACATGATTTTTTATTACTCCATGCACTTTGTTTAAAGTTGGAATAAATAGTTTTTCAGTTTTGGAATTTTCTTTCTTGACCAAACTATCTCATGGCTAATTTTGTAGTTGTCATTTCCGATATTAATTTATCAACATAAGTTTTTTTTACCTATTAATTAATAAATTTAAAAAAAACTATTTAGATCCTCATAATGTATGCAATTTTCATAATGTATGGAATTGAGTTACTGAATTACGACCGTAGTGTTGTAGGGTCGGTCCGGTCGCGTGTGAGCCGGTAGCAGGCTTTACAGGATGCTGATACTAAGTTTAGGTAATGATTGGTTTTCAATTATTAAAAAGAGCTAAAGATTTCATGATAAGTTAATACTGGAATAAAATAATTATGGCAGATCCTATGCATTTTCAGCTTAAAGAAGCCACGTGCCAACGTAACGGAAGTCTAAAGTAAACACATTTAAATTGTAAACCTGATTGTTTTTGTACAAGATGGAAGAAAATAATTATTGAAGAACCTCTCGTCAAATAACATACAAATTTATTAGAAATCACAAATAGGATAGGAACCTGATGCTCGCCAGTAGTATGAGAGCTCCCAAGGTCGCACTTATGTATGTGTGTAACCAAATGTCATAGGGTCTGCTTAATTTGAGTACCTAGTTGTATAACATACATATATAACAACTATGACTATAATTAGTATATAAATTATTTCCAGCTACGGCTAGCAGCAACGAGAACATAATTTACAAAAACATAGAGGAATATAAGATAAAAAACTAGTGTGCTTTAGACCACACGACTGAAGTAAAACTTCTATAGCTCTATCTATCGGCCGGTATAACTTTGTTTTTGCTTTGTTTAATGCTAATGTCGCCATTTTGACAATTGTAAATTGTCATTTTACTGGAAATACCAATATAATAATAAAAATGTTAGGTAATTTTTAACTTTGTTATGATGACAATGGCGATCTACGTTGACTAACAATTTTCAACTTCCGTTCGCCTCGTTACCAATTCACCAATTACTCCCCAAGTCAAGCGTGCGTATAAAGTTTTACTTCGAAAATTCCTACCATGTCTGTCACCTACTCTGGGTTCTAGAATCACGAACATCGGAATCGCGTGAGTCTTTATCAGATTTGTTCAAACATGTAACGAGCCAGTAAACAAATAAACATACGGACATACAACTCGAGCATCGTTTGATATATGCTAGACACTAGCGTTTTCCCGAAGCTCTGCCTGCGCACTTTTTGTATTAAAGAAGAACTGAATAGTAGTACTTAGTTTTTAGTTCAATCGCAGATAATGCACGTTCACTTTACAAAGTCAAATTCAAAAGATTTTATTGCAAATAGGCAATTTTTTGCACTTTCACAAGTCAAAATCAGATTAATTTGAATATGACGGCGGCTACGACCAGTTATAAACTCTATGCACAGCGATCGAGGACCGTAATTTACCCTGTGGTGGCATTAAATGTATTACAGTGGCAGCACCGGCAACTGTCATGGCGGCCCTACCTGTCTGGCTATATAAAGGGATCGATTGGTGTGCTAGGGATCATTCTTGTTCCAGACACGGCACGGTGCGGACATGCTGAAGGCCTATAGTTATATAGGTTGCAACCTACCCGCATAACCCGTTTCTGCCCACATCAGAAGTGGGATGCCCATTTCTACATCATTCTACAAGCAACGCCGAAAATATGATGACGTAACGGCGGGTGACACTAATATCAAATTTAGTTGCAGGGTTACCCCCGGACCAGTGAAAAATATTGATAATAAAATTTATGGGAAAAAAGTAATAATTCGTTAGTGAAAAAAAAAAATTTAGGAATGTTGTATTTTGGTTGCTAAAGGGATATCTATCCGGTCTAGCACTAATTGGTCCACAAAAAATGTAAGTTGCTAAAGGGATATCTATCCGGTCTAGCACTAATTGGTCCATTAAAAAAATGTAGGAATGATGATTTTTGGTTGCTATAGGGATATCTATCCGGTTAGCATTATTCGGTCCATTTTTTATAAATGAAGGTATACTAATGGTCCTGAAGGGTTAACCCTGACGATGACTGGAAGGTTAAAATACTTTTGACTAATCAAACTGAAAACTAATGTTTTGACTTTGACTTAGACTCCAAGTTTAACTCCATTTAATTGTCAGGATGAACGAGCAATTACACTGATACTTATGTCCCTCACCAGGTACAAAGTGAAGCTAAGCGTACGAGGACGTACGCACGTCAGTATGGCCGTGACGGCGGCTACGACCAGTTATAAACTCTATGCACAGCGATCGAGGACCGTAATTTACCCTGTGGTGGCATTAAATGTATTACAGTGGCAGCACCGGCAACTGTCATGGCGGCCCTACCTGTCTGGCTATATAAAGGGATCGATTGGTGTGCTAGGGATCATTCTTGTTCCAGACACGGCACGGTGCGGACATGCTGAAGGCCTATAGTTATATAGGTTGCAACCTACCCGCATAACCCGTTTCTGCCCACAAATACTTATATTAAGTATTGTTGTTGTTGTTGGTTCCCAGCCGGTTTCGGCCACGGCGACCAATGTTTCTGTTAAGTCAATGTAAGGCTTCGCTCGTGTGCCTTCATATGACTATAGTACTCTATTTTGGCTTTAAAAGTGCGCAAACATATGTTACACGTTAGGGTACCGTTCATATAATTATAGACCATATTAGAAGGCGGCCTATTTTTTAGATCGTCACGTTTGGAGTCAAGATCGCGCCTTCTATCGTCCTCAAAAGAGTATACACTCTGCTGCACCACGCGCCTCCACTTGGAACGATTCTGAGCAAGCACTTCCCAATGAGAGGGCTCAATATTGGGTATTGTAAGTATTGTACCATTGTACTAAGCAATAAAATTACAAACTGTTTAACTTCAAATATTATATGCAAATATTGCTGAGTTAACATTTCAAGCTTATTTTCATCGCTTTGTGAACTATGAAAACCATAACTACTACATGCATACTTTTTGGTTTGTTAATCTTTACGTAGAATACAATATAACACCCAGATACGGAACAAACATCGATGTTCATTATACAAATGTTTGTCCTGGGTGGGAATCGAACCCACAACCTACAGTTCAGAAGGCAGAGCTTACTACCAACTGAATTGAAGGGTTGAGAATAAAAAGGGTTTAACTGTCAAATTGATAGTTTCGAGAAAATTGACTTTAAACTTCAACGGCGTCATTTTAATGTAGAGTGCTTATAAGGTAATAGAAAAGGTTTATGTAAGATTCAGTTGCTTGAAAATGTTTTAATTCTATTTTAAAATACTAAATATAGTACTAATTCATACAATTACTATAAAAATATATTATAATAAAATAAATACAATAACGTTTTTATGCTAAGCGAACTGTATTCCTGTGACAGATAAACCGTTTTTAGACTCAAAATCTCCATTTCGGTATTTTGGGAATGTACTATAGTAAATAATTTCACGCTGAATCCAACGATACCCATAAGTCATTTTGTGAAAAAAATCAGTTAAACCCTTTTTGTTCTCACCCCTTCAATTATAAGCCAGTTAATTTACAAAAGTAGGTACCTACCATATACTTGTTTTTTTTTTCGATACCAAATTAATAAGTACGTTTATTAAATAGCCTCACATATAATTTCTAATCACACATGCAATTGTTTATCTTACGAATAGTTTTTATTGTAATAGCGACACAGCTTCTAAAATCCTCAACTGTTTCAATAAACCGGAACATGTTGAGCACTTTCCCCCTAATAAACATCGGACAACTTTTGTTCGCAGTTTCCGCGTTTATTTTGTCTGGCCTTTGTACAACCTTTACTCATACATCCCTACCTACGGTACCGAACTGAAAATAATCAAAACTTTCCTCATAAAAATCTAAAACAAAAATACATTATTCATACTCGCTTCTCCGCGTAACCAAGCCAGCATACGCTGAGCTCTCATACAATAAAACAATAAAAAGATTGTGGATGATACTCGCGGCTCAAGTAACGCTGGATAGGTGTAGTAACTCGTGCGGACATCGCGAGCTAGTATGAAAGTCTAGATACATAAATATTGTGTTTAGGGGACTTGTAATAGGAGGTATAATGATTAATGGGAATATACCTATCGTGAAATATGCTTGTAGCAATAGAAGAAGATTCAATTGAATATCTACCTTATAATATATAACTAGAAAGTAGTAAAACTAGATTCGATAAGAATGAGCAAACAAGTTCCCTAGAATTTTAATCAGTCTCTTAAGACCCCTGAAATAAAGCTCAGAAATCACTTTGAAAATTTTCAGAATGATGGTTCTAAAATCTCGTAATTCTGAGGTCTCGTCATCGTGGTCGTAAATTCTTGGTGTTATAAGACGGACAGAAAACTTTCATAGTGGCCGTTAAAACACTATAATTAGTGATTAAACGAACTTACCCTATGTGAAGTTCTATCATAATTATACGAAGGCTTCGTCCGAGAGATTAGCATAAAGATGTAATAGGTAAGAACTTGTAGTACCGCCCAATGACCGCCATTCTTGCACTGTACTTGAGATTTCTTTTTTTTTTTTTTTTTTTTTTTGTCGTGGGTAGATACACTCCCTCGTTGCCCTTTGCTATAGACTCGTCATTTAGTTCAGAGCTTTTGTTAATATTTCACGATGAGGGGCAGGGATATTAAAATGATAAGTACTATTATATAACATAGAGATGGGTGGGTTGCTAATCTCTCGGACAAAGCCTTCGTATAATTATGATAGAACTTCACTTAGGGTAAGTTCGTTTAATCACAAATTATACTTTGGCTTCGTCCTTCGAGATTAGCATAAAGATGTAATAGGTAAAAACTTGTAGACTTTTAGAGTTTATCGTGAAATATTGATGCACATAAGTAGTGCAAGTAATAAAGATATAAAGTATGTGCCCTGTTTAATTCAGCCTAACAGAGCAGTAAAATGATTTAGTATCTTTGGAAAATACAGAATTTATTATATAAATAAGTAATTAATAGACAATAATACTATTATCTAGGTTTCGATGCTGTTATTAATAATTGCGCGAGCAAATGATTCATAATCACAAGAGTATTGAGAGGACTGTTATAAAATTAGAAAAGTGTAAGTATTTGATGTAAGATTTCAACGCGCAGCCAGCCAGTTTTCTAGTAGCATCTAGGCTTACGCTGAAGCGATGGTCACATGAAGTAGCGGCATGCCGAGTACCGTGTGAACCGAATACTGTCACCGCTTAGAGAATCGTGGAATGTCACCGGCATCGCCCAGTGTGCAGCGAATCCAACAACTTATCGTCTGGCTAAAGACACCACGATGTGGTTTTTTCAGAAATTTTTGTTGGTTTAATGGGTTGTGGGCAACCAACCCTATAAGTTTTTATTAGTTCCGTAATTTTTATGGAAGCTCGTGATGCACAGTAAACGATATATTATCAATCTTTATTTTGAACAATGTCTACACCCTGTGTGCAGTAACTAAAATATCAAGTTTTCTTGTTTTTTCGAGTGATAAGCTTTCGTGAGAATAAAAAGATTTTTTTATATATATATATATATATATATATATATATATATATAATTTTATTATTTATATATCATAGTTTAAAACAACAGAAGCGTCCCAAGTGATATCATATTTAAGAGTGGAATATGCCCTTGAAAAGGTATTTTATGGTGAAGGGTTTTAAGGTGACATGGTAATTAACGATAAGGCGGAACGATGAGTCCATGCTAGGCGCTATTGATAAAGAAGCCATCATAGTTCCTATAAGGGAACAATTTATTTTATAAACGCTGTCTGAAAAATACAGCGGCCACGTGCACTTGTGTTTTTTCCAAGTGCCAAAACAAAATAAATATAATTTTCACATTTAACTAGACATAAATTTGTTTATAAACTTTGGCCCTTAAAATAGTGGGCAATGCGTCAAAATAGGAATGCAAACAGATTTAACACAGGAAATGTACCTACAAGTACTTATTACGTAGATTTATTTGTATACTGTGTGTAAGGTTAATCAAACTTAAGAATAACACAGTAAACTTAATATCCGAGTAAATCGCTGAACTAATTTAATATTGAAGTTGAAAATATTTTTTCGGATTTTTTATGTATTGTTCTTATATCAATAATATTATATGTATATTATTGAATGCAGAGCAAAATAAAGACCAGTATGTCCCGATACGTTTCTATTTATTATTCCTGGCCGTAGACAGGCAGCCCACACTCAGCACCCCATAGTTGAGATGTTAGTATTAATAAAAAATCTAAGTCTATTAGATAATCCTGTTTTGTGTACGTTTTAACGAAACATCTCGTAAGTATCTCATAATATGCCTCAACAATATAAAGGCAGAAAATAGGAGGCCGCTGTGGGACTTTGTTAAATTGACAAATAATAAGTCAAAGAACATAATTAAATTAGTGTAATTTTAGTAGCAAGTAGGTATGAACTATATAATCCTAAATGTTACATGCATGCATGTACATGATTAGGCGAATCATAGTTCATTAACGTCTACTTATTTATTTAAAAAGTAGTTTACCGGTGTCGCAGGCCGTTGACGCGGGCGTCAGCGCCGGTAGTGTGGCGCAGTCGTCGAGCGCGCTGGACGTTGATTCTGCGTTTGCTTGGAAAAGTTGGCACGTGTGTTCCTCGTTGTCGTCGGAGATGTCGAGCTTGTCGGCCTCGTGGCCAGTTGCTTGCGAGTTGGACAGGAACCCTTCCAGTTTTTTGAAGAGCTGGCAATTTTTTTTTTTTTTTTAACTTAAATTTGGTTTTTGTGTTGGTGCAGGTTTTAGTGCTGCACCGGACTTGCTAATGGCTTTAGCTGTTTTTAACTACATTTTGACCAAACAAACGATTATCAATTTCTGCATCTTGTAGTGACTCCTTCATGTCCTTTTTTTTTTTTACTGAAAATACTATGAAGTTTTTTCTAGTAACCGAGTTGCTATGCTGGCAATCACATAGCGCACGCCCGGTGAGAGAAGATGAGTAATGGCTTCCGCAAGGCTTCAGATTGCGGATGACATCAGCATCTATTTTGACACTGTAATTTTGTGAGGTTTAATGATATTTTTCTGATAATGAGGCTTTCATTTCTGGGTTTAATCCATGCGCACCAATAAATTTGCAATTGTTAGGTATGAGGTACTTGTCTGTAAATTATCTACGGTCCTCTTTTGAAAAACCTTTGATAACCACGTGCTCTAATCGTAGAGCAACATATTTACCATATTTGATAATCTTTGTGGGATCGATACTGAGAATATCTAATAGTTCAGAATCTAGTTCTGACGTAGTATCCTCCAACATCGGTATCGCATCCTCAACAGTATTTGAGACAATAGCTTCCCGTGACACAGTCACGGGCGTTACGGGAACCGATGTTAAGTTAGTTGTTGGTTTGTGATAGTGTGAAAATACGGTAAATTCAATAACATTTCGTATTTAATCAGTGTTTTTAATATATTTTATTGTTACTGATAATCGCGAGAGAGTAGTCCGACGAACTACTCACAACACAAGACGTAAAAAAGTGACCTAGTGGCCGTTACGAGTACTATCTATTCTCAAATGTCATCAATATGTCAATCTGCATACTAAATAAGTTAGATTTGATAGTGAAGAGGTAGCTCCAAAAACTACCCGAAACACTATATTGTACTTTGGCCATAAAGTGAATTTGCATGCTTATTTATACAAGTAAGCATTGATAGCGAAGAGGTAGCCTCTAAAGCTACCCACAACACCATATAAGTGGCACGAGACAGCCCCAGAAACTGCCCACAATACCAAGAGCAAAATTACAAATAGAGGGATCCAGTTCTAAGATTACTTACTTATACAAGTGAGCATTGATAGCGAAGAGGTAGCCTCTAAAGCTACCCACAACACCATATAAGTGGCACGAGACAGCCCCAGAAGCTGCCCACAATACCAAGAGCAAAATTACAAATAGAGGGATCCAGTTCTAAGATTACTTACTTATACAAGTGAGCATTGATAGCGAAGAGGTAGCCTCTAAAGCTACCCACAACACCATATAAGTGGCACGAGACAGCCCCAGAAGCTGCCCACAATACCTAGAGCAAAATTACAAATCGAGGGATCCAGTTCTAAGATTACTTACTTATACAAGTGAGCATTGATAGCGAAGAGGTAGCCTCTAAAGCTACCCACAACACCATATAAGTGGCACGAGACAGCCCCAGAAGCTGCCCACAATACCAAGATCAAAATTACAAATAGAGGGATCCAGTTCTAAGATTACTTACTTATACAAGTGAGCATTGATAGCGAAGAGGTAGCCTCTAAAGCTACCCACAACACCATATAAGTGGCACGAGACAGCCCCAGAAGCTGCCCACAATACCAAGAGCAAAATTACAAATCGAGGGATCCAGTTCTAAGATTACTTACTTATACAAGTGAGCATTGATAGTGAAGAAGTAGCCTCTAAAGCTACCCACAACACCCTATAAGTGGCACGAGACAGCCCCAGAAGCTGCCCACAATACCAAGAGCAAAATTACAAATAGAGGAATCCAGTTCTAAGATTACTATACTTATACAAGTGAGCATTGATAGCGAAGAGGTAGCCTCTAAAGCTACCCACAACACCATATAAGTGGCACGAGACAGCCCCAGAAGCTGCCCACAATACCAAGATCAAAATTACAAATAGAGGGATCCAGTTCTAAGATTACTTACTTATACAAGTGAGCATTGATAGCGAAGAGGTAGCCTCTAAAGCTACCCACAACACCATATAAGTGGCACGAGACAGCCCCAGAAGCTGCCCACAATACCAAGATCAAAATTACAAATAGAGGGATCCAGTTCTAAGATTACTTACTTATACAAGTGAGCATTGATAGCGAAGAGGTAGCCTCTAAAGCTACCCACAACACCATATAAGTGGCACGAGACAGCCCCAGAAGCTGCCCACAATACCAAGAGCAAAATTACAAATAGAGGGATCCAGTTCTAAGATTACTTACTTATACAAGTGAGCATTGATAGCGAAGAGGTAGCCTCTAAAGCTACCCACAACACCATATAAGTGGCACGAGACAGCCCCAGAAGCTGCCCACTAATGCCAAAATGACAATTTGAAGGATCTGGTTGTAAGATTACTAACCGTTTTATCTGGACCATTGCATTATCGAGCCATCAGAAGAAGACGAAGTATTTGATAGCATTCTTCAACACGGCATCCACGTGTTCTTTTGCGTCCACGTTGCAGTTCCATTTCAATTTTCTTCAGCTTAACGAAGTAATTCGTAATTTTCTTCACTATTCTTCCGTATCGATATTGTTTCTGAGTATTTCACAATATTACAGGGCACTCACTATAACAGTAGATCGGGTATAAACGCGTGCGGAATGGCCGAGCACTGAAAAGCGAATGACGAGTCTATAGCAAAGGGCAACGAAGGAGTGTATCTACCCACGACAAAAAAAAAAAAAAAAAGAAATCTCAAGTACAGTGCAAGAATGGCGGTCATTGGGCGGTACTACAAGTTTTTACCTATTACATCTTTATGCTAATCTCGAAGGACGAAGCCAAAGTATAATCATGTATAATATACTAGGTGGTAGGACTTTTCTGCAAAGTTCGTCTAGGTAGGTACCACCGCTTTGCCAGTTATTCTGCCGCCAAGCAGTAGTGTGCAAGCACTACCGTGTTCCGGTTTGAAGGGCACTGTAGCTAGTGAAATTACTGGGCAAATGAGACTTAATGATCTGATCTCACAGTCGAGTAATCCTATTACCAAACTGTGCTGATGTCTCAGGATGATGTGCGCAGTGCAGTGTCACGCGAAACTTTATATTTTGGAGATCCGAGTGACACTGTTCTGTTATGGGCAACCGTGTCGCTTAACAGCAGGTGAACGATTAGCTCGTCATATCATTCTCTACCATAAATCTTAATAATAAACAATACATAATATACTATTACATTATTATACTTATACTTATATTATTACATACATATTTACATTTAACGTACAGAAGCTGAATCGCAAACATCATAAATGCTAGAATCGCATGACACAAAACAATTTAAGGCGTGAAATTCGCACGCATTTTGTAGCTTTTGAAGTGGGTCCTTTACAGATGAAATATATGACCGCTTGTCAACGGTACAAAAATGAGGAATTTTCATTAGCATCTGTCAAGCAATCACAAACGAGGTGCTTTCATGAATATGTAAGGCTCTGGGAAAAGTTAGGGATTTCATGTCGGTTCTTATTTTAGTGATGTGAAAGATGCAACTTGACAAGTTTATCAAAACCAAGACTGAATTAATATCGACATCAATTGATGTTTCGCGGTTTTACCCTCTATTCATATGTTTTCCCGCGGGAGCTTTAGTTTTCCGGGATAAAAATATCCTAATAATAATCTTAGTATTAAAGTATTAGCAATTAATTTAATAACAAGTGTTACAAAATACTTCACTTCGGGAGCTGATGCAAGCGGCGTAGTATATATACGAGCGACGGAGAAGGCTCGGGCTCACTTTTCGGGTAGCGCTCAGAGGCGACGGACGTTCTATAAAATCACGCTATTAATTATTGTTGGTTCTTAGTAAATCTTAATAAATATTCTTAGCTTGATTGTAAACTTACTTTTTTTAAAACTAAAACCACTTAGGATTTCCAACATCAGAAGCGGGATCTAACTCAATTCTGACTTGGTTATCTTGATTTCAAATATTGTTTTGATTTTGCTGTCGTGATTTTAAAGATTTTCCGCTTAACATATTTGTAGCTATGTGTGAGACTAGTAAACGTAAAAGTCGTAAGCGAAATCGATCGTCTATTCCTGGTTTAGAAGCCTAGCTTCAAACTTTCATAAGCCGCTTAGGTGTTTTGGAAGATTCCAGGACACGCAGTGCAAGTGTTGTTGCGAGTACATCGCGCGCCATGTCGGCGCCTACACCGGATGCTTCGGCACGCCAGCCGCGTCGTGCGAGCCGTCTGCCCGCTGACTGCGCCGTCGAGCGCTAAGTCGTACCCTGCAAGTCTGGACCTGTCCATGCCGTGTTCAAGCACGCCTCCGCCCACCGCGGATATGGTTATAAGTAGCCGAAAAGCTCTTTAATGCTATGATGCCATGCCGGTAAGATCGAACCATGTATTTATGTCGAATTTCGATCTGTCTTTGCATGATTTTGATTTGTTGTGTGGTCATATTGATCATGTGCGCAAACTAAATAGATGGGACGACAGTAAGTGTTTAGCGCGTATAGGTAATTGTCTAAAAGGTGACGCGAGGTCGTGGCTATACGATTGGGTTAGTAATGATCGTAGTTGGCCAAACTTCAAGTGTGAATTTAAAGCATTGTGCCCTATACGAGTAGATATCGCGAACATTTTATTTGATGTTATGAAAACTGATTCCGATAACTACCCCACGTATGCAGAATACGCTAGACGTTTGTTGTTACATTACGCATTGTTAACGATTTGAGTGACGAGTTCATTGTAGCGATAGTTACACGCTGGTGTTACTGATCCTCAAATTCGCGCAGCTATGCTATGAATTTAGTGAGTTTTTTGCCCATTTATGTGAAACCTCATCAGATTACACCCGTTCGAGCTCGTGGTGTTTTTCGCAAAGGTTATGTTCAACAAAACAAGCGAAAACGCGAGTATAGTGATTCTAAAGACTGACTGAGGCAGGATTTTCCATCAGCGTTGAGAAATGTGAATTTATTACAACTGAAATATATCACTAAGGTCAAATGATTACTAATGGTCAGGTGAGACTGAGCGAGCATAAGGTAGAAGCTTCTGTTAACACGTAAGTGCCAAGCAATGTCTGAAGAGGTTAGACATTTTTAATGCTACTAAGTTAGTTTTTGTTACTTTAGACGGTACATCCCCGGTTATTCATTCAAAACAAAACTCGCAATGGTGTACCGTTAAGATGCGGTGACGAATAATACTGCGTCCACACTACCTGACGCTGACCAGCAACTCCAAGACGTTTATGTCAACAAGGGTCGCCAGCAGTCACAAACCTTCACCGTTGGCGATTTTGTGTTCGTGAACAGGTCGTCACAATCTACGGGAAAGCTGAACTCTGGCATGCGGGGGCCCTACAAGGTCCTGCATGTGCTGCCACCCACCGCTGTAGCTCGAAACTTCGCGGCGGGTCTTATGGCAAGACAACGCAAGCGGCCGCCGATCACATGGTGTTTTGGCGGGGCGAATAGACGCTGGAGGCTTGTTCTGCGTTCTCCACTGCGGATATCTGTCTCACCAATGTGACTCAGCGATGACTGCACTTTGTGTGGCGTCGTTTGCAATGTGTGATCATTTCGCACAGTTGCCTTCTCTCTATTTGCAATGTGTGAGGTGGCCTATGCCTCTTCATGCAGTTGCCTTTTGCAATATGTGACGAGATTATTCTCTCCACATAGTTGCCGTCTTTTGCAATGTGTGACGTGGTTTGTGAGTGCCATGTCATACAGTTGCCGTTTATGCTATTTATGACGTGATTTGTGAGTATTACATTATACAGTTACCGTTTTTGCAATGTGTGACGTGGTTTGTGAGTGCCATGTCATACAGTTGCCGTTTATGCTATTTATGACGTGATTTGTGAGTATTACATTATACAGTTACCATTTTTGCAATGTGTGACGTGGTTTGTGAGTGCCATGTCATACAGTTGCCGTTTATGCTATTTATGACGTGATTTGTGAGTATTACATTATACAGTTACCATTTTTGCAATGTGTGACGTGGTTTGTGAGTGCCATGTCATACAGTTGCCGTTTATGCTATTTATGACGTGATTTGTGAGTATTACATTATACAGTTGCCGTTTTTGCAATGTGTGACGTGGTTTGTGAGTGCCATGTCATACAGTTGCCCTTTTTTCAATGTATTACGTTATTTGTGAGTGTTATGTCATACAGTTTCCGTTTTTGCAATGTATGACGTGATTTGTGAGTGTCACGTCATACAGTTGCCATTTTTGCAATGTGTGACGTGGTTTGTGAGTGCCATGTCATACAGTTACCGTTGTTGAAATGTATGACGTGTTAATGAGTGTCATATCATACAGTTGCCGTTTTCTATTACAATGTGTGGCGAAGTTTAGAAGTCCGGAATTCTAAAATTCGCAATACATTTATTTTTCTTTATTTACAATGCTAACATGCGCCTATAACCATTACTTCTTCTTACATCTTTTCATAAAATTGTTATGAAAACTGCGTTGGTTGTACTTGAGTGCACGCTTGTGCTTCTAACACAGTTGTTTTGCAGTCTCCGTTTTCAATGTTTATTACAAGTACCTGTTGAATTTCTCTAAATTGAAATTTCTTTGAATTGAGCAACAACTTCGTTTTAATTTTGAAATGGTTTCAGTTACCAACGTTATGCCTGTACATCAGGTCCTAAAATCATGGATTGTTGTGTTATAGAAGAAGACACAACGGCCGAGGTCGACGACAATGTGCCGCTTGAAGATGAAGCAGCTGTTGAGGACAACACGCAAGCAGGAACGGCCGTGTTACAAAATACTTCACTTCGGGAGCTGATGCAAGCGGCGTAGTATATATACGAGCGACGGAGAAGGCTCGGGCTCACTTTTCGGGTAGCGCTCAGAGGCGACGGACGTTCTATAAAATCACGCTATTAATTATTGTTGGTTCTTAGTAAATCTTAATAAATATTCTTAGCTTGATTGTAAACTTACTTTTTTTTAAACTAAAACCACTTAGGATTTCCAACACAAGTTAATTAGAAAACACAAACAAAAAACAGACAACATTTCACTTTTATACAACGTGGCATTTAATTCACTCTTTTCCTTAAATGTATGTACTCAGACCATGCTATAGAATATTCATACAAGGTCCAATAAAAAAAAGTTTTGCTTTAGTATTTAGTGCCTCTTAAAATAACTGCATGACAGCCAAAATGTCTATTTAACGGTACAGATAGCGCGGGCAGCAGCTGAGTGCTTTGTAAATGTTTTGTAGGCAATAAAACACCTGCTTTGTTCAATATTACAAGGCTTTTCTTTAGAATTTAAATTTGATAATACCTAAATCTAAATGATATGGGAGCATTCTATATTACCGAACTAAATTATATTTCTAGAATCATGTTGCTATGCAGTCTAACAAAAAAAAAAGATAGATAATAAAAAACTAAGACTGTGCCAATTTTACAATCATTTTTCTGAGTAAAGCCGGGTCTCATTAGCGAATGCGATCTCACTAACAGATCCACTTTTTGAAGACTTTTTTACCCCAACACTATCGACGGCAACAAAACAATCCGTTCTCGGTCGGAAAGTGCAACGAATTCGAAATTCCCAAAGCACGTCCGCCCCTAGCGTCTGCAGCGGCGGTCTTGGCGCGGATTTATTCGAACTCTATCAAAGAAAAAGTTGTAGCTGGCAACCTGCGAGGCGCCATCACACCACCGTCCGGATTATAAGGGCCTTGTAGACTTAGTTCGTAAACATACAGACTGAATTACCTAAAGGAATAATCCAGATTTTAATTAGAAAATGACTATTTTATTTTCAATAATAATAATAATAATTACTAATAATTTTAATGTACACTCAATTTGTTTTATAGATAGATAGACTTTTTTATGTTTTGGCTCCACATGTGTATTTATTTAGCCAGTGTCAAGTAATTGATGATTTATCAAGTAATGATATTTCACGCAGATGTATCAAGGTCACAGTCCTTGCTAGCACCAGTAGTGAGAAAGAGAACTTTTTTTTCAAACTCATATATTGCAATGGGCTTGCTATATATTATTTGACAATAGGCGCTTTGTAATTTATATGCTTCGTAAAATAACTTAATTTTAAGCACTTTCCTAATATAATTTTGTCTTGTAAAAGTACTAAAAATCCTATTTGCAATAAATCTTTTGACTTCGACTTTGTCCAAGCCATCAAGTCTAGTCATAGTCATACTCCTAGTAAAGTGGTGGCAACTTTACTAAAAGCTTCTATGAAGTTTTAGAAACAACACGAAAAGAGACGTTTGGCCGTCATCATACCACTTTTCCACACACATGCCTGTAATCCAAAACATAACGAATAAAACACCACCAATGTTCCCACCACTCGGTTTCCCGCCAAAACTCAGATAGATAAATGAACTCTTTATAGTACACCCCAAATAATAATAAAAAACAATTATTTATATAAAGTGTAACAATAGGCTGTAAACGATACAATTGCAATTGATTCGATGTTGAAGCATCACATTTTTAGTTCAAAAGAACTAATTGCAGACCAAAGCGAAAACACAGCATTGAAGAAAAGGCCCCATTCAGACTCCTATTTTAACTGCTAATTTTTTATGTGTACCTCTCTGTATAATTGTGAGACTATAATTCTATGCCTACATCCCCACTTGATGTAGCATTTTTGGTAAGTTATATTATCCTAGTATGAATATTTTATTTTACATTTCAGGTGTGTCGGTGTAAAGTCTCTTTTATGAAGTTTTCGAGCGCTATTCTGGCATGCAAGCAACTGTTTAATACACTGTCAATTGCAACGTGGCCATTTTTCTAATTTAAGTGCCTCCCTCGTATTTTTCTTATAATATATGGAGCTTTTAGTAAGTGCGTTATCTATTTAGATGGTCTATTAAAAATAAAAATTTGTTACTTGTGTAGTAAACTCCAGAAACTTTCTTGTTTTGATCATTACTATGATGAGAGGCCTTTATTAATATTCATTTTTGAGAGTAAGACTTAAATTAACAAAAAAACACTTTTATCATCATTAAGGTGATGTGACGTGTTAAAAGATTCATATGAAAAAAATTGTGCGAATAGTAAATAAAACGTTAAACAGGAATGATTGAACCAAAGTTAACTAAATACTTTAGTTTTCCCAAAATAAAATCGTTCTATTGACCCTAAAAATACTTTGACAAAGTAGTATTTACATTTTCAGAGATTACACATTCACATTTTTCTTTTTAAATTGAATAGCCAGACCGATGTTCCAAAGAAATGGCTATATGAAATATTTATTTGATATCCATATTTCACGTAATCCACAAAAAAAACTCGCATAGCCGACACATTTACCCAAGTTGATATTAAATTATGATTTTCAACTTTAAACAGATATACAGACCCCGTCAAAAAAAGTGCTATGATATTCTCTTGTACGTCACAAAAATAGGTCAATTTTAGGTTGCGTGTAACAACCGAATATTGTAGGATCAATAATAATTGACTATAGTGAGAGAAATCTTTGTAGTGACTGGCAAATATTATTTATTGGTAAAATTTACATGTCAGGCTTGCGATAACATTGCAACAATATTTAATAAATTATAGTGACATGTCAATCATTAATACAATACATATTAAGAATTAAATATGTCATGAAAAATATAAACAAGTCAATAATAAAAAAATAATATTAGTATTCATCAAATACATCTATGTCAATTAAAATTATTTACGTAAACAGTAACCTCACATATATACATACAAGAATATAAATGTTAATATAACTTTATTCTACTAACTAATAATATTCTGCAAATTCTTCAAACCTGCAGAACGTTTGTTCGACAAGCCAGCGCTTGAGTCGTGCTTTAAGGCAGCCCATATCAGAGGAAGATGTGATCTACTCTGGAAGCTTGCTGTATACGCCATAACATATAACATGCCCATAACATGTAACTTTCGAGGTTCTGTTCCGAGTTGGTCTCTAGTTCGCGTATGATAGGAGTGCACACTGCTGTGCTTTGTGTAAGAGACCTTTTTTTAGGGGGTAGTGCCCTCGCACTTTTCTGCCACCAGGGGGTGGTGGCAGGGGGTATGTCTCTGTCGGACTCAAATCCATTAAAAGCCCCAGTGTACCCCGCCGTTCCGGGGCGAGAAGGGGTCGCGTTTGTAGTCCAGCCATCTGCAGGCCGCCCCCGGCGGCAGGCCCTTTCGAGCCTCTTCGCGCCTATGGGTGGGTGACCTTGCTCACCAAGGCCACCCACCAGACTTGTGGGGCTGTGCAAGCCGGCGGAGAGTCCCCCTTCTCTCCATCAGTGGCCCCATTATTTGTGTAAAAGGCCTGGTTTAATCTTACATACTACCTGATAAATAACTATGGCTGGTAATGTCAGCATCCCAAGCCTCTTCAAGTGAGGCCGTGCTGAGGTGTCCTGAGGGATTTTTAAAATTGCATGGACTGCACGCTTTTGCAACCGAAAAACGCGTAGCTAGTCCGCAGCCCTACCTCAAAGCTCCGGTTAAACTACAAATTACAGTTGACAACGAACACAGCGAACGATAACAGTATTTACAAATCCCACACGATTATCCGTACTTAAAACAATTTAATCTGAGCCATACTGGCCGTTGTACTGCAATAAATTATTATGTACCGAGAATCTTAATAAAGCGGCTCTCTAGCTATTTGTAATAAATGACGAAACAAAAATAAGGACTGAATACGTAATGTTCGGGGTCCGACTTCTGTGTTTACTCGATAAATGCTGATTATTAGCGAGTGAGATAAACGTGTTTGTCATGTTTAAATTCTAATAGCGAGATTTGATTGAAACTTGCCACTGTTGACCAAACCTCACTAAATAATGAATAAATAATTACTATAGATTATAAATATTGTTAAATTATGGATTATACTAAAGACCCACGCTCGCCAATCTTAGCATGAAAAAAGCAAAGATATATAAACTATGCTCAGGTAATATACAGGACACAGGGTGTTCCAAAATGCAATTATGGCATAGCAATGCGAAAGGGCTCTTACTAAACAAACCAATATTATTACAAAATAAGCAACGGAGGTATTTACTTGATAACAGCTGTAAGGACTGACCAACGCTTAATAAACAGCTGGCATCTTTAATAATAATTTATGCAATTTGCTCATAGTCTAAATTTTGTAAATAATAATAATAATAATATCGCCCAACGATCACATACATAGACCCTGAACCTTAACTAGGATTCCCTGTATCTAAAGACCCAGGAACTACGAGGACCATGGTCCCACAACACCCAAACACAAATCATGAATTAACGCTTCTTTTTTCTATGCACAAATACTTGTTCTACCACGGGAATCGAACCTGCCGCCTCTGGGTTATATAAGCCAACCTGAGCAACTACCAAACCATAGAGGCTGTCGATGTAATTTCACACTTATAGATACCAACCAAACAACAAACAGTGAACAGCACTACAAAACGATCGTTCGGTATTCGCGACCGCAGAATAGGTGCCCTAGCCGGCACATTAAAGTGCAGTAAGGAAACCGCCGCAGTGTCTGCTACGGCCCAACTAAACGGACTTATTTGCCGAGTTACCGCCTGTTTGTGCGGCAGCGGTAATAGCTCTTTGAGTTGGTTTAAATTATCTTTAGGAGTTGTATCTTCTTAGGTTGGGTTAGTTTTGCATTTTCAAAGTGTGCATTTCTGTTCTATCACTACATAAATTCCACGTACACGCTACGGTTACTACTTAGGCTTAGAGCACTTCGGAGATCACGTTAAGCCGTCGATCCCTTCTGGTGACCTAAAAATTCTGACGCCTAGACTCACCGCTTGCCTATCCGAGAAGAAAAAGGCGAGATGTTTGCATTTTCTAGAATTGTTTTGAATGACTGACTGACTCAAAGACAACGTACAGTCGAAACCGCTGGACACAGAAACTTTATATTGCGTTTATTATTATATTAGCGTTATTTATATTGCAACTTTTTTGCCTACGTTTTTTTTTTTTGAGAATTCAAGCCCTTTAATAGGCTGTTAATATTGTATGAAAAACGCAGGTAATAACGCATACAACTTACTATGATTCGAAGATACGGTTTAAGAAATTATTTTCTAAAACCACCTCCAAAAAAAACAAAAAAAAACGAGTGTGCTTTAGACCACACGATTGAAGTAAATCTTCTTTAGTTTAGCTCCATCTATCGGCCGATTTTTTTGCACTGTTAAATGTTGATGTCGCCATCTTGAAAATAGTAAATTGTCATTTTACCGGACACACCAATATATATAATACATATTTTAAGTGATTATTAATTTTTTCATGTTGACAATGGAGATCTATGTGAATCAACAACTTTCAACTTTCGTTCGCTTCTTTCCGCATGCACCAGCTTACTCCCCAACTCAAGCGCGCGTAAAAGAGTTTTACTCCAATAAGTAAAGTATTCCATAAATAACTTCAAAAAATCTTAACACAGACGTTGAAACATAAATCTTGACAAACTGAATCGCGTAAATCAGACCATTCAATACTCCACCGCTATTTATCCAAATACAGTTGGAGCAAATATAATCCGCGTTAAATCCCCATAAAAATCCTCTAGCTGCGGTGCAGAATGAATAGACCAGCCCACATTCAGGCTGGCTCATGAAAAGAGCGACCAAAAACGTATATATTCTAAGAGAAACTGCTGAAATACGTCGCACAGTGGCCTTAGATTGCTATAGAACTTTGCTGGATGGGGTAAGCGTGGTTGGTCAATATTTTGGAGCGTAGCTTCATAAACATAATTATGTATGACATTGACATCAGTGTATTTGTTTAAGAATTTCTATGCAATGCCTGCCGTGCAAATGCTCTAAAATTACAGGCGTTAGACTCATAATCATAATCATAACGCCCACCGATCACATACATAGATCCTGGACCCTAATTAGGATTCCCTGTGTCTAGAGAGCCAGGAACTACGAGGGCCATGGTCCCACAACACCCAGACTCAGAACAAGTATTTGCGCTTTTTTTCTGTGCACAAATACTTGTCCTGTCTCGGGAATCGAACCCGCCGCTTAGACTGGTGCAGATGATTTGATAGATACAAGTTAATTTTTATGATTATGGTCGTAAGTAGGTATATATTCTAATTATGTTCTAAGCAAATGAAAAGACGCGTAATTAGATAAATTATTAGAATCTGTGAGCACCCACGCGACCCGAGTAAGGCCATATCTAGTCAGTTTTATGTCCGAAAAAGCTTTGCAACAGTGTAGCAAGAATACCTCGAGTAGAAAATAAATATATAGCCCGAATACAGAAGGTAAACATGTTTACCCATTCTGCGGTGCGATTAAAAATTGACAGATACACATTCATTATTCGATACAACAAACAACTTTTGTAATTCGTAACAATAATTAAAAACTATAGCGATAGAGATAACTGGACACAAATCAAATACCAGAAAGAAGAAAAAGAATCAACCAAAAAGCAGCCGCTATGTTCTGTCATGTACAAAAGTTACAGAACTGGTTTTAAAATGTAGGTTCTTATTTTTCATCCCTGTAATTTATAGTTTCGGTACTACGTGAAGTTGTCTTAGAGTGATCTTGATGATCACCCTTAGATGAAGTCTAACTAATTGAATGCCGTTCGCTGTGGCGACTGATACTAGCCGTTCTTTGAGAACATTTTCAAACTTAACAGAAATTCCAGTAGGCTTTCTAATCCCACAGAGAAAACAGCAAAGTAAGCAATATTGAAAATTAAAAATCACCGAAATATATCACATCTGAACGTAGTTAATCACTGAAATGGGCCACCGGCGATTCGCTAAAAAATTAACATTACATTTCCCTCTAAATAAATTTAAAATTCGTCCTGTGATTTATGTTACAAATCCCGCTGCTTATAGGTTGGGAGCTACTGGCGTGGTTGTTTACTTTTGGTGGCTAGCAATAACGATTTTTTTTTTTATTCAATTGAGTGACGGAATATCAAATAAATGCTTTTAGTTCGAGCTTTTATGTGTCAGTTTTTTTGTAATAATTAAAGGTTTTCAGCACTCAGCCTTTAGCTGAACGTTTCTAAGACAAAGTAAATTTAATTAGTACCATCTCCTCGTCTAATTGTAATTGTATCTCTTTTTGAACAAAGAGAATAAAGAACATCAGTAAATGTGATTAAAATATGTAAGCAGGACGCGTGCTCATTATTATACTCCGCATGTGTATTTTGTTAGCCTGAATAAAAATACTTTTCAACCAGAAAAGAAGAGGGTTCTATGTTCGTCTGTATCTATTTTATGTATATGTTCATCGATATTTTCATCAATTTTTGGACCAATTCTCTTTATTCTGTAAAATACACTTCCAGGGGTCCGCCCACATACATTTTGTGAGGATCTGATGATGCAGCGAGATAAAACCTCAATGTATGACAGCAAATGAATCGACAGGTTTTTTGGCGGGAAAACGAAAAAGATCACGTCACCGCATTGTATTATTTTCCTACACTTGTGTTATTTTCAGTAATATAAAATAGCATAAAATTGGTAGCATTTTATTCGTTAAGTGCTGGATTACAGGCATGAGTGTGGGAAAGTGGTATAATGATGGCACGTTTCTTTTCGTGTGGTTTCCAAAACTCCATTGAAGCTTCTGGTAGCCACCACTTTACTAGGAGTATGTCTTGACTTGATGACTAGGACTGTGACTTGACTTGACACATACACACACTGGCTAAATACACAAAAGTGTGGAGCCTAAACAAAAAAAAAGAATAGACGATTAGTCTTTTTATTTGGAGTCACTAAGGAATAGCTATATAGGAATCTATCAGTGGTCAAGTGGCCTGACTATGTGCTTTGTAACTTCTCAATATGATACGCAATAAGAGTCACATTAACCCGTTTTTAAAGCATATTATAGATTGATTACTTTATAATCGAATTCTCGAAAGCATATTAATTTATTTAATCAACGGTTTTAATTAACTTCCCAGACATAATAAATATTTTTTTCAGAGTATAATTTCACAGCACATCATCTCTGAAACGGAATATGCAAATTTGTGAAAAATAAAACATGCCGACGTTTTTATATATTAGCGTTCGGCTCTCTAATAACCGTTCTTAACTGGTTGTTGTACTTAAGCAACATTTGCTGATGTGGTCATTAAATTGGATGGACGCTAAAAAAGTATAGTATTACAAATAAATAAATATCTGTGGACATTTCACACAGCGCCATCTAGCCCCAAAATGAAAAGCAAGCACAGCTTGTACTATGGGGACCGATAACTAATACAATAGATACTTTTTATTTGTAAATACATACATAGAATACAATATAACACCCAGACACAGAACAAACACCTATGTTCATCAGACAAATGTTTGTCTTGGGTGGAAATCTAACTCACAACCCACAGTTCAGAAGGCAGCACTACCAACTGAGCTATCGGGCCAGTCACAAATGAGCGCTGCTATCGTGCTTCGGAAGGCACGTTGTGTTGCAAGTCAAACGCTCAAGCGGCTTAAAAGTGGCTAATCACTCGCTTGCACGAGAAGCACGGACCAAGTAGAGGATAAAGATATGGAGGATACATAATTGGCAATCGTTTGATCCCATTATACTTGGGATCGTCGTAGTATGCCTTTTTTTCACTTGCTTCTGTCACCCTGTCAGTTGTCATCAAAGTCAAAGTTAAAGTCAAAAGATTTATTGCAAATAGGCTAATTATAATAGCAAATAGGCTAATTGCACTTTTATAAGTCAAAATTATATTAGGTACATAAAATTAAGTTATTTCACTAAGCATATAAAATTACAAAGTGCTTATTGTCAAATAATATATAGCAAGCCCATTAAAATATATGAGTTTGAAAAAAAAAAGCAGTTCTCTATCTCACTACATCGTTAAACACTCTGAATTTGAACTTGTAGAAGATCATGTAGCTAGAAATATTTGAACAAATAATTTAATTAAATTGAAGCAAATTTAGTTCGTAAAATGAAGTTCGACTAGGTAGGTTATATTTTGGAGTTCGAATGACGCTGTTCTGTTATGGGTGGCCCTGTCGCTTAACACCAGGTGAACGACTAGCTCGTTCATATATTAACATTAAAAAATCTGCGCCTAACCTAAAAAGGATTTTGAAATTAATCCCTTTCAAACCATTATATAAGAAAATAATATTCATTCAAATTTTAATCGAATATATTATAAACTCAATTTTAAGCTATTAACCAAATTCATGCCATAAAATATGAAGTTAGTTGTGTTTATTTTTAGTAAAACTGTGGGGAAACTTCTTCGATTATACACTAAAACTAAAAACATAAATAAAAAAGTGAATTAAAAAAGTATTTATTTTGCTGTAATCGTATAATGTAGATATTTATAAAAGTAAAATGTTCACAATTACTTTTCTAACAACGAATTCATCATCCGCAGGGAGTTCTCGAGAGCATATTAATTTATTTAATCAGCTGTTTTAATTAACTTCCCAGACATAATAAATAAGTTTTTCAGAGTATAATTTCACAGCACATCATCTCTGAAACGGAACATGCAAATTTGTGAAAAATAAAACATGCCAACATTTTTATACAGTTCCGACGTACGAGGGATGGAGAGCTTTTGCGAAAAAGCATTTTAAAGCGCACGACACTATCTTTGTGATAATTCTTTTTTAATTTATTTTCAAACTAAATACTGCAATGATATAATACCTAATAATAAACACTACCTACTACTATAAAAAAAAATGTGCTAGGTAGTTAGACCACTACCAGTAGGTAACGTACCCAGCATGCTGGCAGCATTGCCCCGTTGAATTACAATGTTTATTCGTTGCCAAATAAGTGCCAGCATTTTAAACTACATTATTAACGTCATGTCACTATTATTTGGATAACAAAATAATAATATTTTAACGGTAATCACCATGCATGTGAGGCCATTATAGTGAATCTTTTGTTTGTTCACTGGTTTTAATACAAATTTGCCAACAAGTTACGGTGTTCAGTACCTATTTTATAAAATAATAAATGTGACGTCAGTGGTAATGGCACTTGACACTTGAAAAGAAAAATAGTCTGCTCTTTACTATTATGATAGTATAGCCATAGTATAGCCACCCCCGTGGTGGCAGAAAAATGCAAGGGCATTCCCCCCCCCCCCACAAAAAAAAAATCTGCAAAGATATTATACGTAGTTTTTAACCGTTAAAACCGGTCAGTTAGAAGGCACAAATTCAAAACCAACTCGTAAAAAATTTTAGAAATTAAAATATCTTTGTTATTATCGGAATATGTAAAAAAGCTTTAGAATTTAGCATTCCAACGAGAGTCTAAAGAAGCGACGATGAAAGGGTGAAAAACCAGATCGTGATGAATAATGAGTTTAAAATGTAGGTAGAGTCTCGGACACGACATGTTCGCAGCAATAGGTAGCTGATGAGAAAGAAATTATGAGAGGAATTAAAGTGGGAGATATTATTTTTTCTGTAATTAAATTACGAGTGCACTTTCAAGTTTGTAATAATTATAATGGGAATAGTTTTCATTTTGTTTTGTGACCGAATGTCATTACAGTTTTTGCATTGATTTAATCAAAGCTTACAACTGTAAAAAAAGATTTGCACAGTGAAATAGTGTCATTATGAATCTTTAGAACTAATACAATTCGAATATTTGATAATGAATAAAATCTTCGTTTGCACAATTTTTTGCCGTCAAGCTTTATGTACGTTACATTTTCGTGTGAAGCAGAAAGAAGGATCTCTTTGATCTTTAGAACTTCGCTTGAATTTCAAAGGCTTTTCTAAATTACCCGATACTAAATTTCACAGCTTCAACCACGAAACATCAATATTCAGCAAATTAGTATGCTTAAAGTTTTCAGTGCTGTTAAAAAAGCAGCCATCCCAGTAAGCCTACAAGATGCATAGCCCTGGACGCGTCCTCTCCGTAATTAGTGAAGATAATAATTTACATTTGTATTCAAAATTCGAGCTCTCTCGCCGTTCCTCGTCTGTTTATTCTCATCTTTTTTACAACGTACCGCATTGCTGTTTTTTCGCGTAAAAAATTAGACAGCCCCTAATAAATGTTCGGGGACAACGCCTAACAAACATCGGCCGGTAAACAACTTAAAGCGAAACAAATAGATCTTTGTTTAGCTTTAGCTAACTCTCGGATATTTGGAACTATATATCTTGGTGTCTATATATCTGACACAATTAATTTTATGAGAACTAACTGTAGTGTTTAGCCAAAGCAAAACTAAAATTTCCAAAAATATGCGGAGATCTAATAGAAGTAGCATCATTATTTATCAATATAATGTTTATACAAATTTTAATCAATTCCAATGATCAGCTATCGCCACGTCCCCGTCTTAACGATTTATTTCTACAACTAGCTAAAAGTTGTTATCTAAATATTCATAACATAAAGAGTGAAAGAGAAAATCCATGTAAAACCGACCGGTTTAACCCACAGTTACTGCAACTGGGTGAATATTTGAGTTGAATTTAAATCTCTGTCTGGACGTATTTAGGGGCACTGAGCCCTATTAAATAAAAGCACCAATTTTATTACCAAATAACTAATAGTTTTCAGAAATATTAATAAGATATAGGAGGTCGAATTTAAAAAAAGTTAAAATCAAAACCCATCAAAATCTTGTGTTCGAAATTTCAATACCGGGAAATCGATGTAAGTTCGATAATATTTCTGTCGTGTATGTCACTAAAATATACAATACTAATACATATTCAACATTGTCAGGATACTTGTCTTTCAGGACCTACTCAGGTACGTGAGTTATATTATATATCCTGTGATTTAAAGTTTAGACGAAGAATCAAATGAATGGGTTTTTTTTTATGTTAAAGGGAGCAAACAAGCTTACGGCCCACCTGATGGGAAGTGGTCACCGTAGCCTATGGACATCTGTAACACCGGAGGAGGCGTCACCAATGCATTGCTTACCCTGTAGGACTCTTTTAACCCTCCTTTTAAAGAACTTTATGTTGTAACTCATTGGAAAGACTGCTGGCGGGAGCTCATTCCACATTTTGCAGGTGTACGGCAAGAAAGAACGCATAAATCGAGCCGTATGCGATTTCCATGACTCAATAATATGTGGATGAGCTTTTTTGCGGTGGCGAGAGGTGCGATGGAAGAAACGCGATGCCGGAATCAGGTTGAATAGCTCTTCAGAACACTCCCCATTGTAAAGGCGGTAAATGTGTGAACTGGAATTGTTAATTATGCCTCATCATTGCATTTTACAAAACCATCAGGAGATTCCTTCTTCCCCCACAATTGTACGCCTGCTTGCGTCCACCCATCTCGACCTACTTAGTCATTCCACACATTTACTTATTTTTAGTCATTATGCTATCCGTGACTAGGCTGCGTGTTTTTCCATAACATTACGAATGACATCCACGATTTGTGAGTTAATAAGGACGGTAAAATTTCACTGCTAACAGTAGATTTATTGCACCTGACCTGTACTTAGATGTAAAGCGAATGTGCCAAGTGTACGGTATCAAGACACTTCCTTGTAGAAATCGCTATTAGGTTTACCATAATGTGTAAAGACAGGCCAGTAAGAATAATAATGGTGAAAAAATTGCCCTTCATCTGCAAGCCAGATAGAATTGTGGAGGATCTGAAAAAGAAAGGATACAAAACGGTAGAAGCAGTAAACAAATTGAGTTGGAGAACAAAAAATCCCCTCAATATATTTATGCTGACGTTTGAAAATGATGAGGATATAAATAAAATCTTTAACATCAAAACCGTATTAGGCTGTCAGGTGTCAGGTTGAAATGCAGTCACTAAAAAGAACTAAACTAGTTCCTCAATGCAAGAGGTGTCAAGCTTATGGACACACCCAAAGGTACTGTTCCAAAGAGTCGAGATACGTTAAATGCACCGGATCATCTTACCAAGGACTGTACAAAACACTCAGGAGAAAAGCCTAAGTGCATCCACTGTGGGGACCCACACCCAGCTAACTACAGGGGATGTGCTATAGCTAAAAAAATACAGCAGATTTGTAACAGAAACTCTAAAAAGATGACAGAAATACATCAACACAATACACTTCGTGTGAAGCATAGCAAGCAAGCTTAAGACCAAGGTACTCTAGGAATAAGAAAAAATAAAAAAATAATTAAAAAAAAATGTGTAAAACTTGTCTACTGCTACTTGGTAATGACTTCATAAAAATGACAGGAGATAAATTACCAGATATTGAAGATGTTGGATAGATAATTGGTTTTCAACAATAAAGTGAAATAACAAACCTAATAGCAAAGCCTGGCATGGTCCTTTCTCAGTGTATTTTATACATGTCCTTTATTGGCAATCACTTGGAAAATTGTACCACTGTTTTCGTTAGTTCGTCTTAGCTAGCGTATTTGCTACGTTTAGTAATTCGAGTTACTCTTGCATGAGTCTAACTAGCTGAGGGGAAGAGAAATTTACTCATTTTTAAGATAAAATAATGAAAATATATTTAGTAAAAAGACGACTTGGGACCTCAAATTAAGCACTAGAATTGTGAGTCAATTGATAGCTCCTAAGTTTGCATTTATCCCTCAATGACGTGCCTATATACTGCAATACATTTGGATACGACCTAGAGGGATAAATGTGAACTTAAGAGTAGCCAAACTTAAATGCAGACGGGATATTAGGCGCCGGTAAAATTTGGCTAAAATGTGGTTGATAATATTGTAAAAACAAGATATAAGACAATTTTGTATGGAAGCAATAATAAATTATTAATAAAAACCAAGTTTATATTCATATAAGAAAAATTAAATTTGTAAAGTCAGCATGTATCTATGTACCTAACTTCATTATGCGAGAAAGTAATACTATAATTGGATAACGAAAGAAGAAAAAAAATTATTAAGAGATAGAAACTTCAATACGAAGGGCTTTCATTTTCAGAGTTCAAGTGATTGGCATTACTATGTATATCTATGATAATTTGAATCTGCGTGATTATTAATCGTATGCTACTAAACAAGTGAAGATAATATCAAGTCTTTTTAATCAAATATATTTTCAATATTTAAACCATATTTTACAAAAACACAATTTCAGCGTATACACAGTTTAGAAAAACATAGTAGACTTTTAGACTCCGGAACTAAACCAAAATTTGCTTACGAGTAAATTCAAATACACTAATAATGAGTAGGTACCTTAAAACCTATTTGTTCAACCAGTGAATATCACAATCGTATACTAAAACCAGTGTCCGCAATACAATATTAGCAATGCACTGGCACGTCCGTAATGAAAACATGTTGTTTTTAAACCAGCTTATTAAAGCATAGCATAAATAATGATGCATGCATTACACGAAATCTATGCTGGGATAAATTTGTGACGGGAACGTGTCTGTACGTTATACTTTTTGACTGACCCGATAGTTCAGTTGGTAGTAACCCCGCCTTCTAAACTGTAGGTTGTGGGCTCGATTCCCACCCAGGACAAACATTTGTGTGATGAACATCAATGTTTGTTCTGGTCTCTAGGTGTTACAAACAAAAAAGTATCTAAGTATTATATCAGTTATTGCATTCCCATGGTACATACTTTGCTTAGTTTGGGGCTAGATGGCGCTGTGCGAAATGTTCACAAATTATTATTTATATGTTTTATGATATAAATTGTAGGCAAGTAAGGGTAAACTCCGCCGCCTCTTCCCGTGGGTGGTGTAAGAGCCAGCTAAAAGATTATCCAAAGAATGGGCAGCAGCGTTCTTCTCCTCCTCATTCTTCTTCTTCTCGCTATTCATTATAATGTACTGCGATCACCAAGACGCCTGAGCCTGGTTCGTGGGGTTTATGGAAAACTCCTCCCCCCTAATTCCCTAATTCGGGAGGACTATGTTCATTGTTCAGTTGTGGGTGTGTTTCAATTGCTGACGTGAATAGTAAACTACAGTTGGTTTATCAAGTGTTTGAAGTAAAACTTATTTACGCACGCTTGACGTACGCTGTACGTACGCCGTACGTTGGAGAGGACGCTGTACGTACGCCGTACGTTAGAGAGGATGCTGTACGTACGCCGTACGTTGGAGAGGACGCTGTACGTACACCGTACGTTAGAGAGGATGCTGTACGTACGCCGTACGTTGGAGAGTACGCTGGTGAATGCGAAACGAACGGAAGTTGAAGTTGGTTCACGTGGATCTCCATTGTCAACATAACTTTTACTTCAGTCGTGTGGTCTAAAGCACACTCGTATTTTTTTGATCACGTGTGAGAGAATATTTGTCATAATTTTTTTGCATTTTCAATAGATTTTATAATGCAATGGTATCTCTAAAATGTGAAGCATATTTTTATCTGTGTTTAAATTATTAAAATTACAGCCTCTGCGGTGTGGTAGTTGAGCAGGTCGTCTCACTCAGTTACCGGTTTACTCAGTGTTATTTAACAATTTAATGCATATTTATGTCTGCAATCACTACGTACAGACGCATGGAAACGCAGACAAAAGCTAGTAACGTAATATATGTTCGAAAATAATACCGAACGTACCCATTAATGAAAGCACGTAAAATCCATTTGGCGTTTTCATTTCAATTTTATTTAATTAAGGCCTGCTGGCTCGGATTCGCGATATATGGCCGTTAATATCAAGTAGTGAGATTTGCAAGTTTCAATTAGTTCGTTACAACTAATGCTGATTGAATGAGCGTTCTAATCTTTTTTTTATGTTGACTGAGTTCCGGTAGGCTATGACGATGCGAGGTTTTTATTAAACCTTACATCTATTTATTAAATTTTAATTATTTCCGGTTATACATATAACCGGACCCTATGTTTATTTATTTTGTGGTAAGGTATATCAATTAACAAATAACTTAATTGGCTGACTGAAAGATATGTCAAATCTATATATATGAAACTCAAAGGTGACTGACTGACATAGTGATCTATCAACGCACAGCCTAAAACACTGGACGGATCGGGCTGAAATTTGGCGTGAAGGTAGATGTTATGACGGAAGCATCCGCTAGGAAAGGATTTTTCGAAATTCCACCCTTAAGAAGGTGAAATGGGTGGTTGAATTATTTTCCCATAGGCCACGCTGCGGGCGAAGCTGCCGGCAGAAGCTCGTATAAAATATACTTAAGCGGGTAACGTTATGATTTCTAATCATCTCCAAAATATAATAAATTGAAAGAGAGTGGTGCGGAGAGCGAGCAGTTCGTATTCTGCTTATTGACTTAGGTAGGTATAGCTGATGATGTTAATAGCATAGTTACTGTAGTTGTTAAGACAATGAGAATCAAATTTTAGCGCGGTGGTGCAACTTTGTTAACAGTCAGGCAATCTCCGCTGAGCGTGGACACCATCCCTTCATCCATTTAACAGTTCTTAGATTTGCACAAGCAGTTCCTTAAGATAGATATACATCTGCTATTTTAAGGAACTGACTGTGCAAACGTCTTACTCGTGTTTGGAGTTATCCTTCGGTGTATGAACATTTTGACTACCCATCCATCGCCGTCCCAACTATGTTTAGGGTTTCCTTGCGTGATAGCATCCATGAGGTGATTTGCAGAACTTAAGTCAATAACATAGCTTTAAAATTAGATTATTACAAAATATATAACATCTGATAAAATTATGAAAATATGATAAATATTCATGCGATAATAGATATTATTATGAAGAAAGATTTGGAAAACTGCTAATTTGAACTGAATCATGTGACAAAATGAAAATATTAATAAAATATTGATTATATGTCCATCATCATGATGATATGATCATACCATCTGGCGAATAGGAACACGTAGGCCATCATTCGTGTGACAAGTGCCAACTGCGACTGCGACTTTGGTCAAAACTGCGGGCAATCTGCAAGTAAGCTATTCAAAGTGGCTTTATATAGGGTAATCCTATACACAGCAATAGACTTCTGATGATCATCATGATGATGATATTGTAGTCTTATTTTGTGAGAAAGACGATCGAATCTTAACGATAGACGATTGAACACATAAATTATCTTCACAAACCACCAAAACCTGTCCACTTCGACCGATGTCCAAGCCTATCGTCCATATATCTTTGCACTTGATCGATAGTTGTCTGCGGTAGGTATAGTAGCGCAGACTTAGATTTCCGATTGATATTGATGCCTGATCGGTCACGTCCTGGCTGCTCATACCGACTTTTAATTAAGATTATTTTACCCGGCGCCTGAATGACGTCATTGTACTATTGTGTGTAGACTAGACCGTATGGCATGCTTGCAAATATTAGCCACTTCCATTGTTAGAACGTGGTGTCTAAAAATAGTGGAGTAATCAACGGTTTTGGTATTGTTTACGAGTACCTATACAACGTGGGAGCAAAAACATCTAAGACGAAATGCCAAGTCTCCAACATCCTGCGAATTCGGTAGCTAAATCTTGTTTTATTTTTAGTTTTGTATACATTCTAGTTGGTTGGTTAGTTGGTGTTCTGTGATAAAAATGAATATATTTTTTTAGATTTTTCATTTTTTGCCTAAAAAAAACTGTCTGGTAGTGGTTTAAAATATCTTCGTCTGTCATACGTACATCATTAGTGTAAGGTTTGACTTTTAGAATAGTCAAAGAGATGTAGACTTTTTACAGCATTTTTGAAAGATACTTAAAAATAAATTCGTCAAAGCATTCCAGGGACTCAAAAATTTCTGACGCCGGGCTAACCCTTATAACATAGCCATCTATGATGGTTAATTAATTTGTTTTAGGGAGTGAAGGATAGCATAACTGGTAAGGGGGCGTCCATAAATTACGTGAGGTGTTTAAGGGGGGGAGGGGGTCGAGTCAAATCTCATCTAATCTTACGTTGGGGAGAGGGGGGGTCTCGGCAAATATCACGCAATTTTTTTTTTGATTGAAACAAAAAAAAATTATACTATTTTGGTCTATTTAATCCAGATTGTACATGCTTAAGATTTAATCTTAAGCGTAATCGTAGTACGATTAAGATCATTTACTAATTCGTTCGAAAGAAAATAATTTTCTCACATTTTGAAAAATCTCACGTGAGATTCGGGGATGGGGGAGGGGGTTGAATAAAATCTCACGACATCTCACCAGGGGGGGAGGGAGGGGCAGAAAATTTAAAAAAACACCTCACGTAATTTATGGACGCCCCCTAATGGATATAAACAAATACACTTATTAATTGTATTTACCTTATTCTACAGAACGTTCATCTTTTTATGGAATGACATGACGAGCTTGTCGTTTGCCTGATGTTAAGCTTAAGCTCCACGGCTCCCCATAACATTTACAGTGCCGAATATAAATATAAATATAGATAATTTATTATCAGGATAAAATTATTTAACCAGTTTAACCGATCTTTATCTTCACGTATCGATCTTTATCGTCACTGGACATATAGCATGACACATCATACAAAATTGGTATTCTATAGTAGAAGCCGTACAAAAAACGTTTTAGTATTCTAACCACTGTTTCGGAGTAAGAATGATTGACAAGACATTAGGAAGGCTCTATACTCGTTGTTTGCTGATGCGATCAGTTTGGCATATCGTGTTGGTGGTTCTCTTTGGGGAATATTGATGAGGTAGTTCAAATAGCTGTATAATCATTTAAAATGTTATTGCCAAAATATTTTCGCTCATTGAACTAAAGTGCTGTTCCATGAGTCAGGAACAAAAGCAATATCGCGGGTTTTTATTATATAACTAAAAATCTTGCTAATGAGAATGTAACCTAAAAACAATATGTTTTTAGTTTTATTTAGACTGTGACTTACCAAATGTAATGGCTGTAATACTATGTAATGGCTGGTGGCAACTGGATGAGTCAAAGAACGAGCTCACCGCAGTATGCTTTAGGACTTAGAAAAAGCCTTTGTCCAGCAGTGGGCTAAATATAGGTGGACTATGATGATCATAATGATGAAGTGTTAATATGGATACATATTTAATAAATCACAGCCCAGAATAAACATGATAGTCATTTTTGGTTATGAAATGTCAATTTTCATGCTTCCATTGCGCATGCGCATGTCTTTCCGTGGGTGCCGTAAGAACTGGCTAAAGGAATATCTCTTGGGCTGCATTATAGTCTACTACGAAAACCAGGGCGCCTGCCAAGCATGGTGATGATGGTAAATCCCTCTGCCCTATTGGGGGACCCCTATATACAGCAGTGGACGCAAAAAGGTGATTAATTGGTGAGGTGTGTGATTTGACTGGCCCGATAGCTCAGTTGGTAGTTTCCCTGCCTTCTGAACTGTGGGTTGTGGGTTCGATTCCCACCCAGGACAAACATTTGTGTGATGAACATAGGTGTTTGTTCTGTGTCTGGGTGTTATATTGTATTATATGTATATATTTACAAACAAAAAGTATTTAAGTATTGTATCAGTTATCTGGTACCCATAATACGAGCTTTGCTTAGTTTGGGGCTAGATGGCGTTGTGTGAGATGTCCACACATATTATTATTATTATTATTATTTAAGAACCAAAACCCTCAAACCAAATACCCCATCGTTTTTGTAGTAATTTAATAATGTCATAATCTCAAAAGCAACATATTGAGGGGATATTGAAACAATTACCTTTAATAACTTACAATATATAGGGACATGGTCTTATATGTATAGCATTTAGGTACTTATCCCACCACATATGACGAAATTAGAAGTTATAACCCAGTACACGACAAAATGTTTATAAAGCCACTTTGTAAAAGCTTTTATTAGCCGTCGCTTTTACCTTCAAATATACATTGAATAGAATTTCGAAAAATAAAACGAAGAATAATTTTGCGTCACCTCAAGTTAGCGGGTGGTGATACTCCACAATATCAGAATTTTAAATAACCACATTTTTGCTGTCTCTATTCCGATAATCGTATCGATAACTTCTTAATAGCTTTGAAAATAGAGTTTAAAATTCGCTTCTTGAGTTTTGAAATACTTTAGTAAAGATGGTAAAATTGTATAGTAAAGAGAACAGTAATTTATCGTCATCTCTGATCTGAAAGGGCGTAAATCATGCGTTTATGACACGAGGCAAAGACCCTTTGTCTACATTATGACCGCGGCATTGCGGCCTTATATTGTCGTTAAAAGAATGTAAACACGCTGTATGAAGCTATTGTTATTAGAATAATACTAAGGCAGGTGATTCTTAGTAAAAAATCTAGTAACGGTTGACCAGAAGTTTCTTAGCATAATTATAAAAGAAAAAAAAAATGAGTTTTTGTATAAGATTATTTTTATCTAAGTGTTCATAATAGATTTCTCAATATAATGAGTAATTCTACCCATGAAAAATTTTTCTTTATCGCAAAATCTCCCAAGAAAACCTGGAAGTAAGTGTAGGTGTACCTATTCGGTGTAAATTAAAAAGATAACTGAAAAGATATTGGTTATACGCGTAGCATCAAATTTGTAGGCGGTTTGAACTTCAAAGTAATTTACAATGATTACAACAATGAAATTACAACATTACAATGAAACTACAATGAACAAAGCGGATAAGAACTATTACTAATCAAAAATAAGGATTCATTTTGATTGGTTAAAGTCATGTCGGTTTGAAATAGGAAGAACTTAAAATAACTATTTTGTTACTATATGCACGGTAATGTAGTCAGTCTCTAATTATTCACTATTTTTATATCAGTATCGCCTACCTAATAATCAAAAGGTAAATTTCTAACGTTAAGGAAAATTTTGAATCGCGAAACTGATTTGAACCATCATCCATCCGTCCCTAAAGCCAGGACATGCTTTACTTAGTCCAAATTTAACCTTCACCTTTCACAAGCAACCTACGAGGTAGCGCCATCTATTGAGAGATTCTTGAGAATCACCCCAACCAGCATGTGAAGTTACATAAACACAATTGCTGTAAATATAACGCCTCCCAAATCTAAATATTTATGATATTTCTAGCAATATCGGCTGCTTAGCGTTACCTATCAACAGATTCATTTTAATGTAAAAGGAAATAATTGAATCACGAGTGGAATTTGATTCATTCGTCCGCATCCATCAAGAATGAAGAAGAACCTTTTAATCGACGACGTTTGTAGCGTAAATTGCTTTTATAAGGTGAAGGAGACATTTTACACATGAGATCACTTATCACAGTAGTTTAAGTAAAGCATGTCCCAACTTTATACCAGCACCGCTCGGTGACGCTGTAAATTTTGGTAGAGACCAATAGGATTAGCCCGTTCAATAATTTAGAGTAGATGGAAATCCTTATTATGATTAATATTTTTCGTTTACATTAAAATGAATAAGTCATATACTTCATTAACCTACGGGCTACTATAACCATAATTATAAGACAGCTATTGCACTACGAGTAAGTACCTACTGGTTTTAAGTATCACAGATACGAATTTACACTGATTAGATCTAGCAATGAAGTTCCTTAAACGTGAGTAAATCCGATCAAAACATCGCGGATCCAATCTCGTTCCACTACTTGTAACTATCTATTAACAAATAAACTAAATCATACTGAAGTTAAAGACTTAATTAGTGGTCGCGGCGGGGCACTGCGCACGCGCTGTCCTTTATCTTATCTTGCTTGCGCCGGCGCACGTTTGCAAGAGTACGCGGGCTAGTAAGATTACGTCAAAGGAGGTGATCGTGCAATGTTTTCTAGCAACTGGTTGTTAAAACTGTATTTGATTTGAATATACCTTTATAATGCTCGCCTGGCTTACTAGCTACAATAAACAAATTCAACGTTAACAAAATCTGTGTTGAATTAAGAGCTTATAAGAATTAATAGGTTATTTTAGCAATTTCACAGTTAAAAATGAGATTACTTAAAATTCTTAATTTAATTTATTGTTCTAAGAAAACCGTGCTATCGTCCTCGACCAACACAAAGTCGAAAACAACAATCTCAAATAAACGTGCTAGACGCGCTCTTAAGAAATCAATAGCTCACTTACTATAACTTACTTATTACTAGGTGGTACGACTTTATTGCAAAGTTCGTCTAGGTAGTTACCAACGCTTTGTCAGTTATTCTGCCGCCAAGCAGTAGTGTGCAAGCACTACTGTGTTCCGGTTTGAAGGGCACTGTAGCTAGTGAAATTACAATTGAGACTATCTGATCTTACAGTCGTGTAATCTTATAACCAGACTGTGCTGATGTCTCAGGACGATGTGCGCAGTGCAGTGTCACTCGAAACTCTAGTTTTAGGGTTCCAAGTGACACTGTTCTGTTATGGGCGGCCGTGGCGCTTATCATCAGGGGAACGACTAGCACGTCACATCATTCACTAACATAATAAAAAGCTCAATCCAGGCATGACGTCATTTTTGGCCATTAATGTGGTAAAACCCTGATTGAAGTCAACAAATCAGCACATACCACCTCATCCATGTTTAGGAACTCTTTGCGCTAGATCTCCAACAGCGCAGGAGTCAGCTCGCCCGATACCGTAGACATTAAGATTTATGTTTGCGTACCATGAACCTGAATATTAAAATACCTATATGTCTGTATTTGTTTGCGCTTTCATTTAAACTTCGTAAGTGTTAAAGCACTCATCAGCCCACCATACTGCTTTCTGATTGATAAGATAGTGGTCATCAGGATCCTTTTCGTTCACCATTTTTGAAGTAAAACGGAAAACCTTTTCACGCACTTGACTTGGGGAGTAAGCTGGCAAGGCGAACGGAAGTTGAAAGTTGTTGGTTAACGTAGATATCCATTGTCAACATAACAAAGTAATTTTTTTTAATTATTATGTTGGTAAAATGACAATTATTATTTACAATTGCCAACATGGCGGCCGATTAAAGAAAGCAAATCAAAGTTATACGGGCCGATAGATGGAGCTAAACTGACGAAGTTGTACTTCAGTTGTGTGGTCTAAAGCATACTCGGTTTTTTATTTGAAATTATTTGACGGCGTCCGTCTTTATCAATCTATTACGTTCCTACTTACGCGCTTTTACTTCTTATATTAGGGAAAGCAGAGAATAGAAGAGTAATGAACCGCATATTCAAATTTTAGTAGTTGAACATTCGTATTTCTTCATTTCATACGCTTTGACAAAAGTTGCATATGAAAATGGATGTTTCTATGCAACTTAAAATTATCGTATCAAAATTTATTGCCGGCCCCAGAACTTTTTCTTTCACTCGTGTTACCAAACCAAGTTGGTATGGATTACTGCCGTCAAACTTTATCTTCTTTTAAACTTTCACCAATAGATATTTATAAGTATCTTTTATATAGTATTGATCAGTATATACCTATATTAATCAGCGCTATAGTATGATGTCTTAGTACCTACTTAATATACGTAACCTACTTACACATTGTTTAATTGGTATGTATGTCGTTTAATCAGAAATACTACGATCCAATCTAATTATTTAAGGAAATCAATATATACTTTATCAAAGTTATACATTAAAACAAAGGTATACCTTTTTCAAAGATGGTGAAAAGGACGTTAAAGAAGTCGGGTGCACGTGGTAGTTGTCGTCGTCAGAAACAAGTGAAGGTGAAAAAACTATAAAATATAAGAAGTCTTAATTTTTTTTTGTTGTCGTTTCGTCTCAAGTCTCCTTGTCAATTTAAATGTTTCGTCAGCGGTTGTCAAAAAGATCGGACGCCGCGACAGTTTGCTTTTCAAATATTTTTAACTGACGAAATGAGTTAATTTTTCAACATAACTATAGGTACTATATAATCACAATTTGCTAAATCGTAAAATCTCCACGCACTCCGTTATCTTGCGTGCGCGCAGCCATATTTCCCGTCTAGACATATTGAGTTATCTTAATTAGTCGGGGACCACCACCCGGCGATCCAGTTTCGATAATGTGTTGGAACTTGTTTATGTTAACTTGTAGGAAGAAATTCGCATGCGAGCTTGTTAAAGGGATGTGTATCTATCGACTATTCGTGTTGACCTCTTAAGTCAGTGTCATGCAAGAAGTCTTTCAGATAAGTGCTTAGGTACTGTAAAGATTGTAACAGTTCGTCAATTGACTGGCCTGATAGCTTAGTTGGCAGCTATAGCTCTACCTTCTTAACTGTAGGTTGTGGGTTTAATTCCCGCCAAAAACAAAACATTTGTGTTATGGTATTTGTTCTGTGTCTGGGCGTTATATTGTATTTTATGTATGTGTACAAACAGAAAAATATCTAAGTATTCTATCAGTTATCTGGTCCTATGGTATAAACTTTGCTTAGTTTAGAGCTAGATGACGCTGTTTGAAATGGCTACAAATATTTATTTTTATTACATTTCAAACTTTTTTCCATCTGCCCACCACAACTGATGCATCAAAATCTTAATGTACGAAATAGATCGTTGTTTAGACACTTAGATTTACAATACTTAGATTTATGTTAAAATTGTTTTTATTCTAATTTTGTCTTGTAAAAATACTAAAATATCTTATTTCTTTGCTTTAGACTTTTACTCGTACATATTCGCTTGGTCCAGATATTTCCTCTTAATCAGTCAAACGCCTCACATATAAAATAATCTGAAATATTAATAGGTAATAAAAATAAAAGAGCATAATGGAATCCTAATAATTACGTCATATTTGTAGTAAAGCGACCGAGTTCTCTGTCATACATTTTTACAAGCTATCACAACCGCCTCATTATTGACCTTATTTCTCTTTAAAACTACTAGCCATTAATTTCCGATGCCATAAATTTCACTAAAATGTCTGTAACATGAAAATGCCTAATTAAACTACAAGTAGCACCAAAATCCGATATCGCGACCATCTCACCGTCACGAAGACTTGAACTACGATATACTTTAAAGTCAGTTGCTTATGTTTCCATCTTTTTAAAACTCATTCCTACTTTTTTTGCATAACTGTTAATTAAGTTATTTATATAGTGTTTCGCTAATGTGAATGCGTTATAATTACTTACATATTTTTTGTCAGTGTTCTTTAATGACTATCTACATGTATATCTATCACGTCATGTCAATTTTTAAATATATATTTTGAACCTATATTGTTCCTTGTATAACTAGTTTGTTTTTTGGTTAGCTTCTGATAAAAGCTTCATAGGAAATCTTCATTTTTGGCAATATACGTGCATTTATGCGTTGTACATAGTATATATATACTATACTATACAGTGGGGCTTGTGCAGTGTGCCGTGGTTTCACCAAGCAGCGCGTGCATCAGAGGTAAAGGGTTGAATAGTTAAGGAGATACTTGGGCGCTTCACACGCCAGGGTGTCAATGGCATCTAAAACATTCGTAATCATTTTTAGCGTAAAAGTGCAAATTTGAAAAAAATCTCACAACGCACCTTCTCATGGGAAGCCAATTCACTGTTTAAACTTACATTGTGTCGCAAAGTGGAGGCACCTAATAAAGTGAAGTCTCACGTTCCTAATTAGAGCGTTAATTTTAAGCCTTCCACGGGAGCCTTATTTTCCACATAAAAGACTATCCGGGGACTCCAATTTTTGACCGGATTTTATTACTGGTATAATTATTACTAAGTTTGTTTCGTAAGGTTATAATAATATTTATTGGGCTTTAGCTTTAGCAATTTTGGGTTTTTGGTAGTATTTTCTTGATAAACGTATTTTTATTTTATTATTTAATTTAAGCCAGTTTTAGTGACTATGATGGTTTCTAAATCTTTCAAGTGTAATATTTTTATGCACTAATAACACGCTCTTTACCTGTAGTTACATAAATTATGTTCATTGTTATAAAGTAATTGTATTGCAAACAACTGTTAGTTAATACGTATTATACACTTTTGTACATCTCTAAGTACCTAATGCCTATTTATATACATACGTAGCTCTACTTCACGTACCAGCGGTAGCAATAATTATAACCAACAAGCGTCACATAATCCACTCCAAGAGACAATAACCAAGACCCAGGCGAGACGCTCGAGCGAACACCTAAATAATGGTTGTCCCTCACCAGGTGGACTGCAGTCATTACTCTTACGGTAATCCTCGAATACACCCAGATTTATGGCAACCCTGCAGACGGACCGCCAAATTTAGGCGTTTTATAAAAAATGAAGCTTAGTTTCTTGGCAATAAATAATGGTGATCCTAGCGGTAACAGAATGGGTTCTGTAAGTACGGATGTTGATATTGGGGAGGATTCCTTGTATGACGTAGAAGATACGAGAAGTGTACAGACCTACTGTTGGAAGACTGTGTGTATGTTTCTAGAATTATCTAATATCAGTGGGCATTTTTTTTTTAATTTCGATGAGCTACTCACTGCTTAAGTTTTGTAATTTTTGGTACCATTATGCTGATGAAGATTTTCATAGCGTCCCTGAGCCGAATGTTTTTATAGATTTTTAAGGCAATTATTTTTTCAACGAAACGTAAATATGTTTGTTTGTATGATAATTACCTATAGGTATGTTTTTGGCGTTGGCTGGACTGTATCGACATGATTCCAAGTTTAGTATATAAATAAATATTTGTGGACATTTCACACAGCGCCATCTAGCCCCAAACTAAGCTAAGGTTGTACTATGGGAATCAGATAACTGATAGAAAACTGAGATACTTTTTTTGTTTGTAAATACAATATAACACCCAGACACAGAAGCAAACACCTATGTTCATCACACAAATTTTTGTCCTGGGTGTGAACTGAACCCACAACCTATAGTTCAGAAGGCAGAGCTACTGCTAACTGATCTATCAGGTCAGTAGGTACCGATATTTTTGACGCCAGTGATTTTATAAACGTAAAGTGATATATTAAAAGAAATGGGTAAAACCGTGAAATAAATTTGGTCAGTTAAACTCGCCACAGCTTAATACCGCTCTAGCACCTTAAAAAAGCCTTACGTCATATAGTCTAGCCAAGCCAAATAATGCTTTACATTTTTCCATAGGTATTATCAGATTTCGAATAAATAAAGTCGAGAATAGCACAGCAAGGGAATCGAAGCACACATCCCGGTGCGACCTCGCATGCACACTTCCTGTTTGGCACGACAACACGGCTACTTTTCTCAATACTGATGCTATTTTATTCCATAGTAGGTATGGAATGGAGACTATAGAGATCTTCCGTGACCTTACTTGTGAGCTTGTAAGGTTCTGGAGAACCTAAAAAGGAATTTGTCGATAGGGAAGGCTGGACAGGCCTGTATTGAATTGTGGAAGGTAAAAGTGAAAATCAATGACAATATCTTGAAAGTAGTAATAAGTTATAAGCTTTACAATAACTTTTGAAAAAGTACCTAAACATATTATTGCAAATAGGCTCATTATAGCACGTTTACATCTTACTTACATCTAGTGTATCTATAAAATTAGAATTTATCTTCTTTTTTTATGGGGGCCGGCTGCCATGGCAACATATAGGGACATGGCCAAACGTTTGGTGGAAGCTTCAGGTGACCAGAATACTGGCTTTTATTTCGCACAAATAATAAGCATTGCCATTCAACGTGGTAATACTGCCAGCATTCTGGGAACTTTCCTCTCCGCCAACGGGTTATTTTAAATTTTTAGTTCTTATTTATTTTAAGTTCTTAGCTACAGTTTAGTTTTTTAGGTCTAGTTTAGTTTTGTATTAACGATTATTGATATAAATAATAAATGGAAACCTCGTCAAACTATAGCTTTCAGACTTTTATCCAGGTTATCTACTGTAAAATTCTGGGAACGCTTGGACATAGATCTTACAGCCAATTAACTGAAAAGCTGACGAAGATAGGTCTTCATTATTGAATTTATAGTCGTCGCACACCTCATATATTCAAGAAACATAAATTATTTTAACCAGTCGTATGCGGAAGGAACCTCCCAGCGGTGTTTTCTGGTTCTTCAGATCTTTAATGAACCGAACTCAGTAGACGATTTTAATGTTAATGGTACTCAGTAATAAGGAAGGTCCAGTGTAGTATACCAGGTGCTGCAGCTTGCATGAAAGAACGTATAGGTACCTATATTAATGCGACACTAAGTACCGCAACTGCATTGTCGAGGCTGAAAAGAACTGCAAGTTTAATCAGCAATTGCCTAATTGTATGCATCTGAACATTTGGAATTGTATTTGCACTGCATACCAAACGCAACGGCATTGGTGTGGGTCGGGATGCAGTGTATTTTGTGCCCGTAGCAGCTCTACATAGGTACTCAAATCGTTACGACTACAGGAAATTATTAAAACTTTTTTTAATTAGAGCTCTTGTTATTTTAATATTCCGGCCAGTACTACGAGTATTCTAAACTAGAATGTCTGGAGTTTCCGATTTAGAAGAGGTTATAATGTCTTGGTGCAGTTTTTACGTACCTACTTGGTTGACATTAATCACAATTAAATTATCCTTGTTGAGTACTTATTAATAGCCTATTTATTCTTATTAAGGGTAAAGGTTTTTAAATAAATGAAAGATAATCATACAGTAACAGAATTTTATTTAATGCAGATCCATCTCGCACTATAGCCGATATTGTACAAAAATTATAATATCGCTTCCGTTCATATAATAAGGTAATGATAGGTAATTTAATAATAATATTACACAACTTTTCACACAATTATAATCATGAAACACAAACATTTAAATCATTTTTCTACACTAGCTTCCCTTGAGTTCTCATTTTAAGTAATCTTTTTCAATAATCACTAATAACTATTTTTATTTCACATTACAATAAATTGGGCCTACCTATTTACGTATGACAAATGCTTTCGTTAAAGGACCAATTTTACGTATAACATTCATGAGCACGAATCGAATTAAAATAAATTAACAATATATTTCGTTGGTAAACATAATAATTCTCAATTATAAACCAAAATATTGCGTGTAGTAAGAAAACAAGTGTTCTGATTTTGAATTTACCGCAAAATAACAAAAATATTGCATTTACGAAGCCGTATAAATAAGTTTCATATACTATTTACATTATTTAACAAAAGCTTGATAAGAGAATGGATCATGATCCTTTCTATTGTCGCAATCAAAAAGCTTAATAAAAAGCATTAAAGCATAATAATAACATTTAAAAGGAACTTTAAAGAGGTATTAAAATGAGTCACGATTGTAATACAAAAAGAATTTGGCACTTGGAAAGGCAATTAAATATGAACAGAAAGGATCAAGATCTCACAATCGATATATCACTACATTACAGAAGAAAAAATTACGTATATGTTTATAGGAATCCAAAAATATTACCACTACTGTATCTTAAAATAAATTACATTATTACTTACTTTTAATTAGCTATTCGTATACTGGGCACAACTAGTTTTGATTCATGTCATTTTAAGTGACTATTTTATTAGGTAAATTATTTTACTAAGAATAAGTTAAGCTATCGACTAAAGAAATGGAATATTTTCTTCAAAATACTAAAGCCTTTGAAATTACGTATTTAGGATTGCGGCACGATGCATGGATACAAACGAGAGTCTGTGGCCTATCGCAGACGACTAATAATCGGTGACGACTTCTGACAGGCGATTATTTTATAGAACGTATACATTGATGTGTGGTAACCGACACCTTTCCCCATTAAGCCTAAACTTATCCGATCTTATATTATGCAAAAAATGACTCTGTCGTTCACCGACATAAAATATCAAGTTGTCTGCGCTAGGCCCATTTAACACAGTAAATACCTACTTGTTCACTTTGCATCACGCTCATAAAAGTATACCTTATGTATTAATAGCTGAAAACAAAGGGCGTATATTTATCACTTTCGTATATTAAGACGTATACAGACGTTGTACATCAGATTTCTGTTATAAATACGTACATCCTAATTTTTACTATATACAAAGTTTGTTCGATACTGCCGCTGCGATTGGCAAATGCTATCACCGCTTCATGCTAATTTTTTACGTTAATTAAGTTTCATCTTTAATACCTACATTCAATATAAATTGCTAATAATTATCATTTTATTGACATTAATTTTGTCTCTTTTTGTGTTTGAAATTAACCGTTATAGCTAGAACTTTAGCAACTGGTGAATTCTAGCGACATCGCAGCGTCAAAATGACAATAATATGGGTTTCCTAGTTGATTTCTAATTAATGTTAATTAATAAAATAAACGTTTCAGTTACATCTATATAACTGTTACTACTGTATTATGGATTTATGATTGGTTAATCAAAGATTTTAAATGACATTTTTTTTTTTTTTTGCGTCCAATCTTTGTGTTTATAATTTTCCATGTTTAAGCTTTAAATATTTTTAGCTATTGTAGGTAACCTTTACATTGATTTTATTTGAGTGAATCAACCACATTCAAGGATAAATAAGATATTTTTAATATGTGGGCGTAAACGAAACAAGTTACTGTTTATAGAACATAACCCACCTTGATACGATGCCGCGTTTCAGCAGATAAAGCGCGATTTCGAGTGAGCGATATACAGAACGATTCGCACGATAAATAAAAACACAATTCCATTTGAAGCTCAGCGTTGCGGCGCGGCGGCCGCGGCCGTGTACCTCAGCAGGCGTTCGAGATTTATACACAGAGATGCGAAACAATATATCACGGAACAGAACAACGCGGGAACTCGACCTATTCCTAGCGTGAGCAGCCACTGGCCTGATCCGACACGATAGCAGATCAACCCGACAGATAGCCGCTATGTCGCTTCTACGATCACCGTTCGATGCCTAGAGAAGATGCTACCTCACCCTCTCCTCACACCTCCTACACGTTATTAATCCATCTATTTATTTTACATCTATTAACATAACGTATTCGTACATAAGTCGGGCTAAGCGATAAATAAGCGAAGAACGAACCGCGTATTTTTCATCCAAGCTTCATATAATTTATAGTCGACGATGATATCGCAACTGGTTCTTTTATTTGTGTAATAGTGATACGCAGAGTGTGCTCGGTAAGCTTTGCTAACGGGAAATTTTGACAATAAATCTCTGGCAGTCGATTGCCTAAGCGTTCGTGTGGGCTGGTATAAAAATTTATTCGACACTCGATTTTGATATCTTGATCTCGCGACGTCAAACCGGGGCGAGAAGCAAGTGGGCCACGTGAGCGAGGCGACAATATGCCAACCGGAGCAGATGCCAAGAGCCTTGTTTCAAACGTATCAGGAATGCGCTTACGTTCACTTTACTCGCATCATAGACCTACCAAAGCATCGACTTTAGACACGACGACCACCTGAAACAAAAGGAAAGCGAAATTAATCAAAATGCCAATCATAAAAACCAAATGCGAACAGCATATTAAAATTGGCGCGGATTCCAGCCAAGCAAAAAGTGCAGCTTAAATAATCTATGCAGCTATGAAACAATCAGCAATTGGTGTCCGTCAAATATTGCTTTATTGTGGTAAATCATTGGTTTGTGCCACCAGTTTCTGATTGAGCATTCACATCGGGTTATTTGTTTGTGGCAGCTCCCTTTGCAAGTCAGCTCTATAATTCAATTCACTATAAATAATTTAATACTGACTGAAATTCATTGCAACTTATTAATAGCGCATTTCACGGAATTTAGTTTCACGCTCAATTAGAAACCAAAGGGCAGATAAAAACTTCATATAGTCTTGATAATGCTCTAAACATAATCTTACATGTTATGTATCATTCCCAATTTAAAATCTCATTCAAAGATATCAACTTACGGCAATTAATCATAAAGTCGAAATGCGTCCCCGCAAACAAGGACGGACTTAAAATGCAAATAATTCGCGCTCGCCCCATGGGCATGTTAAAACAAACTCAGCATTCTAACAGCTTTCCATTATTTATCGCTTGAGCGCACGGAACGTTACTTTTTTAATTTTTTTTTCTTAATTTCTAGCGTAATGCGTATTTGATAAAAGGCTGTATCTCTGGCAAGCAGGCTCCGTCGAGCCGGCTTCGAAATTAAGATGTAACATGATGCGAGAACGAGCAAGAGCTGCTAGATTTATTGCTATACCACTTTGCATATGCTGATTTACAAAGACGGTGGGCATTATATAGAGCTGCTGTGGGTGTGACAACTCTTATTTACTATGACAAGGTCCAACGCAAGGACGTTAATGTCGCTATCACCCTTCCTGTTCGGATTTAGAAATCATTATGTAAATAACATTGCAAATCAAAGTATAATGAAGACTTTTTAAAGAATGACATAGGTACCTATCGAAATTAAAATAAATATTTTTTTATTGTTTCAGAAATCAACAATGCAACGAGATTTTAACTCAAGAATTTCACCACCATGCGATTTGGCACCAAGATATACTTTTGGAACACCCCTCTGCAATCAAGAATACGACGCTAGGACTAATTATAATCATGTACATATGTACATTATAGAGCCTTTTACTGTAATATATATTGTAAGCACTTTGCGATATGCTTAGTATACTAACTTAATTAAAGTACCTAATATAGTTTTAATAATAATAAATAATAATAATAAATATCTGTGGACATTTCACACAGCGCCATCTAGCCCCAAACCAAGCAAAGCTTGTACTATGGGAACCAGATAACTGATACAATACTTAGACACTTTTTGTTTGTAAATACATACATAGAATACAATATAACACCTAGACACAGAACAAACATCGATGTTCATCACACAAATGTTTGTCCTGGTTTGGAATCGAACCCACAACCTGCAGTTTAGAAGGCCATACTACCAGCTGAGCTAACGGGCCAGTTAAGTTTTGACTTGTGCTAAAATAGCTTATTTGCAATAAATCTTTTGACTTTGACATTTCTATAAAACCCTAATCCTAACACGTAGTACACGTAGTTTACTAGGTGGTAGGACTTTATTGCAAAGTTCGTCTAGGTAGGTACCACCGCTTTGCCAGTTATTCTGCTGCCAAGCAGTAGTGCGCAAGCACTGCTGTGTTCCGGTTTGAAGGGCACTGTAGCTAGTGAAATTACTGGGCAAATGAGACTTTATGATCTGATCTCACAGTTTAGTAATCTTATTACTAGATTGTGCTGATGTCTCTGGATGACGTGCGCAGTGCAGTGTCACGCGAACCTCTATACTTTAGAGTTCCGAGTGACACTACAGCTGGTATGGGCAGCCGTGTCGTTTAACATCAGGCGAACGGCTAGCTCGTCACGCCATTCCTTAACATAAAAAAAAAAACGTAGTATCACCTCTTTATAAATACTCGGATGCTGATATAGCCCATTCGCGAGGCGAGCGTGAGAGGGACGACTGTCTGGCGGTCCGCAGTCAGCAGAAAGGAACACATAACTGAAACGCTGCTGCGCGTCTTGGGTCAGCTCTTGTATAACTCCGTTCTGCGTTTCACTATGGCTTTAAATTGTGTTCTTTGAAGTTTAAAAATTTATGTTGATTAGATGTAAGTATTGGAAGGAACTGGAAATTTTCAGTTTTCCACTTGATTTTTCACTATGACATATTTAAATCAAAGTCTGTTGAAAAACATCTTGTAATGAACTACTCGATAATAGATACAAAATGAAATAATAATATCTAGTGTAATTCCGCTGAATTCAAGTACTTAGATTATCTATATTGGGGCAGTCGTAAAGGATTATTGTATGTAAATTAATGAAAAAACCTGAATAACCCTAAAAAACCAGAAATTACAATAACAAATTTAAAAATTATTATTGTTATTATGAAATTTAAATTAGTTATTATAAAACTTAAGATGAACTTCCGCGAAGTCATTTTTAAAACCTAAGATGAACTTCCGCCTGATTCTATCAATTACTCGATAATAACTAAGAAATAGCGCTATCATTTGATTTTTCATTTTATTTAATGAAAGTTGCTGTATTATTTTTAACCATCGTCGAACGTCAATCGTCGAATGGCAAAATTTTGCGTTATTTGGGTCGCACCCCAACTAGGGTTGAGACCCAAATAACGTGAAATTTTCAGCTGTTTTACGTGCAACGCTAGATGCGCAATAACATCTTCGCAATATACTAAAAACTTTCATAAATAAATGCTTAAATATTCTAGACTAGTTGCGCCCCGCGGTTTCACCCGCAGATAGAAAAAAATTTTTACTACGGGAAAAGTTTCACTTTTCCGGGATAAAATGCAGCCCATATGTTAATCCAGTGTATAGGCTATCTCGGTACCGGATTTCATCAAAATCCATTCAGCCGTTTGCGCGTGAAGGAGTAACAAACATACACACAAACACACGTACACACATACAAAGTATCGCTTTTATAATATTAGTGTGATGTGATATTTAAGCGTTTATGAAATTTTTGCTACAACACACCAGTGCACATTTTCATACAAAAAGCTTTCCCAAATGCAGCTCTGCATAGCCAGTGGGACCAAGAATAAACATCAATTTGTTTTCTCGTTACACAAGAACGTTGACAAAACAAAGAAAACTCCTAACTTAAAACGCTTGAGCAACCATCCTATTTATAGAAAAGCAAAAAGTCAAAGTGGCACAAAATTCATCTAGTTCCCTGTCCGGGGGAAGTAATAAAGAAGACAGACGCCGACCGAATAATTGATACGATTATGTGTTACTGCAGACTAGGGCGATCGCATACTGGATCAGTGGAAACCGGTGGGGACATTCTAGGAGAAAGTTTGGGAAATCCTTGGGAAACCGTAACATATGAGGCAGACATTACGAAGTGGCGTAATGTTCATTGAGACAATGCATTTCTAGAGATTTTAATCAGTGGTTATATCAAGTCTTTCAAGCACCTCTTTCAGTAATAGGTAGGTATAAAAAAAATCTGTGGACATTTCACACACCGCCATCTAGTTCCAATCTAAGCAAAGATTGTGCTATGGGAACCAGATAACTGACACAATACTTTTTTTGTAAATAAACACATACTTACACAGAATACAATATAACACACAGACACAGAACAAATATCGATGTTCATCACACTGATGTTTTTTCTAGGATGGGAATCTAACCCACATCCTACAGCTCAGAAGGCAGGGTTACTATCAACTGTCGGCCCAGTCATATAGAGTCTAAAATAGCCAGCTTAATTTTAGTTATGGTGTTTTTATGTCATATACGAAAATAATATTAATATATGCGTAAGAGGAACCCATTAAAACTCATTTATATTGTCAACCAACCTAGAGTATTTTACAAACGAAAAAAAATGTAATGTAATATCGTTATTATTATTCGAGAAGTTTTTGTGCAAATAAGTCTTAATTAGAATACAGAATTTTCCAAAAAGGTCATTTAGAGCATAAGACAATGTATATATAGTGAATGTGAATAGAATCTTTTGAGTTTAAGTTTAACATGAAGACAAATTGACAAATAAGTCCAATATGACAACTAAGCCACATTGTATGTTGTATTTATGTATCAAAAACAAATTATGAGATAATTTTGATCACATACGAACAACATAGCAAAGTGTTATGTTGTTTAAAATTAACACCAATTGAACCATGTATACTGTCTAATTAAATTAACAACGAACGCTTTGTCGTCTTACTTAGCCATGAAACCGATGCTACTATTAGAACACAAAACCTGCACCCCTACCGCGTAACCGTACTGGTAATCGGCTTCGCCTGCCATCCCGCACGCGCCAATTAAGAGGTCCACGAGTGCGAGCAAGAGAGAACACGATTACGATCTACACCAGACTTATGCGGTAAGGCCCCTGCACCCTGGTCTCAAGTTTGACCGTTGCAAGTCAACGTCCTTTCTATTTCTAAACGGTAATCAATAGCGTCTATTTTTATACATCATCTACAATTTTTAGAGTAAAGGAGCGAAAAAAAATAACAACTCAATCTTTTCTGCTTCTTTATTCTGAAAACTTACCTAAGATTCAACATTTAAACGATTTTTGAGAAAATTTGAAGAAGTGGAAAGGCGCTGTGTACATAAACTATCTAGTTTTATTTATAACTAGTTGCGCCCCGCAGTTTCACCCGCGGATAAAAAGTATTTTAATTATTTAGTTAATTACTCATCCCACGGGAAAATTTCACTTTTCCGGGATAAAATGTAGCCTATATGTCAATCTAGTGTATAAGCTATCTTGGTTACCTTGGTTACCGTTTGAGCGTGAATGAGTAACAAACATACACACATACAAACTTTCGCCTTTATAATATTAGTGTGATTAATTTGAAAGAAATTTTGTTAAAAAAACCTATGAAATCAGCACAATATCAATAACTAAATCTCTATTAAACAAAGAGATAAACACTAGTAAGCACACAATAAAAGTTGAGTTTAAACTATATAAAATTGCTGGATAATCAGCTATTTAATAAATTTTTAATTTCTCACACATTAACCAACACGTGCACACTAAAGGAAGCACAATACCTACGGTAGAAGGGCCCCGTCAAGTACGAGCCCCATAAATCGAGCTGGAGTCGCAATTTGTTGAATTACAGCATGCGCCAGCCCAGCCACCGGTCGGACGCGAAATTAGCTCGCACAGAGATAAATTGACGGAGGCCCGCTAAATAAATTATTTGGGAAAACCGAGAAAAAACGAGCTTCTTCTTGATAAGGGTTGTGGCTTGTAATGAATATCGACCGGGTTTTCGTATTGTGTGCTGCAGTTTCTTGGCTTCTTGTATTTATTAGGACTATCTGTTTCTATGCAAGCTATTCTGCGAAGTTAATTACAAGTTTATTGTTTTCCATCGTAATCCGTTTGAAGAGTGTAATACGAGTAAGTGGTTGCTATAATGGAGGTAGGCACCTAGCATTTGAAATCTGGTGGTCTTCTTACTTCTAACTTATTTTACTTACTTGATTTTAGTTAGATCTGAATGGGACGTTATTATCATGTATTACGCTAAGTTATGCAGTGCGTAAACTCGTGCCAACTTGCCAAATACTGTACGCTCATTGGTTGAGACAGCCGATGATCAACAGGCCACCAATGAACGTTTAGTATTTGTTAGCAAACGTATACGAGAACCCGGGAAAAACTTGCTTAGTTAGTTGTATTTTATTACACTTTAATATATATGGCATAAGTCTCATTTTAAACTTTATTATTGAATTTGAAACTAGTCGCTCAATGACGCCGGGATTATGTGTCCGCTAGTGCTTTTTAAGACTTCAGCACACACAAAATACGTTATGTTAGGAATTAAGTATTTATTATATCGAAGTTGGCTATGGTCTGATAATTAAACAATCGTATCTTTAATATGAAGTAATAAGGGTTAAAATTCAAAAGGATTTTTATGATTTTTAGGTAGGTACCTCCAACTTCAATGTTACCAGCTCGAGAATATTCCACATAATGTTGATTGACTGACGGCACAAAAAGCTATGAATTTATAATTAAATTATACCAATTTGAATTGAATTTTGATCTCGCAATTTATCACCTTGTAGTCAATGCAATTTTCAAGATAAAAACTGTAATTATTGCTATAACTGATCATATTTACGAGGTACGAAGCCATAGACGTTAGCATAGAAATGCGTTAAAAGTTTTTTGTCGGTTTGAAACTGGCGACACTGCTGCTAAATAATGTTTTCACAAATGTGGCAGACCAAAACATCATAATTTTAAGTTACTTTTCTTTAAGGAAAAGTGTTTACTGTTTTTTACGTACAGCTGGCCAGGTACTATTTCATCAAAATATTCAAATTGGATGAAAAATCATTTCTGTAAAGATTGGTAGAAATGAACAGCATAACACTTTACCTAAATGCTGAAATAAGACGCAGAGAAAATGAAAAAAATATTGGAAAACCATAGATAAAAGTTAAAGAAATATTCGTCACCATCCAGTATCTACGTGATCTTGCATGTCTTTGCATATTTTATATCAGAAACAATCCCTCAAAAGGGTTGCACCCTTTCTTTCAGCGGGATTAATCTTAGTTGTATATGCGAGATTTAGGCGGCAATAAGAAAGACGCATAGGTGGGCTTAGAGGGGCTCGAGTGGCAAATTGTCTCAGCTCCCGGCCCCTCAGGATTTTATTACATTCGTTAACGTGTAAAAGATTAATGCTGAAATGCATTATTTGTGATATTTTTGAATATATGAGTAAGTTATTTAGTTTGAAAGGTGAAGCGCTCAAGGTTCAAATATCAAAACCTGTATAGAATTTCATCTCGTATTATTATGTACTTAAAAGTACATTGTTTTTTAGTAGAGCTGTGATTGAACCTTGAATTTTCCCTATATTTATTATCCTCTACCTGAACCTCGACAGCTTCTTACCTCCGAACAGCATCGGACTGGGCCTAAGGGGTCCGGGCAACATGACTTTAAGAGCCCACCACTTCAGGTCAGTCACTGTAAGAAATATTTATTAAATAAATAACGCAAATGCAAATAGTCTTTATCTACTTTTACAATAAAAAGTTATTAACTTATTCTAATTACTATTTAATTTTTCTTGTGGAAAAAACTAACACATTTGTCAGATGTTCTGGATATCGGTGTATGATGTATGATTTTAAAATTTAATTTTGCTTGTTTATTCTAATTCTAATTCTTTTAAATCGCGTGCTTTTTATATATACGATATTGTTATGTAACTAATGTTAATTGTTATGTAGCTCTAAAAATACCCAATAAACATTATTATTATTATATAATACTTAGTAAGTGGCAACCCTAGCTCTATGGCCGGTTCGACGCAGCCCCCGAAACTACAAAACTAACCACATTCATTACAAAATAAGTAAGTAAATACAAAATGATTTTCAAATACCAATCTGATTATTACATTCATAGTAATTAAGTAGGTAATATATATTTATTTTGTTTAAATCATTTTCCATGAATATTACAGAAAAATACTACTTATACTGGATCGTTCATCACTTAACAACTAATATTATATTTTCAAAAATCGAATAAAGGATCCATTTTTAAATCTACTCGAGGGGTGTACCGCTTACCTGCGTGCCCATCAATATCGTCCCCACCCAAGCTGTGTGACGTGTGTTCGATCCCAAATACGCGCCATTACTGTTACTGTTGTCTTGCTTGTTATTCGGTTGGTAGGTCTGGTAACGTTTTTTTAAGCTTATAGTCACTGGCTAATGGAGTTAGGTGCGGATATGTTAAAAATAGTCGAGCTATAGTAGACCTTATGTAGTTAGCTATACGATGTGTAAAACTGGAAACATAATACAGTTTCAGGATCACTCATTATGAATACTTTTTCGTTCAGTTTAATTACGAAAATTCATTTTATTAGTCAGAAATAGTACTTATTTTTTGTATTTTTATATTTGTGTTTGAAGTACCATTTTGAAGCTAAAATATTTAATATGAAAAGGGGTGTAAAAAGATTTTTTCCGCGCCATTCCACCCCTACCCGGGACATTTATCAGGATTTTGGACGGCACAAGCTAAAATTTTGGACGCTTTAAGCTGGACGTAAATTTCGCAAAACATGACACCTCGGAAAAAACGACTAGAAGTTATGTTATACTAAGTATTAAAATAATTTTATAGGTAGATATATATAATCACACTAATGTTATAAAGGCGAAAGTTTGTATGTGTCTTTGTGTGTATGTTTGTTACTCCTTCACGCTCAAACGGCTGAATGGATTTGGATGAAATTCGGTATCAAGATAGCTTATACACTGACTTAACATATAGGCTACATTTTATCCCGGAAAAGTAAAATTATCCAGTGATATGAGCAAATAATTAAAATACTTTTTACCGCGGGTGAAACCGCGGGGCGCAACTAGTAATACACATTTTTAACGTTGTTATGTTGACAATGGAGATCTATGTTAACCAACTTTACTTTCAACTTCCGTTCGCCTCGTCACGCATTCACCAGCTTACTCGCCAAATCAAGCGTGCGTAAAGAAGTTTTACTTCAATAAATCAAATGAATAGAAAAACAAAACGCAGCACAAAACACGTGACACAAATCCGACTGCTTTCATTACAGATTCTAAATTCAAATTAGCCGCGTATAAAATTCGATAAATTGTAAAAGAAAAACATTTTACATAACGGTGAAAACCGGCAGCGGGCGTGTTCATTATTCAGCATGCATTATTCAAACTTTCTTCTAACCTACTCGGAGTAGGGCTTACTCGTAAATTCCCATATCTCTTAGCGGGACCAATTACATGGAAGTTTTTACTTTTTAAAACGCTAGCCGTTAGCGCATGCGCAGTCGTTTGTCGCCATATTGAACTTTTTTTTCGTTTTGGCTCCACGCTTTTGTGTATTTAGCCATTGTCAAGTGATTGATAATATCTCAAGTTAATTAATATCATATTATATGTCAAGTCAAGTCAAGTCATAGTCAAAGTCATACTCCTAGTAAAGTGGTGGCAACTTTACCAGAAGCTTCTATGGAGTTTTGGAAACAACACGAAAAGAAACGTTTGACCATCATTATACCACTTTCCCACACTCATGCCTGTAATCCAGCACTTAACGAATAGAATGCCACCAATTTTATGCACTAACACTGAAAATAACACAAGTTTTGGAAAATAATACAATGCAGCGACAGGATCTTTTTCGTTTTCCCGCCAAAACTCCATGGAAGTTTTTACTTTTTAAAACGCTAGCCGTTAGTTAGCGCATGCGCAGTCGTTTGTCGCCATATTGAACTTTCACACTACGCAATATATTAATCTTATTTTTAGACTTAATGCGAGCTACGTGCTCCGACCGATCTTTCTTTTTCTCACTATGTATTTATTTCTGGAGCAGTTTGTAATTCGGTACCATTAGGTCGCCATCCGAGAGTCAGCTACTCTTTGTTATTTGACAATGTATCTTTCAATAACTGACAGTGTCAATTATAATGTTTTACTGTGCAGACAATCTGAATAAAGTGTTGTTTCTTACACAAAACTAGTCTGTGACTTGAAATATTCAGATATGTTTTATTATTCCCCAGAAATACTTTTGGTATTTTGGTGATTGGTATTAAAAATAAATGTATGCTGCTTGAAAATAAGAATATAAAAATGGAACATTAAATTCATAGTTCAACACAGTTGTAAATTAAAACTCGTACAAATGACACTGGCAACAAAATATCTGGCAAATATTGCACTGTGAAAAAAATCCTGTAAAGTTTTGTAGGTTGGTACTGGTAATAAATCAGCCTCGTTGGTTTCGATGCCAAGGAAATAAGATGAGATCGAGATGCCAACACCGTATATATAATATTCTGTATATTCACCATTTATATATGTAGTACGTATATCTATATTTACTAGGTGGTAGGACTTTCCTGCAAAGTTCGTCTAGATAGTTACCACCGCTTTGCCAGTTATTCTGCCGCCAAGCAGCAGTGCGCAAGCACTTCTGTGTTCCGGTTTGAAGGGCATTGCAGCTGGTGAAATTACTGGGCAATCGAAACTTTATGATCTGATCTCACAGTCGAGTAATCTTATTACCAGACTGTGCTGATGTCTCACGATGATTTGCGCAGTGCAGTGTCGCGCAAATATTTATATTGTAGAGTTCTGAGTGACACTGTTCTGTTATGGGCGAGTGTGTCGCTTAACATCAGGTGACCGACTAGCTCGTCACATCATTCATTAACATTTAAAAAATGTTTACCGCATATGTGAAGGTCAGTTCTTGCGGTACAGAGATGATCTCAAGCGTCATTTCTTGCGGCATACCTTTAGAAGATTGAGATGAAGCTGGCGCAACAGAAGCAGGAATAGCGTAACTCAGTTAACAAGGCTGAACAAATTTTCGTCGACCTCAACGCTAATCGCCTTCTTAATAACGCTTTTTAATAGATAATATATTTGTACTAGTGAACAATATTAACAACGCGTCTTAGAAATATGAAATAAAGAAGCATTCGAAATTCCTAATAATTGCCCAGATAGAAAACCAATGACTGTGATGAAGTGAAGATGATATTAATCCATTTGACAATATTGAGAAGCTATCCACTCGTATTGAAATCTCATATTTCAGTGCAGTTACAAGTCCTTAGTCGGTTGCACACACACCGTAAATCTAGATATGATTTGTAATAAAACTCCCGAGACGCCTCGCCGCAGGCAGGTTCACTTCGACAAGAGGTCTTCTTTATAGAAAATACTTTATTTATGAACTGATTTTCAAAGACCAGATAACCTAGAGTCTTTGTTGGCGTTTTGAAAATCCGTGTGAAAGGTTAAAGGTTATGTTTCTTATTTAGATTTTTTGTGATTTTCTGGTCGTAGTAAGTATAGCCTTTATTATTAAAAAAAATAAAATGAATATTATAAATTACTGTCCTTTTCTATAAAAAGAAGTTTTAGTGTAATAAAAATGCTGATGTATATAGATAAGTCAACTTGAAGTTTGAATTAAGTTGAACAACGAGCGTTAAATTAAATATTTACGGACTTGGCTGATTATTTTTAAAAAATTGATGAAATACTTAAATAAAATAAACAATTGTTATTGGGTAAAATTAGGTAATATTTTTATGTCTCAGCGCTCGTGATAAATTGAGCGTATCACATCATATAATATCCTGATCATCAACAAATTACATTCCTTCATCCCATAACAAAGCAGTAAGAAAACTATTTCTCCAGCGAAAGATTACTCCGAGACGTCCTATTACGTCTTATCACGAGATCTGACAATAAACTATTTTTCACGTATTATTTATTAGGGTACTCTTTTCACACTTTCTTTTTTTCCTATTACTTAGAAAAATAACAGGTCGTGACCATAGATCAATGTCGACGATCCTCGTTACCGAAATCACGTTTATCATAGATCACATTTGTCTAAGGTTTTACTTTTGTGGACCACTGAAAAATCTTAAGTTACATTTTTGCGGTAAGCTATATTCAACTCTTTTTTATGAGTGAAACCGCACGTTTTTCTTCAAAGGTGGTGAGATATTATGATGCTTTTATGTACAGGTAGTGGTAGAGAAGAGTCGCGAGCCACACACGACGAATTACGAGCGAACCCAGGACGCAGGTTGAGTTATGCGACCGCGATATATAATATTTATGATATATGTATTGTATTTGGTAAAATCTAGTTAAGTTTTGGAGGTAACTTTTGTTGTGGCAGAACTCTTGCCAGGTGGAAACGTTGCAACAACAACCATGATTTATAACTGTGAAGTAACAATTCCTAAATGCCGGATGGTTAAAGAACATTAAAAACTTATTAATAAACGAAAAGTTGTTGATAAGAAACAATAAAATAAAAAATTTTAGAGAAATAAAAGTAGGTAGATGTTTGTGTCAAAATCAACCTACTTGACAAATAAAAATGTTAGATACAACAGAGCTAGAACTAATGGACGTTTATTTAAAACAATACGTTCTTCAATGTTATTAGGGAACTTAAAATACAATTCTGGCTGGAATGCCGCAAGATGGCGCCGCGACGCGATTTGTCAAAAGGAAAACAAACAGCCCAGGTATAGTTCGAGTTGACAAGTTTACGGCTCGCCTACATCTCGGGCTAGCTTTCGTCTCCTCTTCTGCTACGAAATTATACAAATAAGAAGGAATTTTATTCAGCGGTCTCGAGTCTCGAGGCTTTTCCGCTTGCTTCCGCTTGATTTACGCTACGCTTCCATTTTGTTTCTACGTTTATGTTTTGTTTTTAAACGCTTTTGTTTCGTTTTCACTCCTTAGTGCCAAATGATTGGCTAAAAATATGTTTTAGTGCTAAGACTTTTCTTTATTGAGTATATTATAATGAATATATGGAAATAATGACGGTTTAGCAACTGTTTTAAACTCAAGACCGTTTTCAGAAAGAGTTTGATAGTAAAAGTCTTACTTTAACATAAATATTTAAAAAAGTATGAATCGCTATTAGGTTTATTAATGTATAATATAAAAGGAGCCGCTTTTGTAAAGGTCTCTATTTCATTTAAGATAAATATACAAAAATGGAAGGCAGACATAATTTATCATCTATATTTAGAAATATTGTGTCACTTAATTCATGAATATGCCAAACTATGTAGAGTAGCAGAAATTAATTATACATTCTCAAAATTTAACGTTGATAATATTTTAGGCGAGTTAATTAAGTCGAGTCGTTTGAATTAATAAGTAAACAAATATACCAAGATACCAAGCTATGTTTTATATTATAATATGTATATCATTTGGCGAAGCGATAAATATTAAAAGAACATGTATACTAGTCCAAACACGTAACTAGTTTCTACGGATATTTGTCTAAGCAGAATCGTTGGCAACAGAGGGATGGTTTAGGCTGGCTGCAGTTTATCGACCAAAATAACGAGACCTCTACGACACGTTGATGCTTAGTTTTTCATTAGCATTTGTTCATTTGACATCAAAGAAGAAACGAGTGTGCTTTAGACTCCACGACTGATGTAAAACTTCTTAAGTTTAGCTCCATCTATCGGCCGGTATAACTTTGTTTTGCTTTGTTTAATGTTAATATCGCCATCTTGACAATTGTAAATTGTCATTTTAGCGGATATGCCAACATAATAACACAATTTTTTAACTTTGTTATGTCTATAATGGACATCTATCAACAACTTTCAACTTCCGTTCGCCTTGCCAGCTTACTCCCCAAGCCAAGCGTGCGTAAAGAAGTTTTACTTCAAAATCTAATAGTTGAATTCGTAACATTTAGCACTGCGTAGAAAGTGGCACCAAATATCTGCATTTAAAAAAATTATAATATTCGTATCTCTCTCTCGTTATTTTCAATGAATGGTGTTAGTCGCAGACGTCGCAAACTCTATCAGCATCCATACCAGGTACGACAATCCGCAAGTGTGTCGCCGTCCTACCGTGGGGTTCGCACAACTTATCCGCGCAAGAGCGCAACAAGAATAATACAAAATGTTTTTCATTTTCTTTATGTCACCCCTGGCACTCGTAAAGGCATTAAGCGTAACCAAACTTTTGTTTGATACGAAAGATATAAGCGCAATGCGCGTTGTTACACTCTGAAGACTTCTACGTTTTGTAAGTTTTAAAGATACACTAAGGTACAGGAGCCAATGAAGGCCCACTTAATTTCAAAACCTCGTGAAATCTTGCAGATAAATAAAGTATAGAAAAAACATAATGGAAGTTGTAATAATAATAATTAAAACACACTTGCATTATTGTCTATGGTACTAGTAGCATAAACCCGCGAAATTTAAAATGTTTCGTTTAATCATAACTGTATTTTTTTTAAAGTGGGCTATCTTAGGAGCCGGGCCATCTTCGGCGACACTACCTTATATAGAGTAGTGAAATGAAGAAGAAGGTAGGTATATAAATCCTTTTAAAAAAAGCGGTTACTCCGAATTGAATCACCTTAATTTAATACTGAGTAATGCTTGGATTATCATCATTACCTATGCTATATTTATCCGTTTATTATTTAACGGATTTAATGACTAAACTACAAAACCGATTTTGATTAAATTTCCTCCATGTATAAAAGGCATATTCAAAATCGGTTTATTAATGACCGAGATGAAGTAACAACATTTGAAAATTATACGACCTAATTGAAAACATCCTCCTTTTGAAGTCGGTTGAAAATGTTAAAATGTTAAGAATTCTTTTAAACCTTTTATTGGTCCAGGTATAAGTAAACTATTATAAGCACGTCACTCCTAACACACCAAGGCAGTGAAAAACTTAGCAAAAAATCATAGGAGTTAATAAACTTCTTTTAACTCTCAACGATACAATTTTGCGAGACATTTGTCTCAGGATCATTACTCACTTACTATCATTACATTACTCCTACAAGTGCGAGTTCAAATTTTATACCTATAAGAAACAAACATTTGTCCAAATAAACTTGAGACTCAATTTAAGTAAAGAATAACTTCAAATAGATACCTACTCTACGAGGACAATGAAAACAAAACGTTTGAACTCACAAAGTTGCGACGGCGGCGGCGTATTTTCCTACAGAATTGCTTCCGGTATCGCCTAATAAAGTAATTACTGTTTCCCCGCCTTTCTTGTTCCTCGGTTATAGGTAGAGAAAAATTTGAAAAAATGAGAAAGAAATTTTATATTCAACTTGCAATTTTTTTTAAATTGAACCTTATTTTTAAAATAATCTGCAAACGAATTCAAAATAATAATACACTACATTACGGCTTGGCAATGACTCGTGTTCCGTTAACCACCAGTTCAACCCTTAATGTAAACGCAATAACAAAATCTCTCATGCATATAACGGCAAACATGACTGCCAACTGAAATTACGTACCGAAATCACGTGCAAACTTCACAAAATCACGTAAACACTTTAACGCGAAATTAACAGCTACAATTACTTACAACTACCCGCACGGTGCACCGGCAATGTACTAAAGTGAGTACTACCTGTGGCTCTTTCCTAATAGCCTGGTAATAATATTTTATGGCCGTTTACCTTTGTAAACACGGATAAAAAGCCCGTACGCGACCTTACGCCGTGAAAAAAGCGGTCGACAATTGCGTTAACGGCGTTTCCTTCGAAAAAGAACAAAAGAGCGTTTTTCGATCGCTTTAAAAATTTGACACGCTCGCTACACGGTACAATTTTTAAACAGAACTTCGTTTTAAATACATTTTTATACTTTTGTTAGTAGAAACTTTTTATGAAATTTAAAATTGCTTGTAACACAATAGTGTTTTACTTCCTTTTTTTTTGATTTTAATGGAGAAAGCATGTTGCAATGGGGTATCTGTCGTTCGAAGAATCCGCCGACGGGACGGGGGATGTGCCAAAAAGAGATAAAGTAGTTTTATTGATCTACACGGACGTTCGGGAGCGAGTGTGAGTTGAATGGAACGAAGATAACTTGCCGCCCCAAGTTTTTACGTCCTTTTTTCTCTGATGCACTTTTTTGTATAGCCATCCCTCTCGGACCACGTGACCTAAGCAGGGTGTAACTCACCCTCGCGGCCATAACTTACTCATAGCGATAGGCGGTACTGTCGCGTATAACGTGGTTAGTATTTTTTTCATCACCATTTTGATGTTAGAGTTTTCTTTCTGGATATCTCATTCGTAACTTGTATTGAAATATTTATCAACCCCATAAATCTACGTTTTTTAAATTTGCAATAATATAGGTACCTACTTGGGTTAACTAATGAATTACAGTAATTAAAAATTCCTTATATATATTTTTCTTTTGTCAATTTGAACATCCTTACAGCTCACACTTTCAAAAAACTCACACTTATCTCAGTAGGACGTACCCAAATTCTTCGCAGTCTGTAGGTACGTCGAAGATGGATAAGCTCGAACTTAGGAGCTTACAAACTTAAGTGCAATCGGGCATAAGTACCTATATACCATTAAATTAATGAAACTTAAATCAATGTATCAGGTCAGGTTGATACAAGATAGATTGATATAAAAAAACGTTAATGCGAATTAAACATAAAGCTCAAACATTAATAAAATAACCTACCAGGAAATAACATTTTTTTATTCTTATTTTGTTTTATTCACGGCCGTTCATCCCAAATGTGCATCCATAAATAACGACGCTCCTTCAGTATTCTCTCTGGGTCTTGATTTATTTTTTGTCTTGCTTCTACTCAATTATATTAACATTTTTTTGTCTTTCACTAGGTTTATTAACTGATACCCGCCGGCGGTGCTAAGTATAAAATTGCTTTCAATATAATAAGTAGGTACCTCTTTAGTAATCTTCTTTGTATCAAGTGTTATTTTTTTTGCCCGAAGTGACTATTATACCCGTAGAGTTCATTCATATTTCTTTGCTCATAAAAATTTGAATGTATTTACAAATATACATAAATAAAAAGATAATGGTACCTAATTTTTTTTTTATTGTTTGATAGGCTTGCGTTTGACCACTATAGCTCCTGATGGTAAGTAACGATGCAGTCTAGGATGTAACACGCTTGCCTAGAAGATACCTGTTCACTCTCGATTTGAAAATCGTCAGTATCCACTAATCAATATTTTCTTTTCTTTATTATATATTCTTATTATTCAAAGCTCTGTCAAACTTTGCTGCTATACTTAAATTCTTTAAATGACGTAAAAATGCAAATAATATCCAATAAATAAATAAATTTACAAACTTGAATTTAAAAATAAGTAAACATCAAATTAAAATGTATAATAAAATACTTGTAGAAATACGTAATAAAGATCCACAACTAATCTTTAAAGAAGCCGCAAAGAAAAAAAACTGTTTACAAAATTAATTTAAGCGGCTGTAAAGCGCAGTCGCTCAAACAATCACGGCTGAGTGTTAACCGATCGTAAACGTCAAAGCTAACGATGACGATGATCGTAAAAGTGTCGTTAAACAAACAATTAACGGACGGGTAACTTCACAGCACTATCTGGAGTAACACTTTATGGAACAAATCGTTTAGTAATAGTTGTTGTATGGATTTAGTAGGATTATCGAGTTTTTGTGAGATAAATAGATAAGCTCCTTTTAGTTTTTATTCGTATATTCATTTGCTTTTAGATTACTGTCCGCAAATAAACTTAGGTAGGTACTAAATACGTTTACACACCTACCTTTTTTATTTGGCGAAACTATTTTATTGACTAGAAATGTCTTATGATTTAGTTTCTGGCATTGGCATTAGATAAAAAAAAAATTTAATAGTGTACTTATTTTTGTAATTATGTGATCAGTTGGATGAGAGTAGATATAGTAACGCAGAATATGTGATGCAAGACGTTAGTAGCGCCATCTGTGTTGGAGTAGCGGAACAAAATCGATTCTCTATAAAATTAGGAGTCCGTAGACATGATACATGCGATCAGAGTAATTTTAAAGTAATTTACAATAGTGAGCAGTGTCCATAATATTAGAGAAAAAAAAAACTAAGTAGTCAGGATGTTTAATGAAAGGTTCATCATTTTAATAAATGTTGTGAATATAATAAATAATGTTGTCAAGATATTCTACCCAAACTTATAAGTTTAAAAAACACAACACAAAAAAATAGGAATTCTACATTAGATATATTGAAATTATATTAATGGTAACAATGTTCTTATCTATAAATCTTTTCCCAAATTATTGCACTCAACAAATATTATGATGGCAATAAAATACGTCAGTCTAGACACATTAGCACATCGGAACGGTAGACACCTTGACGCCCATTCAAATGAATCTTTATAGTCTCATAAACCACCACTTGCGGTAATAAAGTGATTTATCCCCATCGAAACAGCTGATCGCCGTGATTGCGCACAATACGAGCGGACTCATAATTTTACAGCCAATTTACAAACAATAAAAGTCGTTTTCTTGTCTTACACGCCCATTCGCCCTCCGATATCTCCATATTCGACGGTCGCAGCCGTAACTCGTAACTTTTATAACCCAATAAAACCATAACCTCCGAATCCCGAGCGCTTGAAATTGGCGGGAAAAGATAGAATAACTCAGCCAAACGCCTGTAGAGAGCGCATGTCCCTCGTCACCGCGTCGCGGCAACGTGTGCTGCCATCTGTGTAAAAGCGGGTGAACTTTTTTATGAGCTATTTGAGGTCGGTCGGCACGTCGTAAAACTGATGCTTTATTGCTTCGTCTGATGACGCTAGTGTTGCGTTGCCGTACTGCGGATTGTCAAGCTCCTAATAAGTTTTTTTTTTATAAAAATGTTTTGAGCTCACTTGTTCTTGACTTGTTTTGGGTAATTTATTGAGCTTAATTCATTATTTTGCTGTTCAAATTTAAATGCATGTGCTCAATCAATTGTTACATATTACAGAAAGTCTGATTCAGTTCTAAATAAACGTAAATGCTCTTCGATACATCCCAATTTCCTAGGTCAGAAGGTGTTTCCGTATAAATAACAAACCCAGACCGTAGAATTAAATAAACTCAAACAATAAAAATGAGGATTCTCGGAGTGTATTGTCGTGTTATATGAAGTGCCTCGCAATATACGAACCGTAAATTGCATCGTAAACATTCACTGAACGTCCGCTCGACGGAGAGCTTTCAGTGTTTCTTCTTTTTGCCACAGGTTGACAGCGGCGTTCCCGACATTTATTGTTAGCGCCATCTGTCAGCGAGAGGCTGAACTAGGACGAGGCTCTCGTAACTCATTGTGGAAAGTTATTTCCAAGATGCGATGATAAAAGTTATCACTAGACTAGGTATATACTAAAAATCATATACATAAAATACACAATAAAATAAGGAGCAAGTTTTTGATTCAGTGTATCAAAAAATCTACAACTTACTAATTTTCTAAAGAGTGGATAATAAAAGACTCTTAGATGGCGCTACTTTAAATTTCTGCTGTGTTTTTACGTTTTAAGGGATTCATTCTTCGATGTTGTACGCAATTAAGCAACGGTTTTGATAGTATGAGATGAGATGGAGTAATGCATGAATCAATTTTAATTAAAAAAAAAATACAGAATTCTGTTTACATTTTTTTTGTTCACCAAAATACCTACTTACTTAATACTTGATTACATAAATCATACATATGTGCCTATCTAATAATTAATACACGCACATATAGCACTGTTTTACCTACGTAGCAACTTAATTCATTATGTTCTTTCTCAAATAAAGTTTCCTTATAAATTAAAAAATAAATAAATAGAAAATAATTAATAAATCTTATGTAGCAAAGTCCATGACGTAAATTCGAACTAGAAAATAACTTGATATCTGGGGGCAATTATAAAAGCGGGGCTGAGTGACAAATCCCCGAATAAAACAACAAGGAAATAATTCCGGACATAAATCGCCCTCTCGGTGTGAATAGAATAGCAATTATTTGGTTGAGTTGGTGCCTCCTCCTCCCAAAAAGGTGGGTTACTAAGTGTTCTCGATATTGAAATGACGTCGCATTCGTTTCATACATTTTTGTTGCTGTTAAGGAATAAAATGGAGTCGTCTGTTTAATGGATATATTTTATTGGTGATTTATCTAATAAATTACTACTTCCAATAAATAAATCTGTTTAATTTAAATATTAATTTGAAAAGAAACAAAACTATGAAATGGAGTTTTCAATGTACCTTATTAATTTACCTAGTTGTCTATTATTCCAATACAACTGTAAATTTAATTCTGTGTCTGTAGGTACTCATAAAAAATTATTTAACATATATGTACATAATTTACACACATGCAGGTAGGTACTATCTATTTAATCCTGACAAATGTTAATGATTCAGTTTTGTCTTGAAACATAACATGACGAATCAAAACAAAACAGCTGTTATATGATAATACCTCATACTAAATAATCTGAAAAGACGATTATCTAGTGAGAAGTGGATGAGTTTGATTCGTGACTTGTCAACAAATAGTACTTACTCATGGGGACTTCTGAAACCAGTCTTAAAAGAGCTGCTCCACAATTCTTACTCCACATTCTTATTGGCACCTAGAGGGGGTCCAGAGATCTTCATTTAATGGTTTAATATGATACCTAGTATGTATGTGAGAAGGGGTACCGTTATTTTGTTTAATTAACATTGTCACGTATTTTCTAAGGTCCGGTGACATTAATACCGTTGAACATAGTTTCGGTGACTGCGGTCTTGAATATTTGAATAAATAATATGAAATACAAAATTAAGTTATCGATACCAGTTTGTTTAATTAACATGTGACTAGTATTGATAAATTACTTAATAGAGCGCGGTGAATATTAATTTTAATTATTTGAGTTCTAGTAAGGTCAATAATAAAATTGAATAGTTAGTAAGCAGTGTTACAAAAGCGTTATAAAGGTAGCCAGGAAATCTAAGTTTCACCATGACGTGTTAGAACAAGGTAAAAATTATTTGTAACACACTGTGATCGAGTAAGACACTACGTATTCCAGGTATAATCAATATTTATCTGATTACTGTCTTTTTGAAGTAACGCTTTTTTACTCACGTTTGACTTGGGGAGTAAGCTGGTGAATGCTTGACGAGGAGAACGGAAGGTGAAAGTCGTTGGTTCACGTTCATCTCCATTGTCAACATAAAAAAGTTAGTAATTACTTATTTGTATTATTATATTGGTATGTCCGGAAAAATTACAATTTACATTTGTCACGATGGCGACATTAACATTAAACAAAGCAAAAACAAAGTTATACCGGTCGATGTAGTAATTGTAAAAGACAGAAGAAAGAAGAAAAAAAAATACATCACTGTAAAGTTTCTTGTAGCTTCTTCTTTACAGTTGTAATCGAAGCTTCGGATCAAAGTTTTCAATTCTGCATTGTGCCGGATTGCTTGCACCAGTAGTGAGAAAGAGAACTGCTTTTTTTTTCAAACTCATATATTGTAATGGGCTTGCTATATATTATTTGACAATAAGCACTTTGTAATTTTATATGCTTAGTGAAATAACTTAATTTTAAGTACCTGATATAATTTTGACTTGTAAAAGTGCTAAAATTAGCCTATTTGCAATAAATCTTTTGAATTTGAATTTGAATTTGATGGATGGAGCTAAACTAAATCAGCCTTATTAATAAACAGGAAATAGCTTTGGATTAGTTACACCGTCTTTTGTCTCTTTCGATCCAGCTGAATATTCCAGTAGCAAGAAAAGGACAAAAGCTGCAGTAACTAATCCGAGATTAATACCCGTTTATTAATAAGGCTGAAGAAGTTTTACTTCAGCCAACTATGCTAAAGCTAAAGCTCACTCGTTTTTTACTAGTTCCCAGATACGACCCAATTGGAAGACTTTGATCGCAGTGACCATTACACTGTAGAGCTATGGTCGGGGTTCTCTGAGAGATCAGATCTGAAATGAGGACTTGAGAAGATTCGCCAGAGAACGAATGTCATTGATATAGTTAAGAATTAACAAGTTGAAATGGCAGTGGGCAGGCCACATCGCTCGCAGAACTGATAAATGGAAAAGAAAGGTTCTCGAGTGGCTTTTCTTTTGAACGGGCTAATGCTGTTAGTCTCTACCGACCTTTACAGCGTCACCGGCCGAAAGAGCAGGTGCTTAAGGCACTCAGCCGACAAAGGATTGAGGCAACTCAAACCTGGGGTGCGAGCCTTGGCTTGGGCCGTTGTCGGGATAAGAGGATCGAGAAGACTACGTCCACTGGAAGAGTGGATCCTATGGAGAGTCACGACCGTTCTAGCTAACCTAAGTTGACCTCGCCGGCGGGGTCAGTGCCTGATCTAAATGTTCCTGGGGACAAAACTGATTGGCAGAAGAATAGCAAAGAAAATTGTATTTGTGTTTTCGAGTGCCGACTACAAACCGGAATTTATCCGCCATATGTTATGTCATAATATATCCGATAGCTCTTTGATAATGGTAACCTTGCCTTCTGAACTGTATGTTGTGGGTTCGATTCCCGCCCAGGACAAAAATTGGTGTGATGAACATCGATGTTTGTTCTATGTTTGGGTATTATATTGTATTGTATGTATTTACGAACAAAAAGTATATACGTATTGTATCAGTTATCTGTTCCATAGTAATGCGAGCTTTGCTTAGTATAGGGCTAGATGGCGGCGTGTGAAATGTTCACATATATTATTATTTTGCATTTGATAAATATAACAAAGTTACGTACACAATCATTAGAAACGTTAATATCAGAAAAACAGAGCAGAAATCTTTTTCCTCGCCGAAAAATCCTTCCACGACCCACTTTAATCAAACCGAAATAATACCGCGGAAAAGGGAATGTTCGAGAGCAATAAAGTACTTGAGATAGAGATAAATTAGCCTATCTCTAGAGACGGATGGGGAGGAAAAAGTTGAGGGTTAACCCTTCGTATCCACTCCCAATCGAGGGGTGAGGTTTCATAGTGTTTTTATTTAGGTATCAGGGCTTAAATTGGGTTGGTGTATTGTTACTTCGGTACAAATGTCCCTTAAAACAGTTTGCTGGTGTTATTGGTGAAATCAATTGAAAAACAATCTTCATTAGTTTAATAGAACACTAGTTTTTAGTTTATGCCGGGTGGGACTAATTGGTCACGTTTCCTTATTGTGCTTAGCAACAGATTCTGTGGTATCACACTAATATTATAAAGGCGAAAGTTTGTATATGTGTATGTGTGTATGTTTGTTACTCCTTCACGCTCAAACGACTGAATGGATTTGAATGAAATTCGGAACCAAGATAGCTTATACACTAGATTAACATATAGTCTACATTTTATCCTGGAAAAGTGAAATGCTCCCGCGGGATGAGCAAATAATTAAAATACTTATTATCCGCGGGTGAAACCGCGGGGCGTACTAGTAGATAATAAGGCAAGCCCTATAAAATACGCTTCTACTACTAATGCTTAAATTTATTCCTGACGATTATATAAATTTGAAGTCAAACTGTTTATTGTAAATAGGCTAATCTTAGCGCTTTTACAAGTCACAATCAGAATACTTAATAAGTTTTAAGTAAAACAAAGTGAAAAAAGAGGTTCTCATTCCCACTACTGGTGCAAGCAATCCGGCGCAGAATGAAGACTGAAAATATTGTAATCCGAATCATTATTTTTATTAGCTTGGCTCAATTTATAGGTAGGTTAATAGTTTATCATAACTTGAGTAGAATTTTTTCCCTCTATTATTATCACATCGTCGGGTAATCGCGAAATAAACCCTTCGTGAGTTTCACTGTAATCAGCGAATTCCAACAGTAACAGCTCAACATTCTAATTAAACTTATTCTAATCAACAGTACTATTTCAAATGCACCCACAATTTACGGGTGAGGAATGCAGGTGTGCAAAACGTGTTCAGACTACATTAATAGACGAAAACCGAATAACTTATAAAAGCGCATGCGCACTAATCCAACCGCAGATTAAATGTCCGAATTCAATTAAAACGTCTTGCAAGAATTACTGTAAATTTTGACTTGTGTATGATCACGGAACTTCGATTGCAATGTGACAGGATAAATTTCAATCCGAAGTAACTATGCACATAAACTGCGTATTGGAACTGTTAAATCTATACATTTATGTGTTGCGATTGGTTGCAATCAAGTTACATATCGTCGAACGCATTGCTTTGATAACAATATTTCACCTATATAGCAAAACTAGCTTTAATTAAGACAAACCATTTTGTCTCAACTTTTATAAGATCTGTAGAGTTTTTTTTTTCTTTTTTTTTTTCACTTCAAACTTATCTAGCATTTGACCACGCTCTCACCTGATGGGAAGTGACGATGCGATCGAAGGTGTAGCATGCTAGCAAAGTAAATACCTATTCACTCTTCTCTTGAACACGCCCGGGTCATATTTCGCCGGAAACACAGACGCTGGCAGGGCATTCCATTCCTTAGCCGTTCTAATTAAGAACGTTGAGTCAAATCGCTTGGTACGAATGGGTGGTATTTCGACCACGAAAGGAAAAGAGTGAAAAGAGGAAAAGAGTTCTGCGACTTTTGCGTGTTTGGAAAAATAGGACCCCAAAATGTTTCAGTTAAGACTGAATAGGTAGGTACTCAACACGAGTGTTACATCTTTACTAAAAGTTACAGGTAATTCGTTAGTTAAAAAATATTTCGTGAACTTATTATAAATAAACTTATATTTTTGTCTGCAATAATTTATAACGGATTTTTAAAGTAAAATTTCTTTACGCACGCTTGACTTGGGTAGGCTGGTGAATGCGAGGCGAAAGGAAGTTGAAGTTAGTATAACAAAGTTACTAAATCTTGTATTATTATGTTGGTATGTCCGGTAAAATGATAAATTACAATTTATTGTCAAGATGGCGAGATTAGCATTGAACAAAATTAAAAAGTTAAAGCTAAACTAAAGAAGTTTTACTTCAGTAGTGTAGTCTAAAGCACACTCGTTTTTTTAACTAAATACATTTTCTAAACTCTTTCAATGTCAACACAGTTCTTGATAGTTTTAGCAGCAGCAGTCTTTCTGTACTATTTATAGGTTGAGACCAACTCTATATACCAGCGTCAATGGGCGGGGAACTCTTGAAGAACCCCCGAGAGCCCAGCCCTAAGAATTACATAAAATTTGTAAATGTCATTTTAAACGAGTATAGGTGTCAAAGTCATCTGGTCGTCACGGAAGGAGCAGTATGACATCCATTACAGCATGACCTCAAAACACAAAGGTGAGCAAGTACTAATTATAGGGTCATATGAAGGCACGTCATCCTTCAATGTGGTAAATACGTCAATTTCGAAATGGCTGCCTTAATTTATTCATGAGACAGCCAACAGAAAGACTCCAGACATCCTGGTATTCCAATAATTGACTACTAATTTATCGTGAACATAACTACACGGTTAACCGACCAATCATAATCATTAACTCCTTAAGCAATTAGGTAAGTAGCGGTCAGCGTGCTGGTGGCTACTGTTCAGGGCTGTCACTAAATGTCAATCCGCCACTAGGGGCATGTCCAATTCGCATAAACTGCACCACGCCCATCAAATGTCAATGCAATACACGTACCAAATAATGTTTTCATCGGGTTTTTTGATAAATAGTAACTTAAATTCTTTCCATCCAAAGGTTGACTGGAAGAGATCGCTTTTAGCGATAAGTCCGCCCATTGTACTATAGCTTTAAGTTTCTTCATCTGTAACTGTTTTTTCTTCTGGTGTACAATAAAGAATTTTTGTATTGTATTGTATTGTAAAGTATCGCCTAAATACGCTACTGTCCGTCATTGAGTTCTCAAAGGCAAGACATATTAATAATTATTAGGGTACTTGTATTTAATTTCCATCCATTGAGATTTGCTGAACGTGTAAATAGAGCGTAAATCATTTAATATGACTTTTGTCGTTGAATATTTGTAAAAAAACACCAGTGTTCAGTTAGAAGTTACAAGCACTACGTATAATAAACAATATTTTAAACATATAACACATTTATATACTGTAAAATACTACACTGAATTACAGACATTTAATATAAATAACGGCTAAAACTCACGTCAATTAAAAGTCGAATTTACTCCGACCAGGTTCCGGACATATTCGATGTCCTTCTATATGTATATGTCCGAAACCTGGTCGTTACCTAGCCGTTATTTATCTTACAAAATGTGTCATACTCACAATAGTTTTCAAACTAAAACAGACATATAATTTCAAAAACACAAGCCGTCTTGGTAAGTACCATGATAAAAATAGTTAAACGTCTAAATTTATGTTTATCATTGAAGCTTATTCGATAAACACAAAGATACAGTGACGATAAAATCAATTTAACACCAATAAACACACAATCATAAACGTCAAACACCATACAGTAAAGCCATCAAACTTTATAAGCTCCTAACGTCGACACATATCACAAATTCATAATTACACAATCAAACTTGTTACTTTTACATCCGTCGTAAACTAATCAAATAAAAGTTGGGAACGCGAACCAGCCAATAATGAACTTTTATTGGTCAGTTTTACGACGTCCCATAGAGATTGTAAAACGTGCCACGGTGCTGTAAATGGCAGCTACGTACCTACATGCTACCGCCCTCTCATTGTATTAAGTGACTATTGTTTGTGAGAACCAAATGTGATTGGCAACCTGTATTGGATAGGGTGCTTTTGTGAGTAGAGTGGTTTCTGAGACTTAGAAAAAAATTGTTTGCCTACCTGCTATATTTTTCTGTTACAATGACAATTAACCCAATAATGATTTGTTTCACTTTCTCTTAGATTTATATTTAATTATATTAGTGTAGTGCACATCTAGTACTCCAGTGCTTCTAGCTCCTAGCAAAATGCGAACTTAACTATAATAATTACACTTTTTATTGTGAAATAAAATTCTATATAATTGATGGGACATTCATTATAATCATTTGTGTGAAAGCTTAAAAAGCTTGATTTTACCTACAGAAATTCACATTAAATACCAAATACACACTGGATATTTTTTGTGTGAATATCTACTGAGGTAATCCTAATGACGCTATTTTGGGAATTATCTTTTGGCACCTCTATATTTCATTCAAATAAGAACGAAAAAAAAGAAAGATCAGCAATTTATTTTAATATTGGTACATAAGCATACTAGTTCCGTTTTATCAGATCTATGTCTATATCAAGTTCGGAGCATATAACCGATAATTTTAGCGTACATTATCGGCAGCAATTATAAAGCGGTATTATATAGCTTCGGGTAGCAATAGCGGTTAGTTTATTACGTCTGGTGTACTCCCGGCTTTATTGCTGTATCCGTGACAATATGGGCGTAGTCAGGATTGAGATAAAAGGGGTATTGGAAAACGATGGGAGATTTTACTCGTCTTCTAAAATGCATCAATGAAATTGTACCCTTATACTCTAGTTGCTATAACCTAATATGGATCTATATACTTACTTACTTAAAAATATAGAAAAACATGATGTAGAATGAATGTACCTATTTATAATTTCTACCTTGTAAGTGGTAAATCTCTTTATCTTCAAACTATAATAATATATGAAGGTAACGATTGTTAAGGAACTCTAAATTATAAAGATTAGCGCGACACTGAACTTCGCACATCATCCTGAGACATCAGCTGGTAATAAGATTACTCGACTGTGAGATCAGATCATAAAGTCTGAATTGCCCAGTAATTTCACTAGCTACAATGCCCTCCAAACCAGAACACAGTAGTGCTTGCGCAATACTGCTTGGCGGCGGAATAACTGGCAAAACAGTTTGCAGAAAAGTCCTACCACCTAGTAAAACTCAGTAAGTACTCTATGTAAATTAAGCAAATTTACGTCCAATTTTGTGTTTTGTTATGGGTATGCGTTTATTAATCACCTTTACAAAACGACACGAGACTTTTATTTATATAGCATGTGATGTAAATTCTGCCTTCGCCTCTTCTACTCTGTCTCCATATGATATCAAGAATTAAAGCCCCCAAAAACATTTGACCCTTCACCCCTCTTCCTTAATCCGCCCCCATCCCTGACAATTAATAACTGTTGGCGAGCGAATAATTCGTTAAACTCGTAAATTGGGAATCGAACGCTGCGTAAGGGTTAACTCGATTAACTGATACTATAGGGTTAATTTATTGTATGTGGTGACCAGATCATTATCATGTGTGGTATTTAACTGTGATCATAATGTAAACAGTACTCATAACAGTATATTTTGAATTGAATTCCTGTCTGTTGCGTTAAAATTTTGTAAACAAATTTCAGCAAAACTTACAAAGTAAATGTATATATTTGTGTATATCGCGAAAGTGTCTATGATTTTTACTATCCGACTACGACGAAGAAGCATGAAACGTTATGATGTAAATTTTTATTGAACTATTTTAAAAAATTAGTTATAATTTCTAAACTAAAATCTCTAAACGACCTTTATGTTAACCGGTTGTATAAGTAATCTATCTATATATATAAATGAAAGTCGTGTTAGTTACACTATTTATACCTCAAAAACGGCTGAACTGATTTGGCTGAAAATTGGTGAGAGGTAGCTTAGAACCAGGACATAGGACCCTTTTTATCCCGCTTGGCTGCGTTTTACTAATTCACTCATGCGAAGCCGGGGAGGTCAACTAGTTAAAAAATAAATACGCTTCATTGTGAGTTCATTACCTGCAGGTGCAATTCAAGTGACAGGACCAGTAGGTATTTGTGAATGGAAAATAGTACGAATAATTGGTCGGCGTCGAGGTATTGTGGGACCATGGTCCTGATAGTTCCTGGGTCTATAGATACAGGGAACCTTATTTAGGATTCAAGATCTATGTGCATGTGATCGCCGGGCATATCTATATTTATTAATTTAAAGTAGGTACCTACTCTGTTTGTGGTTAATTCCTGAGAAAATGGGTAAGTACATTTTTTATCGGTAAACAATGTAGATCACACCGTCACTTACCGTCATCTAAGATATTCTAAGATGGAGCACGATGGACGAAACGCAAGTTAACTTTAAACATCTATACTTAGTCCTGACTGACTAAATGACTGACTTATATATCAACGCACAGCCTAAACCGCTGGTCCTAGAGACTTGAACTTGCGTGTTGTAACAACCGCTGGTTGTTACAACACGCATTTTATAGTATTAAGGAATTCCAAATGTACTGTAACAAAAATATTATTTAATATTTGCACACTTGCATGCAGGTTGAACACAAAATGTCTAATTATTTTAAGTAACTTATGTAAACATCTCTTGTAAATTGTGTTCTAGCAAATAAACATTTGATTGATTGATTGATTGATTGAAATTTGGAAGGTGTGTTCTTTGTAAACTGTATCCACTAAGAAAGGGTTTTTCGAAAATCCATCCCGAAAAGGGTGAAAGGGGTGGTTGAATTATTTATGAAAAATTTTCTTCTTCGTTTCCTATAGGCCACGCGGGTGGCCGCGGGCAGAAGCTAGTTTTAATATAAAAAGAATACCTACTTTAATCAAAAATTAGTGGATAACTAAGTAGTACCTAAATTAAGAGGGATTGCAGTGTGAAAAAAGCGCAATAAGACTTTCGGAAATATATATAACTGATTTAGTACCTCACGGATGGATATACATTAACACAGTTAATGTAATAAAGTAATAATAAAGTAGATTTTTTATTTATTTACTGTTTTCCAATATGGAACCTCTGAATGATTTAATCTAACGCAAAATATTCAAGTACTAACTTTTCTCGAACCGCCATTTTAGAAACGTCCTATTTAGGCAGTAGGTGGGTATTTACTATTTAGTCGTGCATGATCGTATCGGGCCGACCTGGCCTGTCCCGTCGTTTCTTAACCGTTCGGGTAACCTCAGCCCCTGTTCCTGGGAAACTATTGTCTAGCCCAGTTAGTCAAGCCAGTGATTAAGTAAAGAAAGCACCTATTACTTATGTATAATAAGGTTCAATTTTGAGAAGAAATGGGGGATTACTTAATATAGGTATTTCTTTATGGTTTAATTTGACTTAACTTTTAAGTAAAACTTCTTTACGCACGCTTGACTTGGTGAGTGAGCTGGTGAGTGCGAGGCGAACGGAAGTTGGAATTGGTTCTCATAGATCTCGATTGTCAACATAACAAAGATAAAAAATTGTATTACTATGTTGGTATGTCCGCTAAAATTACAATTTGCAATTGTCAAGATGGCGGTATTAACATTAAACAAAGCAAAAACCAAGTTATACCAGCCGATAGATGGAGCTAAACTAAAGAACTAAAGAAGTTTTTTCTTCAGTCGTGTAGTCTAAAGCTCGTTATATATTTTTCCGTAGTTTTGGAATGGGTTATTCAATGCCTATAGATCACGTTTGATTTAATGAAAGATACCAATAATATAAGTTTCAGCCCTACAAACAAATTGCAAGACAAATAACACATCACCAAGTTCATTGCATATTACATTCGAAACTTATGCAAACACGTGTTAATGCATAAACTCGCAATAATTACGAAGAAACTATACTTCCAGACCGCTATAAAGTCAACCTCCGTTCATATAAAATTCAGAATTCAAGCCTTCGCTGCGAGGCAAGCTCGTGCCGAGAAGCGCCTCTATAGCAGAGATCTCTCATCTTGCCTCGCAAAACCACTAGACATAACGAACTTTAACACAATGTACATAAAGTCTAATACAGAACAACAACACCCCTGACGTATTGCACACCGCATAATGATATATTTGCCTTCATATAAGAGCATTCGCCGCATCCATGTAACAGAATTCGTTTTATTATAAAACAGGTCTACAGAAGTTATATAAAATTGCAATATTTTAACAAGTAACCGCTGGTGAATATCAATTAATTAAAATAAGAATAAAAACGTCCAGGGTCGTGTATTGATTAATCGATCATGAATTATTCAAATTTTGGTCTAATTAAGATCCAGAATGTTCGGAGCAGACCATGGGTTTGATGGTGCTTATTAAGTATTTATATACTGAAGCTGTGTAAGCGGTCTGCGGCTTGTTCACAAACGGTAGAGCCGCAGAAGTGAGATAACTTTGCCATCCCAAGCCACGATGCAACGTTTTTTGTAAACAGGTTCTATAATGATCCCTCAGAACTTAATTTTAGAGCCTATAGCTAGAATGCGGTTTTACTCGCGTTTTCGCGTCTTTCAAATCCCGTTTTACTTCCTTATAGGTATAGATTGGACGGCTAAGGAATGGAATGCCTTGCCAGCGTCTGTGTTTCCGGCGAAATATGACCCGGGCGTGTTCAAGAGAAGAGTGAATAGGTATTTACTTGGCTAGCATGCTACACCTTCGATCGCATCGTCACTTCCCATCAGGTGAGAGCGCGGTCAAATGCTAGACAAGTTTGAAGTAAAAAAAAAATAAAAAAAATAGATTGACTTTTTGGAAACCCTTTCTTCGTAGATCTCTACGCCATAATAAAGAAGTGGATTTCTAATTATTTAGATAGATTGCGGAAAACCAACCACACCGCACACACCACACCACAGAGGCTGTGTGGTTGAGCAGGTCAGCCTATAACCTGGATGCGGCGAATTCGATTCCCGCGCCAGTGCAAGTATTTGTTTAACAGCAAAAAGAGCAAATACTTGTTTTGTGTCTGTGTGTTGTGGGACCATGGTCCTCGTAGTTCCTGGCTCTCTAGACAGAGAATCCTAGTTAGGGTTCAGGATGTAGGTATGTATGTGATCGTTGGGCGTTTGCCTGTTCTTAATAATATTATTATTATTAAACTATCCCTGTCGCTAGTACAGCTTCTTATCACAGAGATTGGTCATCAAATGGTTGATATATACCTCTGCCCATTGGATCAGCCGTTGAATAGCTATTCAACGACGGAATGTCGCCAGGTTTTTAGGCACGCTCCCCGCAGAAGGTGATTTAAATGTTGTGTTCTGTACTTTATTACCTATTTTATTTTGTTAATTATTTAGATTTTATAGCTTAGTTTGCATATATGTACTATTAATGGTAATTTAAAATTATAAATACTTTAAGCATATGAAAAAGACCGATTGGTCCACATAAAACCGGCGGAATAAATTTACAGTTTGAGATATCAGTAATGACTGTGAAAAAAATTGAGCTTAAAGGTTATGTATTAAGATTTTTTTTTTAACTAACTCGATGTTAAAATTGTAAAATTATGCTTGTGTAGTATTACATAATAATATTATTTTATTTAGATGACGTTTTCAATTAAGACTGCGGATGGTCAAATACCGTTGAAGATTTGGAATATCAAGAAATAACACACCCGGAAGTTATTATCAATAAAAAGAAGCCGCAACAAGTAATATAAGTTTGGGTTGTCTGGAAGAGAACGGTTTAAGCAATAAGACCGCCCATTATGAAGCTTAATGTTTAAGTTTGTGCTTGTCAATTTTTTCTGTATGTGGCGTTTTAATTAAGAGTTTTATCTATTTATCTATAAGTACGTTGATACTAACATGTGTACAAGTACTTATTTATGGTACCTACATCAGTCTATTAAACGAATAAACACAATAAATAATCATCACTTTTCCAAAACGGCAATTATTTGTAGAGTAGTCGTAACTTGTTTAAAAAAGACGCTTCGTTAAGGGCTTCCAAGTCCATTGCAAACTGAAATGGTCGAATATCGCTGAATACTTACAGTTTTTATCAAAGCATCTGCCTTTTACAACTTTTATATAGCTCAGGTATGTTATAATTAAGTGAGAAACATTGCATTCAAGTGGTCGTTACTCTTAATTGGAAGACGGCACATTATATACACACAGTCTATATATATACTTGTATGGCGAATAATTTTATGGATTAGCTATTTATGTACTTTGCGAGGGATGGCTCGAAGATAAATGACTATTATCACTTATGCAGGTCATAAAACATTGAAATAATCTAATTAACGCTCGCTCACGGCTTTGTTGATGTGTGATCGTCGAATTAATATTGTATTGCCATTTACTGCTAATTTTATTGGGAAAGGTTTTATCGGAAGCTTATCAAAAACAACCGTGAAATTATATTTTTATAAATAACCATTTTTTTATAGATAGTATTTTATTTGATAGTCTGAGACATCAGTCGTAGTCAGTCAAATAAATTCCATTCATGGTTTCGCATTACTTTCAAATATGTTAAGTGAGCTAGCTGGTGTTGCCAGCATAATCTCATTATTTCCTCCAAAACGAACAAGTAGTTTAGGTACCTTTTACACGATTTTGCGAGCAAAATTGAGATGTTTAAAATGCGAGGTTCGATTCGTCGGCGTTTGGGCAACCAATAATTTTTCGTATCGGCCAAATAATTATCTGCTATCGCAGTTTTGGCAGACAGGTCGTGGACCGCAAATATGGCCGACTCTGAGTACACGGACAGCAAAACAAATACAGGACTACGAAGTATTAAAATGAAAACTTCGTAATTATATTATATACGCTTAGTACAATAACTAAAATTAGATAAATAGATAGATGAACTCTTTATTGTACACACTAAATAATAAAAATAACAAATAAAAACAGTTAATTGTATAAAGTGTAACAATGGGCGACCTTATCGCTAAAAGCGATCTTTTCCAGGCAATTATGTAAGGTTTCTCATTTAAAATTCTTAGACTATGAGTTAACGGTACCTATTTATGGTTTCTACTGATATATGAAAATATACGTTGTTAAATCTATTATTCGTATTCAAGCTTCCATGTTAAACCATACATAATGTATCTGTAGCAGCTATACTCAAGTCACGTGGAATTTAAGATATGTACTTTGACGACTGCATTGTTCTTTTTTTTTACTTCAAACTTGTCTAGCATTTGACCACGCTACCTGATGAGAAGTGACGATGCGATCGAAGGTGTAGCATGCTAGCTAAGTAAATACCTATTCACTCTTCACTGTTCTGTTAATAGATAATAGATTGGTAATTAAAAAAGTTATTCTTAATATAAATAAGAGCTAGTTCATATTTCCACCGTAGACGTCTTATAAGAGTAACAGCTTGTAAGAAGTTTTTACACTAGGAAATAATTCTAAGATAACTACAACCTGCCTACCGTAAGAGAAAAAAACATTCACAGCACTGTACCTCGTTTGTGAAATTGCGTAGCACATTTCCCTTTACTTACACACACCAGTTTTTACTAAAAACTGAATAAAATAAATCCCAATTTACGCGTCAAAGAGTGTGTGTATGAAACTCGTTAAGATTTTTTGATCGTTATCTTTTTTTGCTGTCTGTACATGTAGCGTCCGGAATTCAGTTTTTATACCGTTTGACTCTTTATATTAAGTATTCGAGATCAAGAGGAGTACCTAATATGATTATTAGTAGCTCCCACCGGTCTTTTCGCTACACGATAGAGTTATTAAGAACACTTTTACGAAATATTAAGAGGTTACGTACGGCGCATATATAACTTTCTTTAGTTTCATATACCTAATTAGCGTATGGTGCCTGTAGCGTAGTGATAATTCTTAATTATTTAGATTCAAATGGAAGCATTAAAGAATGGTGTAATGTTTAATAAGGACGAAGTTGTTTGTTCTTGATATTATTTGATTATAGTTGTACTACCTATTTCATATTATGTGCTCGAGTGGTAGACGATCGCAAAAATAAATACGAAAATAAACCTTACTCCGATAAATTAAAGCATTGAAAAAATGGTTAATCGCCGTAGAGGTCTCGGTCGCTTCAAAAATGGCATAGCTGTCAACCGGTGATGGAGCAAGTAAGTTTTTCGCGGCCGTCTCCACTCGATAAATAATGGCGGTGACTTTGACAAAAACTCACCTAGTCCTGTTTGGTGGCCAGCGGCGCGCACTCCCCTCGCTATCACCATACGTCCCGCTTTTGTCCCGCAGTTGCCTCGCTGCCGTCCAGCAATCACCCCGCTCCCGTTTTGCAGTCGTCCCGCACACACACCGCACAATCCTCGATTCTTTTTCTGCCCATTCCGCGGCGACAACTATTCGCGAACCGCTCACTTCCATAACTATAACTCTAACTATTTACACGACTATCTCGCTAAATAATAACTACTTATATTTATGGCAATTTGTTTAACTTCACCGACTATTAAAACTGCAGGAACACGATCACGTTTACACTATACTTATGCGAGAGTATTGAGAGATTTTGATGGCGCGGAAAGTCATTCTGTTTCACACTGTCCGATATTACATTAGCGGATAATTAATTTAACTTACGACTCTTTATTTACTTAGCTTTAAGGGTACGAGACCGGGTCTCTTTGGTAGGCATATTAAATTTGTACAATGTAATTATAGTTCGTGTCGCCGACGCACCCGGGCAGGGGGCGCTACGATCGCACATAATATGTAAAACGCACTACGATACACCTACACTATGTTACACGGAAGAGATTTCTACAAATTGCACTGGTTTCCGAACGCGAACATTATCATATTGCGCGCATAAAATATACATATAAAAAATCAATAAATCAACAAAAACAAAAAACCCGAAACACAAAATAATACGACCCGTTTCTATTCTAGCATTCAACAGTTTATTGTTCTTTCATTCGATACAAAACTTTGTCTAATTAATTTAAAAAAATAATCACAACAACCGAACAACACTTAAATAACGAGAAAAAAATACAAACAATTTACAAACACAAAGCTAGGGAGTGTTCGGCGGACTGCGATTGTATCATTGTTCAACAACTCGCGCGAGTGTACCGAGCCCTTAATGGTTTTAATGTTCCGGATGCCCTTGCGCTGCAGCCGCCGCGGCCGCCGCCGCTGCTGCTTTCTGCGCTTGCGCCTGCTTCTCCTGCTCGTTTAACTCTTTTATAGCCTGAATTTCTTTCTTTAATTTCATCCTCCGATTTTGGAACCATATTTTTATTTGCCGCTCCGTTAGACACAGCGCGTGCGCCATCTCGATGCGTCTCCTCCGCGTTAGGTAGTGATTCGTGTGGAACTCTTTCTCTAACTCTAACGTTTGATATCTAGTGTATGTTTGTCTTCCTCGTCTTCTCAGGCCGTTCGCTCCTGTAACAAAGAAACAAATATATTAAAGACCGGAAGCTTCGCTTTAAAGTCAAGTGGGTAGTTAAAAAGAGTTGCTTGTATCGATGCATCTGCCGATACGTGAGGATTCAATGGGGTCGGTTGTCTCGCCGACTTAGTTCAAATGACGTTACAATTGGCGGTGACGACGGCTTCATTTCGTTCAAACGTCGATGTTGATAAATGGCAGAGTTCGCCTTTGAGCAGCCGGCGTCTAAGGGGTGACTTCGAGACAGCCCGAGAAATTAATACTGCAGTCTTAATTAAAAACCATGGTCTTTCAAACGTATACAGTATACAGAGAGCTATACATTTCTAGTGAAGGCAATCTTATATTCTCTTTCCTAACAATCCAGATAATGCTGTGGTAAATATTTAAAATGTCAATTAAAATAATCAGGTACGTACATACACAGTACATTAATTGCTTTTGAATTGGTTACCAAGAAGTCGATGCGCGCAGCAGATAACTGGGGTCAACAGCCCTTTAGTCGCAAAAATTCGATCAACGTAGGGTTGGGTACATTTTTTCAAAGCACATTTCACAAACATGTGAAGCGACTACTGAAATCGCAAACATTGCTTAAGTCCCAAGAGTGCATTATTTTTTTTAGCAGCTTTTGGATTTGTTGGTACCCACTTGTACTTTGGTGAAAACGTACAAAAGATCAAGACTTTAAAATACGCCAAAATTTGAATTCTTTTATTTTCTTTTATTTCTAAAGCGAGAGTTTCTTTCAGGAAGTCTCACATCGTGAAGAATGTTTCTAAAAAATTATGTTTATTTAGTAACCGATAAAGCGAATCCAAATTTAATAAAAAAGTGAACGTTTTTTGCAGAGTAAGTTGGGTACCTCATGTGTAAAAGAATATTATAAAATTGAGACAACCCTATAGTAATTAAACTCTCTGGCTGTGTATTGAACGGTTTCATTGCATGCCGGTACCTACAATCCTACATTGCGTGCTCTTATATTTAATTTCATGTATGGGTTTTTGAACCCACGCTGAGACATCTACTTTCTTTTTGGTCAGTTTTTGAATGTGAGTTTACCTACAACTTTTATTTTGATCACTTTGTTCATTTATTGTGTTTTTTATAATTCCTAGTAATTGTTGATGTGCCTGATAGCTTAGTTGGTAGTAGAACTTGTAGCTTGTGGGTTCGGTTCCCACCTAGGGCAAGCATTTGTGTAAACGTCGATGTTTGTTCTGTTTTTGTGTTATATTGTATCATAATTATGCACCTATTTACTAGCAAAACGTATTTAGTATTGTATTAGTTGTATGGTTCCCATAGTACAAGCCTTGCTTAGTTTGCGTCTAGATGGCGCTGTGTGAAATGTCTATGGCCCGCTGTATAAGAATGAATTTTATTTTAAATCTTTTGAGAAAAACTGTCGGAGGTGTGGATGCTACTTAGAACTTGCTTTTTTTTGGTCCTACTCATATCCTTTTCAGAACAATACATTTTTTTGACAAAATAGCATAATAATATTATATATATTCAATATGCAAATACATACTTAGTTAATTATTGATTGTACCCTTCAATCATGCTAAATATATTACTGCAATGGTACTACGTTTAAATACTCAAAGAACATCCACCCTTTTAACAGACACGTCACTTCAAATAAAATACCTATCTTGAAAACAAAATCATCAAACAATGCCCGCAAAAAAAAAACAAAAGATAACTCGAACTCAGACACGTTCGAATGTGTTTTAAAGAAGACAGAAAATTAAAATCATATCATTTTGACTTCGCTCCCATAATAAAGCTCCAATTTAATAGCTTAATTATCTCAAGTACTTCGATTGAGAGTTAAAAGAGCACCAACCCACCATGCCTTCTGTTACCTTATCTGGCCTTCATGGTTTATATGACAACCGTGAGAAGAGCTAAAACCTATTGTTTATGGAAAAGCTTTCTTATTTGAAAAGGCATAGGTGATACATGTTTATAGGATTAGTTTGGGATAACATTCAGCTTTAAATAGATTGAACAAAATTAACATTTTAAATTAAAACTACTAACAATTATTTTTGAAGTTAAACTTCTGTACGCTTGATTTGAAGAGTAGGCTGCTGAATGCGAGGCGAACGGAAGTTGAAGTTAATTCACGTAGATCTCTATTGAAAACATAAAAAAGTTAAAAATTTGCATTATTATGTTGGTGTTTCCGGTAAAGTGACAGTTTACAATTGTCGAGCAACATTAAACAAAGCAAAAACAGTTATACCGGCCGATAGATGAAGCTAAAAAAGTTTTACTTTAGGCGTGTGGTCTAAAGCACACTCGTTTTTTATTATGTACCTACGAATAGGCTAACATTTGACTGTATCTCACCTGATGTTAAGCGCCGAGTCAAAGGTGTTGACGTTGATCTATCAGAAATCTTCTCATAATCATTCTTAATAAGTTTACACATTTAATGTTGCTATGTTGCTGAGTGGTCCCAGTGTGCGAATAGGACCACTTTATCTCTTCTCATGTGTAAGGTTTGATTTATTTTAGTAGAAATAATCGCATTATATGGTATTGGTGCACTGGCAACACTAAAATATAATGTGACAGGGCGGAAGCAATCGGTTAAAAAAAAGTAAGATGGCGGTCGGAAGCAAGGTGAGGAGATTCATTCGGTCGGTGGCAGCGAAAGAGTTAACAAAGTTATTGGAATAAGGAGTGTTTTACTAAAAGTAGTTTGATTTTTGTAACAAAAAGGTAGTTTGAAACGGAAGACGGTGGTTTTTATTAAAGTTACCTAGATCTTACACATGGCTGCTTTAAGAGCTGGATAAGGAAATATCCCGGGAATGGGCAGCAGACTTCTCCTCGGTACATTAAAATCTTCTACGATCACCAAGACACCTGCCAAGCGTGGTTATTATTGGACCCCTTTTTGATAAGCGTCCCAAGTCGACGGATATCGCTAAGACTAAACTTTCAAAATACAATTATTGCCTACGTATAAGATTTTAATGTGTCTACTACTGATAACTGTTTGAATATGGCTACTGGATCTTACTTGGCAATTGAGGTGACTCTTGAAGAATTATTACCCATATTTCCTCGTAGAGTCACCTCTAGTAACTATTGTTCCCCACTTTCCTCAGCTTCCTTAGACTTCCTCCGAAGTTAAGTGCAACCTTTTTAATAATTAACAAAAATTGTTCGCCGTAGGTAGTGCTTGGTTAATTGAGTGACGCTAATTGCCTAAACCGTAAAAGCCTCTGAGAGGGCGGCCGCGATAAATATTGAGGGACCTTGCTTTTCTTTATGTATTGGGCTGTTTAGAAAATTACTCCGCGTCGTAATTTATGGTGATTAAGCACTATACCTTTTCAATCTAGTAAATTAATTATATCGCCATTTTCGAGAGAGATTTAACGCTACCTACCTTGTTTGTTGTTTAAGTATAGATAAGGAAAAGGTATTCAAAATACATTTATCATGTGTAAGTACTTCATTAAATGGAACATTGACGAATGTTTCGTGTTGCCGATAAGCAAATGGCTTTTGAAAATGATTACGGTAAATGAATGTACGGATTTACGTTTCGGTAGGTAGCTTTCTCTTCTGTTTTGATGCACTTCTGTGCTTACTTTTATAAAATATGACGTCAAACACGAAGTAATTTGCAGCAAGATATTTTCATTGCAGTTGCTGTGTGTAGAAATAATTTGAAGTAGGTAGCATTAAATAAAAAATGATGACATTTAAAGACAAACAAATAAAAACCACGGTAGAAAGAGTAAGCTCGGGTAATTTAGGTAGCATTAATTGGACTCAAAAAAAAACACCACGAAACGCACGTGTACCAACCAATTAGAACTTCCACAATTTCAGTGGCAATTCACTCCTTATAAATTCACCTAAAAATCAAGAGTGCGTCGTAAAAGCAATAAACATGACACAAATGGCTTCATTAAGGTACTGGGCGGGGTTTGCGGCCTAGCAAAAAAAAAGTAGATTCCATAATATGTAAATAATGATGCTTAAGGTTTCCGTTATGCACAAATCAGGATATGTCATCTGAGAAGACGAATGCAAGGGCGTCAACGCCCGTTACGCGGCAATAACATCATAATATATTTTTCGGAACTCAATGAAGTATATTTTAGGAAGGATGTGTAGAGTTGACAATATTAAAGTAATTTAAAAATGCTAAGAGAATATTGAAGGAACCGCTATAACGCTATAACTGTAAGTACGATCTGAATTCGATCATGATTGCACTCGCGAGAACGCCTTTCGCCTAAAGCTGGTCCAACGAATTTCACAAGCCAAACATTAACTGGAAGAATTTCGGCGTAAAAGGACCACAAAAAATTACAATAATCTGACTCGCAAAAATTTGAAAAGAAATAAAACAAGGTTCAGTGTACACGGCTCCGAGGAAATCGGAACCGTTCCCAAGATTCCCTTACAAGTGTCGAGCACAACCCGTTCTGCAACACGTGTCGCAAACAAAAGAAACTTGTCCAAGTTCCCACTCCTCCCTCCATCGGGCGACAAAAGGATTGCGCAAGTTATATTAATCGTAAAGAATTTTGGACAAGGATCTATAGGTTGTAAACCGTCCTTAAATTACAAAGGGCCCGCAATTGCGTAGGGCATTCGCAACAACTGTTGTTTTCTTCGATGTTTTAATTGTTTCTAAATCGTAAAACTTTTAACTGTGATTTACGGCTTTTGTTTAAGTAGATCGGGTTGCTTTTGAAACTTTTTTGTGAAACGTGAACACATGGCTGACGACTGTTGTGTTAATGTAGGAGTATTTACGCTTGTGGGATAATTAAGGGGTTCTGATAAAAACAATGTTTTTTACAGTCATTGACTCCTGTGAGCCAGCTGGGAACGGAGATGTACCATAAATTATCCAATGGACGTAGAAGAGAATGTCGGAGAGTATGTGTATGCGTTTATATATTACAAGGGAAGGGTCCCAATAAAATGGATCATGTCGACGACAGTGCCCACGCGCACAATTTTCTTCGATAAAATCGTGTGAAGTAAATATTTGCGCGCCGAGTCTAATGAGTCGAATTAAGACGTGGTGTGTTTGAGTGCGCTTAACTTGTTAAACTGGTCAATCAATGTGTCTAGGACTTGTCCAGACAAGGCTACGTCTATGCGTATCTGTTTAAAAAGAGCATGGGACTATAATGTCTCGTTTATTATAGAGCTTAGTGAGGTCACGTCATTATGTATTATTATGTATTCAGTTTAATTAGATATATCTGAAGGAGGTGTAATTACGTATACCCTTAGGTAATATTATATTAATGTTGACAATCGCTTCGATAATTATCTATTTAGAAATTGTAAGACATCGTAAGCAGGTACTGTTTGATAATTGATAGAATCAGGCGTGATTTTGCGGAATAAAATGCTTATATACAAAATTAATAAGAACATCAAGTGTGATCACGCTAAAAACACAGCAGGTACTGTTTGGCGAGTTATGATACACGGTATGTATTAGGTCTTATATTATTTATCAAGTTTTAAATATTAAATGACAGAATACAGAATATAATTTAAGAAACGAATTAGCCTTTACTGTTTACAGCCTGTATTAAGAAAATGGAAATTTAGAAACAAAATTTTTTTTACTGTCGTACCTCCGTCAACCGTATACATGTTAAATCTGCCTCAAAGATGTCCAACAAGATACTCTATAGAATTATCTTATTATATCATTACAGGATTGAAATTTTAATGCAAAATTGCCATCGCTTATTTTCCTTACCCTTTCTTGCTCCAGTCAACGGTCTCGAATGTAATCACTGAAATTGTTGACTCGAATTGCGAAATTGGTACCGAAAATGTTTAAGGCGGTACCGGTAAGGTATACCTACTATACGTTTGTAAGGTACCTAACTAAACAGGTATGAGGAGGTACCCAGCTACCTGGGTGGTCCACGGCATGAGACTGACCGATTATCGAGTATATAAACACATTGGTCGTGCCTGCGTGTCTATGTGTGAGTTATTATTCAAAATGAGTTACTGTGTCAGAACATCGAGTAATTATGGAAGTACCGTTCGCGGAAAAATGAAAAAAATTCTGCGTATAATTGCAGCAGTTATACATCGTTAATGGATTATGGGGCAGAGACTTGAAATGATATACATTTACATTACAAAAGGTCTCAATTCTTCACATAATACAGGCAAGAGTATTGGCAATTTAAAAGTCTTAGTACTTAATTTTAAAAACTAACCGTAAAACCGTAAGGCATTGTTTACCTATTCTAGCGGTATTTGTGAAATATGCTGAGAAACCCGAGAGACATGTCACCATAGCCGTAATTTTAATAGACTTTCCAAGACACCGCAGCGGCTTTCCCGCTATCTCAGGGCTTCCAATCAGTCCACTAGATGTGTATCGACTCAGGCCTGCTTGTTATCTCAAAAGCACAATATGAATAATACATTAGTGGTCGAGTGCACTCGCTTAAATCGGACTAAGCTTAATTGACTCCAAGTCGCAAGGGTTGAGACGAAGCATTGAGAATCGAGACCCTGAGATACTTCGAATCGTGTGCAACAATCGATACCTAAAACGAGTTTTTATGTAATCGGTACACGCTGTAATCGATTTGATTCGGTTGTTTCACGAATTAATAAAGATACAATAATAATAAATATTAGACCACCTGGCTACTGAGGTTATGTTTTCAACGGGATGTATAAACAAAATTACATTAATTTGAATTAAAAAATTTGTATATTAAATATAGTAAACATATCTAAAACTTAGGTAAGTAATAATAAACACAAAAGATAATTAAGCTTTAACTCTTGGATCGACATTTTGGCACTAAAATATATGTAAGCGCTAGACATCATAATAAGCTCTTGAGACTGCATTTGGCCCACAGCCACAAAAGTAACAATAGCATAATGTCCTGACACAGGACATGCTAGGACATAAAAAGAGTGGTACTAACGTAACCTAAAACTCATACAATATCTTAATTTTAATGAAGTTATGTAAACTAGTTTGTGTTTTTGAAGTAAAACTTGTTTACGGACGCTTGACTTGGGGGAGTACCTAAACTGGTGAATTTTCTACTAAGTTGGTTTCTGTAGATCTCCATAGTCAACATAACAAAGTTAAACAAAAAAAAAATTATGTTGGTACGTCCGGTAAAATGACAATTTACAATTATTGTCAAGATGGCGACATTAAACAAAGCAAAAACGAAGTTATACCGGCAAATAGATGGAGCTAAACTAAAGAAGTTTTACTTACACATTAGTTTTTTTGCATTTCTTCTGCAATCGGTACAGAAAGTAGCAGAATCGATTGAAATCGTTTGCGTGCTTTTTCGTATAATGGTAGGTAAGGTCAGGAAAACAATTAAAAAGGGTAACAATTACATTATTTTAATTTAATTGCCGCTATACGTCAGAAACGTTTAAGTCAAATTGCTTTGAGATATTTATTACTCTACTTTACACTTCCGACTATACTCTCTATAGAGACGTTCTAAAGCAATAACGGAGACATTTTATAGTTACGAATGATTTTTTTGTTATAATTAGAATAGTTCACGATATTAAACACTTTAACGTTGTTATTTTTTTTTTATCTTTTTCCGTATCTATCTATCGCAATTTATGTTTGGACTAAAACAATCCGACAAAAATTTCCATAATTATTCAATAAAAAAATCTATTGAGCTATTAAACTACTTGGTCCAATTAAGTGATTTCAAATTTTTGTATAAAATTCTAATTTAATTTGATTTAAGTGTGTGTATTTCCTCCTGGGTATAACCTGGGTCTTTTTAAGTCAAGAGTGAATAGGCATCTCATGGGCAAGCGTGCTCCACCTTAGACAACTTCGTCACTTACCATCAGGTGAGTTGTTGTAAAACGCATGCCCATATTACCATTAAATAAAATAATCTACATGTTTGTTAAGTGTAGGGGCGGAACTTTAGAGTAGGTACTTTTTTTATAATACCTACATATAAAAAACTTAATTACATTTCAATCTTCTAGGTAAATTAACTTATGATTTTGACTTATGTTGCAACCATAAAGTTAATTGTTTCTAGAGGTTAACACGGACGTACAATGACTTGAAATTATTTTAAAAGACTAGTAAAGATCAATGAATAACCTTGCTTCTTGGTCAGGCTCTTAAAGGAAATAAGGTGTGAGTGGTCGTCAATTCTTGTACATGTAATAAATAGCACATAATATAATATGCCTGTAATGATTGAATCATTGATAGCAATAAGGACCACTTTATTTCATGTATAATATGATGACACGATGCGTCCTCGTGATACGAAACCTTCAATACTTAATGTACTGATCACATTAACTGAAGACGCCTATTAAAATAATTACACAAGCGCACGAAAAATGAATCTCGCATGGCCCTGTTTTACCGAGAAAATTATCATTTTCGAACCGAAACCGCATCGTCAACTGCATTTTTGCCCGATCCCCGACTGTGCCCCTAGACGATAACTCCTCGTAAATGTTAAATTACAAAATGATGGCGTTCATGATCGAAACTGAGATAAGTTATCGAAATCAAAAAACTTGTTCTCGATCGATCGAATCGAACCTTGTCACCGACTAAATACCTTTTGCCTTTTCATTTTTAAAGTTAATCGTTTTAAAACCTCATGTATTTTGTATGAACTTTATGTGCTTACGAAATGTGTCTCAACAATCGAACCCTTTTGATAAAATCGCTTTTCTATCTGATATTGGTTCGTAGATCAGGGTAGAACGCAATAAAAATTGGACGTCCCGAGAGGATTAGACCAAACCCTGACGTATGTGACATGAGGAAGCCTTACGCCATTCCTTTGAAAGGGGAGACCAATACGATGTTATTTAAAAATCAATTTGGTCTTGTATGCACTTAAAATACTGAAGCTATGTGACGCACTGATGGGCGATAGTAGCTTTTGTTAATATGACGAATCAGCTGTTACTCAAAATAAATGGCCCCATAAATAAATAAAAGTATAGCCTGATATTAAATACGAGGTCACGCAGCGTATAATTCGCACAATGCATCAATATCAATAACATCTATATCAATAGGCGTTGTTAATACAATCCAAAGTACAAGCATGCATTCACGCAAATAATTTTAATACAAAGCGCGGCGCTGAAACCTCACTAACAAGATACAGCTGTCGCGATCTCTCAAACGGAGACCATTTTGAAAAACTCGTTAGTTTTCGAAAATAGATTATAAAATGTGTCACTCCTTCCCGTATAAATCAGGGGTGATTAATGTGGCCGAGTCGGCCCCGGCCGCGTGACGGCCGAGGCCCTCATTGGGTGGCACGGACGCCATATTGCTCAGTGCTTGTCGCTGTCAAAGTTTGATTTACAACCGCCTGCTTTCTCTAGTGCACGCCTTGTCTTTTACTACCCGGTTAAATTAAAGACTCGACATCGCGAAATTTCGATCTGCCTTCAGAACTTATTTATTTTTTATTTTTTTGTATGATAGTGAATGATGTGACGAGCTATTCGTTCACCTGATGTTAAGCGACACAGCCGCCCATTACAGAAAAGTGTCACTCGGAACTCTAAAACAAAGTTTCGCGTTGCTGCACTGCGCACATCATCCTGAGACATCAGCACAGTCTGGTAATAAGATTACTCGACTGTGAGATCAGATCATAAAGTCTCAATTTCCCAGTAATTTCACTAGCCACAGTGCCCTCCAAACCGAAACACATATACACATCTTACAAAAATCGATGTTTTGTTTTCATTGTGTTAAATTATAACGCGCTGACTACCGAGAAATAAAGCTTTTGATTTATATTTTGACACTTTAAGCCAAAACATTCGTGTTTTTATTGTAGCTAATCGGGAATTTATTGTTATCATTAAAATGACAGATATTTATCTCAAGGACGGACGGTGAGATTACATGCTTAAGATTTATTTTCAGATTTTTGACGCTATTGTGCAAGCAAATAATCACCAAACTTTACTGGTTATTTCTATCACTGTCACGAAAATTTTCAATTTTGCATCATTAAGATTTAAAGCGAAAATTACATAAATTAAATTGAAAACCACGCCTATTATAATACTAGTAGTAAAGACTGTAATAAGCTAATAGACCACAAAGTAGTACGTACTTACCATTACATTACATGTTCCGGGAGATACAAGGCAATTTCATTCTTATAACAAATGATATAAGATCAAAGAATATGGTAGATGCGAAAGACTCAGATCCTGGAAACCTACAATTTGCCATTTAGCGCGGATAAGGGAGAATGATACCCGTAGAAATATCACTTGATATCATGTTATTACTACAATTGAATTGAGTAGTACGGATAGCAGAAAAAATAATAGCACATATTTAAAAATACTCGTATAAGATAGAAATATAAAAATCCCTTCCGGAGATATTTGACAAATAATGCTTTGCCGTCTAATTTAATATCAGTTGTCCATTTTATTATGTAATTGAGTTTTAATTCTTGATAAATTTAATGTGTTTTTTTTTTAGGTACCTCTAAATATATTCTATTGAGTACTAACACTTTAAATTAGTCTATGACAAATCTATTAATTTTAATTTAAACTAATATTCTATATTATTCCCATTATTAGGTAGGTACACATCGCAATTAGGTGCAGGTATATTAAAGCCTTGTCTTTTTCTTTCACCCATTCAAGAATCACGTTGTGAATGATCATATCAAATTATAGTAAATAATTTTGAACCTAGTGACTTCACATAATAAGTACATATAAATTAGTAAATCGAATATTTAAATAATTATTTTCTATATTTTAGCCCTGGAAAATTAATTGGATTGAATTCAATTCCCTCATTTGTTCATCTACTGTGATTATACCTACTCATTTCATTCAAGTGATGTGACATTAGGATTATATTTTGCTCAAAATATCTCAAATATACTGCATAATTGTAATTATAAGAAGTTAATTTTGCTTATCTTTTTTTCTGTTTGTATCTTTCTAGACTTTTGTGAGATGGTATATAAGATGAAAGCGAAATATTTTTCTGACTATTTTTCTGTCGGTACTCAATAGGTACCTGTAGTAATGAAATTGCGGGCGTGCATTGCTCGGCCCGTGGCTGGATCTTACCAGCGCTTACTAAATTGATAGTCGGCCGATGTAATCCATTCGAAGAAACAAAACGACTGTTGACATAAGATATCATATTAGCCCGCCTTGGAACTGTGTTGTAAGATTTGTAAGGCTATACGCATTGTTGAGACTTGCGATGCAGAGAGAATTATACGTTAGATTATAATAATAATAATAAATAATATTTGTGGACATTTCACACAGCGCCATCTAGCCCCAAGCTAAGCAAAGCTTTTACTTTGGGATCCAGATAAGTGATACAATACTTAGATTCTTTTTGTTTGTAAATACATACATAGAATATAATATAACCCCCAAATACAGAACAAACATCGATGTTTATCACACAAATGTTTGTCCTGGGTGGGGTTCGAACCCACATCCCACAGTTCAGTAGGCAGGGTTACCAACTGATCTATCGGCCTAGTCAAATCAAATCAAACCAATCAATCAATGAAGAGGCAGCGACGAAAACAAAAAGCTATAATGTGATGGAAGATTAATGCAATGTGGTATATATAATAAAAATTAGCATTCACGTTAATAATATTGACCATAAATTCTATTTAAAACTAAAATATTACATTATGTATGACAAGTAGAAAGGATATTTATTTATGACTCGTACAGTATTTTCATTGAAAAAAAAAGTTGTGTTTGATGAGATTTTAAGAATAGAAAAGAAACTTCATGGCATGTCGATGTTTTAAGGCCATTCTTAAAATTTATAACTAAAGATAAAAATGAGTAAATTAGGTTCTTTTCTCAGCATAAATCTCCAAACCTTCGTACACAGTTTCAAGTCGTACCAACAATACGTTCTCGAAGTCGAGAAGCGCGTGCATAACTTATTCTCCGCCTATCCGAATTTGAAATTCCGAAACTTTAAATCCAAGCTCCCAAAATCGTTGGAAAATTTTAAACAACACAAAGTCACCTGCAAAGGAGTTGGTATTCAGGGGCTTCGGGAAACCAAGTTGAGCGTAGCTTTATGCCTACACAGCGCCTCGCTGTCTGACGACTCACTTAAATCTTTACTTAAACTGTTGGGTTTAGTGTAAGTTTATTTATTTAAAGAACTTGCCCATTTTTGATTCAATGCGTTTAATAGCTCCCATATCTATAATGTGTTATTATTATTATAGACTCAGGTTTAAAGAAAGGCAAAATCTTAGTGCTTTTGTATATTCAAAACCATTTCTTTTTTTAATTTTAAATTGACGTGGGTATATGTGTAATCTGAATAAAATGTCAAATTCTAACTAAATATTTTACGATTTTTAGTTTTAGGGAAGCTGATGTCGAATGGGTACCTATTACATTACAACTGATGTTGAATAAAGAAATTTTGGACTACAGAAGATAATATTATGCCATAATATGAACAAATTGTGAACAATAATTACACAAACATATTTATTAAATTTACACATTTTGTATGTACACATACAAAGTTTATATTATAGGTTTAGATTAAACTATCTGTAATATATGAATCACTTTAAGATAAAATACAATTTTGAACTTTATTGAATTTTTAAGGTCTATATTTGAGTAATCACCGTATAGACAAATGTTAATAATAAATTCACATTTAATGTAATAGAAAATAATAGCTAGTAGAAGGCGATAGCTAGTACAATCGCGTCGGTTAGTTTCAACCTTAAGATTATTCGCGATCAACCCATCGCGTCAACAATAACAGCAATAAGAGCCCTACCGAAACCTGTGTCAATAAAGATAAAGGGAAACTAATATCAAAACAGGAATAGGTACGTGATAAGAAAACATTTATTCCCCATGTTTAATGCATGATTTGTCATAATTCCCGGCCGCCCCCGCTTGTCCGTTGTTTTGTTGTACCAAGGAAATGGGCGCACATGATATATTTGTTATCTTATTTATCTTGGAGAAAAATTGTTTGAGCGGGGTTAGGGGAGAACAGAAGGCATCGTCAGGTTTATTAAGTTACGTGGCGCAGAGATTGCCTTCGTGTCAAATAAATAAAAACTATGGTCGAATAATATTGTTTCCACTTTTTTAAGCTTACAGTCTCGTACTTCTGCAGGTGTCATCGATTCTCATTTGCTTTTAAGTGAAATTGTTTTTGGTTGCTAATAAATACTTAATATTAATAATATTTTTCACTTTCTTGCGCTTACCTACAAATTTTTAATTGTAAAATAATTGCTTTCGTCTTTCATGATGAATTATCGTTTACTTTTCTTTAATTCCATGCCTGAAATACAATAAATTGATGAGAAAATTGAATTGCTTCGTTGTATGTTCAGCAAAACTCACATTATTTGGGTGTTTTCTGTTATATCTACGTTCTTAAATACTCATATAAATTTTTGAAGTAAAACTTCTTTACGCACTCTACTACTTGAGGAGTAAGCTGGCAGGCGAACGGAAGTTGAAAGTTGTTGGTTAACGTAGATCTCCATTGTCAACATAAGTTTTTTCATTATGTTGGTATGTCCTGTAAAATGACAATTTACAATTGTCAAGACGGTGACATTAAACCAAGCAAAAACAAAGTTATACCGGCCGATAGACGGAGCTAAACTAAAGAAGTTTGATTCAGTCGCGTGGTTAAAGCACACTCTTTATTAAAATAGTTTTGTAAATGACTTACATTTCATGTGACTACTTTTAAACGAAATTTATCTACATTGATACTACCAGCGACACCTTAAAAATACACTTATAAAGTTAAATTTAATGTGAGGGATTAGATGTATACTCACATTACATTTGACTTAGGTAAATAAATATTAATGTACATGAAAGATGTCCATAATATTTAAAACATGTTACATATTTTCAGCTAACAAAAAGTTTACCCTGTTCAAGGGAGAACAGAAGGCATCGCCGGAGGTTTATTAACGAACATGGAGCAGAGATTGCGGCGTGTTGTAATTGCAATTTATTCGCGTTGCTCGCCCTCAGTCATAGCGGCTTGTGCGGTGCGAACTGAACGTTGAAAAGTTTGTTTATTTGTATTAAAAGGGTTTTTTATAATTACGAGTTATCAATCCATTAATTACGACGCATAGAAAGTACATTCTTAAGGACCATTACCATCAGATTTCTGTAATAGTGTGAAAACGTTTTTATTTCATGTTTGAAAATCACGTTATTAGACTATTCGATCAATTTATAGAAGCCATCGAAAAAATCTACGATAGTAATATGCATATTGTTATATGTCAATTCATAGTAATTTAAAATGTTTAACACTACGATATTTACAAAAATTGTAACTCAAAACCCTGAAATGTATTTCTGCCGCGTGGAATTTTTGACTTCGACGTGACTCGACCCTCTGTTGCCGCTGCCACAACGTTTTGCGACGATAAAGCCGCGAATCAAAAGTTGGCGGTAAATCACAATATGGCGTCCGCTGCCCCGTGTTTGCTCTCGCCCACATAATCCGTTCATACGGCGGTAAATCCATCCTGCACTGTCGCGCCACTACTAAATCATCATAAGAGAATCCACCTCTATATGTGTAATGCAAACTACACGTATTGCCCATTCGGTTTGGCAACATCACTTGTTCGCACGTCAAAGGGTTGACCTAAGCCATTTATTTCTCAGCTATAAACCACAATTACTTTTTCAGAGTGTTAAAATTTAAAAAGTAATAGCTTATTCAACAAATAGCAAATAGCACGAAATACTAAAAGATCAAACTGCATACTTCTTGTTCTTTCTTAGTTTACAAGTATTCGATGGAGCATATTTCAATTCGAATTATATCGGTCTCAAACGCAAGTAACTCGCTATTCAGCATTTTTATTCGCAGGACTTTCGGAAAACTGGTATTACCTGCATTCGGATTCATTATCGAATCGTCGAATACCGAATGGAGCTACTGAAAAAACCCGTCGATTTATACGATTCTTTTTTATTCCGATTTACGCAGAGCGCGCCAGTTACTGAAAAACTTTGCATCGTAATGCAATCCTGTGGTATTAGTTTTGGTATTTATCAGTGCGCTAGCTGCTGCAAAGCTTTGAAGGATTTATCCAGTAGTGCGGGGTGGAATGCTCCTGGTACCGCAAGTCCTGGAAACTTTAAAGTCTGCGCAATACCTGACTGTCTAAGTAACGCGATGCACTAGTTTTTGTACAGAATTTAGATAAGCACCTAATCCATAATGCATTATTAGGCTGCTATTCCCTTTGGCATACTCCCAAGTTAAGCAAAGTTGTGCTTGCGAGGTTTTCTGCGTAGGCTCTGTGTATTGAACAATTGTTTCTGTCCATGGTATAAAGTTCTACAACAAGCAATGTTTGTTAGTTAAACATCGCAATTTTTAGTTGAGTGGTGTGCGTGTACCGTGTCCTGCAATTTGGCTTTTCCGCTCGATTTATACGAAAATCGCTGTCCCGCGGAAAGCGGACAAACATGCGGAATTTGATGTTTGTACAACGCAATTTTTTAGTTCTGCTCGTGTTTACATCAGTCAGTTGTCTAGCCGAGACAGAATTGTGCTGTTATTTACATGACTGCGAGCAATGATGATTGTTACAAAAATTCATGTTGATGATAAAAAATTTACCTACACGGCTGATTTTTATCGTGTAAGCACGCATGGTAGAGGAAAGTTATTGTATTCCATTTTAAGTAGATTATTGTAGTATTTATGGCAATGTATGTGAAATAATATAACAATAAAAGTTAAATGTAGAACTTCAGTATAAAGAACGATATCATCCATATTAAATTTTCACTAGTGGTGGTGATTTCTGTAAGTTTGTCTAGGTAGGTACCACCACTTTGCTATTAGATTATCTGCCGCCAAGCAGCAGTGTGCCAGCCTGAAAGGCACTGTAGCTAGTGAAATTACTTGTCAAAGGTTACGACCTAAACTCGTATTCTTGTAATCTTGTTAAACTAAAAATATCCATCTATAAAATATGACGATCTAATAGCGCTGTTGATGAAGCATTCGAAATTAATTTAATGCCTATTAAGTAATTAATACAGTTATTTTCTCTTCTTCACCAAAACCGAAATCCCTATGACACTTGCTGTGTTTCCCAGTGGTCAGATTTGTGGTTAGATTTGGGCATCAATCATTCGAACATGAAAAAGGCTTGTAGCACAGTGATACCAGCTAGTCAGCCATCACTCAGTCAGTCTCAAGCTTGGACAATGGCACAGATCGTTTACGTTTGTTAAGCCATGTCTGTCTGTACGTCAGCGGTTTATTGGACATACAGAGATGGGAGATAGCTGGCGCACGACCGCCAACGAAGCGAATTAGGAATCAGTGTGCGCGCGCCTTTATATTGGTCTCGTGTGACTCTAGTTTTCTAGGAACAATGTTTTAGATAAATTATCATTAAATTTAAATATTATATCATTAAGTAGCGGTTTTGTTTTTACTAACGTAATTTATCGTATTTTTCAGTAACAAAAATTACAAAAATTCTTGTTATAAATCTCGATGTAACTATGTTACCAAAGAAATATTTGACTTCGGTACTTATTAACGATTCAAGCTCGAATTATAAATCGTGCAATAAAAGCTTAGTTATAACTTATTATTTCTTAGTTAAATTAATACAGAATAAGGCCGTGTACAGACTAGCTACGTGATTCGGCGGGGAGGCTTGTAAACAATGCCGATATGAAATATTGGCTTCAACCGTGCCATAAATACAGCCGCGCCGACCTTAGTACACAGTATAATTTATTTACTTACATAGGTTTATTGGTATTGTGAGAGGTGCAAACGGTTATTATGTGCTTTCAGTTTACATAGAGTACTCTGTGTACATTAAATGACGTAATGTAAAGCTAACGAAATGAAAAAGCCAGCTAGACCTTCAACCACATTATCACTTCTCATCAGGTACCGTTATGTGGCTAAGCGCTAGTCATAAAATAAACTAATAGATTTTAGGATTTTTTTTCTAAAATGGCCGAAGAATCACTTTGACTAAAAATAGAGTCTCATTTATAGCGGGGCAAGACTCAAACCACTGGTAGTTAGGGTTGCAGTACAGAATACGTGCTGGGTCAAAGAGTAGGTACTGCTTCCTGAATCCCTTGATCCAACCTCTCCAGATGTTTTGGCTGAGTATAGGTACTTCTATATATGTACTTATCATTAAAATTACTAACATTTTTCAAAATGGTATTCTAAAATGATTAAGAAGAGCTACACCAATGATATCATATCACAACGTACTATGGTATAATTGGTACTAGTAAAACCCCTCAGACTCCCATTGCCACAATAGATATTCTGTCTAGGCCCTATTATTATGGGAGGGTAGACATACAGAATTGGCACAATGGATGCTGTTTGAATTTTAGACATCCTTTAGCAAATCCCTATTAGACGTTTATAGCTTGATGCACTTGTTTATTGGCAGATCATTCTACCCACTGCAGGGCTTAAGCTTCCTTCTACTTTCCATTTTTCGCCATTCATGCCTTTCTTGGGCCACCCTTACCCAGGTTTTTTCTTCAAATGTCGTTTGTTCGTTGTCGATGACCCATCTTGCAAAAGACCTTCCGCAGCTGCGCGTCCATACTCGTGGCACGTTGTTTAATTAAATAAATAAATTTAATTTAATAAAAGTAATTGAAATATAATAATAATATAATATGTGTGGACATCTCACACAACGCCATCTAGCCCCAAACTAAGCAAAGCTTGTGCTATGGGAACCAGATAACTGATACAATACTTAGATACTTTTTGTTTGTAAATACATACATAGAATACAATATGACACCCAGACACAGAACAAACACCTATGTTCATCACACAAATGTTTGTCCTGAGTGGGAATCGAACCCACAACCCACAGTTCAGAAGGCAGGGCTAATACCAACTGAGCTATCGGGCCAGTCAAATGTTAGTGGATTAAACAGAATTATATTCCAAAACATAATTTGACTTATTTGTACATAAAATGATATATACCTGGAGTCAAATAGATTTGAATTCAATTCTTTCCTCTTCTAAGCCCCGAAAAATGCTCAGTTGTAAATCGGTGCACAAGCCGAGATTTCATTAATAAATTGGTCAATTTGTCTTGGTCTCGACATAAGCGTTAGTATAGTTCTGTACCAGCAATTAGTTGCTTACCTATCTCTTCAGCCGACAAAGCTCCTTTTTTGTTATTTATAGTTATTTTTTTTAGTTATAGACATCTGTAACACTAGAAGCGTTGACAATGCGTTGCCAGCTCAGCTTGAATTCCTAATTTTAATTTCTCCTAGAATTCACCTACTATGCACTGTATAGTACATTGGATAAACAACTATCTTAGCTATTGTACCTGTGTTGTAATTAAGTGCGAAAATTGTATAATTACATATTGCAAACACGGTAAGTATAGGTATAAACCATGCGGGGTCTGAATTTAGCCGTTGTTAATTTGTCACAGTGAATTAGCCACGGACGGGGGTAACTGATAGCGTTCGCATGTTGCACCCTGTGCTACGCCAATATGCTCGTAAACGTCGCCCGACGATTTAATGCCTATAGTGTGTCTAGTTTGCGTATATATTTAGTACTTGGACTACTTCGATTCAAAATATTTGATTTTATAATCCTTTTTACATTATAATCGAAGTAATGTAACAATGCCTAATAGCGAATGCTATACAGTCCTCGGGGGGGTTTGCCCAGTTTATGAGATAAAGGATTCAAGTCAGCGGATTCACTTGAATCCTTTACTTAGGTCACAACCTATTCGTTCAACTAAAGTTAAGCGTTACGGCTTCCCATGACATTTGCAGTGCCACTCAATACTCTAAAATATGAAGTTTCACGTGACTACGATGCACACGTCATACTGAGGCATCAGCATAGTAAGGTTATACAGTGAGGTTCTCATTCGTACAATAATTTTTAGCTATAGTGCTGTTTAAACCGGAACACTGTAGTGTTTGTGTTACTAGACGTACTGCTTAGCCGCAAACTGGCAAAGCTGTGGTACCTAGATGAACTCTCCAGAAAAGTTCCATCATCTAGATGCTGGAACTCTCTAGAAAATATCATCATCTAGATGCTTAGGACTCTTCAGTTTGTATGTTCTTGTTAGTGGTGGCAAAATTTTGTTATAGAGTCTAGTTCTAGAGTATAGTAAAGGTGGTTTATATCTGGGATTGATTGATGCACCATGCTGGTAATAAAAGATGGTGTTGCGGTGCACAAGTGTATTTTTCGGCTTCTACATGATGACTACTAGTTTATTACTAACTTACATGCTACGTCGGCTAAACTATATAGGTCGGGCGTGTTCATACACTACATTATAAAGAAAACATAAATCAGTAATGAATCCTTTGAATCAGCATTTAACTTGGCAAGTCTAACAAAATAAACATAACAATTATTTTTATCCATGTCACAGAACTATCTACGAAAGCAAACTAATTCATCACAGAGACTAAAGAGAATAATCAAAGACGTAACGTCAAAGAAACCATAAAACAGAGTCGCTTCAGCAATCCCTAAACACAAACAAACTTAAGAAAGTTATAAAGGACAACGGTATTTGACGCGATAATAATTTTGAGTAAAAAATTGTAAGAAACGGTACAAAATGTTTTAAACTTTTGTACCTTTGTCCAGGAGATAAAGGGAGAGAAAGTTGCGCAACAGTCAGCTTTCTAATATCCGATATTGTTTGTCTATTGTTCGTAAAAATATTTTTGAAGAAAGTTAACTGTAGACGACTGGCTTTGAAAAGGACTTAAAAAAGAGAATTGCAGTCTTGTGGCCGGTTTATGGCCAAAAGCTCTCAAAAGTTAAGAAACAATAGACTAGTAAAGCATAAAAATTTAATGACCGTAAATATGTCCTAATGGTTCTGATGCTTAACAGATGTTTACTCGAAACCACTAAAATTAAAACCATGGAAAATAATTTGCATGCAATTTATTGTATGAATGAATGAATGAATTAATTAAATAATATTTATAAACAAATAAATGTGAAAGTATTGTATATTACATAAATCTAGGGCTGATAATAATTTGCTCAACATATATATCACGTACCGTTATAAAATCATCTTTTCATGATTTAAACAAGTTTTCAAGCATAATAATTGCTAACAATGTTGACCTCACAAATTCGTACTTACGTATCAAGTTAGAAGTTTGTATGTATATATTTTGTTTTTATAGTAATTTTGCAGCCCCGCGTTGTACTTAATAATATCAAGTAATATTCCTCAGTTATTAATATTTATATAATTTTTTATTCATTATATTAATATTCCTCAGTTATTAATATTATGCACTTACATATGCAACACCAACATCAATTTAATTGAGAATATCTAAAAGCACCAACATGCATAAAATAATTATGCCCTCATGTCCTTTATGTAGTAGTAAAAATGTATATATATAGAGGCAGTATGTCGTGCCTGGGCGCGGTTAGACCGGCTTGTTAGCGCACAATGCTGGAGACAGAATTCACATCTAGATACAATTCTATGTACTAGTACTTAACGTATACCAGTCGAGCCTTTCTCAAGGCAAATAAAAGAGCAAAGCGTTTGAAAAGGTTGACGACTTGCGCGAGCTTATTGTTGGTAGATACATGTGTTCAGTTGGGAGTAAAATGTCACATATTTTAATTGGCGTCCAACGATATAACAGAAGATATACGATTTTCTTTCTTGATAAAAAGTGCAATTCCAGTAACCAATGCATCTGCACTATAAATTCCAAGCATCAAGGTGTAATGAAGTTATAACAATACACAGAACAAAATAAATGATATAGAACTTATTTTTAATGAAGATACATTTTCTGAAGGTCTAATTTAAAATGTTAGTCATAATTAATCAGTCAATTGTTCAATGTTTAGAAAAGTCATAACCAATAACGAATGTTTAAGTAAATATGCAATAATAGACCATAAACAATGATATTCAGTTAATGGAGACGTTTACGACTGTTATATAGCGCGACAATAACACATCAACTGTAGCAAGCCTCATTGACTCGAACGCTGTACTATCAACTCGATAAATATTCGATTAACATACAAACATATACTTTGTCACAACAAACTTTCGATATAATCTCTGCTCTATCAAGCGGGCGACATATTATGAAATGGTATTATCTAAATTTCAATTCAATGCGATTAGGAAATCAATACGGACGCTTTGTAAAGAAATATAACACATAAGCTATGAACATTCGGTAGACTGAACTCAAATATTCATTCATGTAAATTTTATACATCTCCAGAAGTTTTATGGAGTCTTTTAACCGTTCCTGTTTTCACATTTATACGAAGGTCTCTCACATAAAAGTTCGGGTTTCGAAAACTATTATGAAGTCACTTGAATCTAGTTCATAAGTTTCCACTCCAAACTGGCGTACACAGAATTTCCACCTAATAAAAGGCCATGTTACGTGCAGGGAACGTTAGACACGCAATTACTGAGTATCCAATATAATCAGGTCCCTAGCTTCCTTTGCTATGGCTTTGAAAAAGAGGAAGCACGGGAAGATGTATGAAGTGCCATGGGCCAGCTTTGATTGGTGAAGCTACATGGAGTTTCACGTTCAACGTTAATTAGTGCGTGCTTCACGTTCCCGAGAAAGTATAGATGTATGTTATGGAGATAATGTGTCAGTAGCTTGAAAATGGGTGTGGCAGAATTCAGACAACGATGCTGTCACTTAAAATCAATTTGATAATATTAATCCAGTGCTGGACCCAATAGCGCTTTAAAGTAAGAGACAGTTTGATGCAGACTCTGTAGAGATTTTAGAGACATTTGAGATTAATGCGCAGAACAATTTATAGACAATTATCATAACCAACAACGACCCGGGATCAATTAACACAAAGGCTTTATTGCAAATTAGACTTACTGAACGCCCATCTAGGCGCCTATTAGATATTCTAGATTGCAGCATCGGCTACTGGCTACAGCAATTTATGGCTGAAGCGTTAAGCTTATCTCGAATGAAGTGTTTTGATTGGTCCAAATAATATCACCTTTACTCATAATATAAATTTAAACAACTTGGTGCTACTATATTATTATTTGGGTCTGGGAATCATCATTGCAACTCTCAAGGAACTAATAAGCTTGCTGCTTTCACTACAAACTAGAATGGACAGACTTGTACATACTTACCTACCTATTACTTGAAGGTAAAAAAATAAAACTATACTTCATGGGGCGCATGCTTTAATTTTTATCTGAACCATAATATATATGTATTATTTATTCGCTCAGCACGAATGGCTGCAAACCTTTGGGCGGAGCAACTCTTATTGTGACAACTTGCAGAATTCGAGTTCCATCTATAAGACACTGGGAGAACGACTTCGACACGGAAACTCAGAATACAAAATTGTTAACCATAATCTATTTTTTTTATCAAAGGAATAGTTCAATGTAGACTTCTAAATTATGCCGAGATCTGCACGATCATCACAAATTAAAAAAATTTAGTCAATCCTATTCATCATAGTTATTGTTATTGTACGCAAACTCAAAACAGATACAGGCGTGAGTTTGTCAAAAAACAGAGCAATTTTGGAGATATTTAAATAAACTTTCCCTAGGAATAAAAATTTGATTTTTAGTTTATGATGATGCAATTGGTACAAATGATAAATTATTACAAAATGCAATCAAGTGCTACTTTAATCCACCAAGAAACGAATATAAAAAGCAAAGATAAAAATCAACAAACGCTTTCAACACTCCTAGTAATTAGAAAGACCTCGTGTGTAAACATGCCTAAACCATGTGTAGTGTGCAACTGCGTAATCCATCTACATCCAATGTCCATCCCTGGCGGCTGGCCATCGTAAACACACCCGCCACCCATCAGTACGAACACCACCTTGTGGAAACATTGAATAAAGGAAATACGACTATAACTTCACTTCCTAGGAATAAAAACAGCTTTCAGTGTAACATCTTACTTTATGGAACTAATCTAATATATCAATACAATAATAATATATATCAGAACAAAAAGATGAATACGTTACCAATAATCTATGGAGTAACTTAGTTATGTATATCTACGTTTTTATATCCAAATATTAAATACCTATTTGCTGCATAAGTCCAGCCGTTTTAATTGCAACAGTTTTAATTGTGGGTAGCAATAATTTTCCCAATCAGTTGAACCAGATATCTGGGCGACTGTCAATTCATTAAAAAGTAATCGCAATTTTATGGTGCACATGTCATCTGATTTTATTATTGAGTCGTAGAACAGGTGATTTTTATTGAGTGAAGGTAGTACTATATACTGCGGGCATAGAATTTTAATGAGCACTCGGGGTGTACGCAGTTACTTTACGAGTAATTCCTGTGCATATTATGAATATCTTATAAAAACCGTATTATTTTTCAACGTTTCATCTTCAGAACTATAATAGAGTTTCTTTTTAAATCATAGATGGGCTTACATTTGGCCATGTTCTCAACTGATGGATAACTGACGACGCGATCGTAAAACTAAAAGTTGAATTTATTATTTTGTATGCAAATAGGAGCAACATAACATTTTATGTGATAAAAAAAAATTAATGAAAGGTATTGATACAAGGAGTAATCTGCCAAAAGAAGCCGTTGAAATCAGTTAGTCTAAACATCTAATCAACAATGCTAACCAATACCGAATTAAGACAAATTCACACAAACATTAAAAGTCAAGTGGAGAATTAATAAAGAGATAAATAAATTTAAGAGCAGCGGGAATGTGGGTCTGCCGTTACGGAGCCGGTTCGCTTTATGTGCATATCGAAGATGGATAGCGGTGGTGGCGCAGCGAGCAAGGCGGCGCGGAGTAGCGGGGCAAGGGGACGCATACCGCCCCCCACCGCCGCCATTATGGCCGCGACCACTCCAGCCCCGTCAGACGACAAAAATGCCATAATAATGGCCCCTAAATAGTTTTTGCTGCACCCGTCCCAAATGCTCAGAGCCCCGATACGTGACGACTTGCCGGTCATCTCTCGTATTGAGAAATTCGTCAGTTTTATTCCCTCAAAAAGAACATGTTGAAAGCCACGGAATCCAGTTGTGTCATTTCAAACACTTGATAAGTATCGCTGGAGTGGTTTTTCTGAAAGATTTCAGTGGAGTTTGTTTCGTTTATTAAGCGAATGGTCACTTTTTACTGGAGTTTGTAGATGGCACGGTCACCTTCAAGATGCTTTTAATTTTGAACCAATAAGAAGTTCTCTTTGCAAAGTATGGAAGGTTCCATGGCTGCTGACAATGCCTTATTAATGGCGATCCAGTTTCAAGCTGATAAAAACTATCGTTTTGATTGTGCTCGAGCCTTTTGGCAAGGAATGCTTACAAAACCTTTTTAGATAATTCTTCTCCTCCAAACTAGTCCGAAATAAATTCATGTGCTGAATATCAATACCAAAAACATTTCTTACAGGTGAAAATTTACCATAAAATGTCAATTTTTATTGACTTAAGATTAATTCATAATTTTATAGAGCTTTAAAATTAGCATTATTTTCTGCCTATACTCAAAATAATGACATCATTAGAGATATTTAAGCCCTTAGGATCATGGGATGTTTTGTACCGACAAAACATCAAAAATACTTTTAAAGCTTTCAGCGACTACTTATTTAAAATTATATCAGACGGCGAAAGTTATATGATCACTTTTATATTATTTCAAACAGGTAATTAAAATCATCTATCTGCTAATTATTCGTCAGTGTTATTATCGAAGCGGCATTATTAAACGTCACAAAAGTTGGGCCAATTAAAAGTTTCCCCGAATGTCCGAACGAAAAGTTCAGAATGATAGCACCGTCAATTATGGCTGCCTGCCCGCAGCCGCTCACCCAATTACCAGTCAGGCCACCGATTGATAAAAACAGTTCCGAAAAATTCGCCCAAACAAATTCGGGTTATCGCAGAGACAGAGAACCTCGAGCACCCAGCCAGCCAGGCTACTTTCCCAATGACCAATTTCAACCGCGCCATTTCACCGTCCATAATGTTGATTATTATAAACAGCACATAATTCGAGACAAAAACTCGCTTTGGAAAGGCAAAAAAAAATTGCGATCCGGCTGAAATTGAACATTTTACGAACGTTGTATTTACGAGCCGAGGATGAGAGGAACTTCGAAAAAACTAGTTCGCGCTTCATGTATGAACCATGACGCGGCAGCAAGAACAATCACCGCGAATAATTCATATTCCAAGCGCGCTGCAAATATCCAGGGCTGATTTACGGTTTGCTTCTGTGTTTCTCCCGGACCGGTATTAGTTACTTGCAGAAATAATTGGATTTCGATTGTGCGAAAAAAGGCATCCGCGTGGTACATCATTACCAGTGCCCTTTTAGAGAATGTATAAATCGTAATTGGGGATGTGTTGCGAGCGCTATCGCCGCATCGGTCGTGTCTAACGTTTCAGTGGCAGAGCTTAAGGAGCCCTTCGCCTATTTAAGTTCCCATTCGGCGGCCATTTGAAGGGGCGCCGAGGCAGGCGACACCTGTATGCGTTATTTTGTCGCATAAATTCTCGTCGATTCAGTCGCGAACGGCGGAGTCCCTTGGTTTATTGAACCCTGCTTCCAGATAAGGCATAGCTTCGGAGTAGCGGTGAAAATATCCAATAATATTTCGTGGTTTTTCCCTGGCTCGTTTGCATTTCCTGCCGAAGTTCGTGAGCGAGTCCTCCGTTTTTCATAATTAATTCAAATCAAATCGCCCACGGTTCTCCCAATTAACTGGTGTACCATATACGGAACATGGCTTTACCGAGGTTTCCTCTCACAAGACGGCGATATATGTTGCTATGTATTGCAAAACGGACTGTGTATGGACGATACCACGATGAAACTAGATAGTAAATTAGCACACAATAAAGTCTATCTGAAGAATCTTGTATGTTTGCAGCCGCTCTCCTAAAATATCTATTTCCGTGCAGGGAATGGAAGTGTCGTCGGGTTGGATAAAAAAGTGCGCGGGCGCAGGTGAGGTGGAGAACGCGAGGGGGGTAGGAAGGCTCCTTGTTCTGAGGAAGGCAAAGCTTGCGAGCACTGCACTCACGAACGCCCGCGCACACTTTATGCTTTTATATGTATGAATTTAAATGAGACCCTACGCCCATTTCAATTATGATAAAACAAAACCGCAGTCCTCAAATTAGAAATCGCTTTTTAGATTTATGGACTACCAGGGAGATCGTTTTAAATAAACACCACGACAAACATAAATTTAGATTACAGAGGGTGTCCAAACATCACATAGATGCACGACCAAAATAGACATTAGAACATTTCATAAGAACTTCTGAGTCATTAAATTTAATCATCAAAGGCTTTTGAATTAAACTTACATAGAAAAAAAAACACCAAGCAGTTGAAGCCCCTACTTTCATATTATATACATCAAATCACTTTTTCCTCATAAAGAAACTCTCATAGGTACTTTGGGGTTAATAAATATTAACAAATAGGCACTTCGTATGTACTGGCGTAACGCACTAGCTTTTAAACGAATTGCTTCGCATAACAATAAAACGCGTATAGGCCGTTTCACACATTCTAATGTGCCCAATGCTCCTTCATTTGTCGGGGGCAAGCACGCAGAGGAAATATTTTTCCAAATCCATACAGCCTTAAGGATCTCATAAAGCAGTCGTTTTCCCCACGCGAAAGTATGGAAGTGAGATTTATGTGGGGGACTTCGGTCTAGAGCTCGGGGCTTTGCTATGATGAATTGACACTTTTTCAGCGGTACGCCTACAAATTTCAACTCCAATATACGCACTCGGAATGAACAATGAGCAGAGACTTTCCGCAGTTATGGCTCGGAAACTTTTAATGTCTCCAATGAGGTAAGGCGATCGTAAATATTACCATTTGCGAGATTAGTGGCTCTTTCAGAAAGTTGCGTAACGTGCAACAGCTCTGAGTACAGTTAATTAAGGCGAAATTTACTCCCGGCTGCTTTTTAATCAGTACCAGGTTCATTAACTTCGAGATTTTGATGAGAGGTCCAGCTATTAACAAACGTCTTAGCAATCTATATTTTAATTTCACCTCATTATATTGCTACGAGAGGCATGCTCACGTGTAGACAGGGCCGGCAAAAAGTATAAACACATTATAAACATGGCACCGCCATGGCTTTGCGTCACGAAATCTTTGCCTGCATTTTTGCATAACAACCAAGATTTGCTGTGTGTTTCATAACATAGCTAATTAGTGTATTTTAACAAACATTAAATTTCATTACTTCTAAATAATGAAATAGTACTAACGAAGTTATAAAAACACAAAAATACATCAAAGCAGTCATAATTCAATAAAAACTATACCTAAATATTACACTGATGACTTCATTCAAAAGCTTTAGGCAGACATCTAAATTATAATAATAAGCGGGCGTGAGCTCAACGGATGGCTTGTCTTAATAAAGCCATTATAAATATCTGATACCTCGATGTACGTCCACCCGTTCCGACGCCAAATGCCAAAGGGTTACTGGTCATAATATATATCTTGAGACAAGAATAATTTAAATGTGACGTTCCTATCTTTTCACTTATCGACAACCGTACTTGTATTTGACGTGTAATTAAATACAGGTTTTAGCATTTATCAACTTTTATCTTATTCCCCATAGGAACCTAGGGGTTTTCAAAAGATGCACAGGCGAACGAAAGTCGTAAACTATTGGTGTGTTTCATCTTCTCTCGGGCAAACGTTGACCTTGCATTGTTTCATTTTTAACATTTATCAAGGTTTTATTTTCATCGTCGATACTTGATCAATTCGAAAGCAAGAATTGCGAATCATTTATTGTAGCTATAAATTTGTGATAAGATGATTCATATTTATCTGTTTTTTGATTACAAATAGATGGAAGGAGCGATTCAATTGCTAATTTTTCTCAAACAAAAGCAAAAGGCGTTCTCGTGATACTCGAAGTGGTCGTAACTATTGATTTAAATGGACCGGCAGCTAACAATAGTGGTCTCAGCCGTTTGAATAAAACGTATACAAATTTAATCAAAGAGAAATCTATTAGTAAAATGAGAAGTAAGGAAGGGAGCGTACCTATACATATTCAACGAGGTACTGCATCACGAACGAGCCAATTTATGCGGCAACTCCTGAGAGTATCTTACTTTTACCTCGGCCATATGTAAAACTGGAGTATTTCTTCAGTCCGATCATATCGTCACCTGGTTTAAGTGGATTGTATTAACGAGTTAGTTAAATAAGTGTACATGACATATACATGTACGGAACGACATGAAATCACTTGTCGCTAGGAGCTTGCTTGTAGCTAGGAGAGCATGTCCCGCCTTTAGGGACGGATGGATGCGGGTTTAATTCCGGTTCGTGACTCAAAATTTTCCTATACAAATCAATTTGTAAATATGTAAAGTGATTTTGTGTAGTAGGTTTGTTATTTAAAACATCCATCATTCTATGCAATACGTAACTACTTACTAATCCGATGAAAATAATAGGTACCTACTTTGTACGTAAAATAAATTACTGTTTCATAAATAGGATCAAAGATATTAACTTAAAATACATAAATTAAACTTTAAAGTTGAATTTCTACATTAATACTTACAATATGTATTTTTTATTTAAAATAAGAAATATAAATTTTACTCTGTAGATAAAGAAAATTACAATGACAATGTTACATAAAAAATAAGAAATCCAACGTTGTTGTTTGTAATCATACCCATGAGTGCATATTTCATATGTGCAGATCTGTATAAAGCACTTGCCGACTGCGGACTGCCTAGTTCGGTCGCGGTGCAAGTTTCCTTTAAAGTATTAATCAAGGGGCATGTTGGCTTTTGCAATTCCTTTTTTATTTCACAAGTGCATCTGCCGTCCACTACCTATATACACAGCGCCCGTTTAAAAAGTACTATGGCTTCAATAATAACTTTAACACTCGCATCAAGCGTCAATTAATATTTTATGAAGTATATAGAAAAGCGTTTGACTGATCAAACGGACATAAAACTGACTCTATATAAAAGTGTCTAGCATAAAGTAAGGTGTTATAGTTATTAACTGTTTCATAATAATTAGCAGAAACAAAATAACCACTGCGATAATATATGTAGACATAGGTGTACCACAAGGGCCACCCATAGGTCACAAATTGTATAACTTGTATACATCAATAGACTTCATTATAAAAATGTATGTAACGTATCGTTAGTTGTACCATAAAAGGCACTTGGACAGATGCTATCGGGTTGAAACGACTTTATCTAGTCACGTTGTTATGTATAGGTACAGTTACGTCGGGAAAACCGTCCGATCTGAAAGGGTTCCAATTTAGTTATTTTGTGCTTACTATGCAGTGTGCGGATTAGGAGCAGTTAAAGCATAGACCTGTGTGGTACAGGTGAGAGTACCGTTGGGTATGGATATTAAATTACAGAGAAGAATACACAATTGCACATGCTGTGTTACAACTTGGTTCTGCTGTCTTTATCAACCTTTACGTTGTCTTTTTAGTACTTTATTTCAAAAATTCTTAGAAATAGTGTCGTTTCTTTCATAGGATAATTTTTGAGTTTAGATGCATGACTGCAGCAAATTATTGTTATGTATTGTAAGTAAATATTTTAGTTACCAAATCATTTTCATAGTACCAAACCAGCCTACTGTGTACTTTTTAGTAAATTAATTTATTTCACATCGTCAGATAATGAAAAGCTTCCTGTAACAACGAAAAAATCCTTAACTGATGCTAAATTAATAGCTTATATTGAAAATGTTTCTTTTGAGTGGGGTGGAAGTGGCGTGTAGCCAGACAGACGGTGAACTAGTCCGGGATCGATGTCCCATTTGGGAACCAACTTCGTAGTGGTGACGACAGAGATACCGCTGTGCCTTTTAAAATATACATTTGAGTTAAGGAGTAAAATTATGAGCTTTGAGATAAAGTTTGTGAAAACGGTGGTTGTAGTTTAATTTGTATTGTTGATAGAAAATTTTTGGAATGCGAAACTCTCGGGAATGTAGAATTATATAGTGTACAGACACAGAAAATAAACACGCTATAGTCTGACTGATGGAAAAAGTGAACGCATTACGGAGTACCTATTAGCTAATGTGGCAATATAGTCTATCCGTACTGTATGTTACAGTACCTTTTTAAGTATGGTGAGTTGGTGACTTGTAACAAAACTGGATATTTAGTTACTGCGTAAAACAAATATATTTAAAATTAATTATAACATACAAGGAAAGTATGAAAGATTTTTTTTACAACCATTTAAGCGCTGAATAGGTACGATTTGGCTTATTAAAATTGGCGTTTGAAAGAAAACGGATAGAGTCATACATTTCATTTTATGGAATAGACACATCCAATAAAATTCATATTTATTTTCCACACTTCAATGTACCAGTACATTAGCCACCTAGCGTATTATTGTCAAACGTCACAATTTATATTTGTGTAACCACAAAAAGTATTTTTATCAATGCCGATACTGGAATTTATTAATAAACTAGGTTTAAATTTGATTGCATCTTGATTGATCTTCATGTATACTTCATGCAGAAATTCGATAGATTTTACTTTTCAAATCATATTGTGATCATATATTTATGTATGCTTTTTATTTACTCTCTTAAACTGGAATGATATAACTAACAAAGTAAGCTAATAAACTCCTTATAGACCCTCCAACTCAGTATTCAACACCTCCGAAGCTCCAATAATCTCGCCTATTCCGGCCATCTTCTAAATACCTGTAGATCTTCACCATCCCGTTTAATTAACTCCATACTCGGAGTCCCTCGGAGTCTCGGCTCTCGGCACCAACAATGGCCGTTGGTCGATCCGCTCCGAGATATTCAAATATGTCTAAGCCTGTATTATATTGGCCGCATTTATCGTTACAATTTCTATTCTATTTATATGTGATTTAAGTGGCTATTGATTTGGCTGCTTTGCTGAATTAGTTGCCTACGTTTTTTCGTTTCTTTTATTTTGATCTGAGATGCAAATGCGTGCATTAATCGAATTATAATCTAGCTGACGTTTCGCTGAACTTTCTATTCCTCTTTGAAATTATTTCGAATAATTTCGGCTGCTACAGCTGTATCTGATTTCTAACTTTTATTCGTTAACCATCTACGTTCTTTCACAAAACTATCTTTCATATTGATACATCTATGTGTTGTTTTCGTTTATATAATTGACTGTAAAACTCAAGTTAAAATAAATGGATCATGAAATAGATAAGTTATTAAAAGCATAAAGTTTTCTTGATAATGTCCTTTAAAAAAGGGGATTAAACTGACTTCAATCACCTTAATTTTATACTGAGAAGTACTTGGACGACATATTTGTCCCGGACTTTGATTTTGATGAAATCTCTATGTTATTATGTCTATTGTTTCAAATAAAGATCTAGGCCTATTTACTAACTAAAGTTTCTTTCAAAAGCATCATGAAGTCCTGATTACGTATACGCCGCCCAAGAAGAAAATATGTGGTGAAATAATATTAAATAAGACATTTTTTTGGCGATTAAGAGCACATAATTTTCTACCATCTTTATTTAATTTAATTTAATTGGTGATCGTGTACCATAATCTCAATATCTAGGATTGAGTGAACTTTTACAGCAAATTTATGATATAGATTATGAAGTTGATGTAGAATAATCATCAAAATAAATAAATCGCACTAATATTATAAAGGCGAATGTTTGTGTGTATGTGTGTATGTTTGTTACTCCTTCACTCTCAAACGGCAGAATGTATTTGGATGAAATTCGGTACCAAGATAGCTTATACACTGGTTAAACGTATAGGCTACATTTTATCCCGGAAAAGTTAAATTTTACCGTGGGATAAGCAAATAATTAAAATACATTTTATCCGTGGGTGAAACCCCGGGGCGCAACTAGTAATAATTAAATAGGTATAAAATTACGTACTTCTTGATTTGCGTAAAATGTTCTAATCATTTTTATAAGGCTACTAGCTGCGCCCCGCGGTTTCCCCGTGTGGTGATAATTTTCTTAGAGAATTATATAATTATAATTTTTCTTAGAGAACCTTCTCCTGACAATAATAAACACAACAAAAAAAGAATTAGCGACAATGTTCCGTTAACGCGTGATGTGATAACCAAGGGAAATAGAGATTCATTTTTTATATATATAAAGATATTAATGATAAATAACTTAGCTACTGTTGATAGGTATATTTTGGTAAATGGTAACTGTTTATTGTAAATTCACCGACCTCAAGATCCGATAATGTTGTTTCACACGAGCCAAATGTTCATATGCTATAAAATTTGGCTTTAGGGAAATCAAGATAGTTAACTTGCAGGACTTGTATGGTCATAACTATGGACACCCTTGGGGAGCAAACAATATTTCGAAACTGCGCTTTTGCAACAGTTTATCAGTATTCCAATGTACATATTTAATATTCTACCTACTTACAATATTTATGTAATATAATTCGTTACATATATCTAACGTAGCTACATAATGGTGTCTATTCTGTGTCGCATACTCTTAAGCTAAACGAAATTAACAAATTTCCGTCTTTTTCATTTCCCCATTATCAGAAGAGTACCGCCATACTTTAAGTTTACTTTAGTTTTAGAGAATGAGACACAGAATCGACACCAGTGTTAGTTCATTATTGCAACATATTTTTAACAAATGTAATCTAAAGTCACTTAAAAACATTATACTTCTTTTATAACTAAAATATTTATAATATTTTTATACCTATATATGAAGCGCATAGATTAATTGATGTGATGTGCTATATAGAAAGCCATTTTAAACAACAACATTATATTTTGATAGTAAGGTATCCTAAAAAAGTACTAGTTAAATTATTATGAAAAAGAAACAAAAGAAAAAAGTTTAAATTGTGAATAAAACAATAGTATACTACCGGAAGCAGCATACATATGGATAAAATTATAATTATACGCATACGCAAATATAAAACAAACTTATTGTTCGTTAAAATAAATGAAACAGAAACTAACCCGCTAGTTTATTGAAATGAATCAATAAGAAATAATGTTAAAATAACTCTAAGCGTGATGTGGCACTTCTGTGAGAAACGTTATACTATAAAAAATATTACGGCAAGGTTCTTAAAAGACTGCATATTGGCATTAGCGTAAAGTTTATCCATTACGTACTAGAAAAATTTATTGTTAAATAAATGTTAAACGTAACTCGTAATTAAAATAGTTTATTCTAATCCGGTGCTCGACAAAGGCGAGTTTTTCCACGGATATACAAGGAAATGTGTGCGAGTTTCGGGACAAGATTCAAGCGATTTATTAGAAAGAAACATGATCATACACACAAAAATCTAAAGGTAATAATAATATCAACACCCAACGATCACATACATAGGTAAAGGTAGTTACTAGTGTTTTTGTGGGTCACTTAAAAAGTAAAGGTCGTAATAGTCATCGGCAGTAGTTGACCGGCCTACGACATAGTGCTACGAAACCGCTACGACGCGACGCGCGACGTGCATGCTACTATGACTACAAAATATTCCTTTTGCACAATAATCAATTTTTAATTTCGCATTAATCAATGCAGTAATTTTTGATGTGTATTTTATTTAATAATAACAAAAACATTTAATGTTATGTATAATAATATTACTTACCCTGAAACTTAAAAAATGCAATTAAAAGTGAATGAATAAAATGAATGCTGTTCACTAAAAGCATTAAAAGCAGAAAATCTACATTTCTGGTAAAAAATTAATTGTTTTCAATATTGCAGTATTAATATTTTAAGCCAACTTTAAATAATAAAAATATTAATGCAGAATTATTTATAGTTTGCTTACTCCAATTTTTTACTTCATTAAAACTTTTTTTATATTTTGTTTTGAGAACATGTTTCAACCTTGGCAAGAGTTAAAGCTAAAACGTACCCGCTTCGCTTATAACCTTGCAGCGGTACAGAAGCGGCCGCGGAGTTTACTGCAGGCATATAAATTAAATGCTTACGTTTCGCTCGCCCCGCTCAGCTAGTTTAATTAAGCGTCTTTGTCTGTGCGTAGACATCCAACATGCTCTATGTTGTTCTTGCAAACCACTGGAGACGCATTGTCTTGCCCAGATATGAGACCGCAGCTTTGTTTGTATTAGTATGGACTCTACTAGGTATATGGACATACATAAATTGGTTTAAATTGAAACTTAATGACTTACCAGTTTTATGTGAACAACGATCTCTCTGATAACATTTTACTATATGTGTCAGTCTGACTTGTATTTTTTAATTATTATAATGTTTGTTATGAAAACGGTTAAGTAAGGATCCTGTTTTTTTTCCCACCAATTTTGAAGTAAAATGTTGTCGCAGTTTTGTTAAAGAGTATGTGTGAGCGGATTTGAAAAAAAACATATAGGCTTTATCTGTACTCATAAGGTGCTTTTTCGCGTGAAGGTCATAGACCCACCATAAAAGATTAGAAATCAGCTCAAACTGCTGGGCTGGGTAAATGTAAAATTTTGGGGGAACAACTCAACATAAATAGACCGATCTTTAATTAACATACTATAATAAACAATGTTGTAGGCACACAAGTAAATTTGAACGTGAATAATTTACAGCTTTGTCCTACAACACTGCGTCACATAAATTGCCTAAAACAAATTGCCTAAAAAGGCTACGTTAATTTTCGCAAACACTGTACACGAGTACCAACATGACCGTGAGATTAAATTTTCAAACGTGTCACCCGCAATTACTTTTTTTCGGAGAAAACTCCATTTCATCATGCCCGTGTCACCGACTTTAATCTGATATAGCATTAGATATGACAAACGGATACCTGGTATGAAGCATTTTGAACAACTCTCGTTTCTCTGACGTCACTACACTTTTTAACTCCGCACACGCGATCTACAACGGGACTTTTGGGACACTAAAATACTCTGCCGTTTACTGCTCCGCTTTTTTGCAGGTATAAAGCTTTTTAAACCGAACAATAGCGACTTTCTCCCCGACAATAACTCAAAAAACTTTGTTTTTTGTTCAACCGATGCAACAAAACCAACTTTCTCTGCACTTGCGTAATAAACCGTAACTGAGATAACAATAATTATTTCGAAACGTTTTCTGTACTTTTAGTTACTGTTGTAGCCGCGCCGCGGATCGAGCTATCCGATCTTCGTCACAATCGTGATGATACTGAAAAACGGTATTCTTTTATCCAGATATCTCTTAACGAGGTTAGTTTAGGCAAACTTTTGTGATGTGACTTTTTTGTACGGTTTTATTGTGGGTCCATATGAGATATAGCGTATTGGCGTCGACTGAGGGTCTTAAAGGGTTGCACCGTTCTTTCACGGTGTCGATGCGCAAGAGTGAGTGTGATAAAGCGATTTTGTTAATAGCCTCCACGTTAGAACGGAGAACACGTTTGAAGAATAATTTGAATACCGAAATGCAGATGGCTTCTTTTATCCGAGGGGCTTTTGGGACCGCCGAACTACAAGTTAATTAAGATTTGCCCATCAATTAAATATTGGTTTTGATTGTTTTCATTTTGCAGATTAAGTTGTACACAAGATTTATATTTTAATTGTGTTTTGTTAATTAAGAGATCCATTACGGGAGCGAGCTGCGGCTGGTTCGATCAAGCTCTTATTGAAATGGTTGATCATAAAGCTTTCAGAGATTTCATGTCGTGATCCTAAGTTATTTATTCTTGTTACAATAAACAAAAGGTTTGATTGTATCAACAATACGATTACCAATAGGTTTTTGAAGTAGGTACTTCATTATTTAAGAATGTATTACACTTACCTATAACAATATAGACTTTAACTATCCTCGATCGAAAATATTTCAAAACATCTTCATTTTGAACATCGAATCCATTAACAAATATCTATATATTTATGCAGGAAGTATGTAAACACATTATAAGTTGTCTTTCTCATGTCTACAAAGAACTAAAATAGTGGATCGATTATTCACCCACATTCATTGACCCACTGACAATAGCTGCTCACTCCCTATCGCTATTATGTCACAGAATATGGAAAATACGTGCTCCATAACTCCTTATCAGCAACTATACTTCCGCGTAGACAAATATCCACAATGGCTTTCAGCAGTTATAAATCTCTATAGTCAAATCCCACATTCGTATCTGGGACGATGCATTCGTTCAGCAAGCGGATTCAGTGAGCGAAACACCAAAATTTATTAGGTTAGTAGTAGCCGTAGGTCGATAAAACTACACACCGGCTCCAAAAAGACGTAAGTCAATAAATCGGATTGAAAAAATTACGACCATGCGTCGATATGGTAAAGTTAACTTTGCAGTGAAACTGACTGAAGGCTGTATCTGTATGACTGAAAAGAGTACTGCGCAGTGCAATTTGCGATATATTTTTCGCTCTTTCGATGGTACGAGTAGGCGACATAAGGGCGTTATAGTTTTGAATTACCATATTTATTGCTAGTTACACGAGAAAATGAATTTATCTAAGCCGTTAGGGCCAAGAATGGAATGTATGTGATTTTTTTTAAGGTTGGAACAGACCGGCCATAGTTCGATGTAGGTAAATGACAGTTTGCGGGCAGTGGTCAAACAAAAATATACCGGGCCGTGCGATCGCATCGGTATATTTCAACCTTAACATATTTTTCGCTTGTGCTTTCTCTGTTTGGGTGTGACTTTAAAATCTATTTGAGGTTTACTGAAGTACAGTACCAACGTAGTACATACTTTTCACTAGCAAGATAAAAAAGTTTGTAAGAAAATAACGGCGAAGCCAATTCAACAATCCACTATTTTTTATTGCAGGCTTTAAAAGTAATATTTTTCTAATTCGTATACCTACGTATGTTACATTGCTGGAAATAATAAAGAACCAAAAAAAGTGCGAATCAGATTCGCGTGCCGAAGGTACACATGTAAGTGCTTATATTTATTGTGATAAGACCAAAAAGTAGCTCCCTAAATTTAATGGTCATTGAAAACCTTTATCACACGCCAATACTATGATAATACTTGACAGCATCCGTGGTGTGGTGGTTGAGCAGGTCGGCTCATAACCCGGAGGTGGCGAGTTCGATTCCCGCATAGGACAAGTATTTGTACACAGAAAAAAAGCTCAGTTACTTGTTCTGTGTCTGCATGTTGTGGCGCCATACTCCTCATAGTTCTTGGGTCCCTAGACACAGGGAATCCTAGTTATGGTCCAGGATCTATGTATGTGATCGTTGGGCGTTTATTATTATTACTATTAATACTTGCTCTTAGATCATACCAGTTTTGAGGTTTGTATAGTAGGCATTACCGTTTTATATATATTAAAAATAAAAAATAACGTTAAAAACACGCTTTTTCTATTGGGATATCCTTAATTTTACCATTTGTGCGACTTTTATTTGTTAGATAATCGGCCATAATAACGCGTAGGAAATTATAATACGACTACCTAATATGGATCAAGGAGATACAGCTGTTTATAGGTCAGATAGACAGACAGACAGTTTTATAATACGGTTTGTATACGGAACCCTTAAAAGTAACATAAATGTTTACAAATCCAAAAATTAGTTTTAATACCGTTTCATCACCTCTTGATGTGGCGAGTGCAAGGCAGCAAAACACAGCCTCCATGTATCTAAATACTGCATCAGATGGTGCCTATCTTGAAACATTAGAGTATTAAGTTACACACTGTAGCCCGTCGGGAGAAAATCTATCCTACAGTGTCACTCGACTTGGTCCGATACATGTATATCTTCCAGTGGTTGTCGGCTAAGGGAATATCGAGAGAATGGGCACTAGGGTTCTTCTCGGTACATCAAAATCTTGTTTATCAACCTACAACATACTGTGATTATCAACCCACCTGCCAAGCGTAGTGATCATGGCAAACTCCCCTGCGAAAAGTGTCCAAAGTGGAATATTACTAGGGAGGTCCGTATTTAGTGGACATCTTCCGGAAGATGATGTGATATGTGAACCCACCATCGTGGGTAATGAATGCATTATAAAAATTATGTGTTACTATCTGCGCCCTGCAGTTTTACCCGCGGATAAAGCAGCCTGTGTCCACTATATAAGCTGGTAGGTATAACCAAAAAAATAAATATAATTTCAAAATTTCTTAAGTTCCGCCTTAGAAGCAATAAATAATCAGATTTTGCATTGTATTACGTTCAATATTTAATTAGGAAATACAAATAAAAAAAAAAAATTAATGATTCTTTATTCTTTAAGTATTCTAGTGCATAGGTTTGTGAAAAAAAACTACCTCCCCACCAATTTTCAGCCAAATCGGTTCAGCCGTTCTTGAGTTATAAATAGTGTAACTAACACAGTCGTGTTAGTTACACTATTTATAACTCAAGAACGGCTATAGTTCTTCTATATATATAAATTATGAATCGAGAATATCCAAATTGAATAAAAAAAATAACATACAGTTATCATAAACTCTATAATTTCAAGTTATTAAAATGAACAGCATCATCGTAATATCAGCTGTGTCTAAACAAAATCGTTTTATGTTAGACCCGATATGACAGGGTCAAACAGCTGCAAACTTAGATATACGAAATAAGACCTTATATCGCAGACGTTAACATCTTTTTCGGTGATTTTGTTTCACATGGCTCGCTCTAGCTTCCGTAATACTTACGACGGTTTTAGTATGCCTTTATTACGTGTATAATTTTACCGCAAATCGTTATTTACCTGAAACAATAATAAAAAAAATGTTAACACCGAAAAATACACTATATTAAATTGTAAAACTATAAATCAAAACGGTTTATAATTTTTTAAATTTTATTTAAATAAATAAATAATTCTTAAGTTTTTAGTAACTTATGTATACCTAAACTTAAATCTAACCTAAAAATATGTGTCATTTACTTTAGAAATAGATTAGATAGAAACTCAATAGCAAAAATTTCCGAAATCGGTTACCTCGAATGGGTAGCGCGCCCCTACCTGCCGGCACATAGTGATCGCACATACGCACACGTAAACGCCTCTGACAAAACCGGTCCCGAACGCCAACAGCATACAAACTACTCCCGTTCCAACACATTCTCCGTCTTTCATCGACGCCAAAACATCACATAAATCTAGCTCGCTCGCTCTTTCGACCTAACTTCACGATGCTCGAACGACGGACCAATCATAGCGCTGCCAGCCATCGCCATATTGAATGACGCGACACAGCGCCCTCTGTCAGAACGAATGCACGACGCTTTACAATTGTTATTCCATTGTTTTTGTGTGATTTTTCATTGTTTTCATCAGTTTTAAACGTTTATTTTGCGTCTAATCAGTGAACAACCATGTGTTATTGAGTTTTCAGATGTGATTTCATAATTTTTGTGTGAAAGTTCGATAATATTTATGAGTTTTGTAAAAAGGACGCCACGGCTGAGTCTAGAGCTAAGTTCAGGATGTGCTAAGTACATAATATTTGCTTTTATTTATAATAATTATGAAGTTAAAAAGTAATATTATTCACAAGCTGCATTAAGGTTAATCAAATATCTATAATTAAATGTTGATTGAGTAAAAATTCTTTAATGAGATACCAACAACAATCTTATTAGGTGGGGATAACGCACAGGTTATGATAAACATTAAAGTAAGCTCCTGAATAAAAATAAAAATAACCTATAATTTCAAGGAAGAAAATTAAGAAAATATAACAAATTACGTTGTTTAATAAATTAATAAATGTGATTGGAATACATGCCTATTAAGACTACTTGAACATTGGCATCGTAATTTACATTTAAGTTAATAAAATAATTTATCACGTAAACATTATTTTACTGCAAGAATATAGAAGTTTATTATTTCTCTTCTATGAGTAAGTATTTGCCGATAAACCATGCAATTATTTCCGACGGGGCAACGCAAGACGGGTGAAACGCCGACGGCGCATGCGTAATGGTGGTTTCCCTATCTCGCAAAATCAAAATGGTTGTTTACAATCGGTAAGTAATATAATGGTAACAAAATATCAAAAGTCAAAACATAAAAAATTCCTTAGCTTGTTAGTTGAAAAGGAAATACCTAAAATGTGTATTTAATTTATAATATTACCGACAGTCTTCTAAATTTTAATATATAAATATAAATATCTAAATAAAGAAACAATATGATAGCAGCTGGTTCGTTTCAACCTATTAAATTTTTCTTTTATGAATAAAATAGTCTAATAGATATTAATAAAAAAATATTATTTTAATGCATGAATAATTAAATTACAGAAAATGTATATCTCTCTCTCGTATCTCGTATCGTATCTCGTATCGATCTCGTATATACCAACTATATTAAATAGACTACTTAATCGCTGATTAGGTACTTAGCACCTCTTGTATTTGTACAGAAAATTGTGACTATAATATAGCTTAATCTATACAAAAACATGAGCAATGATGATTTAGTCAACTAATTGTATATATTATTATTCATGTAACTTAATCATGTATGTAATTAAAAAAACCAGTTTTATTGCACAAAGAAATTATATTATGTTGTGAAATCAAACAAAAGCACAAAACAAACAAATTATAACAAAATAATAATTAACAAAAGAAAAATATTCTACTTATAAACTTATACAAAATACGATGCAGCAGCAAATAAAAATAAATCCAGTAGGTACAGATTCATATTCTTCATAGGTAAGATTAATCCTTGTTTGGTGATATTATATCGTCAAAGATTTAGATAAAACTAAACAGAAACTTGTTCTTGGGCGATATTGTGAAAGTTGAGCATCACCATTGTATTATTCTGAATTCTAAATAGTCCACTGATGAATAAACGTATCTGCATTAAAATACCACAAATACTGCAAAACAATGTACGCAAAACTATAATTTTTCTTCTTTTGTACCATTATTTATAGCTCGTTTTCATGTCATTGGTCTAATGTTTCTGTCTGTTTGGCAACACATTTGATTAGGTAAATATTTTATTGAGATTCAAGTGGAGTTTCTTTGATAGTCAGATAAAAGTAGATAATAACAAAATTCGGTGAAAATAAAAAGTAAATTTTGTACGCCCAATGCTGTAAAACGAATGTTTTTAGTAGTAGGTTTAAGTTTTTTCTTTATCCGCATGCAAATAATTATGTGTATTATTAGTTTTGTCAAATTCTTGGGTGAAAGCTATATTTTTAGGTGAAAGTTTTAATGACTACCGGGCTCTATCGAGCCTTCGAATAAGCAGCAAGATTTTCAAGAAATAGATTGCTTCCATAATACTTCCTTAACTCTTTAAGAATAGTGTATGGTCGGTATTTACCGAGCTACAGCGCTACGCTTGCATTACAGAGATAATATACGGTGCCAAGTCTTCCTCGGGCAAAAGAAGCGCAATGAAAAGGAAGATTTACTGTGAAAATTTTGGAAGTCAGCCGGGACTGCTATGTGGTAGCTTTCATTAATCACGCCATGGAAAAATACCACCGACTTCCCACGAAGTTCCGGGTTGGTCATAATTTAGGTAACAGCTTTAAAACATTTCTAAGACCAAACTTTTCCATTATGACTTTAAAAACCCGAAAAAATACAAATTAATCAAATTAGCTTAATGCATGTTTCATTCTAATTTAAACAAACGGGCCGGACCTAAGCCTACTTAAACAAATTTACAGCGATCGTTTCTTCTAAAGGTGACCCAAATTACCATGAAAAAAGTTTAACAGCCCTTTATTTCAGAGCAAACAGAGGCTGTTGGTGGGAATCCCGTGTAATCCGGCCCACTTATCACGCGTGCAAAATGCAAATTCGAGCGGGCTGGGCGTACGCAGAATTAACGAAAACGCAAACCGGACCGGGATAGGTACGTCACTAAAATTGTCAAAGTTTGCAAGCAGCATTATCAAGGGATAAACAAGGTAATCTACGTCACGGAGTTCAAAGCCGTTTACGAGCAGAGACTATAAATTCAAAAACGTAATTCGCTTGTTTTAAGGCGAGACACGTTTCGCAATTTATTTTTGGGGTTATTTATCATCCCTCTCCTGATCACGGGAGTTGGAAAAGTTGAAAATTGTCCCTGATGTGCTATAAAAATGATGACGAAAACTTTGTTCAATTAAAACGACAAATTACATGTTTATATGAATATAATAATTTACGAAAAACTGTACCTATCGTACCTCTAAAATTTTGGATGGAGCTAATCATATAACAGCACCTTAAATAGAAGTAAGAAATAAGTAAATAAACGAAAACGATGTTATCATGAGCAAAATCTAAGCAGTAGTAGTTGCGTGCAAAAATTTAGTTTATAGTAATGGCTATAAAATATTTTATGTATTTCAAGTTATTGATTAACATCTGAGAAGAACTTGGCACGCCAACCTATCTCATACGAAGCATTAAATTAAAGCAAATAATATGTCGTTAAACTTTGAGATGGAACTGCATTTTTTAGTAGTCTGTATCTACTTACGTTTGTTGGTTTCTTATTGATAGTTTTATCACTGAACGTTTTCATAATTAAGTATTCATTCTATCTAAGCGTAAAAAAAAACCTTTAATCATTTTTTACAAATAAATCCTTCTTCAAAGCTTTTTATCTTGTTAGCAACATAATCATTAATACACTAATAATAGGTCTTTACCTATGAAATTGCCGTATTGCAGTACAGACTTTTTCAAACAAAAAAAAGTTTTGATTGGCTATGAATTCTAAATTTAAATTAATTTTGTTTTAAAAATATGACATTCTATTTACAATATAAGTCTTTTGTTTATTGATTAGCGTTGTATTTTCATTACATTTCAACATTTTTCCTCATAATGGATACTTTGAAATTTCGTGTAATTATGGAATATGAGTTCCGTCGTGGCACCAACGCGGCACAAACGACACGTAACATCAACGACGTTTACGGAGAGAACTGTACAAACGAACGTACAACCCGTTATTGGTTTGCTCGGTTCCGTTCTGGGAATTTTGACTTGAAAAATGAACCTCGTGGTCGTCCGGAAACTTTGGTCAACAATGATGAATTAAAGGCAATTGTGGAAGCTGATGAATCTCAATCTACAGCTGAGCTGGCAGCAGCTTTTGATGTTAGCATCAAAACAATATTGGTCCATTTGCGACAGATTGGCAAGATAAAAAAGCTTGATAGATGGGTGCCCCAAGAACTTAACGATCGCCAGAGCAACGTACGCGTCGAGACTTGCCTTGCGCTGCTTAACAGGCACAGAAATGAAGGAATTTTGAACCGAATTGTTACGTGCGACGAAAAAGGATTCTTTTTGACAATCGAAAGCGCTCAGCAAGTTGGTTAGATCCTGGTTCGGTACCAAAGCAATGTGCAAAACGAAAAATGACCCCTAGAAAGGTGATGGTCACAGTTTGGTGGTCTAGTGCTGGTGTGATTCATCATAGCTTTTTACAAAACGGCGAGAGCATTACTGCAGATGTGTACATTGAAGAACTGACCACAATGATGGCGAAACTCGCACGTCTGCAACCAGCTTTGGTCAATCGGTCGTCTCCACTGCTACTTCACGACAACGCGCGACCCCATACTGCACAACAGACCGTCTCTAAGCTGCATGAGTTGGGTTTGGAAGCTCTCCCTCATCCGGCATACTCACCAGATCTTGCGCCTACCGACTATTACTTTTTCCAAAATTTGGACAACTTTTTAGCGGGAAAAAAATTCAATTCCCGAGAGGCAGTACAAAACGCCTTTGAAGAGTTTGTTGTCTCCCGTCCTGCTGATTTTTTCAAGAAGGGCATCCATAAACTGCCACAGCGTTGGCAAAGATGCATTGATTGCAGGGGTGATTACTTTGAATAAAAGAAATAAATAAGTTCGAAAAAAAAAACTTTAACTTTTTTCAAACAAAACGGCAATTTCATAGGTAAAGACCTAATATTAAGATAATAAGCTCGGTCATTATTAGAACTAATCAAATCAATTGCTCAGTATCAGCTTTTCAATTTCACTTCACCAATAGCAATACCGCCGATTTGTTCATGACATGCCGTAAGAGTGGCTCTATTACAAGTATTACAGCCACACTGTTATGCAAATTTTAGCACCCAATTACATTGTAATGATGACGTAGGTCCACAGCATTTGATATTTAGCCCGTAGCATTAATATCGCCAAGTCCGCCGGCTAATCTTCGACCATTTAACCGAGGTATGGTCTGCCGAAATACCGAAAGCTTAACTCTTGTTTGTTCGCTGTAATACGGTTTTAACACCTGTGTTTTCAGAGTTATGTAACTCGATGTGATGTGAACTGGAAATGAGGTTAATTATTGTTTGACAGCCTCTGTGGTGTGGTGGTTGAGCAGGTCGGCTCATACCCCGAAGGCGAAGGGTTCGATATCCACGGCAGGACCAGTGTTTGTGCACAGAAAAAAAAGCGCAAATACTTGTTCCGAGTCTGGGTGTTGTGAGACAACGGTTCTCAGTTTCCGGGTCCCTAAATACAGAAAATCCTATTTAGGGTCCAGGATCTAAGTATGTATTGTTGGGCTTATTTAAAAAAAATGTTGTCGCCTTATTGATTGCATAATATTTATGTAAGCGGGCAGATCATGCGAGTGTCTTTTGGCCTTGATATTGAGGGCACAATTTGGTCTCGCAGTGTCTACACTTTCCATATAGTATAACGTTATACTAGTAACATCATTGTGAGCCCACCATACGTTATGTATGGAGTGTTGATAGCTTTGTAGGTTGGTGGTTTTAAGTTTAAATTGGTTCCGCTGATCGATAGACGATTATTTATGGTTCGGCTTGGTGTCTTACTCATAATTTAAAATGTTGATATGTTTTAGATTTCTGATTCAGTATGTACTAAGTATTCATGCAAAGAGTATTGAGGTAGGTACCTAGTAAGGTATATATGCTTAGTTTTGAATCGTTATTTCATATGGGGCTATTTACCTACATTAGTCAAACATAATAGGGATGAGTGCAATGTCCTCTGATAGGATAAAGATTAAATTATTTAGCAACAACGCTTTCGCGTTCCTAAATTCGCCCTTACATCCCTAGTCTTCGGTTTCTCGTACGTTTGTCAAACTCGTGTCAAGTCAACATGGCAAATACCGTACGCTCATTGGTTGAGACAGCTTATGATCAATAGGCAGCCAATGAGCGTTCAGTATTTGGTCTGCCAAGTTGAAACGAATTTAACAAACGTATACGAGAACCTGGGGGAAAGTGTTGCTTAACTAAGTTATATTTTAATAGACTTAGTAAAGATGGACATTAACAGACAAGACACCAGTTTAAAAAAAATTTGCTTGAAATTTCTTGGATACTGAATGCAAATTACAAAATGTTAAATCACTATTTTCTTTTCAAGAACCATACGGAAGTCGAAGATCTGTATAGGAAGGGTTAAGTGAAGATGTCAGAACAAGACGAGGCTGGATAGTTGAAAGTATAGACGGAAGGTGGACTAACTAAGCAGTGACAGATCGATGTCTATTAGAGATCAAAGGGGTACCTATTTTTTAGGGTTCGATTCCCGCGGCAGGACAAGAAAAAAAGCGCAAATACATGCTACTTACTGGTCTTCGTAGTTTCTGGGTCCTTAGACACAGGGACCCTAGTTAGGGTCCAGGATCTATGTATGTGATCGTTGGGCGTTATTATTATTATCATTATTCTAACGAATTCAATTGTTCTTATCTCTAGATGGATCTATCTGTCTCTTAGTGGGCGTATCCATTGATGCCCTATTATATTTGTAAGGCAGACTACCAGCCGGCAGGCTAGATGACTAAACTTAGTCAAGGAATCAGGGTAGCCGTAAATTAGGAGAGAAGGAGATATAAGTATGTACCTATAACCATGTGGGTTGACAAGGGCTGAGATGAATCCAGCCGATGAGGCCGGTAGAGACCAATAACATAAGCCCGTTCACAAAAAGGTTAATGTCAGCCTAATGATTGAATAAATAATTTATTTAAAGTTTTTTTAAGTTCAATCGTTTCTAAATGTTTAACCTGTTGTGCTGGGCTAATTACAATAATATATTTCTCACCACTGGATATCTATATCAAGGTTGCATATATTTTTTATCAACAAAAATGTCTTTGTCGAATGCTAAGTTATCAAAAGTCATTTATACCTATTGTTTTGACTAGACATTGACGTCACTTCGATCTTATATACATTTAAATACAACTTATTAAATACTCAAAATAATTAAAAACAATAAATCATACTTTTGTACAAAAAAACTTCATTAACAGGTTGATAATAAATCATGTATTAAAGGCCCGTCTACAAAAGCCAAAAGAGGCAGAAGCGTAGCTGCTTATGCGAAAGCACGCGACAAAATTTAAGCGTACGGCATGTTATTATACCTATTTACAATATTTCTATTGCCCACGATAAATTGACTGCGGTAAATTTGGTGGATTTAACCCAGGTGAGGGCATATCTGCATATTTATGATAGCCTCCTTAAAGGGAGCGCCTTAAAATGGCGGAAAACGTAAGAGTTTTTTTACCCCGCAAGTTTTAACAAGATCCACCTTATTTATGCGGCACTAGGGCGGGTATCTGATGAGATTTATTGGAGGGAAGCGTGACTGATCGGAGAAAACCGAGAATACAGTTTTTTCCGAATTTAAATTGGATCTTTTGCATTTACCTAACTTTCGAGAGGAAAGTTTTAATGGCCCATGCGCTAAAAAAGTTGGTAGCTAAAAATATTTCTTAATGACCAGCATATCAAGGTATTTCCAGTAAAAAAAAAACTGCTCAAGTGCCGTTAGAAATGCACTACAATGGATGTGCACATACCTTTAATTAATTTTATTACAACATGGCTCAACTCTTGCCAATTAAACTAATAACTAAGCAAATGTTTGTGCATTAAAATGTTAATTATCAACAAATAAACACCTAATTAAAATTAATCATTGGACAAAATATTAATGCATGTAAGTAAATTATCTCTAAGGTATTCCACGGTAATTACACGCACAATTGTAATTAATAATTATACCCGATATATAAATACATTGCGACATTAGAATTTCAATTATAATTTGTACAAATCTATGCGTCAAATTGAGCCATTATTCTGTATCATTGGTTTTAGATTTGCCATTAATTTGTTTCCGCTTACTACACTAATTGCATTGCATAGCTACGTTATAGACCTGTAGGTGAATTATTACTCTGAAAATGAGAGAAGGAGGAAGATAATGAGTGTCTATACTAATATTATAAAGAGGAAAGATATGTAAGTATATGATTGTAACGAATTGGCTCAAAAAGTACCGATTTCAAAAATTCTTTCACCATTTAAATGCTATATTATCACTGATTAATATAGGCTATTTTAAATGCAAGAAAAAAGCCAAAAAACGAAGCCGGGACGGCCCGCTAGTATATTATATAGAGTTATGTGTATAGATTCAACTATCTACCAAACTTATGGCAGTTCCAATTACTGATGGGGAAGAATTAGTTTTTGGGGTTTTGGCGGGAAAACAAAAAGATTGCATCACCGCATTGAATTATTCTCCAAAACTTGTGTTATTTTCAGTGTTAGTGCATAAAATTGGTAGCATTTTAGCTGGATTACAGGCATGAGTGTGGGAAAGTGGCATAATGATGGTGAAACGTTTTTTTCGTGTTGTTCCCAAAACTCCATAGAAGCTAGTAAAGTTGCCACCACTTTACTAGGAGTATGACTTTGACTAGACTATGACTTGACGACTTCGAATGTGACTGGACATATTTGCGTGAAATATCATTAACTTGATAAATTATCAATTTATTGACACTAGCTAAATACACAAAAGTGTGGAGCCAAACCGTAAAAAATTAAGAATGAGTTTTGAGTGGAAGAAGCAGCGTAGAGCTAATATGACTGACGAATCAGTCAAAACCGCAGTGGCTGAAAGGTTCCAGCAGCGCTCTACAAGGGACACCATATTCATTATTCAGCTGTTGACGTGTTTAAGCTCACGATGATGCTCAATTACTTACTTCCTTATCTACTTGCTTAAATTAGATTTAATTTCTGTGATTGATTAACAATTATTAAAAGCTTTACGGGCGTCCGTTGGTCCGACATTCTTTGGATTTTTGCTAAATAAATAAATGCAACGTAAATATATATTCTATGGTAAAACTGATAAAGCTTTATTTTATTACAAACTAGTTGCGCCCCGCGGTTTCACCCGCGGATAAAATGTATTTTAATTATTTGGTCATCCCACGGGAGTATTTCACTTGTCCGGGATAAAATGTAGCCTATATGTTAATCTAGTGTATAACCTATCTTGGTACCTAATTTCATTCAAATCCATTCAGCCGTTTGAGCGTGAAGGAGTAACAAACATACACACATAGACACAAACACACATACAAACTTTCGCCTTTATAATATTAGTGTGATATTGTATCGTTACTTACTACACTGTGGTTATGCTAGAGTACAGTAGCTCCGTTCTCTTTGGTCCACGTCCATCAATAAACAACTCTAATATGATTTAATCCTAATCGTTTTATCTTAAAAAATTATATATAATATGGAACGATTTTGTAATATTCGGTTTCTAACTGACTTCTAGATAGCTCCTTCCCTTTTATAATAACTGCAATTTGTTTTGTATCAATAACTCTGTCAGTATTATCAGTTGCGCAACCAGCAATTAAGTTTCTAAATTTAATACGTAAACATAGCATAAATCACGGCAATTAACTAAACAATAAAATGTTAGCTCAGATACGTCAGTCACTGCATTCGAACTGTCACAGTTTCTGTCACTGCCCAATTTTATAAGACCCTTGCAACTAACTTTACGCTCATAAATTGTGGTTGAATATTAAAACTTAAAAGGGTCTTCGTATATTGGTGACTTTATCAGAGTGCGAATCAGTCAAAGTTCATAGTGTCAGCAGATATAATATTAAGAGTAATGCGTTAACAGAGCAATGCGTCTACGAAAGCAATCGTTGTATAATATGCTTATTTACGTATCTTTGTAACCATGAAGAAAAATGATAATTATCCAAATATAAACTGTTTTTTCATTGCGTATCATTATTTTTATTAATTTACGAACACTTAAGATAATTTTTCAATGGTTAAAAGTCAGTCAATTCTATATACCTAGCATCATTCATATTTACGTTTCTACATTTTAAGATTCTTTAGTCTCATAAAGGTGCTAACCGGTAAAAGTCATTTCCATCCAGACTAGTGGCGCCACCTTCGACTTAAATTATCGGTCATCAGTTGAAATGTAATAATGGTTGAAAATATTAAAAAAGGAATATAAATATGTACGTCAATAATACCATTTTAAATAGCTAACTATAGCACCTGGCAAAGATAAACGATACCAACGTCGAGTTGATTTAATAGCAATAAAACAAACAAATGAATGCGCGTATAATATCCGTAACAACAAATATACTGAGTGCAATGCAAAATGCAACACATGTCACCTGTGTCGATATGCTAAGCAGATTATGTATGAATTATGTAAAGAACACCCCAGTTGCCGGTCTTACAATGAAGAATGCACCAGATTGTTTAGCTAACAAGCCTTTTAGGTCGATGAGATTTGTGTAGGTAACTGAGTTTACTTGCATGACAACCTCTAACTATGGAAATTGGTTTAGAATGGACATTTCATTTAGACTATCACTGAAACTCAAAAATTCAAGATTATCTTATAAAGAGCTCATGTAAACGATTTTAGATTTTTTCATTCATTATTTCTCATGTTCTTATTAAAAAATGAGGATTTATGATGGTGACGTCTAAAATTCGACAAGGACAGTATGACAGTTATAAAAAAAGACTTCAACACCATGACGTTTTTACTTTGTGGCTTGAATCAAACATTTTTATTTAGCCTCACTTTATCCAAAACTTTGGAAAGTTTAATAATTTTATAAAATGAATTTATAACAAAATAAAAATACGCGTCTGTTATTTTTCAACTAACTTTTAATAAAACCAGTGCAGACGGCAGTCAAAAAATTTCTATGTTGTCCATTCATTATTTGTGTACAATATTTTAAGTACTTCACTAGAATTTTCATTTTTGTAAACTTTTTTTAATCGCTATTAAAAAGCTTGCACATAAACTAAAGAAATGATGCCATACCGTACCTATAATATAGAACAGTTATAATATAACACAGAACAAGCGAAAAGTACAGAGAAGTCACCTTCATCAAAACAATTATTTGAAATCGTGTTTGTATCATTTAGAACTGTTAGAAATTCCATTCTAAATTTAAATTTTAATATAGCATCGGCATGTTCGCGTATTCATACGTCACATCAATGCTTGTTTCCATGGGTTGCGTTCGCAATTTACGTCCCTCGCGGGAGACGAAGAGTAATGTCGGCGTAGGGAGAAAAGGTTCAAAAAAACTGCCTACGAGTCGGTCGACAAGTTCAGCCAATTATAACTGACAAGCAGCGCAGGCGCGGTCGCGCCCGCTTATCAAGCCTTCAAGCTACGTTCTTTATTATTTCATGACACGACACTTATTATTATTTACTATGAAACAGGACATGTATGGGATTTAATACCGACAAATCTTTCTGTATCAACAAAAATAGTTAAAACCATTTCTTAACTATCACTAAAAGTGTAGATAATAAATAAGGGTTGTTCCGTTTCTCCCCACCGGTTTAGTACCACTAGTGGGGAGAAAGTGAAAAATAAAAAATGTATAACCTTACTCCAAACTACTTACTATGGAATATAAATACTTACAGTCTTTACAACGTTTATACAATATCGGCTTTCGAAATACAAAGAACATTTAAAACCAATATATTTCCGAATTTGAATTCTTTTTATTTTTAAATGTTACCGACGTTCCACGTTCATTACACGCAAGTCTGTACGTTTGAAAAGTTAAAAAGTGGTCCGGAATGATACACGGCGTGCGATCCCCATGAAATATTACACCGAAGCTGGCACCATAAAGCAAACCCCGTGGCAGAGTCGATACAACGATAGCGACACCGGGAACAGACAGACACAAGAACTGGCTTCGGAAAATACAGGACGATTCAAATGAAAACGCACATTTTTTTTTAAACGATTCATGATAATAATATAATTTTGAGTGTGATAGTGGAGTAGGTGGGTAGTCCTTAGGTTCAATTCCCGGGACAGGACAAGTATTTGAGCGTAAAAAAGAGCGCATATACTTATATTGTGTCTGGGTGTTGTGGGACCATGGTCCTCGTAGTCCCTTGGTCCTGGTATAAGGAATCCTAGTTCGGGTCTAGGATCTGATCACGCCTTAGACCCATTTGTCATAAAACTCAAATCCGAATTTGGGTAAACAAAGGAGCAAATCGCGCGGTTTTTTTGTTAAAAAATACAATGCTCATGATTGATCTCTTTGCTGATTGGAACTTTTAATAACAATGTAGGTATATTTAAAATATTTCTAGTGATTTACGAAGAATACACTAGCTCTTTTCGAAAAGATGTGATGATAATTATTTATTCAATTATTCATGTTATTTAGAGCCACACAATGACTTAATAGTACAGGTCATAGCTTTATAATTATTAACTAGAAAACAGTTAAGTGTGAGTTTAATAATTAAGTACTTCGTAATTCAATGATAAGTACCTATACCCACAGCAAATATAATAAATCATAATTTTATCTTCCCAGATAACAATAATAACCTATTGTGCAGTATATTTATGAATGGCAGAATAGAAATCAATATATAGAATGGTTATAGGTTATATTATAGGTAATATACAGCGCAGGATTTTTCTTTTCCTAAATAATAGGTCTTTACCTATGAAATTGCCGTATTGCAGTACAGACTTTTTCAAACAAAAAAAAATTTTGATTGGCTATGAATGCTAAATTCAAATTAATTTTGTTTTAAAAATATGACATTCTATTTACAATATAAGTCTTTTGTTTATTGATTAGCGTTGTATTTTCATTACATTTCATCATTTTTCCTCATAATGGACACTTTGAAATTTCGTGTAATTATGGAATATGAGTTCCGTCGTGGCACCAACGCGGCACAAACGACACGTAACATCAACGACGTTTACGGAGAGAACTGTACAAACGAACGTACAACCCGTTATTGGTTTGCTCGGTTCCGTTCTGGGAATTTTGACTTTTAAAATGAACCTCGTGGTCGTCCGGAAACTTTGGTCAACAATGATGAATTAAAGGCGATTGTGGAAGCTGATGAATCTCAATCTACAGCTGAGCTGGCAGCAGCTTTTGATGTTAGCATCAAAACAATATTGGTCCATTTGCGACAGATTGGCAAGATAAAAAGCTTGATAGATGGGTGCCCCACGAACTGAACGATCGCCAGCGCAACGTACGCGTCGAGACTTGCCTTGCGCTGCTTAACAGGCACAGAAATGAAGGAATTTTGAACCGAATTGTTACGTGCGACGACAAATGGATTCTTTTTGACAATCGAAAGCGCTCAGCAAGTTGGTTAGATCCTGGTTCGGTACCAAAGCAATGTGCAAAACGAAAAATGACCCCTAGAAAGGTGATGGTCACAGTTTGGTGGTCTAGTGCTGGTGTGATTCATCATAGCTTTTTACAAAACGGCGAGAGCATTACTGCAGATGTGTACATTGAAGAACTGACCACAATGATGGCGAAACTCGCACGTCTGCAACCAGCTTTGGTCAATCGGTCGTCTCCACTGCTACTTCACGACAACGCGCGACCCCATACTGCACAACAGACCGTCTCTAAGCTGCATGAGTTGGGTTTGGAAGCTCTCCCTCATCCGCCATACTCACCAGATCTTGCGCCTACCGACTATTACTTTTTCCAAAATTTGGACAACTTTTTAGCGGGAAAAAAATTCAATTCCCGAGAGGCAGTACAAAACGACTTTGAAGAGTTTGTTGTCTCCCGTCCTGCTGATTTTTTCAAGAAGGGCATCCATAAACTGCCACAGCGTTGGCAAAGATGCATTGATTGCAGGGGTGATTACTTTGAATAAAAGAAATAAATAAGTTCGAAAAAAAAATACTTTTACTTTTTTCAAACAAAACGGCAATTTCATAGGTAAAGACCTAATATATACCTACCTATTTCATCACGGTTACAAATTTTTCGCAGCTGTAACCGTTTACAGCTACGAAAAATTTGTAATCATTTTACTTGCAATATATTAGCGGAGGTCAAATACTTTATCTATAAAAGATTTTAAAAAACCTACAACTCGTTATCATTTGTTACATTTAATGCTTGAATAATAATGATAAGCGCGATCAATCTCATCTCCGACCAACAAATCACCAGCGGTAATGTAGCTTCCCAATAGAAGATACCTAGATCTAGATAATTAGATTTACAGGGAACTTTGCCAAGTTCATCATCGTGATATAATTAGACAATTAGCAAAATGACTCATAAAAACCGCTGTATAAATGCTCATAAACCGTAATAAACCAATTAGCGCGATAAGAAAACTTGGATGCCAAAAAAATTTCAGTCTCCAAAATAGCTCGGATAAAGAAACCACCTGTGTATAACTCCCACATATTTTACTCGCCAACACAGGGACGTAATGAAGCAATTATATATCGATATTTTTATGCATAAAATCCTTGGCGGGTATCGTCGGCCGTGGAACGCTCAGAAATAAAACAAAGCGAGAGGTTATTGTTGAAGCGGGTAGGTGTGTGTCTCGGTTATCGAGCTTTTAACCCGACGCGCGACACGTCGCGACACCACACGATTTATCGCCTCACTAGCCCACCACTCATTCCAATATTCCCAGCGAAATACATTTTGAATAAACAACCGAAATGATCGAATGCGAGATTCGGTGATACCTATCTTTTTAACATCGATCCTGTCCATAAATGTCTCGTCGATAAAAGCGCGTCACTAGTGAGTAGTGACGTGCTTTTATCGATTTACTTTAAATGCGAGTTCCATTGTCACGTTGGCTTTAAATGTGCTTTAGTGTCAACGGCAAAGTTTGTTGCATACAATCAATATTGCCAGAACGTTGCTATTAAGAATATTTAAAATAAAAAATTCTCCAATTAAAAAAATAAATAAAATTAAACTTGACTACGATCTTATGAACTCTAGCTAGCCAGTTGGACTAGTTAGATAGGTCATTTTACTCCCTAAATATGTAAAATATAATAATGAATAAACAGCATTTCTATTTAACGTGGATATTAATTTTACGAATTTATTTTATAGAGTATTGTGCCATTATGTATGATAATTACTAATCATTTATTGAAATAAAGTTATTTCTAAACTAATATACCCTAAAGGCTGACCTCCATTTTTCATGACTTCAAAAGCACGAAGTCAAGGAAGGCTCTCAATCTGGCAACACTGAATACAATTACTGTTTCCTCGTCTTTTTCCGCGCCAAGTCGTGATAACAAGGGAGATAAGGATGGAGTGTGTTGGATGGAGACGTTCCTCCGAGTGGTTTATGTCTGTCGCGGATACCCTGACGTATGCGCTAAGCAGTTTGCTCTGTCATCCTATCTACAAGTCTATATTCAGTACGAGTTATTTTAGTACGTTTTAATGCCACGGTATAACAGATGTTGAATTAATCTTCGTCTATGCTGTTTGCATATTATTAATACGTTTTGTTGAAGTTACCATTAACCTGATGATTAGTGTAAATCTACTTTAAAGGCATAAATGCTACTTGTACATTGAGTAATAAAGCTCAATCGACAGCGTAATTCAACACCTACACTGCTTAAACTACCTAAATGCCTAGTTTTAAAGGAAACTTGGATAAAAAACGCTAGGCATGTGTGCGTGTTCCTTGGCCGAGTTTGTTCAACTCGGGCCGGGACTTCAGTTAACTCGTTCCCTCGGATTTATGTTCAGAACTTTCAACTCGCAGTTCCTAGCGACACTGACTTCCTTTTTGCGCGACGTGCGATTGTTTCTAGAAAATAGAACTTCTTTTCTTTTTAATTACCCCCCATTTTACTATTTTTCTTTTTTAACGATGACAAAGCAGTCTGGTTTCGTTTTTTTCCCTTTGTTTACGTCATGTTTCCATGGTAGAAAATTTATTCCAATGGATTGATTTATAAGTTGAAACATCGGAGCTTTATCAGTGCGCCATATAAATAATTGATGAGCTAACTTGCGAGCAATACATTCTTGAAATTCTAAGTGAGTCTGAGTAACATAATAATACCTAAGAAATAGTGATAATAATAATAACGCCCAACGATCACATACATACATCCTGACCGTAACTAGGTTTCTCTGTATCTAGGGACCCAGGAACTACGAAGACCCCATGGTCTTCGTAGTTCCTGGGGCCATTCCCATAACACCCAGAATCGAAACAAGTATTTGCGCTTTACATTTACTTATGTCCTGCCGCGGGAATCAAACCCGCCACCTCCAGGTTATGAGCCGATCCGTTCAAGCACCACGGAGGCTGTCAAGAAAGCATACTATATGTATATAGGTATATGTATGTATACCTGTATGTATGTATATACTTTCTTTCCTCAACTATTTTATCCAATACAAGTGATTACAATAGTTGAATTGTTAATAAAGCACTCTTACAGCAATAAACTGGTCAGAAAACGATAGAGTTCCGTAATACAAGCGATAAAAAATTCTTTAGGCACCTATCTATATCCACACTTCCATTCATTCTGCGCTCTGATAAGATGGGCCGAATAGTGGCTGGACATTTATCTTAAAGATTAATGAGCCAATTTTCTTAGTTGGCTATAAAAAGAATAGCTAGGCCGACCTCGAAAGCCATCATGGCCACTTACGGACCAAGTTTTCGCATAGTGACGTTCGGTTCCTCTGCGAATATCGAAAATGCGTAATCTACAGGATAGATGGGGGCATTATCGGTAGTTTCGTTGTGCAACTAAGCAATAGTTCCAGTCGTTGTGTCTCAAAGGAGGAAGTCGTTGTTTTCATTCCAGACTCAAGCAATAAATAAGTACAAAAAATCTACTGGATGGGTGTCTGTTTCTTATACTTACTTACACCTTTAAAACATCAAATATTTATGATTCATAAAATCGCCCTTGTGTTACGGTCCTTCCAATAAATAAGGAAGCAAATTTAAAATTTGAAGTAACAATTATTTGGACAAAATTTTCTTCCCCCATCCCAAGGGCGGGATATAAGAAAACAAATTGGATTAAAGTGTCAAAGGTGAAATAAAAAACGCGTATATACTTTATATCTTCTCGTAGTCTGCGTAACATCAGTTGTGAAGCCATGAAACAACGCTATCAAACCTTTTCCTATCTTCAATTTGACACGATAAGGTTTAAATTGGCTTAAAATTCGTTTTGCAACAGAAACTGTCACACAAGCGTTGTGTAATCGTATTTGCATTTAAAACGGTAAGTAAACATAGAGTTGAGTATTTTGTGAATGGACGAGTCGGTGTTTATGACTCGTTTTATGACCTGTTAAGCGTAAGGATCGCTCGTAAAATAAATTGTTTGATGGTTAGAGTCAGTCTAGTTTTTTGTCTCTTTAAGAACAGAGATTTCATTCATAATTTCAGAAGCGTTTTTATTTTTATCACAAGGTATTTTTTAATGATTTCATAAAAGTAATTTAAGCACAAAGTAGGTATGCCTCATTATATTAAATGAATGATATAAAATATGTATAGAAATAATTGTAAAAGCAAAATAATGCCCCTCCAAAAATAGAGCCATGGTGATTTTACGCCAGTTTCATGAGACAAAAAGCTTGTACAGAATAATAAAGCAGTCTTTGTTTTCAGCCACATAAATCGAGAGTACAACGCGGGCCGCTAACTTATTTTTGTCCGGAGGTTGGCGCAGGCCGCAGGATAGATGGATCCAATTCCAAATTATGTCTATCTTGGGAATTAACAGGGGATTCCAGTTTATCCAAAAAAAAGAGGCGGGTAGGGTAGGTGGGGTGGTTATTTTGGAATTATGATACCGGATGCGACGGAATGCAGCCGCGGGTTTCACGCCTTGTTAGTTAATGTGCATATAATAAGAAGTGCATTATGATATTTTAAAATCTATACCTACCATAACGTTATTTTCAAAAGTAGATATTGCCCGGTTTTCACAAATTTATGTATATTGGATGTTATGTGTAAATATAGATATATATTTTAAGTATATATTTTATTTAAATAAATAAGTGTTTTTCATACTCGAATAATGTGATTTAACACACATAAATACAAACTACTCGTACCACTTCATTCTTCGTTGGAATTGTGACAAGAATAAGTTATTTTTATATCTACTTCACAAAAATTGTGAGTAGTAAAAACTGCATAGTTAAGTTCGCCGGGTTTATGAATATTAGGTACGTAGGTAAAGTCTCAAAACAGGAGGTATTGATGAAAAGATTTTATCAACGGTGTACTAGAACACACATTAGGTCACCATTTTTCCCGCTACTGCCCTGCTCATTTATTAGGCACACACAGCCATTGACTATAAAGCTTTATTATCTTTGGGCACAGGGGTCACTTTTTTTAAACAAATCTTTTTTCATTTCTCAAGTAAAGACTACCAAAAAACCGACTCAACAAAATTCAAATAAACCCTACCTATTTTAAAAACGCCAGTTCATCTAACTAATATTTCGTGAAATTAAAATGTCTCGCCAAAAATTCTGTATATGTGCTTTAATGGGGTGTCGCTAGGGTTCTTAAGTATTCCACCCTAATACCAAGTCTCCTTAGGCTGGCACGTCCTCCCCTTGATATATTGGTCCCAGTTCGTCGTACATAATTTTGCCGGGGGTGGTGCCACCCTCACTCCCCTCTGTTGCGAAGCGATCTTTACAATGCTAAGGTTTTGTTTATTGGCTTATAATGGGTTTAAAATTAACTTTTGATTTCGATGATCAAATTCTTGGTGGATCTAGACAGAAAAGTAAGTTAGCTAGATCATCGTATTGGCATGGAATGGCTGCTGGTAACATTGTCAGTGACACTTAGGACATTAAATTATAAAGTGTTGCATAATATGTTACTGCACTGCGTACGTCTATATTAACATTTATCAGTCTAGAAATCATATTTCTAGCACAGCCTAGATATATGATTTCTAGCACAGTATAGGTGATTTCGAGACTGTGGAATCAGTCTATGCACAGTAATTTTACTAGCTACAATGCCCTTCAAACTAGACGACAGTAGGTAGGTACCTAAGTGCTTGCACACTGCTTTTTTACGACAGAATGTTTGGCAAAGCGGCGGTACTTACCTAGAAGACAACTAACGCTCTGCCTGCATCTGCCTTCTTTTGGTGTTACCATATCGCTGACCTTGCTGACCCAGTTTTTGTCATTGGAAAAAGTGAATATAAAACAAAAATAACTTGTACCAGTAATAGGGACACTGATCACTGACTGATGCGGGAACATTTTTTTTATAAATCTAAACAAAATGTAAATGAACGGATAACACGAACTATAACTATTAATCAATAAAGTTCCCAAGAAATATTTGTTTCCAGCGATGTTCTCGTTTTTTTTTATCCGATAGCTGTTTCCTAAACTGATCGTTTCTGTAATCAGCTGATTTATTGCATCCGCAAACAGCAACGATGGAACAACAATCATGTTTCATGAAATCACCAATGTGTTGCATAATTTTCTTTTATTGGAATCGTACATACTTAAAATAATGAAAATAAAAATAAGCATGTAATTGTATAAACTAGATTTGTACCAGAGTTTTTAAATCCACTCTAAAAAATAAACTTCACACTGGTAATAACCGCTGTTTTGTAAATTTTGAACTTTATCTTAATATTATTGCTAAGCGATATAAAGTTCAAGATAATATCTTTACAGTGGTCCCTTTCTATCAAAAATTCTACCAAATCAGTTTAGCCATTGCAGGGTGAAATCCAAACAAACATACAGACAACGTTTACGTTTATATATTAGAAAGGGGTCTATAGGGACATGTAAATGTTATTATTAACCTTATCTATTATTATATTACCTGATGCTGATTATTATCGCCAGTAATCAATTATCTAAACATGTAATCGGTAAGTAATTAAAAATATAGATGTACGTATGTACATCTATACTGTACTGTATATAGTACAGTTAACCAATTGCTGATCGTCTGGGGGGTAATAGATCTCCCACACGGCACGTGACCTTATATATTGAGTTAGGTGCACAGTGGTCCGAATCTCAAATAAATTGAGCCAATACAGGACCCAAAATTGAAAAATATTAGGTACAAGGGAAGCTTGTGTGCTTTATTGGCAATTTTACGAAAATTTTGCGAATTATATTTCACGAAGTATGTTTATCGTGTACGTGTGAGGAAATTTCTGATGGGAAAAAGTTATCCAAAACCACAGTTAGAAGAAGTTTCGAGCAATTTGAACTTTCAGTAATTTTGTTGCTTCATATTAACTTGAAAGTTATTTTAGCTACACAAAGGGGGTTTCTTGTTAGACGAAATATTATATAGTCCATTAGTTAAATTAGCCAAGATTTCTCACCCTATCTTGGCGAGATATTTATCATGCGTGTACTTACTTTAGGGAGCCGTACAATATATTGTGGTTAGCGCATTTAATTTTGTATTCCTTATGAATTACACTTTCGGTAATGTTGTAGTAATTTGTGAACGTGAATAATTTGTTAAGAAAGCACAATTTAGGATGATATTTTAATACATTATTGGCAAAATTAACACAACCACATTTATAAAAAAATAATTTAACAAGAGCATGGAGCACTTATGGTCCTGTAGATGCACAAGTATTTAGCTGCGCAAACCAAAGACGTAGGTACTTATTATATTATTTTTAAGGATTTTAAAATTAACTGTGAAAATGTAGCATTTGTAGTATTCCAAGATACCCTTATATTAAGTGCGACCACCGCAAAGAATCCTAAAACTTGGTCAAACAATTACACCTCAAAGCTTTCAGTGACGTTTGAAAGTTAGCTCATATCAATTCGAAATTCAAAATTCGCATCATAGACCATTGAGTCATTAGAAAACAATATGGCGACCGCATTGTATAGATCAAGTCGCCCACGCGCCGTCACTGCAGTCCTGTTTTGTTTATGGCAACCCAACAGAACACAATTTACCTTTGACAGTTGGTACAGGATTCTGTAACCTTTTGTTAGTAAGTTTTACAAATCATTGATAAATATGACTTAATATGTATAGCTCCTTTGCATTTTTATAATTACCCTGTATTGGTAATTTTCCAATGTTTTGTCTTAATGTTCGAAAAATGATTTAATTTTATATAATTATAGCAGTTTTTTCAACTCTTTGTTTGGTTTGAAATCAGCAACAAAGTTAACCAATGTCCATTTTATGGTATATATCTACCTATCCGTGTATAAAAAAATAAAACAGGTACGTAATGGTTTATTTCTTAGTAGTAAAAGAAAAATAATTTTATATATTTCTATACTAAATAATAATAATAAATATCTGTGGACATTTCACACAGCAGTATAGTACAAGCTTTGCTTTGTTTGGGGCTCATCTAGCCCCAAACAAAGCAAAGCTTGTACTATTGGAACCAGATAACTGATACAATACTTATATTTTTGTTTGTAAATACTTACATAGAATACAATATAACACCCAGATAACAACACCTATGTTAATCATACAAATGTTTGTCCTGGGTGGGAATCGAACCCACAACCCACAATTCAGAAGGCAGGATTACTACCAACTGAGATATCGGGCCATCAAATATTCTATACTACTTTAATGTGTAGTGTAAATAAATAATACTTTTAGAATGTTTTTAATAAGATAAGATTTATTGGGTAGATAATTCTAATTCTTAAAGTATACTTACACATTTTGATTAAAAAAGAATGATTTATCACCCGACAAAATATTGATCACCCCGCCTTGCCATTTGATTCAAAGACATGCGAAAGCCCACCTTTTCGAAATGATTTAGCATTTTATTAACCGCGAGCTCCTCAGGCAAAGTTAAAGTACCAATTTGCAGCCTTAATTACCTCGTGACAAGGTAAACTTCAGCTTTTATCAGTGTTATTATGCACAGCTAGTGAACATTCGAAGTACTAACAATGCTTAATTGTTTTTTTTTTACGACGATTTTGGTTATATTGTTTTAACTTTTATCGATAAATAGTGACTGTAAAATTTACCAGTAAGGTCCATCATAGATTTTTAAACAGCCAGGTAAGCTAAGCTTTTACAGCTTTTCGACATTTCAAACTAAAATTCAGTCACCAGGCGTTTTTTGTTGTTAATCTGTGTTTTTGCTTGTTTTATATAGGTATAAGTTCATGTTGAAACTTTTCTCTTTATAATCTTTTATCAATAGAGATCATCGCTACAGGAACTTAAAAATAGATATGCACTCATTTACTCGCTGTAAGTTAAGAACGAGTTCTTGGTGCATGCATACATAAACCATCCAGGCATCCGATTAAATTATTTAACGTCTTCATTCCCCGTGGTGCACGCAGGTTGCATGCCGGCACGCGGATGTTGAGAACATGGACTTGGGTTGTACCTTTTATATACCACCGTGTACATACCTACATTTTTATGAACCCTTAATACGATGTGGTATATTTTAAAATAGCTAAGCAATCACTGTATTAACTATGGTGACTATACTGTAGTAGTTTCCACAGGCGTACGCGAAGATAGAAGCCTTCTGTTGAAGGTTAGCTCGATAAGACTGACCTTTGATGCTGGGAACCTTTCTCCGATACGATAAGCTTAAGATAAACACTTTCTAAGAAATAGAGTAGTTTTATAATATTCCAGTCTCTATTAAATCCGCTTATAATCTTATATGGAATTTTATTTAATGGTTTATTGTTTCAAGTTTATCATAATATAAATAAATATAGGAAATCTTTCCAAATAATGTATTCAACTTAAAACGAAAGCTTCACAACCGACTATACACGGTGGAATTAAATTCACTCTTTTCCTTAAATGTGTGTACTCAGACCATGCTATAGAATATTCGTACAAGGTCTAACAAAAAAATAGGTTTTGTTTTAGTATTTAGTGCCTCCTAAAATAACTGCATGACAGCCGAAGTGTCTACTTAACGGTACACTACACACAGCGCGGGCACCAGCTGAGTGCTTTGTAAATGCTTCGTAGGTAATAAAACTTCTGTTCTGTTCAATGTCGCAAGGCTTTTCTTTAAAATTTAAATTTAATAATCCCTAGATTTAAGTTTATTTCATAAGTACCTTTTTATTTGGTTATATGAGAGCGTTCTATAGCATGGACTGAATATATACATTAAAGGAAAATAACGAATTAAATTCCACCTTGTATATTCAAAGCTTTCTGTTATTCGATTATAATAACGTTGAAATAATAGCTTTCAGCTAATTACTTAGAATCAGATTAACTCATTTAATATTCAATCTTTACGTATTTTTACTTGCTTTATGGTTTTTATGCTTAGTGTATTTTCGTTGAGCATTTTGTATAAGTTATAAAGCAATAAATAAAGAATCGCCAGACAGTACGTTTAAGACGGCTTTAACTGTAGTATATTATTTAATATTAAAGATCTTAAGGTAAACGGGCGGAGTGCCTGCAGTTCCGCGATAAGGCACCCCCTCCCCTCCCCACGCCTTTTGGGGGTGGAAGACTTAAGAGGCGGCCATACTTCAAATTGCGTTTAAGTTAGATAGCTAGTTTGATAAATTGCCCCCCATTAGTGCATATCAAATGGGACCCGATAAAATTGTCTTGTTGATAAAGGACTTTTTATTGAAGGTTCAACTTCTTTACTTACTTTTAAATTGATGATGTTTTCAGTGGAAAAGAAATGGGCGTGTTTACCTGAAAAGAAACGAAAACGTAATTAGCTTTTATATAGTTCAGACACAAGATTAAATTAGTGGAAAACTGTATATTTTAAATACGCTAGCTTTGTGAGATAGGTATTGTCTATAATGATTAAATGGTTTCTTTTGTTTATTTTAAGTTTCTTTTAAGCCATTTATCCTAATAATTCAGTAAAAATGGTATCATGGGAAGTATGGGCACCAAATGAAATATTTACACACACAAACAACAAACGGAACGAATTGCGAACTCAGCACTACATCAAGCAGACGAGGCAAACATAGTGAGGACGAGCTTTACATCGATATTACTTCATGCTCGATGTCATTCATCGTTATCTACTCTACTCGAGCGGTGCACCCATGAATCGATATCGATACGTGACGTGAGATACGTGTCGCATCACTACTACATGTGACAATAAAAATGGAGCAAGCTTTACACATTATTATGTGAAAAAGGAATGATTTACTTCATATTTACAAACTTGTATTAAATTTCCATTTTAAATTAACTTATTGGTTTACATTATCTAGGCAATTTGTCAAAACACGTATTTATTATTAACCATATTAATAGAAAGAACTAACGATAATATTAGGTAATATTCTAAGCCATAATGACCTACTGTTGGATACTTCGTGGTTAACGTGGGTTGATTTATTTGAAACCCAAAGTGAAAAACAAACTATTATAGATCAAAACAAACTCCAACGTACTCTCACGTCCATTTGGCATCCAGCTGCTAATCCTAACTCCACAATAATATTTATCCACCTTGATTACGATTACGCAAACGATGCTGACGATTCAAAACGCACAATAGCCCCGAGCTACTGTATCGTAGATTAAACATCGTACGCCAAATGAACGTGCGATAATTTATCGTACGTGCCCCCGTGTGTATTAGCAGTATCCGACTAATTCCGGGATACCGGCTTTCGATATTCGGCGGCCGGTCGCGATTCGGTATTTACGAGCCAACGAGCCGCATTAGACTGTCCGCCATAGGTAAATTAGCACAGATGCTAGCCTCTGTTACAGTGATTCATTTCAAATTGGCTTTCAGCGGAAAAAAAGGGCTGCGGTAGGGGAATGGGGAGTGGCTTTTAAAACAGTTAGCTTGTTGTCTTTTAAATGTGGATTGGTTATGCATCTCTAGATGGTGTTTCTGGGAACTTACAGAGGTTGATGAAACTAACTTTGCTTTTTAGGCCAGAAATTATACAGGTGATAAAAAAACTTCATTTATAAAATATACAATAATCTGAAATCACAACCATGCCTGCGTCACATCAATAGGTATATACAAGGTGGAATTTAATTCACTCTTTTCCTTAAATGTATGTACTCAGACCATGCTATAGAATATTCGTAGAAGGTCCAATTAAAAAAAAAAATAGGTTTTGTTTTAGTATTCAGTGCCTCCTAAAATAGCTGCATGACAGCCGAAATGCCTAATTTAACGGTACACATAGCGCGAGCACCAGCCGAGTGCTTTGTAAATGCTTAGTAGGCAATAAAACACCTGCTCTGTTCAATGTCACTAGGCTTTTTTTTAGAATTTAAATTTGATAATGCCTAGATTTAAATATTATTACATAAGTACTTTTTTTTATTTAGTTATGTGAGAGCGTTTTATAGCATGGACTGAATACACACATTAAAGGAAAAGAACGAACTAAATTCCATCTTGTATAAGTACTAAATATTGATAAGACTATTGCAATTTAGTGATGTATGGTTAGACCTACGATAAAGTACAATTACTACTAATCTTATTCTTTGCTACAAGCTTTATAAAACTCATCGATACCAAAATTTACCTGCACAACATAAAGTAATTGCAATAAATTAATTACAATACCTTTATTGCGATCTTATTGCCTATTGCATGCCGACACATTACCTATAATACAAAAGCTTAAGCTCAAACGAGGTGTTAAAAGCCATTTACAAGCAACAATTACGGTTAATGAATTCTTAGTAGTAAATTTACAATACGCAATTAAACTTCGTATAATGTAAAGGGCGTTGCCTAAGATCGGTAGTAGCGGCTACGCCTAGAGATGGCTATCATAATACGCCGTACGTGCTAGCGTATTAACTAAACAGTACCTAGCAAAGATCAGTTTTATTAAGTACTTCAGTTTTAGTACTTCCAATTGCAGGTAACACAGCTCCATCATATCTTGAAGTGAGGACGAATTCAATATATTATATTATGATTACAAGGTCTTGGCTACTGTCCACGCGTATCGTTAATTTATAACATTACCTATAATATTTTATACGCATTCATTACGATCGTAATCGTGCGATATTTTTTCTTATTTTCAAATAGTTTTTTTTTTGCAGATTGAACCCGACGACTTTATGAAATAGGCACTACAAAGCGAAGGAACGAAGTTCAACAAAAGAGAACGTATAAAAGTATAAAAAAGGCAAGAAAGAGTAAAACACATCATGAAAATAGAAATGTAGTAGATCAAGACGTGAAAGAAATACGAGTTTAGGTATGTACACCACACGTAAGCATGAATTAAGTAGTCAATCGGTTTATATATTAAATACATATATTTTGTAATAATAATAATATTCCTTCCCATATGGCTCCTATAGACCACGGGCCCTTTCTCAACACAAATAAAGTTTACGTTGTAGGTCATATACTCCTTCATGCTGGCGAGTGCGGGTTGAGTGGGTAGGTTAATACCGTTTAATAAACCGTAAATGTATTTGTGTTTTATTTGTGTTTATTTAAAAATAATATTAAACGATGTCATTTCACATTTAATTAAATAATAAGATACATCACTACCCAAACATATAAAATGCGGCTGTAATTTATTTTTAATGAACTGCAAATGATAGTCTGTGATATACACAAATGCAACATTTCCCAATAATGAACCAGTGAAATTACCTTTAGTATAAATAATCCGCGGGAAGGGGTGGCATCGATGTGCTGCTACTGCAAATCAGCCCCCACTTTACCCCCTTACCACACCACAGGCTGTCGACGATAAATAAAATTCACGTTTTAACAATAAAATGCATTTTCCACAAATGCTCCCAGTGAATTATTGTTCGGGCTTTACGAGCTTAAAATTATATGGCCACGTAAAATTTTCGATCTCGATAATGCATCAGCCAACACTATTTTCGGTTAAGATAGTGTTTACTTTTTTAATCGTTTAAATATTAATTCATAATTGGAAATACATTTTAAAATCATGGTGATTCTACTTTGTCTGTTACTTTTGCGATATTGGTCTTCAATATCTCCTTCGGGGATTAAGTAATGCGTTTCGTATGAGGGCTGCATTTTTTATGCATTTTCCTATTTACCGACTAACCAATGCACCCCAGAAATAACAGTCACGTATCAGCCATAAAATAATATTTACAAAACATTTCCCAACGAGAAAAACTTGGGTAAAAACAATGTTTTATTCGCAACAAAAATAGATCACACAGCCACTTGATGGAGAACCAATGGCATGGTCCCCGCGGCACAGATGGCGACACGAGCGCAGAGATAGCAGAAAAATATGAATTGTAGCGTTCGATATTTGTCACTTGAATTACAACTCCCGGCGGACACCCGGAATGGCCGAATTGCTACTCGCACCTCGTTCGGCCAATGATCTATTTTTTCGGGCCCGCCATTTTCAGCCGATGAGTAATGGCCTTCGGTAAGTTTCCAAATCCGTACTCTGTGTACTACTTTTTATGCTACTTTTTATGATCTTACAGCAACTAAAAATAAATTTTCCAACTTTGCAGTGTCTATAACTATACTAATAACTAACCAATGTAAACTTAATTCAGAGAGCGCTTTCGAAAATATCATGATAACATTGCGAATCAAAACAAAAACAAAAGTGAAGCATGAAACTCTAAAAAAGTGTCCGAAAAATATTACACTCCTAATAGTATTTACATATAAAGTTATATTCCATTGTTGTAAGTTTAATTTAGAGCAGATCTTCCATCACTATTACACACAATTTCATACCGTTCGGGAGCAAGCAATAAGCAAACAAAACTCGTGTAATAACGGCCAGTCACGCCAAGGAAACCAATTTGGGAGGTATTTGTAAACGTCAAATATGTTTGTGCGCACCTATTTATTGCGAGCATCCCTCACGTACGAGTAAATAACGGAGACACTGCGATAAAGTGAAAAGAGATACCAGAAACGTACGACCAACTTCGCCTTAAATCTCATCCGGACGCAGCCCAAACCACCCTTTAATAGCTCGCAATAAAGTTTGTTTTTGTTTGCGCTATTTACGATCAAAGCTCGGTTTTAAGGGTGATGCGTATACAAGTGGAAAACTCCGTGCGCCACGTGCGAATGATTCACGATCGTCCCTTAATTAAAGAAGATTTTAATTGTATCGGATGTCTGTGAAAGCGAAAATAATGCACTCCTAAATTGGGGTTGGAGTTCGAAAATTTATTTTTGTTGGTCGCTGAAAATATTGCTTTGCGTGTTTTAGCCGAAACCAATCTTCGGGATATTCCACGGTTGGAAGGGCCACACGAAACATTATTTTAATTGGCCCTATATTTTTCCAGAATAGAAAAAAATATAGATGTAGTTCAATACATCTATGAATTTTTTATCTATCGTTATCTCCTAATTCTATAAATCTTACAACAGCTATAAGTACCTATATTTCTAAAGCAATACTCGTATAGGCTGATGAATATCTTTTTTATAGTCTAATTTTGCTTTACCTATTGTTATAGTTATCTATTATTTTACGTGAGTCGACATAAGTACTTATAGGTAAAATACCATCTCTGCTGATACAAGGATTGTACTATAACACCATGAACATTTAGGATTTGTCATTTTATTCGGATGACTATGAACATCTACATTCAATTTCATCTAATAACAATTACACAAGCGGAAATAAACCAAACATTTTAAATATTCTCCTAATAAACAAAACCCTCCAAAGTCGAAACACCATTAAATTAAGTAAATTCATTTTGCGTATATAAAGTCAAGCTGCCGCCGACTTTAAAATATCTTTCTTAATTACAGAATCCTTTGTTGAACGTATCTGATCTATGTAAGTCGGGGCGAATGTTTTAAATAGCAACCCAACAAATACGTTCCGGTCGGGAAGTGAGCGCCTTAATGAAAGAACCACTGGAGGGTTGTCACTGTAAGTTGTCAGCATTTTGACTTTGAGCTAAGTTAGGAAAATACCAATACATGTTTAATAATACACACTTTTTTTTATGTTAAGGAACAACGTGACAAACTAACCGTTCGCCTGATGTTAAGCGACACGGCTGCCCATATCAGTTGCAGTGTCACTAAAGTATAGAGTTTCGCGTGACACTGCACTGCGCACGTCATCCAGAGACATCAGCACAATCCAGTAATAAGATTATTAAACTGTGAGATCAGATCATAAAGTCTCATTTGCCCAGTAATTTCACTAGCCCTTTTCACAGTGCCCTTCAAACCGGAACACAGCAGTGCTTGCGCACTACTGCTTGGCGGCAGAATAACTGGCAAAGCGGTGGTACCTACCTAGACGAACTTTGCAGAAAAGTCCTACCACCTAGTATATTATAAGTATTGACTACTACTAGTAAATACTTATTATATAGATAGAAAATTAAGAATAATAGAAGGTACATATGCGAACTTAATGCCATAGAACATTCCGTTAACCCCCGTGTATTGTGGAAGGTTTATTGCGGTAGTGCAATATTGATGGGATATAAATGTTTTATTTTTGTCAAGAGAAAATAATAACTAAAACATGAGTTTGAGTCTAAAGTGTTCGAGTATAATAACACAATAATACTTATTTGTTTGCATTACATATTAACAGCCACTGTGGTGTAGTAGTTAAAGAGGTCCTAGATAAAGGGTATACCCAAGTTAGGGTCCAGGATCTATGTATGTTATCGTCGGGCGTTATTATGATATTATATTTTAAATGAAAATAATATTACATTGTAAATATTAAAAATTAATAAAAATATATCTAACAAAATAAAATAGCATAGGTAAATAAATTAACAATTAAAAGCCACCTTGGGTTTGTAAATCGAATCTACCGACCGTGAAAGTATGACGGAAGCAGTGTAACAATCCTGTAAGCTTTAACACCAGAATATAATGTAAACAGTACGTAAAGTCCCCAAAAATCCCAAACAGTAACAATATACGCAAAGAATAATAAAAAGTAATAACTCAGCCGCGGAACTTTTAACCTGACGTTTTAAAAACAGTATAATTGCCCTATGCTTTATATCCATTGGCCCGTTAGCTTTTGTTTTAAGTTTATCAAACATAATCAAAACAATCAACATTAGTTTAACGCGCGCATTCCTATCAATTTAAAATTATTCCGCGATCAAGTTTGTTTCCGTGTGTGCGACTCAAATCGCTTGCTTTCCTACGAAGCTTCCACTCTGCCTCTAGCATGTTCTCCACTCTTAGAGTGTACTTCATTTGGCGAACAATGGAGCAGCCCGGTCCCGGCGCCCCACCGGATAAATTGACTCGCCTTAACTCGCGCCCGCCCGCGGAAAATTGGGGAAAATCGATTTAAATATCTCGAATGTGATGGCTTATCTCGATCGTGGGAGTAAGCCCTTAACAGACATTCACGCCCGATTTTTTATACAATCAAATGAAATGTTTTTACACAGTAAAGTTAAAGAAATTTATTTTGTTTGAACTAAGCAGTAGTTTTTATAAAACTTTGTCGGTGTAATAGCATAAACGAAAGCACTTAATGGAAGGCGAACAAAACAGCGGTGTTTATCTAAGTTCCATCACATAAAAATGACAGCTTTGAGCTGCAATTTGCAACAAAGTGTGGTCCTGCCACGCGCAATTAAAACAGACACAATTAATGAAAACTATTTCAAAGTTCAAAAGCATGCATGTAAGGATAATCAAGAGATGCCAATTAAGCGTAGGGCTGGCATGGCGAGATCTAGATAGGTGGCTGTCCCGAGTTCTGATGAATCTCGACTCGCACGCGAGCGAGTCTTGCCTTGATTAGCGACTTGCCTTTCTCCGCATTAAAGTTAACTGGAAATGAAGCGATCGATCAACTTAGTGCAATAACGTTTGTTCACGAAGGATGTTCATTATGGTTTGTCAAAAATCCGTTTAGAAATCAATAATTTATGTCCCCAAAATACATATATAAGTAACCACGAAGAAGGCTATAGATATAAAATTTTTTATATCTTCTTGTTCTTCTTTTTCTTTTACTTTAATTCAATTATGATAACATCACATACTCGTATATTTCAGAATTGGAATCAACTTTGAGCTAAAATTATTTAATGAATCAGTTGATTTCTGAATTTTCTATGACACCCATGTAAGAAGATTTTTTTTGAAACGATGCCAATGACCAAGGTTTATGGATTAGCTTAAGAGTTAAAGTAACTGAAAAGTAAATCGTCCCGATATCCCTCCAAACCTCAAACCGAAGTAGGTAATCCCGCTTAACTCAACCTTAATAGAATCACCTCGGGTTGCTTTCCGATATTTACTGTTTGATTTTTTTCCCCTCGTGTCGTGATTTTCCAGAGTTCCAGCAAAGAGGCGTGTCACAATGACCGAGGGTCGTAGGTAACATAACCTTTAATTATTCTACGAGGATATGAGGTGAAAGTATTATTATCTTGCGACTTCCGCAGTTTACTTGAGGGTTGTTTGGAAGAATAGTTCAATAAGGTTTTGATTTTAGACAATTTCAGCATTGAATGATTGCAAAACTTTTGTAGGCGTTGCCTTAACTTTTTGAGTACTGAATTAAGTAGCGTTACGAATTTAATCGCCAAACCCAACGGCTGTAAAAGAATGAGATAAATCACAGTTTTCCATTTAACATTTAATAATTGCTGAATAATTTTATTGTAGGTAGGGTTATATTTTTCTTATATCGTTACACTATCAGCAACAGCCTTTGTCCCTACTAATAAAAAGTTACATATCTTTAGTGACAATTACCGAAAAAGTTTTGGCAACTCGCAGACCAATCTATGAAGAAACCAAATTCGATTTCGCAGTTAGTTTATTGAATTGATCATGCGCAAATATTTATAGATGGGGCCGTAACAAGATAGGGTCACAATTTATTGTAAACCAAGTGGATACATATATATACACATAGGTAACTGACATAAATTGACATCGGTAGCAATCAGACAAATTGGCTCCGACCAAACCCCTCTAGCAAAATTAATCTGATGCGTAGGTTTTCTTAGAGGAAACCACTTAGTCGGGGGAATTATTGGACACAGGGAGGAGGTGATCTAAATTATATTTTATTATTTAAAGGCGTTAAGCCGTTTCACCCACGATGCACACATTTTCTCATGGATATTTTCTTGGATAAAATGTATCACAATAATAATAATATGAGTGGACATCTCACACAACGCCATCTAGCCCCAAACTAAGCAAAGCTTGTATTATGGGAACCAGATAACTGATACAATACTTATATACTTTTTGTTTGTAAATACATATATAGAATACAATATGACACCCAGACACAGAATAAATATCGATGTTCATCACACAAATGTTTGCCCTGGGTGGGAATTGAACTCACAACCCACAGTTCAGAAGGCAGGGTTACTACCAACAGCTATCGGGCCAGTCCAAATAATAATATGATACATTGTAAGATATTTTTTCTATACAAAAATACCTACTTTTCCTGCCGTGGGAACCCGTCGCCTTCGAGCTGAGCCGACCTGCCCAAACACCACACCACAGAGGCTGTTAAATCACGAATTACCACAATTTATAATTGCAAGTCTAAAGTATGTGTGCACTGTAGTATTATTTTAGTATTTGCTGTCGCTACGTCTAAATAAGTCATTAATTTGGTGCGCTAAACATTATTTGTGGCATCATCCAACTGTACTATAGGTCCTAACAGTAATGCCATGTTTGACATTTTTTTCTCAGCGATTTCTTTAACCAATGAACTATACTGCTATCATTGGAGACGACGAATGACACGTTTTTTGTAACAATTTCTTATTACACTGTGCATTTCAAATCGTATCCACACAGCAGCTGCGTTCTTAAAGATTTTTGTTTCGACAAGACCCCTGTTTACAAACATGCGTGTAGTGGGTGCGTGAATAAATATTCTACAAATCCACCTTTAAATAAACAGTACAGGGGGAATAACGTTTTTGCCTCATTCTGGGTAAACGATGCTTGAGATATTTATTAGGGGATGAATTGAGTTTTAGATATTGCACCGTTTCTGTCTCAATTTCTCAAAGAAAATACGCTGTAAGCATTCTGTCGCATATCTGATTTGTTAGGCACGGTCAGCTTGAGAAGACAGCATGTTTTCTATGTCATCTTTTATTTATAGTTCTTTTGTTCACGTTAAAAATTTGTATTTATGGATCTTTTTTATTTAATATCAGTTTTCTTTCAGTTAAAGTTGGATGAACCCTAATTTGTGTTTTTTATGTAAAAACCGATCGATGTGGTAATAACCAATGTGTGCAATAAATAACACCCATTAATACATAAAACTCTCATTGATACGCAAGTCAAGTATCACGCGATACAACTGAAAGATAGCATTAATAAATCTATTTGTTCAAATTTATATTTTATACCAACCCTTATAAATAACTAAAGTTTCAAATAGGTTAAGCTTATAACTTTGAAACTTTTTGAATCAATATAGTGAGCCTTTAAATTTTACGTAGTTTAATCATTCAGCTTCAGAACGAATAGGCAGGTTTTGCTTGAGGATGTTATGCCTGTCTGCCCTAAAGTTTGATAGATCGCACTTATCTCTCTATCCTAGGCCGTATCCAAATGCGTTAAAGTTATAGGTTCGTTATATAGGAACAAATGCGAACTTAGAGGCTGTCGAACTTTAGTGCATACAGGCATAAGAGTATAATATGAGACAAACAGTCAATTCAGTTTTTTTATGTACTTACTATAAATTTTATTATAAATTATACTTCTTGCAGTTGGATGAGAGCAGCTGAAGAGTGGGATCAGTTGCGTAACCTAGAACAAGCTTAAATCTCGCAGTGGGCTAATGCAGGTTGATGGTGACAATAATGAAAAATATCAGAAATAAATATGCTCCTTATATATTTTGTAATACGATGTTGCACTCGTATCACTAAAACAGGTCAGTCACTTGAATAAAATGTCTCTTTTCGTATATTTCTGTGTAAATTTCGTCTTCTACAAAGCTCTTACTTATCACAACTTGATAAGATTGAACTAAATTATATTGTAACATTCGAATTCAAAGACCAAAAAATTACCGCTCCCTTACCCCCACAAAACCAGCCCCTGGCATTAGCCCCACCAAACATTAATTACATCTGCTCAAGACGTTCAAATCCTCGGAAAAACTGATTATCTAATTAGAAGAAAGCCTCTGTAAGAGTATCTTGGAGGGCTAATCACAAATTAATAGTACTATAGCGCTACCATACATTCATTGACAGTAGCTCAAGTTGACACATTTTCAGTCTTCGTCTACAGCCCAATAGGTGTCCACTGCTGGGATACAGACCTTTCGTAGGGATAGAGTGTAGGTCCACTAATCTAGCTAAGTGCGTCTAGCTAAGTAAATATGTTTGAGAACACAACGTTTTGTGATTATGAAACATATTCCTCACCATGCTTTCCTTTACCGTTGTAGGAGCGAGTGGAAACTCCGCACATAACTTGAAAGATTTATTCGTGCATGGCCTAGTGGGATTTCAACCAGGGTACGAGAGTAGCACGGGCCACACTCCATTCATTAATCATCATAGTTCTGAAACATCATAGTTAAAAAACAATAATTTAAGATGCTGTAGAGATATGTCTTAATGGATCACAGGTCTTGTTGTGCTTGAAAATAAGAAAAGATTTTACAGATTGTAGGGTTAGAGTTAACCAAACTTTACCATAATTACTTACAACAACAACAAAAATGTACTTGTTTTTGTATTTGCATCAGAAATACAAACGCAACCTTTGGTACACGAATATGACTTGGCCAATTATATAAAAATGAAAATATGCTGAGTTATAAGTAGGTATTACCTACTTATCTTGCCAATTGCATACATGTCTGCTAAAGCAGAAAAAGTTAAGAATAGAATAAGATTTATTTCAGCAAACAATAATTAATGTATTAAGTAATATATAAACTATAAGTTAATATATAAACTTCTCTTACTGTCGCTACATATTTATTCATTGTGCTTGTACCGTGGTGTCGCGGCGTGATGATAATTTCACCCTGCTGCGTTAAGATCCTCATCAATTATGACGCAGCCACCCTCGAGCGCTCCCCTTTGTTAGGGAATGCCTAGGTTTTGGCAAGCGAAACTGTTAGCTGTAATAAGGTTTTTTTCATTTAAGCAACTTAATTGTCTAGTATTTTCATACCTTTTAGAGTTGATGCAATTGGTATTCATTTGATTTGTCATGGCTGTATTAAAAGTCAAAACCTCAATGACCCCAAAAAACTGAAAGTTATCCCGTATATACGTTTTATACGTAAAAACCAATCGGAGTGCAATAAAGTGAAATAAAGTTCAAAACAACGCCAATTTATAACAAACTCTCATTGATACGCAACTCCAGTATCACGCGCTACAACTGCAAATTAGCATTATTATATTTATTTGTTTAAATTAATATTTTATGCCGACCCTTATAAATAACTAATGGGCAGGGTATACGCGGCCAGTACGCTTCCGTTTCTAAACCGCACTTGATTTGTTGTTCCGTTACAGCGTCCCTACAAGAGTTACAGCCAATGTTTGAAACATTTGGAACCGCCATATGGCTCCAACGCACCCGGACTCTAAATTTAGAATGACTTATTTGTGACCGAAACGACGACATTAGAATCATTAGGATGCAAGAAAAACTACAGGCTTTGGTAAAGTTTTGACTAACTAATAGTATATAAACAATAAATATTTTTAGAATCTATAATCTCGACTAAATCTGACATTTAATGATTACATACCACACTGGCATAAAACTAAAATTACAGATGAAAACTGCTATCAAAATGTTCTGTTTAATAATGTTCTCTTCTTCGTTTAATGGCTTTCTATCGCTTTTTAGCGATAGTTCCGCCAATGTCATGTAAGGCATTTTTGTACGGCTATGTCATGTCAGTCTTATTTTGTCAGACTGTCACAGAAATTGTCAGTGGTTTTGTGCAGAAATGCCACAGTAAAATGGTGGATATTTCACTGAAGACTAGGAAGTCTTGAAGAAAAAACGAAACTGCGTGGTTTTAACAATTGTCACCATTTGCCATCACTCATGCACGTTCACGAACATTTAACGGATAGCAATCCAACCATATCACACGTTTAAATTAAAAAATACACGGGTTATGAAAAAAATTAACAATTGACAACCGCCATTTTCGGATTCTTCTCCTGCATTTAAAATTCAGAATATTACCGTTGTCCAAATCCTACAGTATAAATACGACAAAAACGAATCAGGTTACAGACTGAGACAAGTATGTGCGTATTTTTTAGCAGTTTGCATGAAATGTAGGCAATAAAACAACCATTATAAATGGTTATAACAACATCTAGTATAAAAAGATTCTATAACAGTCATTTTGAATTTAGAATAATATCTCATTCCTACTACATATATAAATACGACGAATCAGTGTTACAGTCAGGTAAGGATGAGCAGATTTTGTTAGCAGTTTACAATAATTTGAACGGGATCACCCTAAACGCGGCTCTTGTTGTTATGCCATGAATATAAATCGTGATAAATTCTGTGGGAGGCGCGGGCGCGGAGGGCAAAGCCTCAAGGGCTTTTTTCTTAAAAATAACTTTTGTCAGAGTAATTCGGAGCAGCCTCGAGATTTACGGAAAGGTGGTGTCACTCCCGTAATTAGTTTTTAACTAGTTGTGATAAGGGTCCGCAGTGTTTTACGCTGGCTTTGTAATAAGTTCAGACTTATGGCTTTGAAGTATACTAAAATTAACCGAAACCAAATCGATAATAACAAATGTGGAAGCATTTTTTGTGCAAACCGAAACAAAAGCATCCAGAAAAAAATATAGCCATGTCTATGGGTCACTGGCTATGAATGATTGTTCTAAAATGTCAAAATATTTTTATTGTTTCCATATTTTGCGCGTTCACCCGTCATAGAATAAAAAAGCACGAATAAAGTTTGATTTATGGATTTATGCCCCGAACAAGAAGAGAAAAAAGTTCTTCCACGAAACTTCTTTTATTCTCGGTGAAAGTTGCGTAAAAACTGGAGGCGCTTAGAAAAAAGCAATTTTCTAGCTCAGGTGTGTGAGATGTTCTTTATCTAACTTTGCATCCGAACTGCTTTGTTTATGACAGCATATTTTCTCCAAGTTTTGAACATTTTATTACTTTGTACCGTGAACTCGCACCTTTTTACCTTTTTAAACGCTGACAATGTTCCAAACAATAGTTGTTTTATAAACTGCCTTTAGTCTAAAAACTTGTCGCCGCTACCTGCTTTGATATGCATAAAATTTTAAAAACAGTAGCATTTAAAAAAATAAGTGCGCGGCACATCGCCTTTTAATGGACACGAAAAATATAATTTGAAATACTCTTTATGGTTGGCATAATGTAGCCAAGTGGGCCAAAAAATGGTTGTCACCGTCTGGCGAAGTACATTAGCATGAAGGGTGTGGGGAAGGAGGCTTTATCAGGAGGGCCTTTCCTGAGGGAGGGCCAAATAATGCGATATTGCTCGTTTGTGCGAGGCCCTATTTATCTATTAAAAAACTGGAGATTTATGGCCGCGTATAGGAAACTTTGGGAAGTTTTTATGTTGTTGCTGTGAGCGAGCAGCTAATATAAGAGATTGATGCGTGTTATTTTGCCTCTGTATGGCTCTATTATTTTTGTTTGCTGTGTAATGTTCGTGTAGGATTTGATGCAAATAATTATGAAGTCTCATATTGACTTTGTGTTTTATTTCATTCAAGTAAAGAGGCCCGCTGCTGCTGAGTGTTTTCTATTTCTATAAACCATTATTTTTCCATTGTCGGCACGTGGAATTCGTCCATAACATATAGGCCATAATTCACCATGCTGTCAAAGAGCGGGTGAGGAATACGGCCGGCCTCTACCGGTCTTCTTATATTTTTCTTCATCGTACTAAGAGCGGGAGACGATTTATTGAGGACTTACCTACCTTACCTTACGTTACCTGCTTCAAAACATAATTAAATCATGTTGACTTAGAATTCTTGCTCTATCAAGTGATGGAGCAAGAAATATAAATTAAACTTCTTATTTCTTGAGTATACCTTGTTATATCCATATCTTAATGTTCGATATCCCGTTAGGAAGGCGAAACAATTAAAATAATTATTCCAGTGCAGATAACAGACCATTTATATACGAGTAACGACTGCAGTTCGGTAACGTTATTCCGTTGGGGCATTCACGGAAAGTCGTGACTTTCGTGATTCAGCTAAGGCGAGCCCCTGATCTGACAACGCGTCATTATGACGCTTATGGAGCGGGAATAGGCATTAATTGGTAATAGGTGACCCTGTTTGCAATTTATTCAATATATGGTTTATCTTGACTGTGTCTTAAAGTTAACTCATGTTGTTAAGAGTTTAATTTCTCATTCGAAGAGGGTAATGATTAATTATTCATTATTTCAAAACAATAGATGGAATCTTCAATCAAACACCGTGTTTTGAGTCTCATGCGTGAAACATTTGACTACCTTCAAGGCGATTGGCTTCATACACAAAATAACGGATAGCTGTATCATACCGAGATAACAAGTACTTAGATAAGGTTTATACAGTGTACATTTTATGTCATATTAGCTTAACCGTTAAATTACCTTTTCCAACTTAATAATACCAAATTTAAGTACCAACTCATATTGCAGGCATTGTTCACCAATGACAAATAATAGCTGATAATACCACAGTATCGGGTATCCGCTGAATTTAGCACTATGTTCCGAGCCAATATTCGGGGCTATAATAAACATACGTCATACGTTATGTATTGTTTGTGTAGATGCAATTTGGTAATGAGATTGCGGTGGCCAAAAGTTGAGTCGGTATAAAAGCACGAACAGAATATATTAAAGGTAATGATTTTGATTTAAATTTTAAAAGTTTATTTATTCGGCTACACAATATGATGATGATACAAAGTTTTTTCTTGTGATTCGGAACTATGTATAGACATTAAAACAACTAAAAATAAATGTAATTAATAATGGAGTTTAATCTACTGCAGTTTTTATAAATTTTTTTTTTATAACAATGCTATCAAGTCTTTTTTTGTTCATAATGCGCACCGCTGACTTCTCCTATTGTGATACTATCCATCCAAAGGTTCCCTGGAAGAGATCAATTTTAGTGATAAGACCGCAGTACCTATTATAGTAACGCCTAGTTTTATTTTATGTTGGTATACGCAATAAAGGTCCTCTATTCAATGCAATAACATACAATAGAAACGTTCCTGACCATTATACCTGTACGTACATTCCCAAGTACTTAGAACTGCATTTGACCCCAAGTGACATGCGAAAATGAACATTTCACACCAAGACTAGCCGTGACAGATGTTACACTTACGAAAGCTACCGTGTTCCGCCGGGTACCGGGTTACCTAATAAATAATAGCCGCACTGAGTTAAGACCTCCCAGTGAGGAAGCAAGAGCTTGTTTACTGCGCAACCCCAGCAGTATTGTGGCCACCTACGCGATATATTTTGCTTAGCAAATTGCTCAGTGCTCGGTGTCTAATAACCCTTTAATGAAGGTACTGGGATGTTAATATTATTTGTGTTAATTATAGAAGGGGGTTTTTACGTGTAGACAAAATTGATTGTACGATCTAATAAGGCGTATCTGATGCCTGGGCATTTTTATTTTATTTGCGCTATGACCCACGTTTCATTTAAAATATTATAACCAACTAACTATCGTAATCTGTTGATTAATTTATTTATTACCTAAAACTATTAGTGTTATGTCTGTTGATTACCTTAAGAATAATAAATCAATTAATTATGCAGGATTCAGTAGCTTGCCTGCTACTAGGGTAAACTCTATTGAATTATTTTTACAAACCATTAGACTTTGGAGTCAAATTACCTGAAACAAAAAATATATAATCCATCAGTGATGTAAAAACCAAACTAAGTTATGATATCGATATTTGTGGGTTCGATTCCCACCTGAACCTGTTTGTCCTGAAACATTGGTGTGATGAACATTATTGTGTCTGGGTGTTAAGTTGTATTATATGTATCTATTTAAAAACAAAAAAAGTTTTTAAGTATTGTATCAGTTATCTGGTTCCCATAATACGAGCTTTGCTTAGTTTGGGGCTAGATGGCGGTGTGTGAGATGTCCAACACATATATTATTTTTTAATCAAAACAGTGTTAAAGTGAAAGAGAAATAGGCACTGAATTCGACGTATGTCATCATAACAACATAGTTTTAACGATTGATTTAAAACAACCAAGCTTTCCAAAGGTAATATAGAACATCCCCCTCTAATATCATTAACTATAATAGTAAGAGATTATGTAATTTAACGTAAATTAATTCAACCAACACGCGTCAAACCCATTGACAAAACTCGCAATGTGTCGATAATAGCTCATTTGAATACAATCTACACAAATATCCGTCTGCAATCACGATTTGAACATGGTCGTAGTTTAGTTTTAAACTCATGCCTAATAGACTTAATAATATGCTTTTATTCTATTACGGGTGATCAAATTGTTATTGGAAAGTTATATACCTTGCCACAATTTAAAATTCTGTAGCCTCTAAATTATAAAGAAAATTTTCAATCATTCCGTTGCCATACGGACCTTATTATCCTTTTAACAATGGTGAAATTGTAAGTTGGTAATTAAATTCAACGTTTGGGATATAAATTAAGCTTTAGCCCAAATTTTACAGTAGGTAGATACAACGCGTAACGCACACATAAAGTTCGAACTTTGGCACACTACCATAAATCAAGGGGCGTTATGCGCCATGTTTCACAAGCTCTCGATTCGACCTCTCACTCACGCCAACGTTATTCGTTATACAAGCGTCTCGTTTTCACGCTGAGTTGGAGCTTTGAGAGACCCAGGGGAGGGGGGAAGCTGTCTAGTCGTGACGTATTACTCTGTTGGCGGTTGGTAGGGTCAGACGTTCCGAGGAGTGTTACTTATTTAATTTTTATGGGTTGACCTACATACGAATATGAATCTTATTTTTCTAAAAATAAGAATAATTACATCATTACTCTGATAGTACAAGCGATTCCTAATGAAGTGCTCGTTTTGAATATCGATATCGACATGGGCGTTAATTACTTAGCTGCCGCGACAGCACTAATATATGCCGAGTAGGTTCCCAATGCAAATTGCAAGTTCGATCCTAGAATAGACAATGCGAGTGGAAGTTTATTGGACCACCCGCAAAATATTTGCATCACTAAGTATGAACATTATTTAAAATGATTTAAGAGTATGAGAAAATAAATTAAGAGTATGCGATCTTTTATCATGTTACGATAGGACGTGCGAAGATACATTAAATTAGAGACATTCAAAGAACGTGAGGTGTGATGAGCAGCCAATTGTAACAGTGAATCACGTTTAATGCGTGATTGAATTGTTAATCGTTCTTGATAAGTCATTAATAGTTAATAAATCATCTGCTTCATTCGCTTTCGTTGAAAACATCCGCTTCATTTATGGCGCTATTGTTAAGTTAATTGATCAACATGATCTTAAAGAATAGTGTAGAATAGAATAAGGTTAGGTACACAATAACAAAAAATAACTCTAACTAAAAACTCAATTAATATGTTACTAAGCACATAATTCACGCACAATTTTCGTCGTGAAATTGAAGGGGCGTTGAGCTCAGCATACATGTTAAGTACCTAACCTCAATACCAGATAGTGATTTTCAGCTGAAACGCCGCGGATAAATAAATGTGATAAACAAACAATGAAATATAGTATTCAAATAAATATATGTAGTATATCTAATCGTACAATAACACATACTTAATACACAACTAATATAATAGATATAAAAGTTTAAATGGGGTATATATATAAATTTGGTACGTATTAGTAGCAAATTAGCAGTAAATACATTAATATAAATCCAAATATTAAGATACAACTAAAATGACAGGTAATATCAGTGAATTACACTGCAATCACTTTTGTTATTAAATGAAGGACCGATGGGTCGTTGAAAAGAATCCGAAAATGGCGGTTGTTAATTTTGAACTTTTTTCCATTACCCGTGTATTTTTTAATTTTAATGTGTATTAAGGGTGGATTATTATCCGCTAAGTGTTCGTGAGCGTGCACTAGTTTTGGCAAATGGTTCCAAGTTTTAAAACCATGCCTTTTAGTTTTCTCTTCAAGGCTTCCTAGAGCCTTCAGTAAAATATCCAAAATTTTACTGTGGAATTTTGACTGACAAAGTAAGACCTTGACATGACATAACCGTACAAAATTCCTCACTTGACATTGGCAGAATTATCGTTAGAAAGCGATAGCAAGCTATTAAACGAAGAGAACAAGAAGAAGAAGAAAGGCCGATGGTAAATAATATTGCCATGCTTTACTTGTTCATCAATTATATATTTTTTAAGCTTAACTAAAAAAGCGTGTTAAGTGTATATTATTGACAATGTAATGTTAGATTTAAATGTTTGCTGCAATTTCTGAATCATTGTTTTTTCTCAAACAGTTCTTGCTGTTATTTGTATCAACTAATTCTTCGGCCATTAAAAGTATCGCCCGTGTAATACATCTCATTGGTCGGCAATAAATACGGCGTTATCTTTCGATATCGACCGCGGGCCGCGCGGCGACCTACCCCCTACTCTAATGAATTACACAATGAACTCTCATCTAAATACAGAAAAAAGCTTTTAAAGGCACATATCAAAAATGCCCACAAAAGCCTACTAAGACAGGACTTGGAGATTTATAACCCTCCCTTTGTTAAATCACGTAATCTCCACGTGGAGCCGCGATATAAATGGAGGTAAATGAAAATAAATGTAGTTCCTCATTCTGTTGCCTAAGTATTTACATTGTGGTTGGACATAAATCAGGCTCTCTTTAATGGTAATCTATTTTAAAAATTACCTGTTAAATCACATTAGGACAGATAACGCATTGTTTGGGGTATGTTTGTGGGAAAAAAATGTTTGTCGGTAGACTTTTGAGATTTGTTGCCTTCAGGGTGGTATTTAATATAATGACCAGATGTTACAATAGGTGTAACTTAGTCCAGATGTTACAAAAGGTATTAGTGCACAGCTTCGAATTAGAATAATAATATTTGCTAGTTGGAGTAGGCACCTACTGCATAAAAGATAATGGACCAAATAGGAAAGATCTGGTTCAAATCTTCAAGCCTCCCTTTGGTCAAAAGTATATTGAGTAATATAAGCCCGAAATAGGAAAATGTCATTTGCATTATAATACTGTTTACCATAATTTTTTATAGACTTCTCGCAATTGACCTTGGAAAAATGCTTTATGTTTTGGACGGTTGTAGATTTGAAATATGTCAATTCTATTTAGAATTTACATATTTCAATTTAATTTACAATGTGTAAATACGGTCTATATCCTCTTTCTTTTTTGAAGGGGGGAAAAGCCCTCGCACTTCCCTGCCACCACTCCCGTGGTGGCAGGGGGTATGTGGGACTCGAACCCACTAAAACCCCCCCGTGAGCCCTCGTCCGCCGTACCGGGGCGAGAAGGGGTCGCGACTGCAGTCCAGCCAACTCACGGTCTATATCCTAATCCAACAATGGCTAAGAAATATCTACGATACAAATTGGCGCTACCTAGGTAAAGTATAACTAATTACACAAAAACCACTTCCATGTCTGTTCAGTTGCATTTGGTTTAACTATGACAAATATTTCGACTGTCTTAAATCATATCGATATCGACAGTGTGTGGGCGAGTATCGAATTTAAATTAATGATAATTTATCGGCTTTGTTTCAAATACGTGTCTATCAGTCTAGCCATAGGCTATGGAGCCATTTTCGGTTATATCCGGAGGCCAAATTGTACGCTTGTTTGTTAATCTAGTCATTCATATGCGTAACTGTAGTGATTATTACATAAAGCTTAGTATATGTACTTACTTATCTTCGATTTTTCAATAATTCATATACATTTTACTAAAAACTGTATTTTATATTTCAAACAACAAAAAAATAATTTTATAGTTGGTATCTATACAAACCGACCAAAAACGAGGTCAAACGTCCCAGAAAACAACAACAGCGACGCAGCAAAATAATAAAAATAATTAGTGATGTGACTTCCCGCTGTCCCGCCGAGGCACGTCGTAAGTCTCGCCTACATACGCGAGAGACGTCATGCAAATGCAATAAGAAATACGAGAATTTACGAGATGAATAAAAAGAACTGGCCCGAGGCGATATATTACCCCAGCAGATTTGCCCGAAAGATGCTGAGGTGGGGTATATGTGAAAGCAAGGCTTTGTAGGCACCTTTAAAAATATATTGTGAAATTATTTAATAATCGTATTTGCGCGTGATTTAATTCTATAAAAGCTTTATAATGCTTTCCAATTAAATTATAAAATATACCTTTGTCTAAAAAGTTTACCTACCCATCAATTCTTCAATCTATAACTTACTATTAGATATATTAACCTGTTTTTGTACTTTAATTCGAGGCAAGTATTGAATATAATATAATATCTTTGTATTCTATTTTTATTCTACTACATTACTTAGTTTTTTCTTATTTAATTTTTACTTAGAATATTGAGAGGGTAATTAAATATAAGTAGTATTCAATAGGATAGTGCTTAAATATTGTTTCATTAAATTAGTGAAATTAGTTAATATTACCTAAATGCACATAACTCGAAACAGATGCAGAACTTAATGAATAAATAATTTACTAATAAAGTATAGTTATAATTATAGTTACGTAGGTATGTAACTATAATTATATTATGTAGGTACATAAGCTTTGACTTAGATAATCACTAAATATTATGACATGTTACTGCGGGGCACTTATTCGATTTATCGATACGTGACGCGGCAATTAGCACATCACTAGACAAAGCCCTCTCCGGTGCGAGCCCACAAATCATACAGATAACATCTTCTACAAATTTGAATCGGATCTTATTTATGATTTGCCTTTTTCACAGCTACGTTTTGGGGAAAACTCCTATATAAATCACTGATAAATGGTTATTGGGTTTCGTACCTAATTTCAACTTTGTTGCCGCCCAAAATTTTACACAAACATTCTCTTGTTTGATTACTTCCCTCATATTATTGTATACCTATGGAGGTCATTCGTTACCCCTACATTTTCCAATTAGAATGCACCTAGCGAACTCTTGGACCACGCTTATTGGCAAAAAGTGCAAATTGAAGAGTTCCCACGCTTCCTTTTCATTATTCGCAACAACATAATAATCATAACAAAAGCATGTACAAACACCGTACTCGGTTAAACAGCAATAGCATAAACAAACCCCAACAATAAAGCCAAATAAACGCTCGAGCACGCCATCCAATCGCACCTTGAATCGGGCATAAAAGAACATGAATACCGGCGAAATTGAATACACCTCCGCTCAACAGGAGCATTCCAATATTGCATTCTCCACCGTACTCAGTCGGGTAACATCGAACACGAGGAGACTTCGTTAGTGGCCATAAAATCGTTTACGAGCTGCCGAAGAGCCCTCTTCAATAAACGTGCCGTAAAAGTTCAGTTATTCGGAGCTAGATGGCGGCAGTAGTGGTCGCTTGAACATCGCAATGATTTTACTGCCATCTATGGAGCTTTTTAAGCGTTTAATATGGGAAAGAGACGGGTGTGCTGTGTTGCCTCTCGCTTTAGCGGGCGGGTCTATTTTAAAGTTGGCCAGCGTGAAAGCTTTGATGTACTAATGAACATTTTTCAGTTTGTTGGTGCGATTAGAAGAGCGTACGTACTTGAAAATGTTCTTAATACCGGCTTACTTTTTACCTGAAAGTTTTCATTGTCTATATTTACGATAAAAACACGTCACTACACGTGGCTTTTGCTTAGACATATTTTATCCATGCTAACCGTTTCATAAACTTTGCGTTATTAACTTAGAACCTTCGTGATTGTAAATAAGCAAAATTTGTGATTTAAGTTTACGATAATTTTTTTAATTAAGCCTATAAGTAGGTACTACCTATAGTAATTTTAAGCGCGTAGGTATACGATAAGAACTCTCCTTTAAATCTGCGTACAATTTTCCTTGTTGAATAAGTTTAAATGAAATACTATAGTATTTCAATCCTGTATTATATAAGGCTTTGTTGCATCATCTACAATTAACTTAATAAATATACTAACTAAATGGGCTAATATAATAAATAGGTGCCCCTATTTGATTACTGTTGAGTATATTATAGTAGTCAGCGTGTGGCAACACCACCACACACAAGCACGTCACGACCGAGCAAAGAACAATAAAGACATTTCTAAGTAAGTGCAGAACTTTCCTTAACACCGGCTCCTCCAACGTCCAAGACAGGCAGACAATGTGACATGGTGTCAGAAATAGTCATAGTAAACCCAACGCCGATAACGAGCAAAAGAATCTGCCGTATCTGCCGCCCGTGGCTAACCATAGTAGCCACGCCACCAAAATGGCGACTAAGGATGAGAAGATGGACAAGAAAATGCAAGGCACAAATGCTGGAATCAACTTAACGCCGCCAGCTCTGAAGATCACAAGTAATATGCCGCTTGCATGGAAAAATTTTATTACGGCATTAAATATATATTTTCGTGCAAGCAACCTGGAAGATGAATCAGACAGAAGAAAGGTAGCGATTTTGCTCAGCCTCATTGGCGAGGAAGCTTTGGAGGTATTTTACTCGTTCGACGTCGACATAGACAACGTTACATTCAAAGACCTAGTTAACAGATATGAAAGGCATTTCACACCAAAAATTAATATTGTCGTTGAGAGACACAAACTATTCAATAGGAAGCAAAAGCCCGATGAAAGCATCGAGAAATATGCCACCGATCTCAAAAACATAGCTCTTCAATGCAATTTTGGGATTCTCCAGGATGATTTACTCAAAGATATATTTTCTTGGAACCTGATTTGTCAGCATACTAAAGAGCGATTATTGGTAGAGAAACCTAAAACTTTCGAAAGTGCAGTGGAGCTCGCAAAGACAATAAGGAATACAAAAATTGAGTCAAGCCAGTTGCAATCACAGACAGAAGACATAGTGGCAGCTATTAAGTCAAATCATACAAGTCAATATCGTCAAACAGTGAGTTCAACACCAACAAACCAGTCTCGTCCGTCAGTATCCTCAAGATCCAACTATTCTGTAAGCAAGCCTAATCAACAGATGTTCAGAAGCAATCAAGCATTGTCCAACATTCCCAGTCAAATATGCCATCGCTGTGGTCAAGTACATCGAGTTCGCTGTCCAGCTGAAGGAAAAATATGTCGTAAATGTAACAAACCTAATCATTTTGAGTCAGTCTGTAGGGCACAAAAAGTTAATTTAATTGAATTAGAGAGTCAACAAGACTCATCAGAATCTTTCCAATTGGGGCTATTAACAGTCAATAATGTCAATTTAAACACTTCATATCACACAGATTTATACATAAACAAACAGGCAGTCAGATTTTTGTTAGACACAGGGTCAGACACAAACATTTTAGCCATGAACACATTCAAGACACTAAATCTACCAAAGCAAATCATTTCACATAACAAGGATAATCTTACAACATTTACTGGACAACACATACCTACAGTAGGTCAATGTACTCTAACAATACGTCATAATGAACAGGACTATAACATTTCATTCCATGTTGTCGACTTGCTATGTCAAAATGTCATTGGCAGAAATTCATGTGAGGAACTGGCCTTAGTCCAAAGGTGCCAAAATATCAAATTAAATTTACCACACAGTATTTCAGATAATGCAGACCTGTTCGAGGGCATTGGTTGTATTTCTGGCTTCGAAGGCAAGTTATTTCTCAAACCAGAGGCAGTACCCCATGTAGCAGCATGTCGTCGAGTGCCTTTCAGCCTTGAAGAACCATTGAAAGCTGAACTTAAACGCTTGGAAGAACAAAATATAATCGCCAGACAAGATCAACCGACTGAATGGGTAAGTCCAATCATTATTGTTTCAAAAAAGAATGGCCAAATTCGTCTATGTCTAGACCCTAGCAAGTTAAATGAAAACTTAATGAGACCACATTTCCAAATTCCACATTTTGATGAAATCAAGTCAAACTTGGAGGGTGCCAAATATTTTAGTACTTTAGATGCCAATAAAGGTTTTTATATGCTGAAATTGGATGAAGCATCTTCCAAGTTGTGTACTTTTATTACACCATTTGGTCGGTATAGATTTTTGAGATTGCCTTTCGGAGTGACTTCTGCTCCTGAGATTTTTCATTCTGAAATGGTTAAACGCTTTCAAGATATAGAGGGTGTCAAGGTCATGATGGATGATATTTTGATATATGGGAAAACTCCTGCAGAACATGATGAGCGTTTGGCCAAAGTCTTAAATAGAGCTAGAGAAATCAATATTAAATTCAACAAAGAAAAGTCAGTCATTTGTGCAACACAAGTAAAATATTTAGGTCATATATTCAGTGATCAGGGAGTCAGAGTCGACCCATCTAAAGTAGAAGCCATTCTACAAATGCCTAGCCCAGCGTGCCTACAAACTTTACAAAGATTTATGGGAATGGTAAACTATATTGGCTCATTTTTACCAAATTTATCTCAAAAAACAAGTCTCATGCGTACACTGCTTTCCACCAAGAATGCCTTTGTCTGGACACCCAATCATGAAAATGAGTTTCAAAACATTAAGTCAATGATTAGCTCAGCACCAGTTCTAACTTATTTTGACCCCAGAAAAGATTTAATTTTGTCAGTAGATTCATCAAAAGATGCCATGGGAGCTGTCATTTTGCATGATAAACAACCTATTGCTTATGCCTCTGCAACTTTAACTAGTTGTCAGCAAAGATATTCACAAATCGAAAAAGAACTATTGGCCATAGTATTTGGCTGTGTTAAGTTTCACCAGTATGTGTATGGCAGGCCAGTATTTGTAGAAACAGACCATAAACCACTTATATCTTTATTTAAAAAGCCATTACATGACATCCCTACTAGATTGCAAAGAATCATGATGAGACTGCAACCATATAATTTAAAAGTTGCATATAAGCCAGGCAAACATCTGTATATAGCAGACACTCTGTCAAGATCTGCATTGCCTATCTCAGTTCTGTCTGATCTAGATCAAGATGTAGACCTACATGTTAATTTAGTCACATCTAATCTCCCTGCTAGTCAAGAAATGATTAATAAAATAATAGATCATACTGCCAAAGATCATATATTGTCGCAAGTCAAGTATTATTGTGAAAATAGCTGGCCAGAGCATAAAAGTTCAGTAAATCAGTCTGTCAGATCTTATTTTACATTCAAGGATAGACTACATGTGATTAATGATGTGATTTTCAAAGATAAAAATATCATAATTCCTGAGTCATTACGAGAAGATATGTTAATAAAGTTACATGCTGGACACCAAGGCATAAATACATGCATCAGACTAGCTAAAACTTCAATCTATTGGCCTAGTATAAACTCAGATATAGAAAAATTTGTCGGTCAGTGTCAAACATGTCTCACATACCGTTCCAATAATGGAAAAGAGCCTATTATTCAACATGAATATAAATACTTGCCATTCAATAAAGTAGGAATTGACTTGTTTGATTTCAATGGCCAGAAATATCTCTTGTGCGTTGATTATTTTTCAAAGTATGTGGAAATTGCTTTACTTCCATGTTCAAGTGCAGGTGGGACAGTTATTATGCACTTAAAATCTATCTATGCCAGACATGGTATACCAGAGATAATGGTCACTGACAATGGTCCTCCATTTAACAGCAATGAATTCAAGTCATTTGCCTTGGAGTGGCAAATTCAACATATCACTTCAAGTCCCTACCATGCCAGGTCAAACGGTATGGTAGAGAGAGCTATTGCAACTGTCAAGAATATATTAATTAAATGCCATGCTGATAAGACCGATCCTCATCTTGCACTATTACAATATAGGACATCACCTAAATCTACAGGTTATTCACCATCTCAATTATGCATGTCAAGGCTCCTACGCACTACAATACCTATTCATCAAGATAAATTAGTCTTCGCACTTCCAGATTTGCAAAAGTTGAGGAGTAGTATAGAAAAACAAAATAAACAAACATCACTTTATTATAATAAACATTCCACAGCATTGTCAACACTTCAGAAGGGAGAAAAGATATACTTCAAGAAGCAGCCAGACAGTCAATGGACACCAGGTATTGTTGTAGATTCAGGACCTCAACCAAGATCATACACGATAAGTTCTCCTGAAGGTATGTTCCGACGCAATAGACATCACATTTTGAAACCTAGGTTTGTTGATGCTTCATGTTCACAAGACACACACGTTTCTCACTCTAGTCGTTCACAGACACCACCACCAGACAGTCACGACACTCACGGCACACAACCTTCAGCAGTAGCCACAAACAGTCCCAGTGCTTCCACGCAACGTTCGTCTGGTCGTACTATTAGAATGCCTGCAAGATATGACGATTATGTTTGTTAGGTTATCCAATTCGTAATAACGTTGTATTTACTAATTTACTTTTACTTGAGCTAAGGTACACACCTATTGATTTTTGATTGAATATTGTTAATTCATATCAGTACATGATAGCGTTTAATATTATTAATTTGATATTGTTTTTATTGTATCGTTGTGTCAAAATACAAAATAGTCATACGTCAATAATAGTGTTGTACCGTATAGAGTATGTTAATACTAGATATGTACCATATAGTATTATATAGCTTCGTTAAGTTGAAACTTATTGTGTCGAGTCTAATTTTGTATTGTTTAGAGTCAAAGGGGAAGATGTTGAGTATATTATAGTAGTCAGCGTGTGGCAACACCACCACACACAAGCACGTCACGACCGAGCAAAGAACAATAAAGACATTTCTAAGTAAGTGCAGAACTTTCCTTAACACCGGCTCCTCCAACGTCCAAGACAGGCAGACAATGTGACAATTACAAAAAACCTAACTTTTTAATATCATTCGGAATGCTTTGTTGTTTAGTATTATATAAACTAGATCACCAACATAAATAAAAGTGTCAAAGCACATTATTGAGTCATGGTCGAGTCGGTCTATGCGTACCTACGAGATACTCCATACATCTATAAGACGTGGAATGAGTTTCCACGCGGTCTTTCCCAAGAGCTACAACATGCAGCAATTTAAAAGAAGGGTCAAAGAGTATTATCATAGGGTAGGCAACGCATTATTGGCACATCTAGTGTTACAGATTCCCATGAGCTACGGTGACCTCTTCCCATCAGAAGAGCTGTATGCACGTATGTGCTACCTATAGCATAAAAAAGATAATGGCTTAAAAAAGTTCACCAGTATAATATTCACTAGTTAAGTCTTACTGAAATGAGAATGAAACAAAGAATAATTCTATTCAGAAAACGATGCGATGGTTGTAGGTAGGCGAGTAAAGGATGTAATACAACAAAAATGAGACATTCTTTAAAATTCCCTATAAAAAACGGCAACAAATAAGGCCAAAGTAAGAAGAACTGAGGACAAACTGGTAATAACAAGCGGTGTTTAAATTTTGAACGCGGACCCAAGTCGTGTGATGAACGGTTTCACGCGCATTACACCCGCCGGCCACAATAGGGCTGCTAAGTACGAAATATAAAAAACCTATTTAACAAAACAACTACATAACAAAATTAAAAAGACAGTCCAAACACTCCAGACCACTACCAATGGGTAGCGTCGCTAACATTCTAGCAGCATCGCCCTGTTGAACTGCAATACTGATTTGCTGTGTCAGTGCCAGTGCTAAAAAGTGCCAGCATTTTGGTCACTGCATCGACCAGTCTAAGGTCTGTATTACAAAAGGATGCTCAGTCATCGATCGGTGCTCAAGCAGAGATTTCATTCATAAAGTGATCAATTAGTGAATGAAATCTCTGCTTGAGCACCGATTGACGACTGAGCATCGTTCTGTAATACGGACCTAAGACTAAATTCTTAATAAAAATATAACCAATTCCAGATTTATTTCAGCATATTTCTTATTCTGTTGTTGGACAACCCTGCCAATGTTCGAAGGTGGTCTCATTAGATCACGCCCTTATGTGATATTTTCCTTTTTTCACATATAAATTACTATATAAATCGCGCAACTTAAACTTCTTGTATGAACTATTAAATTGAAGCTAACCATCGCCTAGATCCGCAAAATGATCGTTGGAAAATAGGTTTAACTGTGCAAAATCGTTTATGCTAGCTTGGGCATTAAATATATTTTAAATTGGGTATAAGTGAGATTCACCTATCAATTACGTATAAACCTCTTTATTTTACATCCGCTATATGAATACGTGAGCAGTTAACTCTATGTAGAGTTACTTCCTAACACTTTTGTATGTAGAGTAAAAATGGTACGTCAAAGTAAAAATGGCAGTGAAGAATCGGCGATATTTAATTAATTATATAAAAGTATTTTCTAGTGCCCATGTAGAGTGTTTTCTTTTTATATTGTTTCAACCAAAACTGTTATCCGAAGCATTTGGTCTCTATCAGGCAACGGGGATCTGAAAAGGACGCCGTTACATTGGATTGTTATTACTGAACAACGTCAAAATTCTTCGATTAGATAAACAATATCTATAATTTATTACCTATATACTTATAAGTTTGGGTATTACCATCACAGTAATACAGTTATCCATCATCGAACGACGAAAAAATTGATAATTTTTAGACAAAGAACATAATCGATATAAAACATGTTCCAGTATAAATCTTAATAAAATTGATCTCATCGTGAATAAAACTGTGTTGAAGGAATTAGGTAGACGGTACGGTTAGCATATAAATTTTAAAAAAATATTATTACTCAAACATACCTGTATTTATGAAATTCTTCAGATATGCAAGTTTAAGTATTTATTGCCGTAGCTAAGTTGAACAAAGGATAATGTCTTCTAAACCATGTTGGCCTTAATACCTGATTTGCACTTTTGAAGCAACTGTCGAAAAATAATTCCGGTTTCCCAGTCTGTAGGTAGGTAGATAGGCTAAATTTACTAGGTGGTAGGACTTTTCTGCAAAGTTCGTCAGTTAGGTATCACTGCTTTGCCAGTTATTCTGCCGTGAAGCAATAGTGTGCAAGCACTACTGTATCCCAGTTTAAAGGGCATTGTAGTTAGTGAAATTACTGGGCAATTAAGACTTTATGGTCTGATCTGACTGTGCTGATGTCTTAGAATGATGATGAGCGCAGTGCAGTGCCACGCGAAACTTTATATTGTAGAGTTTTCAGCGATACTGTACTGTTATGGGCGACCGTGTCACTTAACATCAGGTAAACGACTAGCTTGTCACATCATTCATCACAAGAACGGTGTATACCTAATATATAAAATATTTTTATGAAACAGCAATAAAAGTAAACAGTCTCGTTAAAAATTTATTCAACTGATATTCTTTAACAAATTAAACCGAAAAACCTATACATATATAAACCGAAAAAGGTAGGTACATGTAACAAACTTTCAATCAATCACGTCTTAGGCGGTTACCAAAATAATTAAAATCATTTAATTAATTCAATTCGATTGATGGGTTTCGAACCGGCACTTTATTCCGTGTTGTCAGTCACAATCAACCGCACTTATCAGTCCACCGAGCCAGAGCGCACGCCAAATTTTCCATAAGCTGCAAAAACAGCTCGGCCACACTAAGAAAATAATATTCGACGAGAACGATTAAGACCAAGATGTAAGTCCTAAAATAGTTATAGTTATGAATCAGTTTTAGTAATTTCTTATTAGGAGACAACAATAGTAGGTTACCATTATAAATTAAGTATCTACCTATTTATTTTAAAAGTGACACAGCACGTAGGCATTACGATTATATCGCACCAAAACTTTATAATAAGATAGAAGCAACATATAAAATCAGGGCATTAAGCAACTTTCAAATAAAAAGGACAATATTGGAATGGTTAAATTCATATGACTATAAAGATACAGAAGCTATACTAGAATTAACATAATTATACTAATGTAAAAGTACTACATAAATATTTATAAATATATGTATGTATATAAGTATATAATACATAATTCAAAATACGCAATAGCCAAAACTTACATCCTTCTAAACACATATACAATAGAAATAAACTTCAATATTATCTATACACATACACAAACATAATAGTATATTAGAAAATAAGCATTAGTTATACTTTGTATATTTTTTGTATGTAAAAAAAAAATATAATTTAAAATAATGTTTTACCTTTATAACGTAGTAGACTTTAGTGAAACGAATTATTATGCTTATTAGACTTAATTTTGAGGGTGAACTGCCTCCTGGGCCACAGCTAACGCTTTTCCAGGAGACAGGGTTACATTAAAACTGTATAATGTATATTAAGGCCAAATAAAGGTATTTTCATTTTCATTTTCATTTATTCGCATCAATCACTTAACACACTAGCAAATCAGTTGTAGTTAGTTTAATAAATGATACATTTATCGTAAAATTCGTGATGTATGAGCCGCAGTAAATATACAGGTATTATTCTGTTAACTCTACACCACAAGACCGGTTTTCTTATGGCATTTTGTTTTATACCTACCAACTGCCAAACACTAAACGCAGCGCTATCAGCCTTTTCATCAAAATATTTTAGATTGTTCCACCATTATGTTTATTCATAAATTATTGTCTGAACAATTGAACGATTTATGAACTGACAAGATGTTCTTAAATTTTACTCGCCTCGGGGTTCGACAAATTGTTAATTTTGAAATTATAATGAGGGATCCTAAATGTACATTAAATGAGATACGGTGTTTGTTCGCATTTTAAATGGCAATTTGATTATATTTTTGAGATGGCTCACAGATTTGTATTTTGTAATATGCTTTCTTTTCACTGCATCTCTGTAAGAAAATCAATGAAAAGACTATTAAGCAAAGATTTTTAATATAAAGATGTGACTTGACATAGTCTTGACAAGAATACCAATGCCGTCCCCGCCCTGAAGTTTGATTGTTCTTAAGTTACCCAAATGAGTTGCAGTAGGTACGTCATAGTCGTCATAGAGGGATAAATACGATATTAAGAGCTGTTAAACATATTGCAGAAGAGCATAAGAACTTTTGTTACACATGCAATATGTTAGGTTATAAAACATTCCTTATCTAAAAAAATAATATTTTTCAATGCACTGACAAGACATAAGAGCATAAAGTTTTATAGCAGATTAATCACACATTGAACCTTATGGGTTAAAGCAGTAAGGCCAATAAGACGATTATCTTTAAAACGCATTGTACTTGATTTGATGTCGATTAAGTGCTGCTATTTTAGATGCGTAAATATAAATAAACACTGTTCCATGAAATATCCAAAAGAATTGCATTATTAATTTAAGACTGAATCTAAATAATAATTTTTCGAAGGGCAATAAAGAATTGTAGGTAATCAAAAAACCTGCCAATTGTATTAGCAATACGTAATTTTAACTTTTATTATTCAGTTATACTGCAATGATATTAATTTAAATTAATGTTAACTACTAATATTAGGTAAATTATAGCTATTTTATTGAAATTGGTAAAAAAATGCTAATTTTCGGCAAGTAAGTACCGATCAAAACATCAGGTTAAACTGAATGGTACAATCGAGGTCAAATATAGGTAACCTATACGGATTTCTGATCATGACCATTATATTGCTGATCTTGACATCAGTTTGATGGACAAAAACTACACTTTAGATACATAGATCATACAAAAAATTAAAGGTAAAGATGAACATAATCAATTATTATTATTTACAATGATTAAAATATAAAAAATAAATCTACCGCTCGTATACTGCATATTTAAATGCTGCAAGATCAAAGTATCAATACTTTGTAATTTATAAACATATATTTGAAGGTCTTGCTTTAGGTAAATTAGTTACGTATAATATCATTTATATTTTTTATGTGATGTGGTGACTACCCTCCTCCTCTGGCCGCAGTTTGTTTTATGTTCATATTGATATAAAAGTAGAACTACTTACTTATTTCCACACTTATTATTTTATAGCAATTTTTGGAACTTGCCCTTTAAAAAATAATCTGCTTTTTTGAGACATACGCTCTTAAGAAAAAATCACGGGAGCTCAACAAAGGGTTGTTATCTTGTTAATCTACAATGCGGACAGACGAACGGACAGTGTGGTTTTCTGCAATTATTATGATAGAGATCTGTACAGATATGAAGCATGCACGCCGTTGCGCCCAGTTGTCTGGTATTTTAAGATTTATAGCTCTCCTGTTGTATAAATCATGTTTTATTAGTGTTTTACATTGTTTTAATTGATTTAAAGTAGGTTTTTAGCTTTCTCTTTTAAAAACGTGCCTTTGAATCGAGTTATTCACTTTGTTTTGCAGTTATTATAATGTGTGGAGTTATTTGTTACACATTTGTGGTTTGAGTTAGCTGTGATAATTTTTTGGTCAGTGTTGGTAACATCAAGAAAAACGGCAGGCTATGTTCCACGGGGCGGTTGACAGCTGACATTTTAGAACAAAGTCTCCAGTCTGTGTAGTCTGTGGCGCTTTAGTCCATTCATTATCTTTTATTCATAGGTGATTCACTTTTGCTCGAGCTACGGAAGATGAACGTACCTAAAGCTTAGTTACTATATTTCCCAGTAGGAACATAGATTACAGTAGGATATAGGCATGTTGTAACAAATAATTTTTACATCATTTTACCGTAGATAAATAATACACTTCTATGATCATTTTCCTCGTGATCATACCCGCGCGGAAAATGATTACATAAACCCAAAGGGACTACATAATTTTCCGGAATAAAAAAAATCTGTCGTAAAAGTACAGATTAAATAATAGTACCTACTTTCACGTCTCACGTAAAAGTTCTCAAACAAACTTCGATACTACACTATCCAATTAAAACAGAAGATTACATTTTGCACTTTCAGTTCTAGCTTAAAGTTCAATACATCAAACAAAGCTGTAGGTCTGATGGCCAAACGCGATTCAAACTTACGAGGCTAGCATCTACCACATATTCTGTGTTTTTCTCCATACAAACTACTGCAAAATCTGTGGCTATGGCTATACTGTCTGTCACGTAATCTGTGTTCGCGGGCGTTTAACATCGCGTAGTAATTCATGCTACATTGTAGCTCATTGATATTTAATTGTGCGAAAAACACTAGCTTTGCTATCGATGGGCGTTGCGGTTGTAGAATCAGAAGCGTATTCATTTGAATTATGGTTTTATAACACGCGTTTTATCGATGACGCTTCTACCAGTCACAAGACACCTTTAATACGTAGTTTCCTGCATTTCGATAGTCATTATGCATAATACCTACTTATTTTGGGGGTTAGACTACAGTACGTACCTACCTATATCTGCAGTTTTGATGGTTGTAGGTACTATAATTACTGTTATGGAAATTAATTGTCATTATATGTTTCGTTTGCAAAATGTCATACTGGTAACGGTATCACTAAAATTAATTTGCTATTTTGGCCAATGTAAGTTTTACTTTATATCAATATTTTCAAACAATTTACTATATCCGTGAGTCTTTTATTCTAAAAATATCAAAACTCAAGTAAAGTTCGAAATAAATTCAAAAAATATTTTCTTATTTTTAATCGAAATAAGATGGGCATATTTTTGCGTGAATATTCATGATGCGCTGCGGGTCTCCTCAGTCATACACCGGGATAATTCGAGGCCCATATTTCAAAATACATTGTTGTTCATTGGAATTTAATTGTGTGAAAAACAGAGCTCTACTCTATTGATAGCTGGGCGGGGCGCATAATCTGCAGCATAATATCACGATTTATGAGCATAACAATAACAAATAACAGTGAATGTTTATTATTCTTGTAAAATTAGCGTAGAATACGTTATGATAATATGCGTTGCATAGTTTTACCTTTTGTTTACCGAATAGGTAACATGTCTTGAAGTATTTGTCTACGTCTTTAATGAGCGGGTTCATTAATTCATTATAGTTTGATTTTGGTCGTGCCCAAAATTAATCAAAAAGCCTTTTTATTTTATGTCAAGCGTCTGATTTGATTGTCTGAGATGATTGCCTCGGCTACGTTTGTTAATTACAGGAATTGTTAATTACGGTGCAGTAAAGATTTGTGTAATTCAAAGCAGGTAGGTAGGTACAGCGACTCAATTATTTTTAGCAAAGCATTCGCCCTTTTTTGTTTTTATTTCAAAAGGGGTGCGACTCTACTAACTCTTCATAGTTATGCTTATATTATGAAAGAAAAACTTACAGTATGTAATATACTGTAAGTGTCCCCTTTATTATGGAATAAATTAATGTAATGGAATTTTTAAAAAGTCTGCGGTCTCTAATTTCACTGTAACCGCATGTTAATTTTTTACTCGTTTCCTCCTGTGACGATTCAGTATCATTAAATAATTTTACGTAGGTACTTTTTATTTTATACTTACTCTGATCAATCCTCAAGGTATTATCTTCGGTATCGTTAATAATAACCCTCGATTTCTCTTACATTGTAGCCAAATCGCAGGAGATGGATCCGATTACGATTATTCCCTAGAACCTAAATTTTACAAACGCCTTAATCCCCACAAATTCCTTAAAACTAAATTAAACCAATTGGCAACACCTTAAAGTCGATAGTGCAATAAATTACGGCTGATTTATGAAAATTTATCATACTCTTGAGGCTTAATTTTGAAATGATCTTCACTCACAGCCCTAATGCAACATATACGTTTGCAATGATACGGGAAATGGAACCTTTTGTCCGTGTTTAATGGGTATAATTTTCATGTCATATAGAAAGCAGGGAAAGACGTTTTTGTATTGAAGATTGAAAGTGTGTCTGCGTATTGTTTTGATAAGCTGTAGAACGGGTTTGCAAGATTTATGTATTGCATGATTTAATGCGAACGAACTACTTGCCTTTGTATTGATGAACGTTCTATTTTCGGTCTAGTTGTTATCTATTAATTGTTGACAGTAAGCATAAATATTCATTTATTAACGCAGGTGACGACCGTACGAGATAACAAGAATTAGGCTGTAATGGTACATGCACAATATAATGGCCGCTTCACATCCGTCGGTCAACTTGTTATTATGGGAGCCCTCAATTAAATTATAATATCAGGCCTGTATTATTCTTAGACTGGCAGCCCTGTCGCTCACGGGCCAATGGGGACTTTGTAATGCGGCGCCTGCGCACGGTCTCCCGCTGTGTTTTGCGGTGGTGCCAACCTTAAAGAAATGGATGGAGAACATTTGCTTATCAAATTAGTTTATAGTTACTACCTATATCATTCTCATTAAACGAATGTATAAAATGTAGGTACTTACTTACTTACTACCAAACTTAAGTCAATTAAGTGCAAATTCTACATGTATCCAATACTCATATAGAAGCACAAGATGTGTACCACTCTCACCAATAAAATCTTAAGAGGTTTAAAAAACTCACAAAAAATAACTAACCAAATTAAAAATGTAGTCGGAACTACTATAACCAGAACATCTATCATATAGTCATCGCAGCTGGCATGACGCATCGGCTAAATCAAATCGTATGGACTTTGTACCCAATTTGACAGAAATAACCTATTTCGTACTGAAACTAAGGCGAATTCGTTTCCATATACGAATTCCATTACGAAAAACAACGCTCACAATTTGATGTAACTGAAATCTATTACGGATTGGCGCAAAAGTAAACCGTCATAAACTTAAGTAAAAAGTATTGATAAAGGTATGGAAAGTGAATTTCCAAAAAATATTTAAATCTACAACACGATAGTAAAAATTTGGTTTAGTTTAGATAGGGATTGGAACTTCAGCTGTCTGCTAAAGGCTGAATACGAAAAAAAAATTAAAAATGTCGCATAAAAATTGTAATTTCCATGTGAAATCTAAAATCGAAGCACTAAGTTATGAAAGCCAATTTCAACTTTATACAAAAAATTACGTTTTCATATAGCTCTGAAATAAGAACTAAAATACGTAGTTCAATAATACAATAATTTCATAGATTTCATAATAAATAAAAATTTAATAATTTTTTTTTTTTCGCTAAAGTTAATGATTGCTTATATTAAGGCTAACCCAAATACACAAGAACAGCTGGCACAATAATTCAATAGAAGTCAACTGTCTTATTGACCGTGTCAATACCAATCTGCGATGGTGTACTTACTGACGAGTCTAGTATTGGCAGAATATTGGCAGCGAAGAATGGATCAAGTTAGAATGAAAGTTTTAGCCAAACGTAGTTAGCTATTCGGGCTCCGACAAACTTTACACTGACGTTTCACGCCAGTTTCGCACTTATTTGTATTATAACAATAGTAACGCCCAACGATCACATACATAGATTCCTTCACCCTAACTAGGATTCCTTGTGTCTATGACACAGGCACTATGAGGACCATGGTCCCACAACATCCAGACTAGAAAGAGTATTTGAGTTTTTTTTTTTGCACTAATACTTGTCCTGACCGGGAATCGAACCCGCCGCCTCCGGGCCGACCTGCTCAACCACCACACCACAGAGGCTGTCAAAAAAGAGAAAATGGCATGGATGAATATTATATTTTACCTTAAGATTTATTTGTTTACCGTTACTACGCGATAGATTACATATATATATATATTTACATGGCATGTAAGTAGGTATGCAGCCTTTTATTTTTTGTAATGCATTCGTTTTGAGAATAATAAATACATAGTTTTAAACGCTATTGATCGAGTTGTGGCGGGAAAACGAAAAAGATCACGTTACCGCATTATATTATTTTCCGAAACTCGTGTTATTTTCAGGTGTTAGTGCATAAAATTGGTGGCATTTTATTCGTTAAGTGCTGGATTACAGGCATGAGTGTGGGAAAGTGGCATAATGATAGTGAAACGTTTTTTTTTCGTGTTTTTTCCAAAACTCCATAGAAGCTTCTGGTAAAGTTGCCACCACTTTACTTGGAGTATGACTTGACTAGACTATACTATGACTTGATGACTTCGAATGTGACCTGACACATTATTTACGTGAAATATCATTAACTTGATAAATTATGAATTACTTGACACTGGCTAAATACACAAAAGTGTGGAGCCAAAATACAAAAAAAAAAAAAAAAAAAAAACAACGCTATTGATCACTTCTTTGTTTGAGTCTAATATCTTACTCTAGCATAATCTAAACTGTCACATAACAAAACCCACATAAACATGCATCCGCACAGCATCAGCACACAAAGTAGCTGTACCATAAATGTAAGTTCTATTGACACATTTCTACGATCGGTAGCAAATTGATCGTCCTATATTCGTGAACCACAAATCATGTGCAGTTATAGATATTTGCGTGTCATATCTGAGAATTTATAGCCTTACCAAGGTCGGACTAAGAAATGGATTTTCACCAATACTATTTATTGTTTTATGGTGTAGCTAAGCTTCGTTTTCTTATAAAACAATTTTAATGTTCGCAACATACAACAGTCTTGTTAAAAAGACATCTAATTGATGTTATTATTATGTAAATATTAACTTTGACCCGTATTATTGCAGATACATTTGAATTATATTAATTTCACGGCCGCCGCATGAAACACATACGTCTGGTTTTTTGCTAAATTACTGTTTTAATACTAAAAAAACTAATGTTTTTAAAAGTCTCCTAACTCAAAAGACTTGCGTCTCTGACACGTCTTGCGGCACCTTAAATCTATTTTTGAACATTCCAAAAAACCTAATAACACATCATGAAGAAACTTTGAACAACGTAACCGCCTTATTAAATTACTATAACATACCTTTTTAATCATACAGACAGTGTACCATTAATTTAATATTCTATACGGCTTGTTCTAAAGTTTTGTTAAATAGTGAGCAGTCTTTTGTTCACTTGTCATAAGCACAGTATATAATACAAACATGTTTCAGTATAGGTACCAACTATTAATTGAAGGGGTGAGAACAAAAAGGGTTTAACTAATTTTTTTCACAAAATTACTCATGGGTATTTTTTGGATTCAGCGTGAAATTATCTACAATAATACATTCTCAAAATACCGAAATGAAGCTTAAATCTCGAGATTTTTAGTGTAAAAACGGTTTATCTGTCACAGGAATACAGTTCGCTTAGCATAAAAACATTGGTGTCGATTCTGTGTCGCATACTCTAAAGCTAAATGAAATTAAGATATTTCCGTCTTTTTCATTTCCCCTTTATCAGAAGAGTACCGCCATACTTTAAGTTTACTTTAGTTTTAGAGAATGCGACACAGAATCGACACCATTATTATATTTATTTTATTATATTATATTTTACAGTAATTGTATGAATAGTACTAATATTTAGTATTTTAAAATAGAATTAATACATTTTCAAGCAACCCAAAACTTACATGAACCTTTTCTATAACTACATTAAAATGAAGCCGTTGAAGTTCAAAGTCAATTTTCACGAAACTGTCAATTTGACAGTTAAACCCTTTTTATTCTCAACCCTTCAATTGTTCTGTCGCAGGCCACGCATAAAAGGTACAATCACTAGGTACGGATCAGGCATCAGCATTACCTACAGTTGGAAATACCACATAATTACTATCGACTATCGACCTGTTATTTGTTTACTATCATTGACCTGTAAAACGTATTTGATCTACTTTGTACTTTACCAGGTTAGATATAGAGTTCAAAATACCTATGTCGTGATAGAGATTAAATAGGGGAGGTTGATTTTGTAGCTATCTAAAAGGATTGCTTTCGCTGATTATTCCGACTATTTTATTAAATATATTCGTCATCGTAATTTTTATATTATATTGGAGATAAATATGATACAGCTCGTATTAGTGGCCAGCTGATTTGACCATAGACTGAATACTCTACAAAATACGGTGTGTATTTTATTTTAATAACTATATATACACTACTTTTAACTACTAATTTGTTTCTTACTTCACTAACAAACTTCTGTTGCCGCTAACCGTAGAGAATTATCAGCACTTAAAAAACCATAACAGTAATAAAATAACTCAAAAGGTGAACCAGTGAAGGGTTACTAACCCATTATCCACAGCGTTTAGGAAAATGTTCAAGATAGTCTTGATACACGCCACATGAGTGGTAGCCCTCCTTCAGTGATACATTATTATTACCTGGGAAAAATAAGATGGTCAGATTTGGGGTTATAATCTGTTTTTGTGGTCGATAGCTTCGAAAACGTCTTTTTATAAGTCTCCAAGAACTTTAACTGCTTCTATGATTCGATACTCAATTTTGTAATAACCATTGTTCGTATAAAAAGTAATGTAATTTTATTTTCAATTTGTAAACGATTCAAAATAAGATAACAAAAACTGTTACTGAAAAATTTAAGTAGAGCAACTTGTCTACTGTACTGCAAATACTTATGGAGATGGAATTGGTTGGTTTCATGCAATATGCAGCAAGCACCAAATTACAGTGTTACAATTTGTTGTATTATTAACTTAACTTCAATATACTGTAGATTGTAGGGTATATTACTTTTTCACTTAAATTAGTGTTCTAATTGACCCATATCTGACACATAAAACCCCATAGCACATAAAACTCATAATTGACGTAACCATGCGGTAGACAAGTATGACGCATGAGTTACGCAGTTTCTATCAGCTAATCTGTGGCACGAGATCCATATTGTTATTACACACGCAAACTTGGTATAGAGACATAAATAAGTATGATGGTGGTTTAGATAGTTCCAGTGACAGAGTCCAGTGGACCAACCTCTCACGTCCACAACTTTTGTAGTAAAATTTAAGTATGCATTTTAATTTTGGCTATTTAAATTAATTATCAGAGGTATTATTGTACACACCGTATAAAATGTAAAAAGCACTTGAAATGGTGTTACTTTTATAATGTAAAAAACAATCACTAAAAAACATAAGTGATAAACAAAACCTTAATTTGAAATAAGAGTGCCAAAATGCTTTTTTTTTAATTTTTTTAGAGAAAACTTTCTAATTTAATTAATTGTTATTTTCAACTAGATTATGCCAACAAAAAAGTAAGGTCAAAGGGTTTACAGAATAAAACACAAAGAAACGTACAAGTTTATTAAGGAAATGGAGACCTAATTAGAATTACATTAATAGAATAAAAAGTTGTATACGGTAGTTAGATCTTATCGTCGATACATGCTTGGATAAATTATGCTGATACTACAGAAATAACATAGACATTCAAACAAATAAATTATATAAATATCTTATTTTATACAATAGCATAAGATTAATAGCAAAGATATTAGATTATTAGAATACAATGATTAAATCATTTAACTAAATTATACCTACTTTTTAAAAATGTGGCTGTTTAGAAAATAAGGTCTTCAATATTAAATGACTGTATTGGATTTTTAATCTCTAGATTAATAATTGCTTGTAAAGTAAAAACATTAATCATATAAATCAATTACAGTAAGTTTAATATGTTACTATACAGGTATACACGATATATTAATCAATAAAAAAATTATTTGTATTGTAGAGATAATTACCGAAATAATATTAGCCATGGAGACAATTTTTTTTTATCGTTTGATAGGATACCTTACCCGTACCTGATGGTATGTGGTCTAGGACGAAACATGCTTGCCTAGAAGAAACAATATTATGGCGGTCCAGATTTTTGACAATATTATTCATTTAATTTGCCAACAAATTCCGATTACTGACTCATAATATCAAAATTTAAATCAGTATAAAACAAAACAAGTTTATAAATAAAAAGTGTATAAAACTGTTGTAAAGAACAGTAGAAATTTACAGTTACGTTTAGAAAACGTCGCGTCTCGCAACTGCCGGTGTGGGAAACTCGACAACTGTTATGCTCAGAAATAAATATTTCATCACCATAATATTGCCTATATTTCATCTAGTCTAGACGACGCTTAACACCGGCTAGGTAACGGAAGAATTATAAGATTATACAAACTCTTTATTTGAAATACATGGAAATATTTTAGAATTAAATTAGATACCAACTAAAAATATACCTACGTTTCCAAATTAAATATTGAGTTAAAATGCGTAAAAATGATAAAATGCTAATGTTTACTTTTTTCATGTAACTGTTTTTACTGGAGAAAAAAAAAATCACACAATACAATGGCTTACAAAGTGTGATTTTAACATTGAAAACGTCATTTTTAACTTTAAGTACCTAATTAAAATACGAAATTAAGACATTAGGCTTATAAATGTAAATTATGTGAAATGCCACCTAAATAATACTTTATATGGGAGCATCTTTTAGTAACGAAATAATTATTAATCAATTAAAAGTAATTGGATGGTTATATGCAATATTGTTGTAACTGTAATATAATAATAATAATAATAATAACACCTCGAGAGGCTCTCGTTAGACGGTTGGATCAAGGGTCAGATTCAGAAGGCAAGTACTCCTTGACACGGCACGTATCGTCAGGAGGTTCCTTAGTCTGCAACCCTAACCACCGGTAGCTTGGGCCTTGCCCCGCTGCTGGCGGCACACTAGGTTTAGGTTTTTTATTATATTTTTGTAATACTAATTTTATAAAAATATTGTAAAAAACTTTGAGAACTGTAAGATTGAAAATAAATAAATGAATAATAATAATAATAACCAGTTTTGAGTATGGCAACACCTAGAATAACAATAAACAATAGTCTAACACAGTGGCCGAATGCACCCGGACCGGACACAAGTAAAAGGAGAGGTTGTAAACAAAACGGAGCCAGCTACTCATAACTTTTAACGTTACGGCCGAACTGGCCGCGGCGCGGCGCGGCGCAAACTGTTACAGAACTAAAAACACTAGAATAGAATCAGACCGTCTTAAAAACATAAATTTATTCACACATTCTAAACACAAACTTTATAACTTTTTCTTTTGTTTTATTAAATACTTGGTTATAGAAGTGACGTTTTATTAAACGGTTTTATTATTATCTATCATAAAGATAAAGAAATAACTAGATTAACATCCAATGTCTCAAGCTATTAGGCAAATAATTATTAAAATAATTATTAGAATATAATATCATGCCTATCTACATTATTAAATATAAAATACATAGGTCCTTATAATATAATACGCTTGTTGGAGTTGCACATTGTACATAATGATTGATGTTAATGACAGACTGGCTCAGATACTTATATAGATCATACAAAATATGATTGAGATCAATTTATAGTCAACTCCTCTGATATTTAAATTCCACGAATTAGAAAATGTCCTCGCTAGTTTAATTACATGTTCTCAAAAAACGCATCACTATCCAAAATTATTTCTATTCGTAACTAAGCAAACCAAGTGGCGAAAAGAGATAAAGCATTATCAAGGCAATAATTCGTCACGTATTTTATAGTCTGCGCGGTGCGAGCGTTGTGGGTAATTTTTATTGAGTCCTTGAACCTGTACACAATTTTGTCGGTCGATAATACGAACGCGGTATAACTGCTTTAAAGATGACTTGTTCTAGTTTCAGTGATATAATTCGTTTTTTAAAGTAATTATAGGTGCATTTAAGAAATAAGTTTAATAGTATGTTATTTTCTTATTTAAGTTGTAACTACTTCAGTTTTTGGCGGGAAAACGAAAAAGATTGCGTCACCGCTTTGTATTATTTTCCAAAACTTGTGGTGAAACGTTTCTTTTCGTGTTGTTTCCAAAACTCCATAAAAGCTTAATTAAGTCTTGATGACTTGGACTGTGACTTGACGTGTTATAAATAAAATTGTGTTTAACTTTGAATGACCCGAAAAAACTTTATAACTCTTGATGTGTGTGATAAATGTGGAATTCATTGGATGATATGGCTTGAAAATATTTTACGTGATATTTTTTTTTAACGGTGACTTGTTAAAATGAAAATACGTAAGAACGAAATAAAAACTGCTTTTAAAAGTGAATTTCATATGAAATATCCTGGCCTGCTACAAGCCGATTAAATCTGGACTTCTGTAACCATGTAATCACAAACAATCACTGCGCTTACGCAAGTATTGTGAGGGAATGGTACCGAAATACTGGCCCTGCGGCTGGCAGTAACGGTGATTCGTCTTCGTGCCTCCTCAAATTGACTGGCGCCTTAACCACTGATACAGATTGGAATTTCAATTTTTTTTTCGTATTTCTTGGTTAGTTAGCGCTGAACACTGATCAAAACTTTAACGTGCTTAAACTTTTATTAATTCATCATAACAGTTTTTATTATTATTACAATTTTTGATTAAATAGTCGAAATACGTAAATAAAAATCACTAAAGACTTTACTTTTTACCGAACTTATTGTGTGTGGTAGCTAAAAAATAATAGATACCTACATTCAGGTTTGTACGTATTACATTTTATAATAAATCTATGTAGGTACATGAAATATACAAGACGTATTTTTTGCTTATAAAAAACTAAGCCTCAGACACATAAATTATATTTTTTGTTTGACAATGTGGTTTAATAATACTGTGTATCGAAGTAGTGCCCGATGAACAAAAAGCACCATCAGTGAACAAAAAGTACAGAGCAACGCAATATATTGCATAAGAAGATTACACACTCTCTCAACATACGCAGCGTTTTCAAAAATAGACAAATTTTCGTAACTCGTGATTAGGTGCGCAAGCCGGATTCGCCAGTCGTGGTCGGGGATATGAACATTTTTATGCATTATGGAATGGATGGCTGACGGAAACGCACGTATATTATTCTCAGTGTGCAAACGCCATAAGACTGGTAAGACCCCTTCACAATGGCAAATTACTGATCTTTGACATCGCCAGGAACAATGGGAGACGAAGTCGGGAATTTATGACGTGGCGGTTGTCATAGAGTAAGTTAAGTATTTCAATTAACAGATGTTCCAATTTGGATCGCGTAATTTTTTATGGCCTACTTATTAAAAATAATGATTATAAAACGTTGATAATTTCTGTATATGGAATTTATAAGAGTCAAAAATTTTTTTATTGGTCAACAGAATTTTGTCGTATAGTAGATACATAATCAAAATTATTTTCTTTTACATTATAAATATTAGAAAACTGTCTCCTCTAAACCATTACGCTTGAGAGCAATTTATGATGTGTCGGTACTGTCACAGATTCAATAATGCGCGTACGCACTGAGTCACGATCAAGTGACGTTCGAGTAACGTACGACTCGCGGGTGATTTATCTCGATTTGCATACGAGTTTGATACAGGTTCGAATCGTAGGCAGGTTTCGAGGTCAAGTTCATATATTTTTTGTTCTTTGAGTAATTTAGCGTTCTAAGAGGACCTTGGTAGGAAGCCAAACGTTTATAAAATATTTTTGTTGTTTACTTCAATTATTTTTAATAAATATTTAATTGAATGTACTAAAAAGTCTTCCTCAATAACACGTATTAATTTGAAAACGATTTATTATGATTAAATCAGGGTATGTAAAAAGGACGTTTTATAATTGTCTTGAGTAATATGCTGTTAAAAAATAAAATAATGGCCGTCCACTCGGAGTCTTAATGTTTTCCGCCAACGATCGTGAGAGTCGTAACATCGTCGCCTTCATACAGTTTGTTATTTTATTATTAAAATATGCACACATACAGTCAAATAGTCTGTAATTATAAAGATTTATGTTTTAATTAAGCACTTTATTTTATATTCATATACTTATGATATTAATATTATCACATTGAATTGCTTTTACGAATAAATCATGCCATGTGCTTCAGTGATAGGCATGAATAAAATTTATATTACGTTTATGATTTTTTATTGAGTAATATTTTGAAAGCCTCTGTAGTGTGGTGGTGGAGCAGGTCGGCTCATAACCCGGAGGCGGCGGGTTCGATTCCCGCGACAGGACAAGTATTTGTGCGCAAATACTTGTTCTGAGTCTGGGTGTTGTGGAACCATGGTCCTCGTAGTTCCTGGGTCCCTAGACACAGGGAATCCTAGTTAGGGTTTAGGATCTATGTATGTGATCGTTGGGCGTTATTATTATTATTATTTATTTGAATGTATGGTAGAAAATAGAGGAAGTACAGGAAGCTTGGAGGAAACAAGGAAAAACAAAATAAAAGCGTTACACGATTTACGCATCCTGTCTTAGTGTTCTCTACTGTAATCTAACAAACGTTATTATAATGTTATTTAATTTTTTTAAATGAAATATAGAATTATACAAAAAATACTTAAAAAAATATCTTTATTAAAATAAATATTGCAGGAAAATTTGGTATAAATTAATTTGGAGAAGACCTCAATGTATTAAATAATAGTCATTTGTAATGTGAAGTAAAATGCCTGTCAGTAGGAACAAATGCAACGGAGTGGCTGTACCTAAAAAATATTACACAAAACTAAACTAAACAATCGATAGACAATCTTTTCCAGTAACACGTTTTTCGAATAAACCATTGTTTGTTTTTAAACGACTATTTTAAAGAAGTTCTATTGATTACCTGTTACCATTAAAATTGTGCAAATTTTGGTGGCACCATAAAACATTTGAATTTTAGAATAGTTTCTTTACCTGACCGTTGTTAAACATCTTCATTGGCTTTGGTTAATTTGAGTAACGGAAATGTTTTTTGCATCTTTTGTACCTACCGTTTTACAATAAATGTAAAAAACCAAACAGTTACTGCATTAACAAAAAAGATTTGTATTTAAAAAAACAAGCTGTATGTATATATTGCATGCAGAACTTTTAGGCGAAAGAAGCATTTAATTTAGCAAAATGGGTTTGTTAATTCACATTATTCACAACCGAAACAAATTAATGAATGCACTTTATAGGAAATTTATGCAAAATGAACAATAAATTCGCTTCCTCCATTAAGAACAATTTTAAACAGTTTAAATAGAAATTGCTTAAAATATCGAATCTTGTATTAACTGTATTGTGTGTGACGTCACCACACAGCTGATGCTATAATGTAGTTGTAATGTAAACAGACCCGGGACGGGAACAGGAAGGGAATATGAATGAAGTATTTAACGACAATTAGGCAACGGAGCTTCCACGATGAAACAAAAAACATTACTTTATCAAGCAAAAAAATGACCACAAGAAATTAAACTTTACTGTATTAATAATTTATTGTATAGATTCTATTTACGCATTTAAAGATGTAAAACTGTATACGGCGTTATCGTTTGACCATGTCAACACGCTATATTTTTCTCTATCTCCGTAATTAACTGTTTAAATTACCCTGATCTTAATTAAAAGCTGTTGCAATTTGTCGAATAGCAAAAAACGTCGCATAGTCAGTACGTAAATGTCGTATAAAATCGCGATACGGCGCTTTGGCCGGAGCAAACTCATAAACTGTACGGAGTAACAGCGTCCGGCTTACAATGTGACGGTTTATACGGTCTCGAGCAGGTGTGAACATTATCTTAATTCAACTGCTACCGAACGATCGGAAGGTGTGTTCCGACCTTTATGTTGCAAATTGAAAAATCTTGCGCGGGATTTTGCTCGTGCTTTCCTTGATTTTTATGTTTCAATCAAATCGTTCTAATTTTAAAATAGGTGTCGATTTCTTTCCTTATTTTTTAATCCATTTATTTTTTACAAGTTGCATCTTGATAGCAAAAGCAATTTATAACATTTTAGCTGGAAATAACTGAAAAAATTAGGCTCATATCGTGCTCAGTGGCTAGTAGGTCACCTATATACCTACACTGTGAGAGTTCAGAGTGCAAATTAAGCTGATGATCATTGCGAACAATAATCTTAGTATAATGACAATTATTTTAACCTGAAAATAACAAAATTATTATTAATATAAGTATGATTCTTCTGTCTAGTGCCATGTGTATACATACGTAACTGCAGTCCTTTTAAACAACTGCGCCAAATTTTGAGTGTTTTAGTAGATCCTTGGGTGGTTTAGATAAAGCGAAGCCGGGACGGGTCAGCTAGTAGGTAGGTACTCTATAAAAGTACTTATAGTTTGATCCAAAATTATTATTCAAAAATAGTATTGATACAATCCCACCAATGACTGCCACCAGCAACTGTTATGGGCGTCATTCATTACCATGAAAATAATAATTAATTTAATAAATAAAAACTTGCAAAATAATATTAAGTATAGGAAATTTAATGGTACCTTATGTATATTAATAACCTGGGAACTAATGAAACCTAGTAATTTATTATTACTCCATAAGTTTCAAAGGAGAAGCCTAATGGATCGTATATTTTCATCAAATAAATTGTTAATTTATTCAAATTGGAGACAATCAATTTAAAGGCTTCTCTTAATGTTTGTTTTAGTCGGTTGTATATAAGTATTAGGCGCTTTAATTACTTTTAGATTAAATAATTTGACTAATTTAGTAGATAGATACCTCACACTAAGGTTAGATGTTGATAGATTAATATTACTACTACCTATTATTATATTAAATTTTATTATACCTACTTATTATATTTTACTTATTTTTACATTTTATTTATTTAATTCTTAAGATACACAGATACACAGAATAGGAGTAAAGGATTAATGAGTAAAAAAAATATTAAATCTAAGGGAGTAAACTTTGGGAATACATTTAGAAGTTGCTCTACGTCACCAATGTCTATTTTGAATATGTAGTGACTTTTTGGTATTTAGCCTAAATGTTTATTACCTTCATATCACACTATAATCTATTAAATAGCAGTTTAGTGAAGACGATAGTATTCTATAAGATCATGTTATGGGCGATATCGACCCTGTGCCTGTCAACCTCTTAAATTTTTGCAGTATTTTTTGCAAAACAAAACTATTGATTTGAGTAAGTCATTAACTAATAAAATTTCCATATTAAACTTAATTGTAAAATTTATTTTTATTAAGCGTTGTCTAAGTAAGTCCGAGCTAGTGTAAGTTCTAGCGGGGTCAGCGGGCCACGCCGGAATGGCGGGGGTCGCCGCCCCTTAGCCCTGGATATAGAACTTCTGAATATGGCTTTTTTTTTCAATATAACAATGCTATTTACCCAATATAATTATTATTACTCAGTCTCATTATTAATTATTATTAGTAATACTAGTAGGGAAAAATATGACATATCGACTTTGTAGGTACAGGTAATAGTGGATATAGGCATTTTGAATAACGGAAAAGAAGCCAAACGATCGATAATCAAGTCCCAGGTAGATATTTATTTCATCTTGTTTAAGACAACAGGTTCAAAACTGTAATTCATGCTTTATAGATAAAATGAATTCTTCCACTACAGATATAAATGATCAAAGTTGTTCCTCGTTTAAGTGTTAGTTATGCAGTAACGATTTTACGAACATTTGGTAAGCTTGTTTTATTAACAGCTTAAAATTATTAATTAAATTCAAATAACTGTAGCCCGCGCCTATCAAATATAATTACACTAAATGTATGTCGCCTTATTTAAGTATGTAGTAGGTGCCTATGGTATATTTAAGATACTGGCTATCTTAAATATACCACTCATTAAATGGTGCGTTTTAGGTAAAACCAGTTGAATTATACAGCACAGCTAAGCATAAATCACGGGAGATATGACAGTAATTCACTTATGTAGAGCATACTGCCAGGGTTCTATGAGAAAAATATTCAGTGGAAAATATTTAGAAATAATTAAATACAGAATAAGCCTGCGTGACTTTTAGAACGACGTAAAGAAAAGAAAACAATCCCCCAACTATACATTAAATTATTCATAGGCCAATTATTTCCCGACACTTAATTGAAAGTTAAAATCCATTATTAAAGTATACAGCACATTTACGTACTTAAGTACAGTTATGCATTTATGCTAGTGCAGTGTTTTGTTTCGGCCACTTATTCAAAGTGCTAAGACTGTGTTTGGTTTACCCTGTTTGTGGGGACATATTTTCGCGGCGGGCGGCGCGCCGTGCTTTCGCATTTATAATATCGGTGTATGACCTCTTAAAATTACTTACTGACACGTTTTAGCACACTTAAACAAGAAATAAAAAGCTGGAACAAAGACCACATTTCACACAACGTTTCAAACATTTTGAAAAATGCCAGATCACAATTAAATTATCTCAACATAAAATAAACATTTATAAATACGTTTAGCACGCAGTCAGTGACTGCATTTTCCGCTGTTAACATGACGGCAGGCTGCATAATGTTTATGTATCTCGATACGAGGGCAGTGCAGGAGGAAATTCTCATCTAAATTCTGCGCGGACGCCGATGATTCCAGCATTCGTGAGTGGACAGCTAAACAAATCTCTGTCTGATCCGTGTGAAAAAGTAAAAGCGAAAATCCTTTACGATACGTTAAATTTAGTGAAGGACAATCTGAAATTGGCCCACATTGCTCGGTTGCATTTCAAGGAGCGTCACGTCTTGATACGTTCGACAGCTGCTCTACTCGATGTCACGACGGAAATTGGCAAGACGTGCGTCGCATCAAATGGTATGCACTAAACACTTTGATGAATATCCACGGATGAAATAGCACTGCGGTAGGTCACGCCTTCACAATTTCGACACTATGCACACTAAAATTCCTCTCACAATAACTGAATTACTGTCACGAAGTATCGATCAAACGTCTGCTACATTCAAAAACTTAACTTGCACTAAAGTTTAAAGGATACCGCCATAGATACGCTTAGGTGGATATCTTAATTTTCGAGTCCTTCGGGGTACTAAATTATAATTTACGATTGTGTTCCTGTCCGTAAAAAAGCGGCGTTCTTTAATAGATACGTCGTTTTTTTCTCGCATGTAGTTTAACCGAAGTTGAGCTTTGGATCGTTTATCAGACCTTGACTGGTCATTTTGGTATGAGGAAGAACAACGATACACGTTGTTATCTCTTTCTTTGAAATCGTTTTAAATTTTACCTTATCAATTTAATGAGGACTGTAAATAGTTATAGTATGACTCAACGTCTTAGTCTGTGTATACATTTTGAATGTATGCTAAGAGAAGAACTTTTTAAAATAGTAATAATATAATTTTTATAATGGCAACATTATAACGGCATTTTCGCGAATTGTTCCATATAATGAAAAACCTGGGAACTTAATAAATTTTGCTAAAATTATGCGTTTCATTCAAATAATGCGGCACCAAAATCATACGTGTTACTAATTTTTAAGTAGCAGACCAAGATGGGTACATAATATCACTGTGTGTGTCCCTTAACTGGGAAGGTTTAATATTAGTTAAGCATGTGGTAGGGCCCATACATCATGGCCATCGGCGCCGGCGCAAGCTTTCCTTTCGATTCCTGCCGTGAATATTTAGATTTTATTAATAACGGAATACATTTTGAGAGCTGCTTCAAATTATGTTTTGCCAATAATATTACTTAACTGCTTCTCTACATACTTTCTTAGTAAGAAAACTATCTAATAAATCTTTATAGTGATTGATAAGTTGCAATGATTTCTACTGAAATGGTGTGATAAACGTTATTGGTCGTTAGTTCGAGATCCGAGACAAATCGGTGATTGCCGCGACTGATCTTACGGATTTGTTACGGCACGTAATATTGTTCTGATTGACCAGGGATAATTAAAAAGTAGCTAGTTTTTAATAAAACTACAGGTAACTGTGTAGCCACAGTATAGTTAATAGTTATCATACTTTGATGACGGGACCGTCTATTGGATTTATAGAACATTTAACGTCAGTGGCCCAGCTGGCTTACGACTGACATGAACATGGTACATTGTTATTTTTAAAGATTATGCTTTTGGAGTACTATGTATATCATGAAATTTGAGACTAAATGAAGATTTGCATAGCTACATAATAGTTACCCAAGATCTTTCCTAAGTTCATGTCTATTTCAAGTTTACATACCTATTTGATAGTCTAATAATGTATACGTTAGTATCTACTTAGCATATTTGCATAGTTTTACATACACAATGTTAGTAATCCCTTTGTTCTATAGAAAAATACTCGGTACATCTACATATTTTATGTGAATTACATTTAATTTTTTTAATGTATATTTTCTCAAATTGTTGCTCTCAAAATGTAAAGAAGTTTGCCAAACGAGTGTAGTTTTCGCCTATAAACTTGAGACAAGATAAACCAAGTGCAATTTTATATGCGTCTTTAGATCATAATAGAACAAACATGCTTTAACCAACTTAGTCTAAAAAGAAGATGCATTGGTTACTTCAAAACGCTAGTTTCGGCACGAAGCCTTCTACGTCAGGTCCATAAATCCGAAATATCCAAAAGGTCTTAACTACACATAACTTTAAAATTGAACTTTACTCTTCAAATCATTAAGATCAAACTTGAGAGAAAAACAGAGACCGGCCGGTTAACTATCAAGAATGAACTTTTTTCGAATGATAATAAGTATGAAAATCGAATGTGGTAGATTGTTGCTTGGAATAAACTACATTTCCATGGACTGTTGAAATCAGAAAATAAATATGATTTCATAATTTCAATTTAAAAAAATGTTTGCAGATCTCAAAGGTGCTATATCGATTGATAACACCGAACATTGAACTCTATAGAAAATCTGCCGTAAAATATCTATTTCTATCGAGCCAACTTTCATCAATCGTGTTTTGGACCAACCACTAAAATATATAGTTATCATAGTTATAGATGTACTTTTTCATATAATAAGTTTTAGAGGCCTAAAATGGGTTTATATGTATAATCAAATCGAATAGTCCAATTTACCATACCTATGGCCTTAAAATTGCACATTCTTTCTTTTGGTATCATTATTAATTTATTGTAAAAAAAATAAAGTATATTTGTTGTTTTGGTAGAAGTGGTGTGTAATCTTTTGTAACAATTATTCAAGCCATACATCAAACATTAGCTCTTATAACCACCTAAGCCGCCCAAGCGAAGCGAGGCGTTAAAAACTACCAATAATAACCTCAGAACTTTTTTTCTGAAAAACCAGTAGCAATTGTTTAAAATTAAATTAACTACCTGTGCAGTGAGCACTGTGCATGTCATGTTGTGATGAGTTATGTAAAAAGTTAATTACTCCACTGAACTGACCATGACGTTGACTAAACTAGCAAAATGGTAGGTGTTAATAATTAAAAAAATAAACATGTGTTTAATTCTGTTTGTGTTTATAAACTTCATAATTTTTTCAAAGGTTCATTCATGCTATAGTCCTAATTAGGCACGCTACCTACGTCACAGACTTGTCCAACAGTGTAGTTAGCTGCATTAAATAATAATAAATAATATATATATAACTGTAGTAGTTAACTTAGGTAATTTTCCTGTTAAAACATCGTCCTAAAGGTACCTATTACCTATTGATTTTTTCCGTGCAACCGCAAAGCTCCAAACCTATTAGAGCCCTAGTTTTATTATTTCTTGAAATAATAACAACTCTATATACATTATTTTAGTTTTAACAGATGCTTATTCTTTTTGTTTCAGATAATTACAATTCATAGATTTGCACTAGCTTCAGTGCATCTTTGAAAAGCTGGAGCACAACACCGAGCCTGGATCTCAGGTCTCGTCCGACATGCGGACATTGTAAAGCCCAGTTTTACATACTAGGAGAGAGGACAGGAGATTTATGCAGACTCAGGCGTTTCTGTGGTTATAGTTTACATGATTATCATGCGGCATGATAATAATATACTGAAACGCCATAACTTTTTTTTAAATATTTAAAGTTAAGATTTGCGCTTCGTGATTTGATCCGCGTCGTTCATACAATTGTTAACTCATTGGGCCACTTTTAAAATTGAATTTTATAATGCTTTCTTATTACTTGCACTTACTTAACAAAAAAGACAGCAGGAAAACGCCTTTGAAAATTTTTAGGTTACATATTATGTAGGTTTTAAAACTTAGTTAGTCTTAAATACCTACGTGAATATGAAATATAAGTATAATTATTTAATTATAGATTTTGATTAAAATTAATATTTTTTTGTATCTTAGCTCAGCTATTGCATGACTGATGACTGAAGATTGGGTGAATATTTACTTTAATTTAGTTGATTCCAAATGTTTAATTAAGATCCCATATTTAACTTATGCATTTACGTTCATGTTAGCTAGATGGACGGTTTGTTTAATTACACATTTACTTAATTAATTGAAATGAAATGAATGAAATAAAATAAATATATTCTAGACACTTCGGTTTACTAATTAATTTGCACGTTAGTATTTTCATTACCTACCCAATGTCTGGACATTGCCTATTAAACATCTCTACCACACACCGTCTGTGCCCTTGAATAAAATGCTAAATACTTAATTATCAATTAATTATTTGGAAAGCAATAAAAAGAAAACTTAATCTAACAAACCACTACCAGTAGGATTATTATTTATTTTTATTTGGCGAAATGGACTTGATATGTTTTATGTTATAAGTATAGGTATATAATATATAGAAAATAATCGTGTGGCCCTACTGACGGGAAGAAGTCACCTTATGGATATCTGTAACATTAGTGAAAGGAGATTTTTTTAAACCTACATATTGTACCTATATTATACTGTACTTGCTATATAATATTTGACAATATGCACTTTATAATTTTATATGCTTAGTACAATAACTTAATTTTGAGTAGATAATGTAATTTTGACTTGTAAAAATGCTAAAAATAGCCTATTTGCAATACATTTTTTTACTTTGACTAGACGTGCCACAAATGCGTTGCTTACCATTATCCTTTCTATACTCTGCTTTTAAAATGCTGCGTGTTGTGGCTCTAGAGAAAGACCACTGACTACCACATCATTGTCATTCCACATCTTAAAGACTAGCAGCCTTATTTAGGTTACACCTAAATCTAAATACCTAGATAATAAGACTGGGTTGAAGCGTAACCTAAATCTTAACCAGGAAGTGTTACATCATCGTACCCAACGTGAGTTTTTTAACTATACCAATATATTAAGTTGAATAGGCAAAGTAATGATTACTTCAACCCGGTCATTGCTCGTTACATTTTGACGACAATTAAACACTACTTACACTAACCCTAGCCCGTCTGCATTAAAGTTCGACAACTGGTAAGATCGCACTTACTCGTCTGTGACATACCCAAATGCATCGCAGTAGGTATGTCTCAGGACCTGTCAAACTTGAGTACAGATGGGCATACAACACATTTCCGCTATTAACTACATAACTACTTGACTATAGTGTAGATTGTTTAAGTAATAAAATAGTATGATAATTCACAAAAAAAAACCAATTAGAATTTTCAAGTGATAGTACCTATGCCTACATACATTTAATATTAAGTATTCTATTGTTATAGCATAATCCAAAATTGGTACATGTGTGCAATCAGTTCAATTTACTTAGAATAAAGTAAGCTTTTAGACATACATAAATGGACAACGGAAAATACACATTCAAAACTGTATAACTTAATGCAAGAGACACTTGACATTTTATATTTTATCACTTCACAGTTGCACACCTTTGATCGATCTCATCCAAGATGGCCGCCGCCGGCGCGAGAGCAGGCGGGAAATGAACACACGCGCACCTCCTCCGCCATAACCGACCCGTCAATCTCTCGAATTTAGAACATGGAGTTCTAATTTTAAATTTTTAACTTTATAAGGTAAGTAAGCAAACGTGCTAGTCCGTGGACGGTTTGCGTTGCACTAAATTAACAAAAAACATTTTTAAACGTATTCAAAACTTGAAACCCATAAAACATAATCTCCCCCATTATTAGTTTATGGCTTGCGACTGTTGTGGCCTATTATGTTGTTATTTTTCTGTGTAGTAGTATTTGTTTTGATTGTGTGCGGTGGACGAGCGGACTTGGGGTACATTCACAATAGGTCTTTATTGAAAACGTGTTGTACAATGTTTCTCATATTTTAACCAAATTATTTTTAGAGTTTCATAATAATATCTTATGCTCGAGTTTTTGAGAGCCATTATTATTCATTCATTATCATTAGAAGATTATTATTTATAATTTTAAATAAATTTTAATTATAGGTTTGTAATTTTTATTTCCGAAAATAAATATAATTTCGTTTCATTTCAATTAAGTCGCTAGTTTTAATAATATAAAAAATCTTGCGATTCACATCCCATGCAATATAATACACAAATTACATTTACGAGTTATTACCATTTTACCAATACCATTTATACAAATACATAATTTTAAAAAAACTTAAAACATTACCTACTTAATGTAAATTTTTTAATTTTTTTTTAAGTAGAGCAACATTCATGGCGTTGCAACTTATGAAATGCCCGCATTTTAAGCATGGATTAGTAGCTGGTAGATTAATTACAAATTTTAAAAAAAATTTGTTCATCAAAAAAACCCTTATGTTTTTTATACTTAACCATATGTGTATTTTTAAATCCAGAAAAATAATTAGCAGTGAATTTCTTTTTAAAATGCAATGAGTAGAGAGCAAAATCCTGGTAAGCATCAAATTGGGTGATGTCCAGTAAAAAGCTAAAAAAAACTTATTGCAGAGATATTATACCAAATATAATTATTTTGTTTAATACTTAGGTTATAAATCAATAATTTATTAATTATAATTCTCTGATATAATTCAAGAATAGGTATGCGAAAGAAATAATTTTAGCTGCAAGGGACAATGATTTTATATGATTACTATTGCAGGCTAACTATGTTTTTATAATAATTCAGCCAAATTTAATGTGAACGTTATCTAATGAACTTTTTTCTTAGATTTGACTACTTCCATAATTAGATCCTTAACATGCTTAGCCAATACCCAAGTGCCAAAACACTGATGCAATTATTCGGAAACTATTGATTAAAAATCTCATTCCTTTTCAAACAAAAATACCTAGCAATTTAAAATGCTCACCTTCAGGCGATTGCCCGTTGCCAATTTCTGAACCTGTTTAGAAATTATAGGGCCAAGTGGACCAAGTGCGGTTGGTAATGAAGGTTGCAAAGCTCTTTTACCTGTACGTAATATGGCCACGGCCTTATTATGAGACTGTATTAAGACTAATACCTAATAAATAGATTCAATATATTTTATAATACCTATTGTTCATTTAAGAGAGTTATAATCACAGTATAATGTAGAGTATAAAATATCATTAGGTGGTAACTATAATTTAATATAAAGCCCATTACAATTTTTTTCGAGAATTTAGCCCTTGTGTATAAAATACATTACTTTACTTACTTTCAATTGTTAGAGTCCATCCTGGTTAGGTCCTCGCCTTATTAAAATCTTATATAAATATCGGTTGGACAAAAAATAGTTTTATTATTATTATTATATATATATATATACATAAATCAATTGCTGTTCGTTAACGGCTGGACCAATTTAGCTGATTTTCGTTTTAAAATGTTTGTCGTAGTCTAGGGAAGGTTTAAATGGTGAGATGAGAGAAGAAGTATTCTCTTGGACAGGGTTAGGGTGTAAAACTATTAACCCGTGCGTAGCCGGGGCGGGTCAGCTAGTCAAGAAATAAAATACGGACGATTGAAGAGGAAACGCTGTAGGCAAAAAATAGTCAAAAAGTAATAAACTATTGCCTACTTTAAAAATGAATCGTATGTAATAATCTAAATCGAGCACTAAATGTCTGTGTTAAGTCTTAATAAAATAATAAACAGTACATTTTATTGCCTTATCAAAAGGGGGCGTTCTTCGTCATGCGTCATTCTATCATTGAACGGGCGTAGGGTCACCACCAACAGGCTTTGTATATTTATTTAAAACTTCACAAATGTTTTTATACAACAATAATGTGTTGTTACTATTAGAATTGAATATAACGGTATACTTAGCAAATGATGGAGATTTGTAGATAATCTTTATGATTACTTATACTCCACGTGTTTTCCCTGAAAAACTCAATGTTTATTGATTAATTTAAAACTAGTTCTACTAGTATTATATCCGATCTAAATCCTATTATTATTATATTATTATGTAATATATATATATATATTAATATTATAAATGCGCAAGTTTGTAAGTATGGATGTATGTTACCTAGATTAACATATAGAATACTTTTTATCCCGATAGTATGAGGATAACACGAATGCGACGCCGCGCCTCTAGCTTTTAACGCAAAAACTACTGAACGGATTTGGATGAAATTTGGAACAAAGATAGTTTATATTAACATCTAAATTAATTACTTCAATTAAAATTGATTTTTGGAAATTTTTAGCTTCCATACCAAGATGGTAAAAAGGAATCTTTGGAATATAAATAGCTTATACTATAGTAGATTAACACATACGCTATTTTCTGTCCGCGGGTGAAATCGCGGGGCGCAGCTAGTGATAGATAAAGACAATTTCATATACTTATTTTATGTCGAAATAATTTAATGAGATAACGGTAGGAAATGTGATAAATAACAACATAACGTGCGTTTTTTTAAGTTAGATATTAAAAAGAATAAAATATTACTATATAAAGCATTAAGCTGTTATATGATCTAACGTTTATGTGATAGTACGGTACCTACCTAAGTACTTACTCATTAGCTCAGTACATTAATAAAATGTATGGAATACATTCACACTTAAAGTTATGGTAACCCTAACCGCAAAGTGCCACAGAGTAGAAAAATGTCCAAACAGAACGGTCACACTGCTTTACCGGACCGGATGGCGTTCAGCAAGATCGGAACATCGGAACTTTTCATACACATCCCACGTCCAGCGTCCTTGTATTGTTTCGCGGACCGTGTTGCGTGAACCCAGAGTGAAATATGGCCGACAGTGCCACTCATTTTTATTTTTTTAGCCTGTGTTACTTAATTTTATCAAGTCGCATGAGTTATGAAAGGCGGGACCACACGCGTTGCTTAATTATCCGTTAGTAATTTTTTAATTGTGATTTCCAACCAGTTTACTTTTGTGAAAGTTTGCCCAATTAGAACGGGGTTTTGTTTTTATAGTGAACTTTTTGGGCACAAATTAGAATCAGCTTGTATCTACGTAAAAACCAAATCGAATTGGAAAACTAAAATCTAGTAATGTAAGTCGTATTCTACAGCCCAAATAAACTGAATTATTTATTTTAGTAATTAATCACAATGCCTTTGAGTGTTAGCGCCATATAATGCCGCTTTGCGTACACTAAACGTTTCGCCGAGGCCGTTATTTATTAGGAACTCCACAGTGCACATCATTCGTGTGCGGTGTGCTTTCGTCGATTGCAGCACGTAATCGTTGGTAATTTCTTCGTTAGCTACTCATTGCCACCGCAGTTTAGATGACAGTTGCTATTAGCATCCTCGTCACAGATTAGGTGACAGTCAGTATGCGTTCTTGAGTTAATAATAATGCGCCCAAACTAGATCGGTTCGACGACCCGGGGCGGCGCGGGCGCGGCGATCACTCCCGCCATAAGTTGGAGCCCTAAAATGACGCCGTGGTTTTCTTGCGGTGCATTTGTGTGTCATTTTTTTTAAACATAATAGGTATCTAGTTTATTGTAGATAAAGACGTGGGCATGGTAGACATAATTACTCCACTCTGATAAATCAATATTATTGAGCCAACCCAAACTTTTATATAAAAAAATAAAAGTATTTTTTTTTTTACATTTTACAGGTCTTCTTATCAGTAATTCGTATAATATTCTGATATTTAATATACCACATGTAAGACTTACATTCAATTTTGTAATAGCAGTCAACTCTTTTTATAGCACGTAATAGGTAATTATTATTATAAAATTAATCATAACATAGTTTGTATAAAAAATGTAGTAAGAACTTATTAATAATAATTTAATTTCATTAATAAAAAAGAATATTACTAATAAATTACGCCTAATAAATTGTTAAAATTACTTATTAAATGAATCAAAAGATGTAACAATACAAATACAAAAGCAATAAACTCTTTGACGACTAGATATTTTGTTTTATTAATTTTCACACGCACTAGACACTTCATAAAATTTTATTTCATTTTTATCGCCTCAAATTGGGTATTTAGTGAAGTTTCCGAGATTTGATGACCGCAATAAAATCATGAATGGCACTTAAATCTGTCCCACTAATAAGGTGCTAACGAGGGTCGTTCTTTTTATGTGCTTTTTATTGACACTTCAGTTGACGGGCTCTTTACCTGCTACCGCCTTGCTTACTGACATTTTCTTATCGTTGTCTTACAAGATCAAAGTGAACTTCTGATTTTAATAACCCGCGCCCCAACAGGTTAGCGTCATTTTAGAGCCTCCAATTTTATGGTCAGAAAATACACCTAATACATATTATGGTATGGACACACTGAACAGGTAGGGTTGTTTAAACTTTAATGGCAGCTAGTGATCATCAGATCTATGTTCAGATGCTACGATAACATATTACTTAAAATTCATATTTCGAGAAGTTTTGAGTAATTCTAGAGCACTTAGATAATGATGCAAATTAAACGATGTAGCGAGACCGAGATAGTGAAGGTCACTGACCTGCTATGGCCATCCATGGGTAGAATGTGTGGTTGGTGGGCTGGTGCTGGACAGGTTGCGCCGCGGTCGCCGCCGAGCCGGGGAGTGCACACTGGTTCCCCCAAGGTAAGGCTCGTCCAGGACTCGAGGACTCGCTGTATCTTGCCTCAGGAGTGCATGCAGCGGGTCTGACCAGAGCGCCTAGGCCAGAGCCCCAGCCTTCTTTCCCTCCGTAGCCGTTCTGTTGGTCAGCGCCTGGCTTGGAGCAGTCAGCTTTGGCGTACTGCTGCTCACCGGCGTAAAGCTTGCAGGCAGCTGCAACCGAGGCGTCGTAAGGCGAATCCTGCGGCCGCGGCTGGTGCAATGCATGAGGCTGTGCATACGTGAGCCCAAGTGGGAATCCCCGGTACTGGTCCCCGCCACCTCCGCCCTGGTGCACGCCATGCGCCCCGTAAAAACCACCCTGCTCAAAGTAGGAGTTCATTTTGTCCAGTCACCGACACAAACGTCACTAAGTTTAGAAACACTTATGTCATCACGGCGCGGGGGGCCGTGATAACGCGACCTCCGCCAATGTCACTCTGAATGCGGACAATGTAATTTAATTTTATTAATTTTATTGCCTCTTAAACGTCACTCGAGCGTCATAATGGGCTTCGTCGGCGATAAAGGCCAGTTGACGTGTGTTTACTTTTTACGATTATTTTACGAGTCGGGTGCGCGTGCCGCGAGTTTTACGACTTTTTAAGCGGTTCCGTCTGCGGCGCCCGTTCGTCTCGCGGAGGCGGGTTTTGTTGGTTGTTCAGGAGCGCGGAGTGGAGGATGTCGATTGTCGAGCGAAGTTTTGCGTCACGTGTGGCGGGAGCGCGCGGCTGTTAGCCCGATGCGACCGGCGCGGCTCGACTCACGCAATCTACTGTCTGCGGGCCACGCGCGCCGCGCCGCCCCGCGACCGGCCCGCGAACAAGAACACACCGACGACGATTGTTCCGTCCCCTTTTCGCTAATGACTATAAATATTATCAGTTACGCTCTCTTTTCCTTTCTTATCACTCCTTCCAGAGCATGTGATTCATCTATTCCATAATAAGTAGAACTGATAACCGATCTCCTAATTTTACCGAAATGGTAGAATCACGTAGTCACAACAGGCGCCTGATTTTTTGCTGTAAAGTAGTCTATAAACCAGAAAAAAATTTAGCGGAAGGTTAAAACTTGTCCAATGCCAAAAAAGTCAACAAAACCCAAATAAGGATTCCAACTGAAAAGTTAAGCCGCAGAAGTCGTAAACTCATAAACGTACAATTAGTGAAACGGGCGAGTAAAGAAAAGATTTTACAACCGCTCCTCGACCGGCACAATGAGCGCGCAGTATCGTAACAAGGTGCTGAATAGAGTGAGAAGTCGTAAAGATGATTATTATTTCTTCTACTACCTGTTTTTACGGGCGATATCGCTGTTACGCTCATACAAATGCGTTTTACGCGCGTTTGAAAGTGAGAGGACGTGATTCGTGGACTGCTCGGGCGTGGGATGTAGCTGCGGGTTCGGTTGTGGTCTCTTTCTCGCGCAGCGTGGCGCGTGCAGTGGACGGCGCACTATCGAAGGGTAAACAATAGCGCATTATCGCAAGCACTCACTTCGCGCGTCGAAATGAAGTCATCAAACGAATGAATGGCTCTTACTGCGGCTTACAGGAGACACGCTTGCATTTTTATTGCAGTCACCTCTTTAAACAAATATTTGCCGATAAAGGGCCGGTGGCTTTGATAGTTTTTATAAGCAATTTTTATAATTTTCTCAGGTAATTGATCAATTTACGGTCGGGAAATAGCTCAGGGCAGAGTAAGTATTTTTAAATGCTTGGATACTAAAAACTCCTTAATGATTTTCTGGTAATTGTGAAACCACCACTAAAGCTTGGTAGAGCTAATTACCAATGATAGAGCGATGGTAGATTTAATTATACATTATTTACCTTAACTAAGTAGGTATTTAAAATTTCAAATTGTATTAATTTCTAAGATTGGGAATATAATATTTTGTAATATTAGGGACTATATACCTATAATATGTTTTAAACATGTTAATTAATTAACTTTTATGTTTTCTTTGCTTCAGATAAACTCTACTTCGATAGTGGCACCTGCACCACGACGGTTGTGTCGCAAGATGGGAAGAGAAAAACGGTTAGGAACTGACTCTAGATTATTTTACAAATGAAATAAGAAACATATGCGATACATTTTCAGATAAATAAAACAAAGGTAATAAATGAATTATTTATAGAGCTTGGATGGATGTCTCTTTTGTACATATAGGTTTCATAACTTAATAGGTAGGTACCTAATCAGCAAGCAAAAACCAGCTCTTATCGTCTTTAACAGTTTGTAGAAGCTTTACAATCTACTTAGATATAGGTACTAAATTGAGAATTTAAAAAAATGTCTTACATGCTAACTCTACATTTTTGTTCTGTTACAGAAGAACTCTACCTCGATGGTGACAACGCAGACTAAACACACTGATCCAAGACCCAATTCTAGAGTATTTAAAGCAATTATTGAGTATTATCATACTAATATTATAAAGACAAAAGTTTGTAAGTGTGTGTGTGTATGTTTGTTACTCCTTCACGCTCCAACGGCTGAATGGATTTGGATGAAATTCGGTACCAAGATAGCTTTACACTGGATTAACATATAGGCTGCTTATCCCGGAAAAGTGAAATGTTCCCGTGGGATGAGCGAATAATTAAAATAGTTTTTATCCGCGGGTGAAACCGCGGGGCGCAACTAGTTATTAAATAAAATATTTAAAATAAAGTGAAATTTATAATAGATAGTATTTAATTTTAAGCCGATTTTTGATGAAAAGCGATCCAAAAACAACAAGTTTATACAGATAATATACTGACACAATGATTAGCAAACGAAATCAACATTGAAGGTATAATGGGTATAGGAATCAATTATTCGCAGGACCGATACCGAACCGATGGTATGTAGGTATAGGTAAAATATAGAAACATGTTCTTCAGTTAGACTTCGACTTTAGCAAACGTAGTACCTAAAGGACACGAAAAAGGAAAAAGGAGCCACAGAATAGGTAATATTAGTATCACCTGGGTATTTCGTTGAACGGCGACATGCAGCAGTTGGATAAGAAGAGCTGAATATCAGACAGTTAGTAGCCCAGCAGTGGAATAGCATAACTTTCTGGCAATGATAATGATGTTTGGAAAACACGAATCCTAATAATTTTGTTATTCATAAAGTTTCCGAAGATATATAATAACCACTGAGAAAAATATTAACCAAACTGGTAATTTCATTTATAACCAAAATTTGGCAAGGTCTAACTACAGTTAAGTTGATTGACAAAACTGGTTTAATTTATTAGCCAACGATTTTACAACAAATACAACTGCTTTTGGTTATAGGTATTAGGTAGGTACTCAAGTTATGTAGTCATAGTTTTTAAGTTACAGGTAGACGAAACATTTTTTCAGTAAGGTTGGTTATAGAAAAAGAAACGATGTGTGTGATACCAAACCGTTAAAAATTATAAACTAAATTTAAAGTAAAACAGCAAGAATCACAAAAATAATCAACACCATAACTCAAAATACGTTTTGGGCGAAAATTCTGCTTCTGAATTCTGATTGTCACCCAAAGTATCAAATAAGATAATCATTTAAAATCTTATAAGACTGCTGTATGAAACTAGTTGGAAATTAGGTAAGCATTTTTCGTACTTTATTTTTCATATGGTCCCTTTTCCGGACTAGAACCTCTCCAAAATCGAACTGGTCACAAAACTCTAAAGTAACGACCATTTATTATGGATTATTATAATTATATACTGTATCAAATGATCTTCATTAATAAAGGTCAAAATTCTTATTAAAACTAAATACCACCATAGACTTCCTGCACATTGTTTCTGTAATGGTTTCCCCAGTATAGTATATATTTGAAATTCTACTTAGTTCTACTTAGTCCTGACTAAGTAGTACTAAGTAGGTACGTACCTACTAATAAATACTTATACAGGACAGCTATAATTTCGGTACTTTATGTGGGATATGATCCTCAAAACTAGTCACCGATATGGCTTTTAGAGTTAAAATTTCAAATAGCAGTGGGCAGGCCATATTGCTCTTTTTTTAACGGGTTAATACTGTTGGTCTCTACCGATCTTTATAGCGTCACCGAGCGGGAGGCACTTGCCCTCAAGGCACCCAGCCGTCAAAAGTGGGAGGCTACTAGTTCAAGGGTGCCTGGGGTGCGATGCGATCCTCAGCTTGGGCCGTTGCCTCGATAAGAGGATCGAGAAGAGTCCACTGGAAGAGTGAACCCTATGGAAAGTAAGGCCACATTGCTCGCAACCGATGGGGATGAAATGTTCTCGAGCGGCGCCTGTACCTACCAACCAAAAGACGCAGCGTAGGCTGGCCCCTTAGTAGGTAGAGCGACGACCTTGGAGGTGATCACGAAACTTTGATTGCAAAGCAACAGAAGAAATTTCAATACTAACTATGCCCATAAACTGCGTATTCACACTGTCAAATCCATACAAATTTGTATTTTTATCGGTTGCAATCGAGTTACGTGAGGCTTATGTTCAGCAGTGAACGACTAAAGGCTGATGATGATAATAATGTTTGACTTCACGTCATTCGCAGTATATACCTGTATATTATTATTTTTATGTATTTATCTATTAATAGTTGTCTATTTGACATAACGAAGACAAGAGAAATAATCACACCGGTTATTGTAGTAGAAACATCAAAATAGTCTTAGAAAATAACTCAGTAATTACAAAAATCTAAATGATCTTTATCAAAAACAGCTAGATAGTTTTGCCAGAACCTTATCTAAATAAAATCTAGATTCCAACAGCCTTATTCAAAGCGACAGATGTTCAGATTCGCGTCGCGGGCGGCACGCGGTGACTGCGCAGGCGCAGGCACGCGTTTCAGTCGTAAACACGATTTTTACAACTTCAACCGCTCATAAACGTCACTTGAATTGCGCCGTTTATAGAAGTCGGTAAACAGAAGCAGATTATTCGAACTGGTGTTGTCAGATTCGAAATTACGACCTATTAGGTGTAGTTTTTGAGCGGTTTTATTACGTTGTTATGTTCGGGTCCGTGTGGGGTGCCAGATTTCCTGATATCCCTTTAAGAGGTTTGTAATGGCTATTTAATAGTGGTATATTAAATAAATAAACGCTGAGTAACCAGATTGGTAACATAAGCTTTTTAAAGTCGTATCTAAGATATTGTATCACAACCCTATGTTTATGTGTAATTGTGTGTAAACGCTAGATGGCGCTAGTCGATATACATCGCCAGCTTATGTACCACTGCTAGATACGGGCCTTTCACTCACAGGCTCTTGAATGGAGTGTATGCATAGATCTTTTAGGTATTATCGAAGAAATTATTACACATATATAGTCATCGTTTAGGTACATAAAAAATGTTTCAATGGGTGTGTTTATTCATTATAAAAAAGTACGTCAGTAAGTAGGTACTACCAACCCTAAAATTTAAGTAAAACATAATCTGCAATAAGTAAATTTTTACAAATTAGGTATTTTCTATAAGACTATAATAAAGGTTTCTAGAAACATCTGTAGCTGAGCTGAATTATCGCTAAAACTAGATAGGACCTACAACGAATATGGACGTAGGTACCTATTTTCTTAAACTGCTATAATCAATAGGTAATTTCATACTGATAGATATGTTTGATTCTTAAATGAGCCTGTTGAGAAAAACGCGTACCTATAGAACTCTCAAGCCAACACAAAGCTGCTAAATCTTGCAGATCCTAATAAATTCCTCCTTTGATTGAAGCAAACGAGAAGCTGTAAACATAAAATTAATTTCTTCATTGATTGATGATCTCTTACCACCGTTGTAAATAACCACGAATCAATTTACTCCATTCAAGAACAAGGTACTAAGCACGGGACCTCTGGCAACATTGTTTCTTAAACGCCTATGGGGCTAAACCTCTATATAAATTCGAAACTTTATGGACGTAGGCGGCCGCACGTGAATGGTTATTATGCCGTTCTTTCGACATTTATTGAACCATTATTGACTTGTTTAAAGTATCACCCGTTTAATAGAGATAAAGGACTCATTGATAATTTATGGTTTAATCGTGTGAGGATATAACGACTCCACGATTTGCTTGCCCGATCCCGAGCGTCTCGATGTCCGCTGGGATTGAGCGTTTATGACTGTAATTTTGGTTTTTATTGATGCCCGGTAGAATTGATACAATTATCAGTCATCAGTTGATAATGGTGTGTTAATTTTATGGATGTATTAGGTAGGCGGAGATCTTATTGCAACAATGGATAGCAACAATTTCTTGAGCGTGCCTCGTGGAGCGAGTTGCCTCAGGTGCATTTTCACAGCTACTAGGCGGTTCTGCAGGAGTATTATGGGGTGAGATGATGAGCCGATTGAAGTGGTTTATGTGGTAATTAAGATTTATTTCTTAATGCTGCCCGACGATGCTACAAAGTTGTAGTGTTGCGGTAGATCATCCATTCTGCACAGATGATTTACGACGTAGATTAATTGTTTATTAATGTAAATTTAGCGGTTAAGGTTTTAAACATTTATAAGTGGTTTAAATCCTATACCTTACCTATCCTTACTTGATATTAAAAGCGAAACTTTATATTTTGGAGTTCCGGGTGACACTGTTCTGTTATGGGCAGCCGTGTCGCTTAACATCAGGTGAACAACTAGCTTATCACATCATTCCCCGGTATTGCCCGGTACCTTTGGGTATGCAGATGATAGTACTGTTGTTGAAAGATACACATCCAGTGCCCGAGCCAGTGGTGACGATGTCCGGATTGAGAGAGAGGCTATGGTTGAGCGCATGAACCTGGCTTTGAAAGCCGTGTCCGATTGGGGCGATGCTAACTTGGTTAGGTTCAATGCTGCAAAAACACAGGCGTGTTTATTCACTGCTAAAAAGAGCCCACTCCATCTGGCTCCTTCATTCCGTGGTGTATCTGTAAGTTTAGGAAACCATCTTGAGCTTTTGGGTGTTGATCTCACGTCAAACCTAAACTTTGGATCCTACATCGAGTCCAAAGCCAAAGTAGCTTCAAAAAAACTCGGCATATTGTCCAAGGTAAGGCGGTACTTCACACCTGGACAGCTTCTAAATCTGTATCAAGCACAAGTCCGATCGTGTATGGAGTACTGCTGCCACCTGTGGGATGGGTCTGCCAAGTACCAGCTTGAGGCTCTGGACTCGATTGAACGGCGTGCCAAAAGGCTCATTGACGACGACACTTTGGTTGGTGAAAGGCTCCAGAGCCTTGCACATCGACGTAAGGTGGCAAGTCTGTCGGTTTTTTACAGATTACACCACGGTGAATGCGCTCAAGAACTGCATGATCTAATTCTCCCATCACCATTCCACTACCGGACTACTAGACGCTCGGCTAAGCGCCATCCTTTTGTGGTCGAAATACCACCCATTCGTACCAAGCGATTTGACTCAACGTTCTTAATTAGAACGGCTAAGGAATGGAATGCCCTGCCAGCGTCTGTGTTTCCGGCGAAATATGACCCGGGCGTGTTCAAGAGAAGAGTGAATAGGTATTTACTTGGCTAGCATGCTACACCTTCGATCGCATCGTCACTTCCCATCAGGTGAGAGCGTGGTCAAATGCTAGACAAGTTCGAAGTAAAAAAAAAAAAAAAATTCACTAACATAAAAAATATATATAAACGTTTATGTTGTTTTCAGTACATTTATTAATACAGTATATAAAAATAAAGAAACGTACATCTAACTTATTATATTTTTGACCTATATTTATTATTATTTTAATTAATTCAGGTATTTACTTATAATACCGTAACTGAATTTACAGCGAAAAAATCACTGGTCTCTCACTTAGGTAGGCCTACTTTATTAACTCTACTATAACTCTAATTCTGTGGTAGAGTTAATGAAAATTAAAGATTACTATACATAGTATCCAGGGAGCTCTACAATTTTAGTTCTCTATATCGTGAGTATATTTTAGTCTAAGCCTACATAAAATGAATACCTCTTTGTTTTTAACGATCACGTATATAGATTCTAGACCCAAACTAGACCCTAACTAGGATTTTATGCCACCCAGGAACTACGAGGGCCGTAACACTCAGACACAGAACAACTATTTGCGCTTTTTTCATGCACAAATACTTGTCCTGTCACGGGAATCGAACCCGCTGCTTTTAGGTTATAAGCCCACCTTCTCAACTACCACAACAGAGACTCTAATATAGTATTTTATCTATTGTTAAATAGTAACTATGGATGACAATATTTCAACTGCATTTACGCAACTGCAGCTCCATCTACATTTTGTGATTCCAATCAAATAAAGCCCCGATGGTTTTGTTAGAACTTGGAAAATCCTATAGGCGAAATAATTGTAGGTACCTATGTTTTTATAATAATCATATATAGTAACCTATTATTATTATTATTATTTCTACCCTCACAGGTCACAACGCTATCAATAATTGATAAATAAAGGTTTCTAACAACGCCACCTACCGGAAAAGCTTTGAAGTATGATGGGTCCCCTAAAGTCTCTTGATAAGCTTCCAAATGATGAAAGCCGCACCATTGGAGTTATTCTTAACTATTACTTAATACTTTAAAATCGTTATGTAAGTACTAACATTATAGAGATATTTATTAAAAAATACAGGTAGTTAAAAATGTTCTAAAACGTTACTTTTTGAACATTAAACAATGTAATTGTATAATATCAGGTAAAATAAAGTGTCTATTTCAAAGGAATCTGAGCCATATACATAAGCATTTACGTTGAAAATTATCGTTGTCATTATTATTCAAAACACTGATATGATTGATTTATTAAATAGGTTATACATATAGTCGAATAAATATTAGGTTACCCAGGATTGTTATCTAATAAAGAGTCAGTTAACGAGGACTATTTAATGTGTTTATTAAACAATCATTCAGTTTTACAACTACTCGCCTATTTCATACGTCATAATGTGTTATATTTGTATGAAAATATGACTTATTAAACACCTACAACATAAGTGCCAATAGAAAAGCGATAACATGAACATAAAAGCGAATTTTATTGCTTTATTCATCATTCTAGTAATATAAATTCATCAAGACACTTGTTAATCGTAAAATAAATCTTATTACAGTATAAAATGATGTTTAAATTGACGACAAGCGTTTTATTTTCGTCATAACAATAAAATTTATTTTTATGAGCTCGAGTTTTAGTGTTTGTTTTAGCGCCATCTCGCGGTGGTCCGTGGGACCGCTACGTAGTGGTACTTAGCTGACGTCACGTAGTTGAAGCTTTTACGACGCGTTCACAGCCCTCGAATGAATGGAGGTGTCGTAAAATGGAGAATTGGCGATTCACTAAATTGTTATCTCTACATTTTTGTAGGGATTCGGAACTTTTAGTATACTACTAGTACTACAACGGAATTTATTTACTACTTTTACTTACTACAGTTTTACCACTAGATGTTTTAGCGCTGATAAAATTTTGGTTGATGGTAGGTAAGTATTTATTTTATATTGGGTTATTATTGCTATTTTATATAAACATTTATTTTTTTGGTTTGTACTTACAAGTGTTTTCTTTATAAAACCTCTAATAAGGAATTTCTGGTGTGATGTAGCGTCTTGGGTACTTATTTAAAATGGCATTTTATTACTGTTTAATGAAAACTGTACTTTGCTTCATAGAAATAAAGTTGATAATCACTTGTTGACATAAAAGGTAATTATTTATCTCAGTGATAAATAATATCCATTGAAAAGGCTAATTAGCTATTTATTAAAGAATGTTGCTGACTCCAGATGGCGTTGTTTATTACTTAAGTGCAATAAATTGCACAGAAATGAATGTAGATATTTACCGGTACCTAAGTAGTTATAAGATAGGTAGGTATTAGGTACCTACTTAGGTAAAATCACGGTAAAAGTAACCAAATGTCATAAATAAGAGAGGTAGGTATTAGGTACCTACTTAGGTAAAATCACGGTAAAAGTAACCAAATGTCATAAATAAGAGAGGTAGGTATTAGGTACCTACTTAGGTAAAATCACGGTAAAAGTAACCAAATGTCATAAATAAGAGAGGTAGGTATTAGGTACCTACTTAGGTAAAATCACGGTAAAAGTAACCAAATGTCATAAATAAGAGAGGTAGGTATTCGGTACCTACTTAGGTAAAATCACGGTAAAAGTAACCAAATGTCATAAATAAGAGAGGTAGGTATTAGGTACCTACTTAGGTAAAATCACGGTAAAAGTAACCAAATGTCATAAATAAGAGAGGTAGGTATTCGGTACCTACTTAGGTAAAATCACGGTAAAAGTAACCAAATGTCATAAATAAGAGAGGTAGGTATTAGGTACCTACTTAGGTAAAATCACGGTAAAAGTAACCAAATGTCATAAATAAGAGAGGTAGGTATTAGGTACCTACTTAGGTAAAATCACGGTAAAAGTAACCAAATGTCATAAATAAGAGAGGTAGGTATTAGGTACCTACTTAGGTAAAATCACGGTAAAAGTAACCAAATGTCATAAATAAGAGAGGTAGGTATTAGGTACCTACTTAGGTAAAATCACGGTAAAAGTAACCAAATGTCATAAATAAGAGAGGTAGGTATTAGGTACCTACTTAGGTAAAATCACGGTAAAAGTAACCAAATGTCATAAATAAGAGAGGTAGGTATTCGGTACCTACTTAGGTAAAATCACGGTAAAAGTAACCAAATGTCATAAATAAGAGAGGTAGGTATTAGGTACCTACTTAGGTAAAATCACGGTAAAAGTAACCAAATGTCATAAATAAGAGAGGTAGGTATTCGGTACCTACTTAGGTAAAATCACGGTAAAAGTAACCAAATGTCATAAATAAGAGAGGTAGGTATTAGGTACCTACTTAGGTAAAATCACGGTAAAAGTAACCAAATGTCATAAATAAGAGAGGTAGGTATTAGGTACCTACTTAGGTAAAATCACGGTAAAAGTAACCAAATGTCATAAATAAGAGAGGTAGGTATTAGGTACCTACTTAGGTAAAATCACGGTAAAAGTAACCAAATGTCATAAATAAGAGAGGTAGGTATTAGGTACCTACTTAGGTAAAATCACGGTAAAAGTAACCAAATGTCATAAATAAGAGAGGTAGGTATTAGGTACCTACTTAGGTAAAATCAGGGTAAAAGTAACCAAATGTCATAAATAAGAGAGGTAATTTAATATGTTTTAATAAATACGTAAATACGTATAAGTAAATTCCTTCGCCTACCTAAGTTCAGTTCTAGGGCTAGGGCTAGCTTTTACTCGGTGGTAGTACTTTGTTGCAAAGTTCGTCTAGGTAGGTACCACCGCTTTGCTAGTTATTCAGCCGCCAAGCAGTAGTGTGCAAGCACTACTGTGTTTCGGTTTGAAGGGCACGGTAGCTAGTGAAATTACTGGGCAATTGAGACTTTATGACCTGATCTCACAGTCTAGTAATCTTATTATCAAACTGTGCTGATGTCTCAGGATGATGTGCGTAGTGCAGTGTCACTCGTACCTGTTTTGGGGTTCCGAATGACACTGTTCTGTTATGGGCGGCCGTGGCGCTTAACATCAGGTGAATGACTAGCTCGTCACATTACTCAGTAGAATAAAAAAAAAAAAAAAGGTTAAGTTAGATTACCTGGGTAGGTTTTAGGCTTATACTCGTCTGCAATAAAGTTTGCCAGCTCCTATAGCGTCGCACTTATGTCTTTATTACGTATCGATCTACATACTGCTATGCATATATTATTATTATTATTAGTTAAGTTTAATACTTACTCATAAAATTTGTTTAGTAAAATTCAGACACTAAACAATTAACAATTAGTTATTAAATTAACAGACAGCCGCAACAGTGGTGTGGTGGTTGAGTTGGTCGGCTCATAACCCGAAGGCGACGGGTTCGATGCCCGCGGCAGGACAAGTATTCAGGGTCCAGGATCTATGTATGTGATCATTGGGCGTTATTATTATGTTATTATTTATTAGTTAATTCCACGATAATAGTTGGTAATTTATAATTATGTGATACTTGTTGCGCTCCGCGGTTTCACCCGCGGATAAAAAGTATTTTAATTATTTTCTTATCTTACAGAATAATTTCAATATATAATAAAATGTAGCCTGTATATGTTAATCCAGTGTATAAGATATCTTGGTACCGAATTTCATCCAAATCCATTCAGCCGTTTGAGCGTGCAGGAGTAACAAACATACAAACTTTTGCCTTAATAATATTTGTGTGATATAAAATTACTTAGGTAGGTACTAACCTAGGCAGAGTAATTTTATATTAACTTTATATTTTGTCGTTTATCTTAATAAATTAGCACTTGCCAATTCTGTTAATAAAAAAAAAAGATAGTTAAAAACATAAAAAATATGATAAAAATTGTCTGTAGGTACCTATATAGGTGTAGGTATATATCGTAGGTAAGGTAACACTGGCGATGAACTTTACCTGCTTTATATTGTAGGTACTTATAACCAATATTTGAATATACCCAAGAACCCAAAGCACACAAAATTAAATACAATCAAAGAAATAAAACTTGAAAAATAAAAATAACACTTAACGAATAACAAACAAAAAATTTTACGTGCTGAAATAGCCTCTCTGTAGTTTTAGTAGAGCTTCAACATAAAACGCCAAAAATCACAATTTAAAATAAAAAAATATTGATATGAGAATTTTTCCTTAGCTTCTCCCTGCTTGCCGGCCTGGAATGAACTTGGGTATCCATCCACGCACACATAGAAAAACGATGTCCCCACGCACTTTCCACATTCGCATTAAAAACTACACAATCTTTGCATAATTGTCTCATTCACGCACGAAGGATTGTAACGACCGCTTTGGTATCGCTGTCCTTCTCTAACACGATCGTCAAAATGGCCTCCAAACGAGATATTTTGAAGGAACGACGCCAACTTTTGTTGTTGTAATGGGCGGAGCGTGCATGCACAGGGACTGATTAGGATCGCTGTGATAGCTGTGAATAACTTTTTTTAAGATTACTTATTTGAATTTATTAAGGCAAAACTATGACTTTACATCTAAAATTAATATGACATTTAAGTACTTCATTAAGTAGAATACTTAGAATAGAATAGAAGAATACTTTATTGCACAATATAAAATATTGAAATAAAAGGTAATACAATAGGTGGTCTTATCGCTTAAAGTAATTTCATCCAGTCAACCAACCTAAGTAGCTCTTTTTCAAACATTAAATTAAATTGGAAAATAATAAATTTTAAATCAAAAGTTCTTGAAATAGTGTATTAACTATTGAGGGGTAATTTAAGACTTCATAATTAAAGTTTTTTTTGTACCTATTTATTTTTGATTTTTATTTGTGTAGGTATAATATTAAAATGCTTATCAAGTTAATGCATTATTTTGAAAAACTTTTAATTAATTGAGAAAAACATGTACATGTTTTTTGTACCTAATACTACTTATGAATGTGAGTAATTAACTTATTTCTTATATATTTGATTATTGATTTTTGTGTAGACCTTAAGCTTAAGTAAACATTTTAGAGATGCACAAACATACTATGATTTATTCATATAATTCGATTAACAAAATTATTTAGTTACACCTACTATAAAAGCTCATAGGTACAAGCACATTGATTTCACTTTGTTTGTGTAATAACAATAAAAAATTAATAAAAATTTAAAATAAATAAAGTTACAAGTCATGTTGCTTTACATCAGGAGAGCGACTAGCTCGTCATGTCATTTCGTAACATAAAAAATACAACTAAAAAAAAACACTAACAAAATTAATATGCCATACAACTCACCACCGCGTGGTAAGGTTCCCAGAATACTGGCAGCATTGCCTTGCTGAATAAGAAGACTTGGCTTAGCTACGTTTTAAAGCTCATTGGATGTTTATTATGTTCTTTATAAGTGTAAATAAAAATCCTTAAACTATGATCTTTTCACGTTACAAGGCTCACGTTCTCAAGCAAGTTCTCACGTTATAAGGCTATAAAAAATACTATAGGTACTAAGTAAACAAGAAAACTATTAAGTTGAAAATTATGACCTATTATTAAAATTTTTGTGTTATATATTTGAAGAATAAAAGTCAGTTGAAACTCTGTCGTCTTTTTATAATGTAATTAAATCTTGTATTAAAGTTATTGCAGCTTAATAAACACGATGCACTTATTAATATTTTCTCTGAATAAACCATGAAAATTTTTTTCCTTCCAAATCCATCCCTGGGAACAGGAATTTGGGTATGGCGCCCGATGCGTCCCGCAACGAGCAGACAACGTGAATTTAGCTATTTTAAACGTTCTATTTTAATAGTTTTATGTTGATATTAAGTGAAAAAAGTAAGAAAACATACAGTAGATTGATAGAATTGTGTTATTTTGCAGTGTTTTGTTGAAATCGAATTAAATCTTTTGAATGAACCTGTCGTGTTTGTTGTTACTTACGCCATTACGCTCCTGATGAATAAACGCGACGGCTCGTGGTGGCGCGAGAGAAATAGCGATACACTCGTTTCTTTCACTCTCGCGTAAATGAGAATGCTCGATTTTTAGGTGAGATAAAATTTGAATTTAATTTTTAAGGTATTAAATTACATTTTTAATTTATTATGTTTCAGTTATCGAAAAGTTTTTATTGTACATTTTGCTCTAATCACCGATTGGCACGTTTAACTGACTTCAAGGATGATTTAAATAAAATTAAATATTAGTAACTATCTATCCTATTTCATAGACTTATCGACTCTAAGTAAATAATAAGCACCTTGCTCTGCTCTTCAAAACCAAACACCTAACAAAAACTGAACTGTTATTAATATTAAAGAAAAACATAGGTAAATCTATTTTAGCATGAACTGTAGACACCAACATATGTCTTCTTTCGAGAAAACGTTTCACCAATGAAAACGCAAAGATAGGTTTATGACGTGATCCACGAGATCTTTCATTGGTCGAACGCTTTGTCGAGACGAGAGTCGAGATACGTCTGATTCTAAGGCTCATGCTACTCTTGCTGGTGAATAATTTATATATAACTTAGAGAAGTTACAGTTCTATCATATATTAAAAAAAACGAGTGTGTTTTAAACCACACAACTGAAGGAAAACTTTTTTAGCTTCATCTATCGGCCATATATTATATAGGTACTTTGTGTTTGCTTAGTTTAATGTCAATGCCGTGTTTTTAACGATTGTAAATTGACATTTTACAGGACATCCCAACATAATTCCTCCGATTCAAAGGTTGTTTGGAAGAGATCGCTCTAAGCGATAAGACCGCCTATTGTACTAGTACTAGTTTATTATGTATGTTTTTCTTTTTGTAAATTGTTTTCTTTTTTACGGTGTACAATAAAGTATTGATCTATCTATCTATCATAATAATACAAATTTTAATTAATTTTTAACTTTGTTATGTTGACAATGGAGATCTACGTTAACTAACAACTTTCTACTTCCGTTCACCTCGTCACGCATTCCCCACTTACGCCCCAAGTCAAGCGTACGTTAATAAGTTTTCCTTTAAATTTTTTTTCTATTGATAAAGCAATCAGAGCAAGCTCTAGGCTCAAAATCCCAACGATCCATTAAAATAAAATGTCACATACGAAATATGTATTACTTATATCATTCATTATTACCTTATCCATGGATTCCGTTTGTTTAGTTGACGATGTTTATTACTGACGAGTGTTGGATGTTATGTTAAAATTGCAAATGCGTTGATATTATAAATAAACTAGGTTCTGCCAGCGGCTTGACCCGCGTGGCCTACCTATATGAAAATAATTCAACCACCCATTTCACCCTCTTAGGGGTGCAATTTCGAAAAATCATTTCTAAGTGGATACCTACACTTTACAAAAAACACACCTTCCAAATGTCAAGTCTCTAGGACCAGCGGTTTCAAGTTATCAGAACATTTTTGCGCTCATTCAGCATTGAAAAGAAACGAAATAAAATGTATTAAAAATTTATAATATACTAAAGTTTTAACTCATTTAGAACAATCTAAGTTTATGATAAATTAGATAATCACTAGTAGCCCGAACCGGCTTTGCACGGGTATTTTATATGTATAGGTTATTCTATCGCCTATGTTCATCAAAAATAATGTAGGAATCTTAATGGTGAAATTATTTTTCAAGTCGGCCTAGTTTCAGAGCCTAATCAATGCAAAGAAACAATCAAATCTTTCCACTTTATAATATTAATTTAGATTATAAAAATACGTAAGTACTAGTATAGTCCAGAAATAAACAAAAATGACCAATTAAACCCAAAAACATTTTCAATAAGCATTAATTATGAACCAAGACATTCAACAGGAAATCTCATGAATAGCGTGTAAGTATTAAACTAAATTAGAGTACGTAATAAATTGCTTAAAAAGAATTAAAATTTTTACAGCAAAATATACAATACAAAATACTGTTGAGTGTAGGCAAAAATAAAAGTAAAAGTAAAAATAATAACCTCCAACCCTGCCGTGGCAAGCGCTGCTTCGAGACAAACAAGCGTACCAGCGCGGTCGGCTGCTTCAAGCCTTATTAATAAACACGAACTAGCTTTAGACTAGTTACACTATCTTTTGTCTCTTTCGATCCAGCTAAATATTCCTGAAGTAACTAATCCGAGACTAATATCCGTTTATTAATAAGGCTGCTAGAGTTTAGTTTAAGTTAGAGAATAGATTTCCATAAATAACTGAGAAAACTCAATGATTTTCAAACCCCAATTTTATTTTTAAATTTTTTGTATACGCAGCACTGTAACTCTATCATCACACAATGGTGCGAGGCGAATAAACTCCGGACACAAACCGTAAATAAAAACATTTTCGACACGTATAAATATTTCGACGGATATCGACGCAGGCACGTGCGTTGACGCTAACCACAGATTAGGGAATAGTTTATAAGAAAAATGAGAATAGTTTAGTGTAAAGTTAGTTCGAAAAATCTTAGCATTCAACTCGAAGAAGTCTGGGTTCACAATTTCACACTGAGGCGACTCGTTGTTACCCATACCCACTGTGATCTGTGAGGTGGTGATAATTACGTGATTGCTTTATTGAAATTGTGGTTCTGTGTTGCTTAAAATTTGATAACTATTATATAGGGATACTAGCTGCGCCCCGCGATTTCACTCGCGTGGTGAAAATGTACTAATTTTTCGCTCAACTTTCTTAATTTTTTCTTTTATAAGAACCTTTTTCTCATAATAATAAATACAACAAAAAAAAATCTAGCGAAAATGTTCCATCTGTTCACGCGTAATACGATGACCAAGGGAAATATAGAGATTCATTTTTTATATACTTTTATTTTTTCATTAGATCAGTCAGCTCTGTAGATAAATAGATCAATCAATTTAACAATTTCAACGTAATTTATTATTCTGCCCCCTTGAGGCATTATAGATTATAGACACCTAATATAATAAATATTCACCTGAAAAACTCAACAAATATGTTAATTCTAAGTTTGAACATAATTAATTAATGTGAAAATCGATGTAAAAATATGATACAAAATAGTAAGTGAAAATAAACAAAATAATCAGTAGTGTTAAATATATCATTATATTTAATTTTGTATTCAAATGCACTTATGCTTATGTTCAATTATTTTTTGTATTATATCTTAACAAATTACAAAAATCAATTCTTACTATTAACATTGGGTGTAAAAATTAATTATAAATTCTAGAACTCGTATCTAGTTACTAAGATAGAGGGGACAAAAACGTGTAAGCCAATAAACAAAAGGTCCGGCTGATTTTATCGACCGGTCGATTAATATTTGTATACTAATCTAATAAAATAACGCGACGTCACTTTTTAAATTCCTACATAGGTACTACACAAAAAGATATTTTAAACATAGCTTGCGAAATACAAATAAAATCAAATTAAAACCTCCAAGAATATATGGTAAAATAAATATTATGTATGAAGGTGCACAATTATTTAATGATCTACCAAACGATACTAAAGATTGTAAAACCATGCCATTCAAAACTAAACTGAAAAATATATTTATGCCAATGTTTTTTAAACGTATTTACCGCCGGACCATCTGGATAATATTTAGATTAATTATAACTAGGTTATTTAGTTATAATTTATACATACTTAAGCTCATTATAAGTGAATTATGTTCTTTATGACTAAATACATTAGTTAAACCTACATGCGCAACACAGTCTAAGAAAATGATCGATTTTTCCAAAGCGGACAAAAGATAGTCTGTATGTAGACAGACTATCTTTTGTCCGCTTTGGATGCTTTGGGAACCTGCGTTCTGCAGAGCTTGTACTATCATCCCACTCCCATTTAAATGTGTTTTACATACACTAGGAAAGCTATCTATGAACTACAATAGAGGAGATATACTTTATGTGTCTTTGTTAGTATATTACACCATTATATTGATACAATAGGTGATTTGGTGATAGTTCCCTATGAGACCACCGCTATTGTTTGGCTTTTGTATGCCATGCGCCACGCGTATTTGTATAATATGAAAATTAATACATTATTCCGTTTCCTTATTTTAAATGATTGCCTGAGTATGTGATTCGATTTATATTGAATTATTTAGTAGGTTTGTGTTAGTATTGGTCTTATTAGAATGTTTGTCAAGATGATACAGTCAATAAACTTGCGAATAATTCGAAATTTGGTATGATATGGATAATACAAACAAATAATACATATTTGTGATATTAAATAGATAACTAGTAGATTTACAAATATTAAATAATAGTATTTTGTTGGTACCTATGAGCTTTTTAAATATGCGTTCATAGATTATGAATCGTTCTCTGCACTGAAAAAATATTTAACCATAACTTTTCGGTAATTTCATTTATAACAAAAATATGGCAAGGTCGAACTACAGTTAAGATGATTTGATAAAACTGGTTAAATTTATAAGCCAACGATTTTACAAGAGATGCTTTTGATTAGATATTACTCGAGTTATGTAGTCACTTTTTTCACAGGTAGACCGAAGTTTAGTTACATATAAAAGTTTTTTTTTGTGTGAAATTCATCGTTCATCGTTTATGAAAGTACAAAGCTAGATTGATTTTAATGAATTTCATTGCTTTTAATTCAATAACTTAGTAACACATTATTTGTTGAAAATTAATTCGGCTATTTACTATTGGTACATCTACTACGTAGGTATCCAAGTATATAGTCACATTAAGTGTACAAACATTTTTAAAGAAAACATCAGTAAATCAGGTCATCAGACCGAAGTGAAAGCGCATGCCCTAAAATTGAACAAAAAAAAAATAACCCGGCGCTGTTAGTATCAATATTTCAGGCACGACCAATCGCAAATATTCGTTTTATCGTTCTATATGGGCAGTTACGTAGATAAAAGGTGAAACACGGAGAAAGCAAAAAAGAAACAGCGTCGGCGCCGCCGGTCGGCAGTGTCGGCTCGGGAAACGACGTCGGCTGAAAATACCGAGCAACCCTCACGTCACCGGTTTCGTAGAAGGCTTACATGCAGCCATCAGATAATGAAAGCTGCGTATCATAAACGTACCAAAATTAATTCTAATTTGGTTTTGATGTAGGTATCTATATACCTACTATTAGTGTAGATAAGTTTATATGTAGTAGTGAATTGAGATCAACATTGATTTAAACTGACGTCAATTATATATTTTAGAATAAATAATTTTAGTTTTGATGTAGGTATATATATATACCTACTATTAGTATAGATAAGTTTAAATGTAGAAAATGATGAGTAATTATTAAAATCACATGATTTAGTGACGTCAATAATAAACGTTCCTATAGCTGTAGGCATATAATAGGTAACTTTATTTTACACAAAATGTTATTAATCAGACTTAGAAATAAATATATTATATTACAAGTGACACCGGAAATAAATTCAATAAGTATTATTCATAAGTAAACAAAGAACAATACTTATAATTTTTGCTAAGTAATAATGACATTAAACATATTAACAAAAATCTTTAGATTTTCAATTAACATCATCCAAAGTTTGGCAAAGGGTGTAGGTACCTATAGGTAATGTGTTTTAACATAATGGTCAGCAAACCAATGACAAATCAAAAAGTATTTAAAGTTGAGAGTTTCACTTAATCTATCTTTATGCAAAATTTCATGTACTTAGATATACAATGTTATACCTAGCTTTATAAGGCTAGTTATAAAGCTGTATGGGATTCATATAAACATAACGAACTTATAAGGGTTCTGTAAATTGTAGCGTTATTTTTATAGATTATACTTACAGCTATCGTAAAAATTATAAAGATATAGGTACCTAACATGCAGTAAAAGATAATCATCAATATTATTTTTAATTAATTCATTTAAGTTACACATTATTAACAAAACTGTTAAGTGCAATATAATCTAAACACAATGGGGGCTATTTTTATGAAATAAATAGTAACTACACTAATTAAATATGCTAATAGTTAAAAAGAAATCATTGGCATAATATTATTATTAAATTATTTGTTTTTATGATGTATGTTCGGCTTACTTTATATTATTAGTCCAATTCACCCGACACGTCTTTCACACAGCGATACGCTGACAACAAAAAGTCAGCCATTTTGTCTACGTGTGAGCCGTCCTTGCGGGGCCCCTCCCGCTGACTGTAGAGGGGGGCGCTCTACAAACATGATCCAATCTAAATTGACCCGCCCGTGATTTGAATATCGCCCGTATTTTGTAGCAATAAAAGCGAGGTCTGGGTTTTAGTAACGGTGGTAATGGTAGTATACGGGCTGTTTATGTAGCCGAAACGGGCGCTTCATACAGCGACGGCGACACTGCCATCGCTTTCATTATTATTGGGCGATTCACGACGTTTACTCTGCACTCGCTGAATCTCGGTTCCGCTGTTCAATTAAAACGTTGGTGATTGTTATTCCCATTGTTTCCTTTCTTGAATTTTAGCGTCGAACAAAACACGTGACCACGTTTGACGCTTGTTTTTTTTGCTTGTGCAAATTATAGTACCTACGGCTCATTGGGTACTAAGACCGTTTCATAATTATAGTAATACAGAGTTAATACACATAAATGAACGCTTCACTAGGCCTGATAAATTCAAACAAGGTGAGACCGGGAGGTATTTTTACTTAATTAAAGTAGACGCTAGCGTGCATTGGTAATTTATGTAGTTCACCCCATTTATAACGCCAGCGATATTAAATATTAACTTCACATAATAATAAATTTTGCATTGTGGTACTATGGTGAGTATTTATTAAGTACATCGTCCAAGTGGTTACCACATTACGAGCGAAACTTACGCAGCGTGCCGTTTCACGGACCTCATTTTGGTTTTTGGCCAAACCCAAACATTTACTCCATTTACACTGTTAATGACCCATCCTTATTAAATTTATACTGGGTACTGTTAAAATTTCAGTTGTTTAATTACTCGGAATTTTGGCCCTGCAGGCAAACCGTAATGGGCGCACTGTGTGGACGGGGCAAAATTAGGTGGTTAGACCAACATGGCGACAGGGTGTATCGTTCTGCATTCAAAACGATTTATTTTGTTATCTCTACTTCCTATTATACTTTATTTAAACAATCGTGATAATTTGAAGAGAATGACGTCATGACGTCATTTTTGTAATGTTTATCTAAACGGTATGCGTTCCCACTGTTACGTTACCAACGAAATATAAAAAAACGAGTGCTTTAGAACTGAAGTAAAATTTCTTTGGCTCCATCTATCGGTTGGTATAACTTTTTTTTGCTTTGTTTAATGTTAATGTCGCTTTCTTGACAATTATAAATTGTCATTTTACCGGACACACTTATGTAATAATAAAAAAATAGCTTTGTTATGGTGACAATAGAGATCTACGTGAACCAATTTCAACTTCTGTTCGCCTCGCATTCACCAGCTTTCTCCCCAAGTCAAGCGTGCGTAAAGAAGTTTTACTTCAAAATCCCGTTCACAAAATGTTCTCCTTCTCCCTCACTCTAATGTTCTCGAACTCGTAACCGTTGTTGAGACGTTCAACGTTTTATGTTATGAGAGTATCGTAAAATAAAAGTGCATCAAACGAGCCTCCCGTTTGCATTGTCCGCGATTATTATCCAGCGGATTCTGAAAACCCCCCATTTTCATGCAAGAAGCTTAGTTTACCGAGGTCTTTGTAACTTGGCCGTGTTGGCAGGGTTCCTTTACGATTATTTAGTCGTAAAAATCAAAGTTATAGCCTATTTACACCCGTAAATGTATGTTAATCTTTGTTTTACGAGTGTGCGGTGGCTTATTGTTTAATCGTTAATCACTTATCGCTTTAGGTCGGCGCGTAGCTGGTTTTACGCTTATGACGACACTTGGGCCGCTATTTTCTCTGAGATTTTATTAGATGTGAGCTTTCTATGAAAAATTTGCTCTACGATTACTTTTAGACCTGAATTTTTCTACAGCCATTAAAATTAAAATAGCTTTTTTTAAATATAAAATTGTGAAAGCATTAAGGTACATTTATTTCTTAATTTAATTGATATGTATCTATTTCTTAATGTGTCTATCTATTGCAATGAACTTTGTAACTTTAGTAGATAAATGTCTAACTCTAAATCGTCATAGATGCTATAATAGTTTCTAAATACCACCTAAAATAGTGGGAAAATCTCTCCTTTAAAGCATAGATACAACAAGTATATAAATAATGAATTACCTTAGCACCTATATTCTTGTCGTATAACTTCTTAGCAGTGAATGTACTTATTAAGAATAGTTTCACTTCACTTTTGACATTGTATCCATAATTTGTACACAGGAATCCCATTGGAACAAAGACATTAAACACGACGTCAGGACTGCAGACAATATTCTACACATCGTTCTTATATAAATCTGGACTGCTCTGCACCACTGAAATGTCTTAAGTTAAATCTTCTTTCAATAAAATTTCAGCTTTATCATCAATGCTATAGAGTTTCATTTTTAGTTGAGTTTGTAAGTTGAGTTAGTATGAAAAAGTAGAGTGCTTTAAATGTCGTTGAATCAACTGCGTCGGCGCATGATTGCATTGCGATTTGCGTCGTTGTCTCTTGAAGGGAGCGAGAGTAATTTACTTGATACTTTCGAACGTTAGTATTTGAACCTTGATAAAAGTTTATTATTATTATATAGTTGCTATTCAAATACGGGCTTTACTACCTACACTTTAAGTCTATTGCTTGTATAACATATGTTATCAATAGTTTACACATTTCAATATGAGAACAGGTTGCACTTGCGCGTTTGTGTTTTAAATCAGTAATGAGAAAATATTTTCAGTCTATAAATCATATGAAATCGATCGTTTGAAAAGAAATTTCTGTAAGAATAATATAAAGCGGGCTGACGGCGCCAAGTAGGTAATTAATTTTAAGATAATAAACACGCAGCACATGAATGTACCTACCAGCGTAGTGAAACTCAGTTTTGGTTCCTCCACAAATATTTACTACCTATGTTCCTATATATAAGCATGATCCTGGTTTGCGATTAGGACCACACTATCTCTTTCCATGGCTGCTGTAAGAGCCCGCTAAGGGACACGCTATCTCTTCCCATGGCTGCCGTAAGAGCCGGCTAAGGGACACGCTATCTCTTTCCATGGCTGCCGTAAGAGCCGGCTTAGGGACACGCCATCTCTTACCGCGGCTGCCGTAAGAGCCAGCTAAGGGACACGCCATCTCTTTCCATGGCTGCCGTAAGAGCCGGCTAAGGGACACGCTATCTCTTCCCATGGCTGCCGTAAGAGCCGGCTAAGGGACACGCTATCTCTTTCCATGGCTGCCGTAAGAGCCGGCTTAGGGACACGCCATCTCTTACCGCGGCTGCCGTAAGAGCCAGCTAAGGGACACGCCATCTCTTTCCATGGCTGCCGTAAGAGCCGGCTAAGGGAATAACCAGAAAATAGGCAGCAGCATTTTACTTGATAAATGTAATGTATAAGTGAAATAGTTTGTAAAATTAGCAGTGCCTGATGGTGCGATAACTTCCATAGGATTATTCTTAAAACATCAAAAGATTGGTGGATTATTTTTGATCCAATTTTCCCTTGTATCATAGTTGTAAAATAAGCCTTCACCTATGCTAAATGTCTAAATTTTACAACCTTTAGGTCAACGCACAGTATGGAGCATGTTTTGATAACGCGTAAAATACTCAAAAATTCGCTGAACATCAAGATTCCTAGTCATAAAATGTACCAGTATGTACCTATAATTTTATTGCCTCTAGAAAATCTAAAGTTTCAACTTAACCTTACGTACACACAATTGGATGGATGACAAAATTTGCATAAAACCGTTTCGTTTATCCAAAAGTATACAGAACCCTAAAATTAAGAATTTCAAACTATCGGTATTATTTATTTTAACACGCAGCTGATTATAATGCATCGATTTGGGTTCATTGACCCTCAGATAGTTTTAATTGTACACCAAACATTAACATTTAGATAACATTTAGATAATAATATGGATCTGTTACCTCATTCAGGCTTAGAACTGGTCACCATAAAATACGAACCTTATCAAATCTCCGTAACGACGCGTGACTTCCAACAATATTTTACAATACGCTACGCTACGATATAGTTCCAATCTTAAATTAGTATATATAATAAGGTTCCTAAATTAAGTATATAAACTTAATAATCAACATTTATAGTTAACTAGTTGACCCGCCCCGGATTCGCACGGGTGAATTAATAAAACGCGGTCGAACGGGATAAAAAGTCTTGTATGTCTCCTGGTTTTAAGCTATCTCCCCACCAATTTTCAGCCAAAACGGTTCAGCCGTTCTTGAGCTATAAATAGTGTAACTAGCTCAACATTCTTTTATATATATATAGATTTTCAGTAATAAATTAATATCATGTTATATACATCTATAGCTAAACAAAAACCTCTTGTAAAAATGTACTATGGCCACGCAAGGGACCAGATACTTTCACAAGTTCATAAATACTATTAGTTATTCTGTGACACAAGTACCTACTAGTCCTGAACAAGCATAAGGACCGTGCTACACCGACATAGCTCAGCGATACAAGCCTAGTTTCCTTAGTACCAACTCCACCGGGCCTTGTTCCTTTATCGGCGCTGTCTCGCTGATACATCGTCACACCGCGACCGTAACTTAACCGGGTAACTTAGAACTAGCTTGTTTACTTAGGTGCTTTATTACCTTTTTGTAGCTGGAATGCTTTTTGGTTTTCTTTTGTTTTTGTGAAGAATATAATATAAGAAGTATATAATTAGATACTCACTTTAAGGCGATAGTTAGGAATCAGTTACCTACTAAATATCTTAAGTTACATCTCTCTGTTCTGTTTTCTTATTAATTTGTGGTCAGCGTTGTTGGTACACTAACTACCTACATTCTAAGGCTTAAACTACTTTAAGATTATGTGTGTTGTGTACTGTTTGTTGATCCTAATTAAATTAAAAAAAAAAAAAAAAATGCTGACTTGACATTTATAATGTTTTGATTTATTCTCCAAGTAGACTTAGGTAATTAAACAGGCTACAAAACATGGCGACATTTAAGAATGATTTATTAAATAAAACTCTACCCAAAATGTTGTATTCTGAGACCAACTTATAAATCTGTAGGCGGACAGTTGGTAAATTATACACGAAACGAGTTTGGGTTGAAACATAAATCCGTAAATAAATATTTAAATGAGGAACCAATAACTCACAGCGACGCGCTGGCCGACAAAAAAAAAGAAAAAATATTATTTAAAAAAATATAAAATCCTCAGTGACGAATCAAAACAAAGGATTTAAACTTGGAACATAAATCGGCTTGCATTTCGGTCACGTCCGTGGCAGAGTCGTGACATAGTGCGCGTCACGAGATAAAAGTCCTTCGCAATTAGGGTTGATGCTATAGTTTTGTATAAACCGCCATGCACATAAACTATTAGATCTAACACATATAACTGTGATGAAAACCAATCATAATTGAAAGGGTGAGAATAAAAAGGATTTAACTGATTTTTTTGACAAAATGACTTATGGGTATCGTTGGATTCAGCGTGAAATTATCTTCAATAATACATTCTCAAAATACCGAAATGAGGCTTAAATCTCGAGATTTTGAGTCTAAAAATGGTTTATCTGTCACAGGAATACAGTTTGCTTAGCATAAAAACAATATTATATTTATTTTATTATATTATATTTTTACAGTAATTGTATAAATAAGTACTATATTTAGTATTTTAAAATATAATTAATACATTTTCAAGCACCTGAATCTTACATAAACCTTTTCTATTACCTTATAAGCACTCTACATTAAAATGACGCCGTTGAAATTTAAAGTAAATTTTCTCGAAACTATCAATTTGTCAGTTAAACCCTTTTTATTCTCAACCCTTCAATTGTAATACCTGTAGTGATACTATTTTTAGTTTTGTACTAGACATTCAATTACTTAACTAACCTAATTAAAAATAAGATGCAATTTACTCTGTAGTAAGACTTTAATGGTAACTAACATTTCTAAAATATAGAAAAAAAAATAGAAATAATTTATTAGTTGTTTAGTAATCATATATACATAGCTTACTTAAATGCCCGTATGGTATTGGTTTTCAAATTATTTTTGCAAAGGTATTCAAACATTATATGTACCTATAGGTAGCTACGATGGTAACTAAAGGCCTGTACACACTATGTCACCTCAACCTGCAAGATGGGAGCCGTAACGCGCACGCACGCTATGCAATTTGCTGGATGGGAGCTGCAACACGCCTCCACACGATGCGATTTGACTGAATGAGTTGACAAATCGTGTGGCAGATTGCATGGTGTATAGAAAACTCAACTTTAAAGTATTCTACACACAACTCAATTTGTCAAATTTGTCGCCTCTGCCAAATCATATCGTGCGGCTATCATATTGCGACTCCCATCCAGCAAATTGAATCGTGTGGAGGCGTGTTTAGAGTACGGCTAACCGCGAATTGCGTGGCTGATTGAATGTGGAGCCATCTTTAATAATCTTTAGCATTTGAGGTACCATGGATAGGTCTCTTCTACATCAATAAGTCAAATCTAGGTCTATATTATCCAAGTGGTAATTCTATCTTGAATTGATAGCAAGTGCATTGTAAAGTTTCGCAGATTAATTCAATTGATATTGACAACCCTAACCACATCGCTTGTGCCCACTCACAGAATTAAAAAAGAAACAAAAAGCTCAGCACTTCACTTGCCAATGTGATTGAATGCTGGTTAACGCCAAGAATTCGCTTTTATCATGTTTTGAAAAGTAAATAACCGATGCAGGTGTCTGTTATTAAATTCTTTCGAGAAGTGCAACCGCTGGAATTGCATGATTGAGGTTTTTTTAAGTTGAAAGAAATGGTTCATTTGTTTTACGGATCTATGGGAAAAAGTTTAATGTATGGACATATCCGTTAATAGCAAAATACATTATACATTTTGCACGTGACTGTACTTTTTAAAATAGAAGTATTGGCAGTACCAATTGAAAGAAGTAAAAGGAGTAAAAAAAGTGGAACATGACGACAAGTTTTTTTTATTCTAATATAGCTTCTCGCTTTTAAATAAAACTTAAATCTACACTTTTTTTGGGTCAATATATTATTTCAATTAAAGGTTACGTAGTACCCTAATAACGCTAAGTCCGCATGACTTTGAAGCTGAGCACTCTTCTGAATTTCCACGGTAGGTAACACCACCGAAATTTGTCATTGAGTATAGTTATAGAATACTTTTATCTTTAAGAACCCGTCTCCCAATAACTCCCTGTAGATATCGCCCGCCGTCCCACATAAACTTAATATATCATAACTAACATGTATAAGTTATGGCGGATTTATTCCTTGAGCCCCTTTTTGCTACTTGCGCGATGTTTATGCGTTGTGCGTGTGTGCGTGTCTATCTGATCAAGAGGTATGATTGTCTTTGTTTGTAGCCAGCGCTTGATAGAACTAATTCTAGGTTTGCTAAAGCTCTTAGTAAAACGTTTACATACAAACACGTGGCCACAGCGTTAGTTCATGGTCAAAATCCAACTCGACACCGCGCCATTGACTTCAAGTTATGAGCTGAATTTCCACTATATAACAACGATTAAGGAAAAAATGGTCAAAAACGAAAGAGTTACACGCTGTTGAGTTGACGCTAGCGAATCCTAAACGAGGACAATTATAGTGTCATCTACTAAACCCCACCTAATTATGGGCTATACTCTTTCCATGCTGAGAGAAGGCTCGTGTCCTTGCTTGAACGTAAACGATCTGATGATTAAGAAAACTTTGAAAAACGCCTCTGTGAAGGTGTAGGTACCTACTCCAGCGAAATTAATCTCCATGTCTCGTAAATGTTATTAAAAAAGGAATAAAAGAAAGAAGTACATATATCACATTTAGAGTTAGCACACATAGCTTAGTGAATAACTTGCCGCTTTAATGCAATCAACTGGTCGCTCAAGAAATGTATTATTGAATAATATTTTAGTATCATCCATACACACTTTCTTAAATTTATCCCGTTCTATGAAAAAAATGAGTGGCGTGAGTTAGTATAGTAGAGATCGAAATGCATTAGTCCGTTTTACACAATTGTTCTAAAACAGCAAAGCTTTCACAGAAAACTAATTAGAATAAATATTAAATCATAGGAAATTAAATATTTTATTTGACACTTATTTCATCAAACTCAACTCAATCAAACAAAAATAAAAGGTAACGTAGGATCAATAAATAAAGAGTTGCCAGGTTTATCAGACAGGATAAAACAGGTTTATCGAGTTCTTACCTTCACAGCTCCACTGCACAAGTAAACTAAAAAAACTAAACACTATTCAAATTTATAGATCACAATAATAATATCCATTTGAGAATTACATATTTCTAGCCGAAATAAAGTCGAGCGTACACTAGAACGATTTTTCAAGACTAAATTCCCGACTACAAACCTTCTCTAACACAATGGTCTCAAACGTATATTTAACTTCGATAAAACAAAACAAAAACATCTTGTACAAAACGTTTTAAGGCTTTTGTTGAAACCCGCGTTCGCAGAAGACTTCACAAAAACTTACAAAAAAATATAACCCTTACAGATAAAAAATAAAGAATCGCCAGGCCGTCTTAAAATGGGTTAACTGTGTTTCGACCAGCCTTGAAAAGAGTGTCATAAAAATGTTAAAATACTGTAAAAAAGCACACCTTTCTTTATAATGTATTATAGGAAGAATCCCGCAATGTTTGGCGTTGTTCCTTCAGGCTTTATTGCCCCGTAAACCACTAAAAAGTACCTTGTTAGTGTAACAGCAACAATTTAGAATAGTGTTCCGGGCCATTAGCGTGTGTTGAGAGAAAGGTAAGAACATAATTAGACCTTTAAGGAAAAGAAAGCCTTTCTACACAATCAGTTATTGTTGGTGATTTTGCGCAAAATTTTTGCTTTGTCACCTTCGTCATGCATTTACAGGTGATAATTGAATAATGGGGATATTATGATGAATTGTGTACAAAGAATTTTTTATTTTGCAATATTTTTAGTCCAGTTTTGACATTGCGGTTGTTGGATCCAGTTCAGTGTAGCAGTTTTTAGAACTAATTTGTGTATTTTTATTAGTTGATTTACCATTAAAATGCTGGTACAATGACAGTGTTAAAAATTGCGTCTTTACAGTACCGATATGTTTAAATAAATTAAGTTAATAATCATTAAATCGGAGTTTTGGCGGGAAAACGAAAAAGATCGTGTCACCGCATTGTATAATTTTACAAAACTTGTGTTATTTTCAGTGTTAGTGCATAAAATTGGTGGAATTTTATTCGTTAAGTGCTGGATCACAGGCACGAGTGTGGGAAAATGGTATAGTGATGGTGAAACGTATCTTTTCGTGTTGTTTCCAAAACTCCATAGAAGCTTCTGGTAAAGTTGCCACCACTTTACTAGGAGTATGACTTGACTAGACTAGACTATGACTTGACTTGACACACAAAATACATTATGTATAATATCAATTAACTTGAAAAAATTATTACTTGACACTGGCTAAATACACAAAAGTGTGGAGCATAAACCAACAAAAAAAAACATAAAATCCAAACGTGAACACGATAATTCAATCAAGTGTTGCTACAATCAAAACTATAAATTGAATGGTAAGTAGTTTATTAATAATACTTACATTAAACAAAGGCAATGATTATGTCGTTATCAAACAAAAATCACCATCAAATAGCATTTACCTTATCTATTTGTGCATAATCATAGGTTTTCCATTCACTACCTCGTACTTAATCAAATCTAAAACATACACGATCAAACAGTATACATATTCAAACGTATACTAGATATAGTAGAACAGTGGACGGCACAAAGCTGCCTAATGGAGGTACAATCGTAGCTACATTTCATAATTATCGTCTATTTTGACTGGACTGTATCGGAAGCTTGCTTAACGAACCACTCTACATATGGACAGCTCATTTGATACTATTGTTAACTCTAGTTAGACTGCTGCAATATAATAGTTCAGGGAAATGCGCCTTACTAAGGTAGTCTTTTATGCCCATCTGCAGGCCTAGCACGGCCGGTGGAAAACTTCTCCCCAGGGAGTAGATAACAAACTTATCCTCACTGTCACTTTATTCCACTCTGCGAGCACGGCCGCGACAGTGGAAAGCTTTATCCGGGGGATAAACGGCGGGAGTAGCGTTTTTAGATTTCTCTACCGTATTGTTGCCAGTACGAGAAAATTTAACTAAAATGACATTACATGCTTCAATATTTTGTTCAGTCCATCAAACCATCGATAATTGTTCGGCTAAATATACGGGGATTGAAGTCAAAATATAAAAATTAAGAAATAAGGTTTTTGAGTCTGTGTCCTTGTGTTAATCAAAGAGTATGTAACGACTACTATGTATATGAGTGAGAGTAAGTGAGTAGTTTATATTAAAATTTTATTTTGTTTGTAATATGAGCGGAAAAACGTGATTAATTATTGTGTAGTAGTTATATTTAAAATTTTTATATGTATATATTTTATAATAAAATATACTCAAAAACTATATGCATCATTTAAGTTAATTACGTAAATTAAATATTTTCCTTATTAAAACTAAACTAATAATTGTATTTTCACGAATATTTCGCTATGTATTTTTTTTTGTATTGAAACTCATTTCCCGGGATTTAGAAGGGATTACTTGTATTCCGGATGCTTCTCCCGGTGTAACTTTCGCTCCAAAATTCGAGTTCCCGCGATTTAACATAGTTATAATAGGCACGCGACATTTTTGTGCCTATTAAAACACTTTGACTTCCTTATACCCACCTACAAGAGTCGAAGATAAATACTCTCTGCTTTATGTCAATTCAAGATAATATTATCCACTTTCTTCCGAGTCCGTGCTCTGAAGCGGGGAGTAGCGTGATATAATGTCTACGATAATGTCAAAGGGAAATATTTCTTTCCTCTCTTCGTTGCCGTGCTACGTAAGGTGGAGAGGGGGATTATTTTAACTGACAGGTGGATAAACCGGGGGAAAGACAATTTCTCCACATGCCGTGCTAAGCCTGCTGTAGTTTATTAAAATACAACTTAGCTAAACTTAGCTAAGCAAACTAGGTGGTAGGACTTTACTGCAAAGTTCGTCTAGGTAGGTACCACCGCTTTGCCAGTTATTCTGCCGCCAAGCAGTAGTGCGCAAGCACTGCTGTGTTCCGGTTTGAAGGGCACTGTAGCTAGTGAAATTACTGGGCAAATGAGACTTTATGATCTGATCTCACAGTTTAGTAATCTTATTACAAGATTGTGCTGATGTCTCTGGATGACGTGCGCGGTGTAGTGTCACGCGAACCTCTATACTTTAGAGTTCCGAGTGACACTGCAGCTGATATGGGCAGCCGTGTCGTTTAACATCAGGCAAACGGCTAGCTCGTCACGTGATTCCTTAACATAAAAAAAAAAAACACTTTCCCCTTATACGTTTGTTAAATTCGTGTCAACTTGGCAGACCAAATATTGAACGTTCATGATGAGATGAGATAATGAGCTTACAGCATTTGGCATGTTTGCTTACGAGTTGGACAAAAGTACTAGAAACCGGGAGCTAGGGATTTAAGTGCGAACTTAGGAGCAAAACTACAGAAGGGTAGTAGATTAGTTTTCTCATCATACCTACATGTAAAAGTAAAGCTTCTTAAACACTAACGAGCATACGAGAGCCAGAAAGCTCATTGACGACGACGCTTTGGTTGGTGAAAGGCTCCAGAGCCTTGCACATCGACGTAAGGTGGCAAGTCCATCGGTCTTTTACAGATTACACCACGGTGAATGCGCACAAGAACTGAATAATCTCATTCTCCCATCACCATTCCACTACCGAACTACAAGACGCTCGGCTAGGAGCCATCCTTTCGTGGTCGAAATACCACCCATTCGTACCAAGCGTTTTGATCCGACGTTTTTAATTAGGACGGCTAAGGAATGGAATGCCCTGCCAGCGTCTGTGTTTCCGGTGAAATATGATCCGGGCGTGTTCAAGAGAAGAGTGAATAGGTATTTACTTGGCTAGCATGCTACACCTTCGATCGCATCGTCACTTCCCATCAGGTGGCAGCGTGGTCACATGCTAGACAAGTTTGAAGTAAAAAAAAGAAACATTTATTGGAAGATTGTTTAGTATCAGACATTTTGAATTTGGTTTCCACGCTTTAATTAAATATGTATGCATATATTTTGTGCGTTTTGTAATCACTTGTAATTTTAGTTTTGGACCAAAAAGTCTCTTCATCTTACCACAATGTCGTCGGTGCAGCAAACTTGCATTGTATTGTAAAGCTCCAGTTGGTATCGGTTGACCTTTTATTTTGTCGTTTCAGTTGTGTTGAGAGAAACAGTTATCAGCTTACCAAAATAAGAAAATCAATGCCATCACATGGTATCTAAAAACGCTTTTAAGATATTGCGTATCATTTACATTTGTAGATATTTTATACGAATTTTCCATATTAGCTTATGTAAATTACATTCAAATAAATGCTAATTTTATTAACATACAGAAATATTGAAATACGCGTAGGTTATTTATGTGAATTTATTGGAAATATATTAATGGGAGGTGACAATATCCAACCTGTTTGTTAATGGCCACCCAATCCACGGGGATTCTAAAGTTTTCTATTTACACAATTCGAATATTTTGAATACTGTGATTTACGCGGGGTCAAATAGTTTATGCGTCTAGGAATCTATTTATTTTATTTCTTAAGCTGCTATATGAGAATACTTTCATTTGTGTTATTTTATGAAAAAACGGTGAGAACGTATACATGGAATTTAACAGCACTGAAGAAAGTTATTCATGTGCTGTATGCCACACGTGAGAATCATCATTCATGGCATAAAATGATATAACAGTTTCGTTTTAATATATGCTAATACCGTGGCCTTAACCACAACATCACAAGTACGTGTTTCTGTGTATTTAATAATTATTATAGCTTTTATATAATCCCACTAATATTATAAATACGAAAGTTTGTGAGTATGGATGAATGTTTGTTACTCTTTCACGCAAAAACTACGAAACAGATTTGGATGAAATTTGGAACACAGATACTTTATAACTTGGATTAACATATAGGATACTTTTTATCCCGATAATATGTTCTCGTGGAACAATTATTGACCAATAGGTTGACGCCGCGCCGCGGGCATTTTGCGCAAAAACCACTCAACGGATTTGGATGAAATTTGGAACACAGAAAGGCTTCTTTTTATCCGCGGGTGAAACTGCGGGCCCCACTAATGTTTTATAAATAGAACGTTATAGATTTTTTGTCCTTTTTTTTGTCGATGAAAACGTTCGGATGGAAATACAAATGACATTATATACTGATGAAATCTTTGCTATATTCCTTTGCTTAATTGAGTACCTAATGCAATGTCATCAACAAAATCGCAACAGACCATCATTACGCGCGTTTGTTCGACGTATCAGGATCACAATACCGCTGCCAAACGCGATCAGTATTATGATGGGAGTGACTTTTAATGCCCCATTGGCTGGCTAATAGAGGATAATGAGCGTTGATGTACTAGGCTTCCGTGTTTGTATAGGATTGTTATACAATATCACGGCTGCGATGATTTTGTTATGATTATACAGATGAATGAACATTGGAATGAAATCGTTAGTCTTTTACAGGCAATAACTACTCGGTGAAATAAACAACTCGAAAAAAGGAAGTGGTTAGGTGGTTTGACGATGATTTATATAAATTGTACATGAATGCAAATAAATGAATATGAATAATATTAATATGAATAATTATTTTTCTCATATATTTACATCAAAAATCCTTGATTGTTAACCAATCAATAGTATCGTAATTCTAGTGTTATTGCAAAATCACAACATTATAATTATATTTAAAAAACAACAATTATAATAGTTACAAATTTAAAACCAAACATTTCTGCATCAACATCGTTTCGATTCAAGAACACTGAAAAAACCAAAGGAATAAAATGAGTGTGCTTTAGACCACACGACTGAAGTAACACATCCTTAGTTTAGCTCCATTCGGCCGGTATAACTTTTTTTTTGCTTTCTTTAATTTTTCCTCTTAGAGTGTCGCCATCTTGAAAATTGTAATTTTTATTTTATTGGACTTACCAACATAAGTAATAATACAAATTTTAAGTAATTTTTAACTTTGTTTCCGACAATGGAGATCTCTGTTCACCTCTTCAGCTTACTCCTCAAGTCAAGCGTGCGTGTAAATAAGTATGACTTCAAAAACAACCTTAAGGGCTTATACATAGTAGCTCTTGCAATTAGTCAACTATTGGCGCCTGCATTCTCAATTCAATAGTAATATTTTACTATCGTGCATGTTTTAATCTCGTCACGCTCGTGCGTACGAGCCCGTACGCTGTTCCCATACATAGTCCTATATAATGTGGGCGTGAGCACGCATGCGAGAGTGCAATAGTGGGAACCTAGGTTTACTCGGTTTGCTGCAATATTACTACCAAGATTGGTTTGCTCTGCAATACTGTGCATGGTAATAGATTTCACCTATTTGTTGCTGTCTTTTCGACTGGAGGCTGCAGTTAATTGAAAGTTCAGTGGTTCAACTTTATATCAGACGAGCTTCTGCCCGCAGCTTCACCCGCGGCGTGGCCTATGGGAAAATAATTCGACCTCCCATTTCACCCTTTTAAGGGTAGAATTTCGAAAAATTCTTTCTTAGCGGATGCCTACGTCATAATATCTACCTGCATGCCAAATTTCAGCTCGATCCGTGGTTTGGGCTGTGCGTTGATAGATCACTTTTTCAGTTAGTCACCTTTGAGTTATATATATTTAGAGATTTAAAAAAAGGTTTGCATTTTAGGCTGCATCAACTGGTTGCAATCATTCAGTCCTTTAGATTTTTGTCTTATACGTAAACGGCAAAACAAATAAATAAATAAAAAATCACATTCTCGCGTAACATTTCTCGTTAAACGGCAGCTTGATAGGTCATTTATTCATAACATAAATTTCTTTATAAAGCATTTAGATTCGAATAAAAGTGTTAATAAATAGCAAAACAGTAATAATCTAACGCAGTAATAAAAAACGGAATAAAAGTATCCTACGTCCGTCTCCTGGTTCTAAGCTACCTCCCCATTTTCAGCCAAATCGGTCCAGCCAGTTCTTGAGTTATAAATAGTGTAACTAACACGACTTTCTTTTATATAGATTTAAACGATTATTATTAAACGTGGGGCTACTATTGGTATCGCAGGAAACCTTAATAGATTTTCGAGGATATAGAATATTTCACTAGGACCATTCTCCCTTCCTTTAATATACATAACGCTGAGTCCAAACCTCATATTGCAATCTAACTGCCTATTATGTAAATTTATCTCCAAACACGATACCTAACGTATACCTATAGTTCTATAGGTAAGTCCTCTGGGTCGGCTCATTACACTTAATTGGAGGACCATTCGCGGAGGGCATCATGCCCCTGATAGCCCCTGATGGCCAGTTGGGGCTAAAACAGCCGCACTAATGTGGAACAAAAAGTTAGGACGTAGTTAGGAAGTAAAAAATTACGTTTAATATGGTTGGATGGTGGACGTTCAAATTAATCTAGGTTACAAAAACCTGCCCTTTTCTATGATGTGTCTAGTGACCTAGCTCGGAGTTTAGGAGACTATTTGCAACTCAAACTGGAATAACCTAAAAGGATCGTCTAAACTAAGTGCTTAGTGGCAAAGCATAGTACCGGATTTTATGGATTCTAGTTAAAAATAATTTAGAAAAAACACATTTTTATCTTGTAAATGAGAATATGGACAATTAAAAGTAAAAACAATACCATATACAAATATACAAACTACTATAAAAAAAAACTACTGTATATTTTGGCTAGTTGGTCCTCAACACAATCAAAACCCTATAACCACTGACTATCGTAACCTTCATTATGCCGTAGTGAAAAAAGGAGTTGAACAATAATTGTCGCGTTATCATCAGATAACGTTTTGCAGATCCTACCGTAAATTTACTCATCATGTATCTCAGTCTCAGTATTTGGATACAGAAGTCTATAAATTGTCGAAGTCAGGAACAAAATACGCAGAACTGTATCAGAACCTTGTATACGAAAATAGTCATCCAGATTGTAGGGTCATAATCTAATGTAATATTTTCAAGTGTTTCGATTTGCCATCGGCATATAAATATATAGAACCACTTCAAACAATAGTTTATGAATATTTCAGCTACCTTTGTAAGGAAAACAATTTCTCGCTTACTTTGCGTTCAAGCGACCTGGGGAATATGTGAAGGCATAATAGATAAGGCTTTATAGGAAGTCGCCTTAACCGCTTTTGTTTTCCGAGAAAATATACATTTTTCATTGGAGGCTGCGGGCGTTAGAACAAAATCACCTGTAATTTATGCGATAATAATGGTCATAATTGCGTGTGTTATGGTATACAGAGGCTGTATTGTACTGGCGGAGGTTAAATTGATCCCTTTCGGTGTAATTTAGAGTGATTTATAAGACGTTGGTGGGTTTTACCGTTGTAGGTGGAATCCCTTTAGCACTAACGCGTGAAAGGTGGAACAACCCCATCCTAGGGCTACACCTGCGTTCATATTAACATTAATATTTTTAGTGACGTAGTTTTTGTATAAATAAAATCTATTATTCAAATATTAACTTGTAATGTAGTCAAAATCACGTTCATGAACATGATTATATATGAGCATAATCATGAATAATACTCATGATCATAACCACGAATGATACTCATGATCACGATCATGAACATGATTACATAAGATCATGATCATGAATGACACTCATGATCATGATCATGAACATGATTATATACTATCATTTTGAAATTACATTACAAGTTAATATTTGGATAATAGATTTTCGATCCAAGTTTCTATAAGTATATATATTTAATGTAGCTCTAAATTTCTTAAAATTGCTACGATGTTTGAGTAGGTGGTCACCAATTTTCTTTATTTCCGTAAATAAATATCATTTCATTTCATTTTATACTTGAGTCAACAAATCGGCAGTTCTGCGAAGTTCCATTCAGACTGTTATATTATTACGTAAAAAATATATCGGTTTTATTAGAAAAACAACGACAGTTTAAAAAAAAAATCTCTTCTTTGATTCGAGAAATGAAAGATACCGAAGTAAGCATGTGAATGTCTAGGTCCAAACATAACCATGAACAAATTCTATAGCTTATGGCATATTAAACGTCAAACATTTTACGTCTGGCGTTGACAGTTGACAATGTCATAGCTGTAGTCCCAGCAGGAACGGCGAAAGGAACACCCCTAAACGAGGTTTAATGTACGACGCGGTACATCGACATTTCATAAGCTTTATAATTATGACTGTATTTTGTGAGACCTCCCTAATGAAGGTAAGACGGATACTTTGCGACCGTGAAATTACTTGTGTTAAGTGTAAATTGGTGAGTTTACTTTAGTAAAACTGTATTAATACAACTTGAGACTCAATTTGGCTGTTTGGGAGTTTAAAAAGGGTTTCTTAGTAAATTAAAGGGTTATTTATTTTGGGTTATTTATTTTTCTTAGTATTTTTGTAAATTACATAAACAATCGTATTATGGTTAACATTTTTTTTTAAGTTTATGTGTCACTTTTGAATAAAATTCTTCCCCATTTCCTTTCACATTTTTTCTTTAGCAAAGCACATATTATTTACGTTACCAGGTAAGGTTTCTTTGCGGCTAGATGGCGTTGTGTGAAAATACCCTCAAATTGTTTTAGCTTTATTATATGCACTGGTATTGGTTTCCGTTGATTATTATCTAACTGGCATCTTATGAATATCCTTCAGTATAATTAGACACGGCAAAACAATTGTTACCGGTATTCTCATCGATTAATAATCATTGCGTGTCCTGCACTGCATAATATATTGAACGGATCTGAACCACCTTTGTGAAGTATGCATATTTTTATCGCTGATTAGTTTCGTGTGTGACCATGGTACATAATATCTACAGCACGCGGCGAGTGTAAAATGTTTTGTTTTACATTTTTTGTACCTAATAAAAGCCATCGTCTTGTGTTGCGACTAACCGACTACAATGACAAAAATCATACAATTTAAACTGCTGGACCTAGAGACTTAATATTTTGAGAGTATTATCCTTTTAAAGTGCATAAATGTAATAAGATTTCTTTTTTGATAATTCAAGCCTTGGAGGAATCGAAAAGGGTGCAAAAAATAATAATTATAAACAAAATGAAAACCGCGGAACAGGAATATATATAGCAGATAAAGGTTTCGTATTACACTCTACAGTGTGTTCGGTAAACAAACGAGCGCTACCAAAACCAATCAGCCCTTTACAAACGTACGGCCGCGCGAAATTAAAACCTGCCTCGATATCACAACTCGCAATAACCAATCTCTTATCCGCACATATCTCTATAGACCTTTTAACATAAACGGAACGGGCCGCGGGGCGGCGAACTAATCTCCATAACTTTAATCCTTTAACCCTCGCTGTACCAGGAATCCAATCAAACAGTACAAGCACCCCCCCTTTCCCCCCAAACCCACGAGTTTCCTCCCCCCTTCCCGCGTCTCGCCTACGCAGCCTGTCCCGAGTAATTATCAAAGCTTTAATGACGTCATAAATCGACTGTATAATCTAATCTGGAAAAGCCCCGGGCTCCACCGAGCGGCTTAATGGTGTGAAAGCTACCTTATCTCCTGCCATGTGTGAATAGAGCTTTATACGCGCGCGCCTGAAAGCTCACTCCGGGAAACTTTGGAAAAATATGTCGTAGAACATTCGAGATAAGAATGTGGGACGAGGAACGCTTTCAAGTTTAATAGAAAATCGAACATTATCGTAAAAGAGATGTCTTTGCTAACAAATTCTTTGGAAGTGTATCTTTTAAAGTAGGAACTGGTTAAGTGCATGGTAAAGGATTAGTGCATGAAGTTTCGTAGCCGCTTATTTTTATCTTTCCTGAACTTTTGGTCATGTTTAGTTGATAAAAAAGGTGTATGTATAAAATTTTGCAATACTCCCCCGTCTGTCCAATGGAGATAGACGAAAAAAAATCTACCGAATATTACGTGGGGACAGATTTAACTTTTGTGGATAGAAAAAATGTTGAATCTGGTAACAAATATTTTGGTTTATGTTTTTAATGAGAAATTGCACTGCACTTTTTCTCATTCTCGGTTTATTTTTAAATACCATAATTTAAAAATGCATGAGCAGGTTTGATCACCCATTAGATTTTAGTTACTTATTCACACCATTTACATATAAATGTTTTCTTCTTGTCTTGTGGCAATAAAAAAATATTAGCAAATCTATAAACTAGGCCAAATTGATTAATTTGCTGATCGATTGATCAGCATGACAATGCATATTTCAGGCAAATTTTTAAAACGGTAGTTCGCAGACTTCCTTGATCGTGACTTTACTTTTACTTCCTAAATACGATAAAACCAAATAAAATGTATCAAAATAATTTATTATCACTCAAATTGCCGCAAATTACTTCAATTTTAGATTTTGAAAGTCTTCGCACGTTTGATGACTGCAAATAATTTGCTAACAACATCCTATTCCGATGCAATTTCTAAGCTATAGGTCAATCTCTCTGTAACTAATCTTTGATTACAAATAATAGTTTGATCTAGACTTTAGAGCCGCCGGTGTTCCGTAGCCATTATTGAATTACACGCCAAATTTGAGCCAACGCCTGTTTTCGACATCACCGCTCATTTTTACTGCCGGCAATTCGTTCTACATCCACAGACCAACAACTTATTCCAATCAAAATTAATCATCTGCATCTTCTATCATAAAAAACTTGGAGGTTCCATTAGACTGTGGCAAATGGGAATTTCTCTTACCTAACGATTTGTTTTATATCGTTTAAGCGACGATTCAATTTTAACAATCAATCGATTAAAATTTAAATGTTTCTCACGTTTTTGTTTTTTAATATTTTGTGAAATCGATCGATCGCAGACGAGTTTTTGTGGGAACATTGATTAATTGGTGATATTAGAATTTGTACAGTATAAATAGAAAGGGCCTGTATTTTAACTAGAGGAGCCTCGGAGTTTCTCATTTTCCCCCATTTTCCCTCTGGATCTCTTTATTTCCTGAAATAAAAAGTATAGTACGCTGATTTAAACAGTATCTGGGTAGAAATTTACAACTAAATTGGTTCAGTTTTTATGGCGCAAAAGCGATATGAACAATGCATATTTAATTATTTTAGACGTAGGCCATATACCGACAATATTTCTTGACATATTTTTCACTCACGAACAATTCATTCGTACCTATCGCAAATGAGTTCAAAGTTCTTAGCAAAAAAATATGGAAGAAATCGATAAATGCGATAAGGCCGCTCGTTGTCCTGCCATTTTTTATTAAGGTGTATTGTTATGTATTAGTTGGTGTTCAATAAAGTATTATTGTATTAGATTTCTTTTACAGATTTTTCGAATAACTTTACAATGTTTAGACTCAATTATGAAACTCGTTTATATTTTCTCCCCGCTAAGCCTTTTTAAGCCTATCCTTAGGTGCCTTATCCTCATAATCACGCAACACCATTATCCCAAAATTCGTCTCTCGCTGAGATCCCCCGCCTCGAGTGTAATGAACAAATAAATAAATTTCGCTATACATGTACAGATACAGAGAGCTTAATTTGAACTCTACGGGTAAGATAATAAGGTTTGGTGCTTTTTTCGTTTGGAGACATAAGTATTGATGTGCTATGGGCCCCACTGCAAGGGGTAAGTGATTTTCTGTGTAGCACCGAATCTGTACTAAACCTACATTATCTGTAGTTATACTCTGCTATTTTTGCATTGGGTCTTGTTGGTGGAAAACAGCGCATAAACTTTTTGCTGACACTGTTTTTTTATGTTTTGGCTCCACACTTTTGTGTATTTAGCCAGTGTCAAGTAATTGATATTTTATCAAGTTAATGATATTTCACGCAAATATTTATCAAGTCACAGTCGAAGTCATCAAGTCAAGTCATAGTCTAGTCAAGTCATACTCCTAGTAAAGTGGTGGCAACTTTACTTGAAGCTTTTATGGAGTTTTGGGAAGAACACGAAAAGAAACGTTTCACCATCATTATACCACTTTCCCACACTCACGCCTGTAATCCAGCACTTAACGAATAAAGAAAAATTATATGCACTAACACTGAAAATAACACAAGTTTTGGAAAATAATACAATGCGGTGACGCGATCTTTTTCATTTTCCCGCCAAAACTCCTGCTTAGACTTAATAAATGCTTACTAATAAATTGCCTCGACCGTGTCGTGTCTCTACCAGTTGAATAGCGATATCACAAATCGTAATAACATTATGAGTGCTAAACTTTGTATGTATGTACATATTTGTTACTGTTAACGCTCAAACAGCTGGAACGGATTTGGATGAAATTTGAAATATAGATAGCTTATAGTTTAGAAAGCTTATGCTGCTTTTATACGCGGGAAAAACGGCGGGGCGTAGCTAGTTACGTAATACGTCGTAAGCGATATGAATTTGCAGCTCACATTGGAATATTGATTATTCAGCATTTTTTTGGTATTGGATTATAAAGGCGAAAGTTTGTATGTGTGTATGTGTGCACGTGTGTATGTTTGTTACTTCTTCACGCTCAAACGGCTGAATGGATTTAGATGAAGTTCGGTACAAAAATAGCTAATACACTGGATTAACATATAGGCTACATTTTATCCCGGAAAAGTGAAATTTTCCCGTGGGATGAGCAAATAATTAAATACTTTTTATCTGCGGGTGAAACCGCGGGCCGCAACTAGTTTTCTATTAATATTTTATCCTATGCGTTATATCATATAGATAGATTCACTGTCACAGCCTTACGTAATGTCAACAGGATTTTTATCATTATCATATTATTAATGTTTAAAAAAGACTACTTGCGGTTTTGATGGTTAAAATGCCACAACCTTGTGTACTGTGTTTCTTTTCGTCTATCGTGAAACGCCGTTCCTATCCCTATAAATAAGTGTACGCGTTTGGGCATAAAGCGCGCGTGCAATACTTCCAAGTTATTCACTATCTGAAATCAGCGTCACGTGAGTTTTACGAAAGCTTTTCGAGAACATAAACTAAAGCTACCTACTTTTATTTTCTTCCATTATTTTCGTACAAAAAATGGTTTTCCTGTGTAATAAATTCACAGACGGCAATTTACGGCTAGCCTCTTGCCCTTTTGCCGTCCGTAGCCGCAATTTTCCTATTTTCTCGAACATAATTTTCCGAGATAAAAAATGGTCCAGCCGAGTGTGACCACATCAAGCTCGTAAACTTTGTGATTTAATTACTTTAGGTCCTCGGTCGTTATTAAATCATGTAATGTAGAATAGGGTCATTGTAAAGCGAAGTTAGATACACTTTTGTTGTAATAGAAGGAGGTCCATAGGTTTGCTGAATTAATGATATGCCGATTGACTTTGTATAAGATATATTAATTAAAAAGATATTTACAAAAACCAAAATGCGGAAAATAAAATTTTCTCTCATGTGAAGTCTATATCAACAACATTCGTTGCCCCTAGCAACTAGCTGGAAAGTTTATCTATGAGATTGGTATAGAAACTTTTTCGTGGGCCAGCACGCCACATCACCCCCCTCCAGAGACCGTCCTACGGGCGATAATATTCTGGAAAACGCACTGTTCGGCCTGATCGAGTGGTGGTCACTGGAGCGTCTCGGGTCTCAGGTGCTGCCACGGCGGGAGAATGGTCCAACTCACGAAGTATGTAGGCAGGTTTAATGCGGTCGACTGATACCGTGACTTCTTTGCCTTTTATGCGGAGCTTGAAAACTTTATCCCCTCGTTCTATCACCTCATGCGGGCCTGTGTAAGCTGCTTGAAAAGATGGATGCGAGGTGTCATCTCTTAGAAAGACGTGGGATGCTGTTGCTAAATCTTTGAAAATGAATATGGAGCGGTTATTCCCATGGTGAGAAGTTGGTAATGGCAACAAATTTTTGGCGAATGTGCGCAGTCTTTCAGTGTATACTGTCAAGTCCTCTGTGCCATCAGCCGATTGACAAAAAATGTCACCTGGAAGTCGTAGTGTCTCTCCATATACGAGCTCAGCTGGAGTCGTTTTTTTTTTTTTTTTTTTTTTTTTTGTTTTTTTTTGACTTCAATTTTTCATACCTGTTGGTGTCGGGCGGGTTGATGATTATATCTTCCACCTCAAAAGCATACTGCGGGTCTAGTTGGCCGATAACGTAGAAAAACTTCGTATTGTCCGTAGTAATGTTCGATATCGCGAATTGGCCCTCGATCTGCGCGAACCAAATGGCCGGCTTTTCAGGCCAAAACGGCGGAATGCGCACGCCCACACGACAAATATCTTCGTTCTTATCGGTTGAGAGCGACATCTTTATGTGAATCAGTATCAGAATTATCGCAATCAGCAACAAAATCAAAATCACACACATTTACTGCAAACGTGGACTTTCGGTTCAAAACAGGTCACCAGTAAAGCGAAGTTAGATACACTTTTGTTGTAATAGAAGGAGGTCCATAGGTTTGCTGAATTAATGATATGCCGATTGACTTTGTATAAGATATATTAATTAAAAAGATATTTACAAAAACCAAAATGCGGAAAATAAAATTTTCTCTCATGTGAAGTCTATATCAACAACATTCGTTGCCCCTAGCAACTAGCTGGAAAGTTTATCTATGAGATTGGTATAGAAACTTTTTCGTGGGCCAGCACGCCACAATTGTAATTTGGTTACATCGACCCATCTGTGCAATCGTGGTCCCTTAGGCTAGAGTAACTAGGTAGGTGTACTAAGCGCAACTAAGGAATTATTTTACGCCCTTTAGGGCGATAGTTTAAGAACCACTAGTTTACCAGTGGTTCTTAAACTTTCAGTGATGAGGGACCATTTCACTATTTTTAGACTTGCTATGGACCAGGTAATGTTTGGAGCTAAACAAATAAAATAAAATTAGTTAAATAAGTTATAGTTAAATGTAGTAAATAAAAATTTATGAATTGTTATTGTTTGATTGTTCTGCTATATAAATAAAACATGCAAACAACTGTTTAAAGCCAACATTATTATTATTATTATTATTTTAATTTTACACGGAAATTGTATAGATTGTTTAGCTATACCTATTTTAATAGGATCTTTTAAAGAATTTCTGAACCCTTGGTTTAGTGCTACTCAAAGCAAAACGCATGTCGCGCCACGCGTCGTTGTGTCGATTCGTTACATTTATTTAATATTTTTCGGATGGCTTCGCGGACCACTTCGGGTGGTCCAGTGGTCCATGGACCACCGGTTAAGAACCACTGCCCTAAACCAATCGGTACTAAAGTTTGTGTTTGACAGTATGATCAAATTCAGTTTGCTGTGCATACTTATTACTATGGAAAAATTAGGAAGTCACAATTACATTAAATAAAAATTGTGTCCTAATTATTATTAATAGCCGTTTTACTTGAAGAATGTTTAATTATGACATATATTTGTTACATATTGGACCAATTCAATTGCTACTCAAATACCCAATCAAATGAAACAAAAACTATAATCGTTCATTTAAAATGGAAACTAATCGTCTTTTAGTATCATTTTCGTAACATAAATAGACCTAAATTGAAATTTCTACAGAAAGGAGCTAAGAATACTTGAGCATTGGAACAAATAACACCAAACGTTTTAGCTTCATCAGCACCTAAAAGATAACTTTTAAAGTAAAAATACCTCAATTATTTTAAAGTTAAATCACTCAACTGTTCATATATTTCGTGCGTCATATTCAATATCGCAGGCCACAAATAACATCAGGACCCGACAAAGTGTTGACTGTTACCTTTGGCACGTATACAGGGTGTTTTGACCGTTCAAATACTGACTGTTTGCATAACAAGAGATTGATAATTTAGGCTGTCTAAATTATCTATAGTATGGTGGCTGAGCAGGTCGGCTTATAACCGAGAAACGGCGGGCTATGAGTCAATACCCACGACAAGAAAAGTGTTTGTACAGAAAAAAAAGCGCAAATACTTGTTTAGTGTTTTGGGATCATGACCCTCATAGTTCCTGAGTCCCTAGGTAATCCTAGTTAGGGTCCAGGATTCATGTATGTGAACGCTGGACGTTATTGTCATTATTAATAATTACCCTTATCATTCCTTGGATTAAGGGCAAGAGACCATCTATTCCAATGATTTTTTTTTAGGATTTCTATCTATTACATAGAAGCTATTTTTATTCAAAATCTATGCATATAAAATTCAAGGTCCTGACTGCCTGACTTATATATCACTCACAACTCACAGCCTAAGCCGCTGGTCGCTCGAGGGTATTTACTAAGAAAGGGGTATTTCGAAATTCTCCCGTAAGAGGATGAAATGGGTGGTTAAATTATCTATGAAAATAAAATTCTTCTTCGTTTCCTATAGAGCACTCGGGTAAAGTCGCGGGCAGAAGCTAGTGTTATTTAATGTCCAAAACTGTAAGAAAAAAGAAACAAAAAATGTCCTTCCCGTATTGATTTTGTTAAAAAAGTACAACAAAAAAATAGTTAATATTTTAAAAAAGACCACGGATCCGGGAGTCTAAGGCAAAGCAGAATTAAAAAAAAGTGGCGTTTGATGGTGAAGGCCTATGTTCAGCAGAGGATGTCTTCCGGATGATGATTTGATGTAATTATAAGAATGATTTATTTGCTATTAAATCTCCGAAGAATCCATAATTTTTGTAACAGCCTGTAGACATCACATAATATCTCTGAAAGAAAGGGGCACTTTCTTCAAGGCTGTATAAATTCGACACCCATTAATTGTACGTCCGTATACGATGTTTTGTTTTGACATTGACTTTTCGCTGCCAGACGAAGGAGTAAATGTTATCTCGGTAAATACCTCTACTATAAGGTCATAACTTCGGGTGAATCGAAGTAAGTTCGAGTTTGAATTATCATCCTGACACAATGATGTTACCTATAATGTTACTTCTACCACAAAACAACTGATAATATAGTGTTTTTTTATGTTATTGAATGATGTGACGAGCTAGTCGTTCACCTGATATTAAGCAACACGGCCGCCCGTAACTGAACAGTGTCACTCGGACGGAACATGTAAAGTTTCGCATGACTGCTGCACTCATCCTGAGACATCAGCACAGTCAGGTAATAAGATTACTCGACTGTGAGATCGGATATATAGTATGTACCTATTTATTAATATATAATATTATATTAAGGCATATAGGGATACTTGTGCGCAAAATAAAACACAAATACTTGTTCTGAGTCTGAGTGCTGTGGGACCCTATAGACACAGGGAATCCTAGTTACGGTCCAGGATCTATGTATGTGATCGTAGGGCATTATTATTATTATTACTATTATTTATTACTACAGCGTAATGTGGTGGTTATGAGCTAAACATTTTGAGGTATACATTTTTTAATGTATCAATGTGGTTAAATATGAATATAGGTAAATAAAGACTGAAATAGTCGCACGCGTTGTCTCTATCGTACATTATGTGACGTTTCGCTCTAGTGCTCCGTGTGATAGAGACAACGCTCTACAAAACCGAACTTAGTTAATGATTTCTCTTTTTAGCTCGATGTTTATAAACCACCTGTACCTCTAAGGTAATGACATAAAGAAGGAATTTGAATGTGAAATGGTACTAAAGGAATAGGTCATGTATGTACTTCTAGAAGGTATATTGCTTTTTATTAGATGTATGTTTCTAGATTTACATGCTAAATCTTTAGCCACACCGTCGCTTACCATAACGAAGAGCTGGTGTTTAAACGTAAATCTTAGTCTTATAGCAAAAAGGAATTAATCAAATACATAACACTTGCGTGTTCATCATAAAAGCATATAATTTAACTACAAATACGCAGAAAAATTATGCTTTTAGAAGGAGGTGCACTGATAGTAGCATATATATTAAAGATAGCATAAAAACTGTTATTCTGCTAATAAAATTAATAAATATGATTAAAGTGTGACATTAGTTATTGTAGTCTTTATTAGATAAGCTAAATTATCACCAATAATCATTGGTCATAAATTGTAATTGCATTGTATTGACGCGCTATTTACGATATAAATATGTACATAAATTATGTGATATTTTTTTTTAAATAAGAAGAAGGAAATTATTTTACTATTTATCCAAATACAATGCAACTTCACTCGCCATTTTTATTTATTTAACAGACAATTTATATTTTTATTTTAATCAGCTACTACTATCAAACCAAGTATCTACTACTAAATGCATTTTTTGAACGGGTTAATGCTCGACCCGTTGAATTGCAATGCTGATTCTTAATTTTTAGGCATGTCTTGAATAACTTCGATCAATTGTACTATCTCGTTATTTAAGCCGTTAGTTCTGTAACTAAAATACATATTACACTACATATTATAATAAATACATAGATGGTACTTTATCTAACAGGCATGGACTATTTGTAAAAATCTGTTTACGCGTCTAAAAAAGCAAAAAAAATGTATGGACTCTTAAAATACTAATAATAACGCCCAACGATCACATATATAGATCCGTGACCCTAACTAGGATTCCCTGTGTCTAGGGACCCAAGAACTACGAGGTCCCGCAACACCCAGACTCAGAAACAGTTTAGTGTTTTTTTTTCTGTGCACAAATACTTTTCCTGCCGCGGGAATCGAAACCGCCGCCTCCAGGCTACGAGCCGACCTGCTCAACCAGCACACCACAGAGGCTATCAAACATGTTATCTTAGAGTTTTTGCTACTAACACACACACACACACATTGTCCACAAAAAAAAAAAAAAAAAAAAAAAACAAAAAAAAATTCTACTTCTAGCAGCAATCAATACATGAAACTGCTTAACAAACAGATATTTATATTAAACTGTTCTATTTTATACGTCGTTATAACTTAAAACAGCATTGAGTCGAAGGCGGTACCTACATAACTCACGATTAAAAAAGTCGGTGGTAGTGGTACTGCCTTAATGGAAGGAAAAGCTTAGATTACGTAAGGCAACCATTATAAACAAGGCTCAGTGTCGAGATACCGTGAGCCACGGTATTTAGTCATCTATTTAAATAAAGAACACCATTAATTTCGGTTCGGCATTATTTACTGAGCTAAGCAGGCACGGAGCGGGTTCCAAGCGATAAATCGAATGGAAAGCTCCGAATAAATCTTTCGAATACACGATAAGAATCGATGTCTCACGCGACGTATTTATTTATTCGTACCTATATATACAGAACCCGGAAGAGTGGGAGTCGACGAACTGGATATTTTAATGCTTTCTCTTTTCAAAAATAAATTTGGTGTCGACTCCTCGAAGCGAGTTTCCCGATTATGAATTCGAGTTATAGTCATATTTGGAAACAGGGTAGGTGTTGGCGATTTATTTGACGTAAAAAATATTTAAGCTTTCGTTATTATTTTTTTTAAAGTCCTGCAGGCACATATTTTACAGTTATCTTAACACAATCGCTACAAGTAATTCCATTTGTACTCACTATTAAGCGAATGGATAAAGCTGGAAATTCTGACGAAATATTGCATTTTCAGAATTATATTCGTTGCCGCTGACCTAAACGATCACTGAAATTATTATTATATACATTATTATATTACATGTTAGATTGTTTAGATAAATTTAATTAGGTTTTTTTTTTTGTTTTTGTGACAGCTTAGATGTGTTCTCTAGCTAAACGGTATTTAGATTTTAATTTAAATTAGCCGCTTTGTCAAATTAAAGTGGTTACATGTGACAAGGTTACATTCCTTGACGACTAGGCGGTTGGTCGCCGTATATTTTTACATAAAATAAACATATAATTGTCTGAAAAATGCGCCACTCGCGTTTATCATACCAATTTATTAGATTTATTTATCCGATATATTTTTAAGAAACGACGGATTTTTTCCTTAAATTAAAAATAGAGTTTATTCAAATACCTATTCCAACTCGGCATAAGACTTATGATTAAATCGTTATTAACAGCGAATTAGTTTTACGATTATGATTATTATATTTTTATGATTATTTACTAATATAATTGAATCGGTTTTATGGATTTTTTAAAATATTGCTTAATAAACTAGTATAATTGTGAATAACACAAATACATTGAAAAGCTAGAATGAAATTATTTTGTGTACAAAACACATCATTAGTGATGTTTTCATTTGTTTACTTTCATCAAAGATGCGCACTAAATCCAAATCCAACACAATTTTCATTGAGAGGAAGTGACAAGAGTAGTATAGTAAGTATAGTTCCATTTATGACGAGAAGTGGGGCAATCGTGTGCTACTTTAACGGTTGGGATACACTGCTCCACTGGATGAATAAAATATTTTTTTCTTGGGTATTGGGCTGTGTTCGGACATTAAAGTTGAGAGAGGGGTCAAAATACCATCGTAACTAAAACCAGAAGCACCTTTTAAACTGCTGTTTATTCTTCATTCTTCAATATACATCTTCGTTTTTATTAGTAAAACAAAGACAAGACTAACAGCGTTTTCGATTGAATTTTTATTGACTCAACACAACGGCAGTGTTGCCAACCAGAAAACATCACCCAGCTTATTTTTGAAAAAATAGGAGCAAACTAATCAATACATGACATAACTGTTTTTTTGGGTTTTAAGGTCCGATCGACGACTGAGAATAGTTCTGTGATACAGATCACAGAACTATTCTCAGTCATCGATCGGTGCTCAAGCAGAGATTTTATTCACTATCACTAACACAAATTGATCACTTTATGAATGAAATCTCTGCTTGAGCACCGATCGATGACTGAGCATCGTCCTATAATACGGACCTAAAAGTTGTGCTTTAAATAAACTACAATTATAATCATTTTACAATATTTAATAAACAATTAGTCATCATGACTATTCCTAATGAATAAATACTATGTGAAGGCACGTTTGTCTAAAAACATATCTGACGATTATAATTTTTGCTATCATAATATTTTTTTAAACTTTTTTCCAATCAATTGCATAATAGCGTATGGACTATCAGTGTATACCAACCCCGTTACAGATTACGCAACAGTATGTACCATGTGTTTCATAACCGAAATGGCGGTCGTTGACCCCATCGAGCAGTGTGTCGGTTGGTCGAGGCCGAACAGGCGTTTATCATTATGATATGATTCATAAGAGTTATTTTTTAGAGCTACTTACTAATAATATTTTTATGTACCTATATAATACGATTGACTATGGAATAAAAGTTTTTTTTTGTACTACCCTTTTTTAGTCTCAAAATCTTGAAATCCAATATTGAAAGTTTTGAGTACCTACCCTTTTTTAGTTTGAAAATCGTGGTAAAAATCAGCCTTACCCAATCTCATCTCTCTCTCATCTCTCGTATAAAATGCAGGGCTATTAATAATAATGACGATGATTTTGGTGAAGGTAGCTCCACGATCATATTCCTGTAAAAATTACAAACTCAACACACTAAAGTGAGTAAATGAAAAAAAAAAAACATATAAACCCTATACGAAAGGTATCTAACATAACATCCAAATTAATTAATCTATTTATATTCATTCAAAACAATCCGACCGATACCTAAGCTTGCCTAATTTAAAGGCCAAATATTCTGGTCACAAGACGCACAATCAGATCTCTAGCCGCGAATTTCGGCCGTTCCGAATTCAAATTGTTTTTTTAAATGGTTTATTTGAACTGGCCTATACGAGTATAAAGTAGTAAAGTAGCAGAATCTACTTATAGTCTATTGAGTTACCTATGCTATTTTAAAATGTATTTATTGATGTATGTTTTGAGAATATAGGGTCCAATTGGTTCAAAAGCACTTGTAAACAGTTGTAGGTAGGTTGTACCTACCCAACAATAGATATAATTAGGTATTAATTATTTAGGTAGTTAAAAAGAAATGATAGTTTGTTTGCATGTTGTCATTTGATACACTACTCCAGTATGCTACAAAAATTTGCTCGGGGTGTATACGCAAATAGAAATAAAAGTACTTGATATTCCTGATATTTAAATGTCATATAATGTCCAAAATTATAAAAAAAGAGAAGTCTCGATTTTGTTAAAAAAATAGCAATATATTTAAAAAAAGCACGGACCTAGAAGTATTCAAGGTGATTTAAAAAATAAATAAAACAAACTGCAAAAGCTTGGAAAAACAAGAAAAAAGTTATGTGGACAATCAACAGAATTGTGTAATGTAACTTTAAAATATGCAAGTTAAATTTGTCGCGTTTACTTGCTTAACACTACTCTACGTCATGAGATGCTATGGAGGCGTAAGACCCTCAAGGTACGTGTGTTACTCGCTACTTGTCGTTTTACTTTCATCATCATCATCATCATCATCAGCCTGTGTTAGTCCACTGCTGGATATAGGCCTCTCCCAAGGTACGCCATTGAGCCCGGTCTTCAGATCTTCTCATCCAATGACTGCCAGCCACTCGGCGCAAGTCGTCGCTCCACCTAGTCGGCGGGCGTCCTACACTACGTTTGCCAAGTCGCGGTCTCCACTCAAGGACACGCTTTCCCCAACGGTTGTCGGTTCTGCGGCAAATATGGCCAGCCCAGTGCCACTTCAGTTTGCTAATTCGATAGGCTATGTCGGTGACATTAGTTCTCTGACGGATCACCTCATTTCTGATTCGATCTTTCAGAGAAACTCCAAGCATAGCCCTCTCCATAGCTCTCTGAGCGACTTTAAGTCGGTGGACTAGCCGCACTGTGTTTTACTTTATCCAGCCATATATACTTGGCCTCTTGCCATTGTATGGTTGAGATACAGGCAGATGGGCGAATGGAAATCGATACTAACTGCACTGTACACACTGCATTGCTCCAGTATAAATCAGCCTCCTGTACCACTTGCCAAACACGGTCACTACCAAATTTGAATTTAAAATTATAAGCCGGAAAGTTCATTTTTAAATGTTTTTCTATTGAAGACATTTCAAATAGTTCCTATGTCATATGTTTGGGTCTCGGAAATTTCATGAGTTTGTAATCTCTTAATATAATATTAATAGAGAGATAGCTTAGTGCATGTTTAATCTAACCTTATTCTCAGCTGGTGGAATGTTACGACTTTCTACACAGCAGCAAATGTTTGTATATAAGAATCATAAATAAATTATCATTGTGTGATTTTTATTGTTGAATTTTTAATTCAAGATCCTTTAACATAATAATACGTTAATTTACATTTCACCGCTTTAGTAAACATAATAATTATATTTAATTCCACAACGATTTCAGCTTGATACGATGAAATAACTTACAAAAATTTCCTATGAAAAATGAAGCAGTGTACAATCGGAAGTACAAATTACAAGTGACAAGTTTACGCACTTTTCTGTAATCATATTGCGTTTGACATAAAATTAATGCCTGAACTTAAAAACCAAAGTATTCCTCACTAACAAAGCTATTGAAAATAATTCTTAATTAACATTCCTTAAATTAATAGAAAAATCATATGATCATCATAAATTAAAAATTATATGATCCTGAACTACTCTTGGCCATATCACCACATTGATCATATATGTATTACTAGTTGCGCCCGCAGTTTCACCCGCGGATGAAAAGTATTTTAATGATTCGCTTATCCCACGGAAAAATTGTAAAATGTAGCCCATATGTTAATCCAGTGTATAAGCTATCTTGGCACCAAATTTCATTTGGATGACGGCTGAATTTGGATTCAGCCGTTTGAGCGTGAAGGAGTAACAAACATACACACATACACACAAATACACATACAAACTTTCGCCTTTATAATATTAGTGTGATACAGTCCATTCATTTCATGAAGGAAATCTTGTGTTGAGTAACAGTCCAAGTAAAAGCGTCGTCATGCGGGCGTTTGATGAATATCATAGATACGTACGTTAAAGATGGCTTTGTGGGTTCTTAAGAAGGTCGTGACTTGAGTAAACAGATACCATTCGTTCAAGCTCCCTTCCTAACCTCTGTATAAGGTTACCCGTAGCCCGTAGTACACACTCCGTCGGCAGATAAAGAACAGGCATCGCTAAGGCTGCATTTATAGGTCACGATGCGATCTCTCGCACGGTGGTATCTCTGTAAAAACAGTTTTTATAGTAAAAACTTCTTTACGTACGCTTGATTTGGGGAGTAAGATGGCTGACGCTTGATGGGCGACTCGAACGGAATGCGAAAGTAGTTATTTAACGTAGATCTCTATTGTCAACATAACAAAGTTAAAAATGTATATTATAATGTCGGTGTGTCCGGTAAAATGACAATTTACAATTGTCAAGATGGCGACATTAACATCAAATAACGGCCGATAGATAGAACTAAATTAAAGAAGTTTTACTTCAGTCGTTTGGTTTAGACCAAACGACTGAAGTAAAACTTCTTTAAGCAGATATGTTTTTGTTTCGAATATTCATTTCAGTTTACATATAGACCTACTACCGATTTCATACACCTATAAGTTTTTTATTAGTGACATTTATGCTTATGCTATACGCAAGGACGCGATGTTGTGTAATCTGACATTCATAATCATATAATTGATTAAAACGCCGTTTGACACTACGAAACCCTTAGCGTTGACTGAAATTTGCCTATAAATTAACCTTTTCTGGTATGTTTTTTATTGCGTCGATGACAGAAACATCAGTTTGAATACAAAAAAATAATAAGTTTCAGCTTGATGTCTAATGATGCGATTCCTGAGTCACCATAAGCTATTACAGTTGCATGGTCTGGCACAGCTACTAAGATGACTGCGACATGGATATAATAAATAAATAAAATAAAAAAAGGATCAAAATTGCCCATGTGGTTACTAGCTAGAGCAACAACAAAACCGTACGATATCGTATCACGACGTGTAAATTCTCAAGGCGCTTTATTTATTATGCGTTACCTGCTCGCAGCGAACAATCCCTACGCCAATATATTTTTGTAGTTGTCAATAATATTTCAAACAAAACTCAACTTTAAATCATGGCGTTAAAATACGGCATAGTTTTAGTGCATTACTATTAAGTAGACGTAATTTATCAAGCGTTTTGTATCTGTTTGTATGATTTAAAAGTAGCTATATAGAGTTTTGCGATTTTATAATATTCATCTCAGTGGAATAGAACGTGTAGCATGCAGCTACTATTATGAAAGTATGGTATACAAAACTATAGGGTAAGGTATACACACACTGCATACTTAACTAATTGAATTATATACAAAATTAATTGAAGATTTTAAAAAATAAATGTACAGTTTTAATTCAATAGTAATTTGGTGAAAGTACAGTCTACAACATAAATATGCTTATAATTACTTCACTAAATAAAAATGTAGTTATTTTCGTTGGCACTTTGCTTAAACCTGTTTTATGCCATTAAGGCCCTATAGTGGACATGTAAAATAGTCAAATAAGGTATTTTGTAATATTACACCTATTAATATTACGACTTAAAAATAATAATTAATTAAAAGTTATTCATATTTATTACGACATTACAGACATTGAAATTTAAACGAGGTGTGCTAAAATGTTAATTATCTATTTTTTATATCAAATCCTAATAAATATTGTCAATGTTCATGACAAATTGTAGAGATATGTTGTCCAGATTTGTAAAATCCAGTTTTTATTGTCATTTCCGTTATTTAAAGCAATAAGTTAATCATTTTATTGTTATAGTTTTTGAATATGGTATTTTTATGCTCAGTATAAAATTGCCTAATAAATTTTTATGCGGAATATTTTCATTTTCTATGGACACCGACTATAATCCTTATCTAAATAGAATCTTTCATAATCAAAAACTAGATTTGAATAAATTATTAGTTCTAATCATCAATAATGACTGACTAAATACCACAAAAATGCAATTTTAAGCTTTAAATTAATAATATAATGTAGCTTAAAATGACATCATTGCTAAGACTAAGTTATTATCACATGTGCGACATACATAGAATAATAATTTTAATATAGTTAGCTATATAATAATTTATTATCCATAAAAGTTTGACACTGATCTAGATCAATAATAGGTATCTCCATGCATGTAGCCATGCTTTCTATACTGTAGAATGTGGGTTTGATTCCCATTCAGGCGATCATTTTTATGTGATATTATTATAATTATTCATTAAATGCATAAAAAGTAAGTGCATGAAATATCTATCTGCTAACTGGTTCACATAGGTTAGCTTAGTTTGGGGCTAGATGGCGCTGAGCGAAATTTTCTATGATTTTTTAAATATTTATTTGCAGAGTTACTTTGGTACCATGGTTTTAAAGATTTTCAGCATTTTTATGCGTTCTCCTATAAAATGAAAAGTTGATTGCAGAAAACAATTTTATCCTTCAAACTTAAAAATAAACAACAATTTAACTGTAGTACCGATAGATACTTTATGAATCATTTTCTTAAATTACCTACCTAATGCTCAAACAATCAATGGAATATTTTTGATTATTATTACACAGATTAAAATCTTGTAACATTATTTCTCGGACTCCATTGGACCAGTTCTTATTACTATCAGTGATCAGCGTAAAGGTTGCCCAATATAACTCAGTAAACAACAAGACGGGCAGCGTATGTTAAATTTATATTGTTCTCGCGGCCATATTTAAAATTCATGCCATGCAAATTAGGCCGGGCAGTCGCCGAAGCAATTACCGATGCCTTTGGCAATATGGTGTAAATCGAAAAATGTTTTATATGTCAGCAACAAGTTAAGAAATAAATAAAAGTTGCAGTCCTGCTTTCGAATCATTCCTCATCTCTCTCAGACTATACTTTAATGAACGAGCGTGAGCAGGATGAGAGAGACGAGTTGCCAGTTCGGAAACTCGTTTGTCATCGGACCAAAAGTCGCCTTTTTTGCGGTATGGTAGGCGTCGATGGCTGCCACTTATATTTTTCCCGGAATTTTGAGGACACGGAACATGCCATACTTGGTTTTATTTCATGGTTGTATAATAAATCTACCTGGTTTTAAAAATAAGGTAGCTATGACCTCATCAATAATTTTAATCGTAGGTATTTTATATTTAATAAATAGTTCTGTGATGATTTATAAATAACCATTAACTATTTTGCTTTAATATTTTAAAATAGTGTATAATATAATAGCTTTTGTATTATTTTAGGTTGCTTATTTATAATACGTGTATTGTTGACAGCCTCTGTGGTATGGTGGTTAAGTAAAGTAAGGTTAAGTACTAAGGTAATACTAGTTCGGGTCCAGGATCTATGTGTGATCATTTGGCGTTATTATTATTAGTACTTGACATTAATTATTTATTAGATATTTAGAGCGTATGTACATAATTATGTAGGCACTGAGTTGTGACGCAACACTATCCGTAACACCTATAGGTATGTCGAAACAGGGTAGGACGTTGGCCGAAAGCTTTAAGATTTGATTTGAAAATTTGAATTATCCAAGTAAACTATTGTAATAAATATACTTAAGCAATTAAAAACCATTCCAAAAAGTTGAAGCCAGATTTTTAAAGTTCCAAAAGTATGGATTCATGGCGTTCCGTTCGGGTAGAGTTGGGTTCTACTATTAAAGGTACAGCAGACATTTTTTTTCATAATTAATGAAATAATTTCTGGGCTTTCGGAAATTCTGTAGATTTTATTGAATTCAATTGTGTTAGCACGGGTCTTATCGCTTCAAGCGATCTCTTCTAGACAACATAGAGAGGAAATTAAAATAAATTTAGGACTACGGTGTAAAGTTAAGTCAAGCAGTAATATTGCACGCTACTTCGTATTACAATACCTACCTAATCACTACAATTGGCAATTATTATCAAAAATACAAAGAACAATACCTATTATCGAATTACGCGATTAGTTTGCATTTCTTTGAATTTTCGTGGACATACTTTTTTGGGGGACAGGTCGTTTAGCGACAAAGCCTTGAACAGAAAATAATAAATAAATATTTGTGGATATTTCACACAGCGCCATCTACCCCTAAACTAAGCAAAGCTTTCACTGTGGGAACCAGATAACTGGTACAATGCTTATATATTTTTTGTGTCTACATACAATACATACATAGAATACAACACCCAGACATAGAACAAACACCGATATTTATCACACAAATGTCCTAGATGGGAATTGAACCCACGACCCACAGTTTACAAGGGTTATTACCAACTGAGCTATTGGGCCAACAAAAGCAGGGGCAGAACTAGGGCACAGAATAAATAATAGTAGTTACAAGTAGGCAGTCGTAGTAGTAGTGGACGAGTAATATTAATAAAAACTGCTGATAACAAATTTTAAAAATATAATATAATGTAATGGTAGTTGAATTTTTACAGTAGCGTCATCGCGGCCGTAGCGGCGTGTGCTATAAAGCAGGCGCCTGGTGCAATTTACAATCGATTCAAACTTGGCCAGCTCGCTCGCCCGGGAAGAGTTAAGGCTGTTTTATAAACTACCATCGTGCCTCCAGCGGGCTATTAATTAAAATAGTTGACAGAATTGAAAAACTTTTTCTTTTAATACCGTTTCATTTGCAACTAGTAAACGGCTAACACTCACGAGGTACAGTCGAATAACTCGACCGGTGTTCGGGCAATATTAGATGCCCATCCTCAAGGAGTACGCGCGTGAGTGTTAGCCGTGTACTAGTTGTAGTTATGAATACTACTCACGTCAGTTTCTATAATATTATAGATTTATCTGTTCCATAATCTAATAGCAGGTAGAGGTCGGTTCACTATGCCCCCAGTATCCCGTGCCCCCCGTAAATTATACAATATAAATATGAGACCCTTAGCTTTATGTCCGCGTTGGCGTTGCATTCCATTATTTGTCACTCACGTTGAGATTTTTTTATGACACAAATGACCTAGATTTTTATTTGGTTTCAAAATTAGGGTGGATGACTTGTGTTTATCTGGTTAGTTAAAATAAGAAGCTCAATCCCTGGGATTCATATCCCAGAGATTAAGATTTTGTGGATGATCCCACCCCCGCCTATCCAGTTAAGAAGAACCTAAGAAGTCCAACTTTTTAATAGCCGTTCACCGTAGAGCTATGTGCATTTATGACTGATTATGAACTCTCAACTTAGATCAGTGGGGTGATCACGGAATTTTGCAATGCAACAGCAGAAATTTATATCCGATTTAAAAAAGAAACATAGTAACTATGCACATAAACTGCGTATTGAAACTATCAAATCCATAATGTGTTTTAATTGGTTGCAACCAAGACGATCGCCCAGCAGATCGTGAGCGTTGTACATGAACATTAATTTTTGAATTTAAGTTGACATTTTTAGTTATTATCTACACGTTTAAGACTCACTACTTAGCTATCAATGGTATGTTTCGACAGCTATACTTATTATTATCATTTTTTAAGTGGTCATCGCCACTTAACATCGAGTAGGTAACCTTAGATAGTAGCCAGACGTGCCGTTGGTTTCAGACTTAATAAAAAAAGACTTAAGAACACATCATAGTTATCTCACACTAATTATGGTAAAGAAGTAGATACCTATTCAAAACCAGATTTAAAAAATAGCACTTACTTACTGTTTTTTGGTCTTCATTTGTGGTACAATTTACACGGTGTTTTTGAAGTAAAACTTGTTTAGGCACTCTTGACTTGGGCGTAAGCTGGTAATGAGGCGAACAGAAGTTAAGAGGGACATATTATATCTTCCTCTCTACGTGAAGATAGAAAGTAAGAGACTTTTCGTATATTACTGTAGGGGCAAGAGAGATGGTGCTAAATAAGACGACACGACTGAAGTAAAACCACCACCAGTGGTCTTTAGACCCCACGACCCACACTAGCATCACCATTCCACTACCGGACTACTAGACGCTCGGCTAAGCGCCATCCTTTCGTGGTCGAAATACCACCCATTCGTACCAAACGATTTGACTCAACGTTCTTTATTAGAACGGCTAAGGAATGGAATGCCCTGCTAGCGTCTGTGTTTCCGGCGAAATATGACCCGGGCGTGTTCAAGAGAAAAGTGAATAGGTATTTACTTGGCTAGCATGCTACACCTTCGATCGCATCGTCACTTCCCATCAGGTGAGAGCGTGGTCAAATGCTAGACAAGTTTGAAGTGAAAAAAAAATCCTCGTTTTTTTTTTTATAATTTTACAGCTTTGAGTTCAATTTGTACTTACCTGTTTAGAAATCGATTTGAAAAATTATAATGGTGCCGTTAGTACAATATTAAAGAAGCATTTTTTAATAAAACTGACCGAACTGTCTATGTATGTGGTTTCATTATCCTGGGTCTACTTAGTAACAAGTTACGCTTTGATTTACTTCATAAAACTTCATAATATGATTACAGGGGCTTACCAGGTGGTAGGACTTTTCTGCAGAGTTCGTCTAGGTAGGAACCACCGCTTTGCCAGTTATTCTGCCGCCAAGCAATAGTGCGCAAGCACTACTGTGATCCGGCTTGAAGGGCACTGTAGCTAGTGAAATTACTGGGCAATTGAGACTTTATGATCTGATCCGAGCCAAGTAATCTTATTACCAGACTGTGCCGATTTCTCAGGATGGTGTGCGCAGGGCAGTGTCGCGCGAAACTTCATATTTTAGAGTTCCGAGTGATACTGTTCTATTATGGGCGGCCGTGTCGCTTGACATTAGGTGAACGACTAGCTCGTTGCATCATTCATTAACATAAACATAATAAAAAAACTACAACAGTCTGTATTTTTGGGTGTAACGAGGTAAATGAATATGTGACCAATAAGATGGAATTATCAATGTACACACAATATAAACATGACACTCTAGATAGTAGGTAATAATAATAATAAATTTATTTGTTCACATTAGATAAAGCACACAGAATTATGCATCTAAGAATATTATGGAATAAAGAAGCTAATAACAAAAATAATGCTGAACCCTGAATCCCACTAGGACGACCTGAGTCGCGAGATTCAGTTTCTTTCTAAATAAGGGTAGGTATAGGTAGAGTAGGGTAGGTAGGGTAAAATAAAAATACATACTTAAAGAATTGGATCTACAGGCAAGTTTTTGTCTATTTGAAAATATCAAGATAATATTGAGAGAATGTGAGTACAAAAATAGCATACCGTAAATAAAAAAACCTTTCAATACAAATGTCAAATAATTAAAGACACTTTGCCTTCTACAACCTGCAAAGTATGTTTATTTACTACCATTCACTTGACGAACGATTGAAAGAAACGACAGAATTTATCCACGAGCTTTTTGTCATCCCACTCAGCTGTCGATTCGTAGATCCACTGATTAATATTAAAGACTTGTCGTGAAGGACTAAGAACGGATGTCTCACTTTTTCTCGTTAAAAACACCTTTGTGAGAACAAGACCGCGACCCTTTAATGTATGCAAATTAGGCACTGTAATACCTTCGTATCGAGTAAAGTGAGAATTAAAAATGTAAGAGGAATTTAAACAACACCTTTCGTGACAATATTTTATTATTAACTTAAGACAATGGTGAAGTAGTGAGTAATGACTGTTGTGACGAAATATTGTTGAAAGAGTTGAATTTATTGAAAGATCATTGAGATGCCTACAGACATGGCTAGGGCCATGTAAGGGCTGCTTAAGCAATTATAAGTACCTACTTTTCTTTTTGTCAATGGCTAAGCGAAATAAACACTTTACATCAATGTCTATAATTATAGCCGAAGGACGTAAATTTTACGTTTCGTCACATTTTGATGGGTTATATAAGTAAACTGTAGTTTTATTAACGTATGAATATGTATAGGTTGTTTTTTTCCTTAAAATTAGGCTTTTAGTCATTGATGTGTCTTGTCATTTAATCTAAGTAATATGTTTCACAAATACACAGTCATTTTTTTCATTTTCTTAGGTTCATTTTGACTGATGTTTCGTAATAAAAAATAGAGCTATTTATTAAACAAAACTGAAGATCGTCGATTTTTATTAACCTTCAATCACATCCGTGCAGTGTCTGCCATTGAATTGGGTTAGCCGGTTTGTCAAGGTTGTATCTGTTAGTCAATATAATATTAACGTTCACAACGTGTTCCGAACGATCTGCCCTTTTTTGTCATTTAGCTGAGTATATAAAACACAATAGCAGCTTTTAAAGCTAGCAAATTGTCATAACTATAGGCTTTGGTGAATTAAAAAGTCTTACCAAGCTGTAGTTAAAATATTTTAAGCACATACCGCATTACCACTGATATATATATATTACACATTGTTACACTTTGGTTAAGTTTGTTCACTTTTTTATTTATTTAAGATGTGGTGTTTCAATAAAGAGTTTATATATCTATCTATCTATCTACCACAAATATAAACAAGGTTTAGGCAAACGTCAAACGTCTGTTTAACAATACAAAACAGTAGTTTAACACTTGTTTAAGGCTTGCTTAAATATTTTGTGGTTATTATTACATTCTTAACATTTGGATATTTTCATTCATTATTTTCCGCATTCATTCATATTGATGTAGTAACTTTTTTAATGACTTAAATAATGAGATTACATTTTTTTTAGTTCAATGTATTTGCATATTTATGTAGTGCCATGGTATAGACCGCGTGATTGTAAAATTACGCAATGTGCACTAAAATGATAAATGTTGTAAACATATCAATGCATGAGCAGTTAAGTATTTAGGTAAGTATTTTTACACCATTAGGGTAGGGTCATATTTTAAAATAAAACACACATTTATTGTTAACTTAAGCATTTACGTCCTCAGTCCCCTGAAAGTAAGAATCAATGACTGCAGACATGCTATCGGCATTGCTGAGATGTTTTCACTTCTTTTGATACGGCCGCTGCGGGTTTCGACTTATCTCGCTTATAACGGGAAACTGGTCTTGCTCTTCGGTGGTGAGGCTATAAAATAAGCGAGTTATGTTCCTAAAATAAAATAAAGTTATGTTCTTAACATTTTAACCTGAGATTTTCAAAATAAAAAAATAAAAAGCGGATTTACTGTTCCAAAAATCACGTATAGTTTTTACAAACATGGAGCCATATTTGCTTATATAAAAAGGTAAAATTTCAATTCAAGAAGAACAATAAATTCTACATAGCAGTAAAAAAAAATGATGAGTGAAAAAATGTACTAATTTTTCACTCTTAATTTTTTTACTGCTATTTACTTTTAGTTTAGAAATGAATTCTATAAAGATCAGATTACTTACTAAACTGTAACTTTTAAAATTATTCCTAATTTCATAAGTGTATTTTTTAGATTACCAACTGAAAAAGATCCATCTTATCTTCAAAAAAGACAAGGAGTGTCTTTTGACCTCGATTATCATGGCCGCATCCAACGATTTATTGTTCTGAAAGTTGAACTTTAACTCCCGATAAGGTTACAGTTTACGCAGGCCTTTTTACTTGTTACGTCCATGTTGAAATAAAAAAAAAAAACCTGTGCTTACAGCTGCAGTTACCATTAAACAACTGACAATTATATTTTGACCCCACACCAGTGCCCTTAACAAAGTTACATGTAGGTAAATGGACGCAGTGCGATTCTCTGTCTGTTTGTTAGTGTGGATTTTATACTAAAACGATTGATCCAAAACATCATGAGACTTTACAAGTAGGCTTAAAACATACTCATTTAGGCTTCGACATATACTTCACTCACGACTTGACAGCTAACAAACTAAAACACGAAACAATATGGCCACCACCTATACCTAGTGATGGCTTACAGTTCAGATTAACATGTGAAATGTGTACTAAAATATCTTAACTTGTGATTTATAAGTTCACTCATTTGAACATACCATGCATTACTAATGTCTGATTTATTCACAAGACTATTTTTCGCTCTCAAAATCTAACCGAATGTGATTAAAAACTTACTGCAGTAGAATTCGCGGGCACATAGCTATAGGTAGCTAACAAATGAACTCACATATTTCGAAGAATCATCAAATTGTAATTCAAATTCGTCGATTCTACAGAACGTCTTAATTGACCATAACCTATTCGAATTTTATGGGTTATTAAATAATCACTTTCGTTAAGGGCTCTATAATTTAGATTGATTGGAAGCTTGTTGTAAATTAATTTATGATTTGACACATTTTAATTGGTCACGTCGATTGGAATAGTTTGGGAACCTAGTTTCAAAGAGATGTGGGAGTTTGATTTATTGGTATCATCTTCATAATTTAGCAGCTCGTTATTGTTAAATACAAGCTGCACCTCACGGCTCTACTCATATTAATTGTACCAAATTAATTTGTAAAAGGTTAAATAAAATTTGAATCACGCAGGCGTTTGAATCCTTATGTATCTTGCTATAAACATCATAAATATTGATTTGGGAAGCGTTATCTTTACAGCTTTTGTGTTGATGTAACTTGACCATGCTGATTCTCAAGAATCTCTCAATAGGTGACGCTAGTTGTAAAAGTCGAAAGATCAATTTGGGTGTAAAAGTTCTGGCTTTTGGGATGGAATGGGTACATGGGCAATGGGCAAACCTCGTTCGTGATTCAAATTTTTCCTTTACAAATTAATCTGTTGATTAAGCTAAGCAAGCGATAATGGCATAAAAATCATAAATTTTATTTGTATCTTTATGAAAAATGTTTAAATATTTTTTTCCCGATCTACATACTATCGAACTCCCAAATCATTTCATGCAAATCAACTACGCGTAAGTAGGTATGTGGAAGAAAATAGTCAATTCTAATTAATGATTAATGTTAATGATTGATTATTTTAAATGTTATTTTTTAAATTAAGATCCAACTTTCCTTTGCACTTGAACAACTATCCTTCTCTTATCTAATCATCACATTAGCGATAATTTTACAATTTAAGACTTAAATAACGTAAACCTTATTTTTATAATGCACCCCTCGGCATAATTAACTGACCGGTAATATTTATGTATGAATAAGTCAGGTTTTGTAATTGCTTGCGGTAGCGGATGCACCATTATAACTAGTTATTAATTATTATTCTAACCAATAAAGCTAGGTCATTATTAAACATATCTTATCAATGATTGATATTAAAATTTTAATTAAAGCTCAGTTATTATAAAGTGTTGGTTTTGCATTAACAGCAGGTACCCAAAATGTAATTTCATGCAATAAATTTGTTTTGATAAATTAAGATTAAATTAAATGTGTTTGTGACAGCGTGTGAATAGTTAACATTGTTTTTATAATTCTCGTCATGTCGATTGTACAGTTTTCATTCATAAATTCATTATTGCAGTTCTTGTAGTTCAGAATTATTACTGAATTTTAGCATTCATTTGAATTTATTAAACTTAAATTAACTGCATTAATTATCATCAATAGTCAATTCCACCGTTGCTGCTGCTTTAAATAAAATTCTGGTTGCATCTAAGTTGTGTATGTACCTTACCTACGTGTTACTATTATATTTATTGTATATGTTTTTGTGAAATAAATTATGTTTATGTTTAAATCTCCTATTATTCCTATTTCCTTTACAGCGTCATGGTTTGCAACTCTCTAGTCTATCTCATTAATTTTTAGAGAATGCAGATCTCGAATCGGAACCATTCCGATATATTGTGTATCAGGTCGTAAATTTTATTTTATTTCATTACCGCATCACTGTGGGTAAGCTTTTTGGTCCGAGCTATATGCTTGATACTTGCTAAAAGTAGAAACCTCTTTGTATGGATTTGAAAATTACAATACGCAGTTTATGTAAACGGTTATTATGAAAAAATCTCAAATTAGAAACGAATAATAAAAATAATTTGGATAAATAAATGATTGTAATGTCAATTATAGCACTGTTATACTCATTGTTCTTTGGAAGTTTAGCAAACGTGACACAAGGTAACGTAGAGCGGATGCTAAAGTACTTAGATATCTTATGCATGTAATTTAACTACCTTTGTTTAAATAGTTATCCACTGATGAGTATATAAGTATCTACATATCAACACCATCACTGCACCATAGTTTGCTGTGCCGTTTATGATTATTCTGGAGTTATATCACTTAACCAATGACGTGTTATGAAGATAAATAAGTTGCTTTGATTATTAAGTTTTGAATAAAGCTAACATGGCATTGACTTTCTTGATTCTATAAGTATGAGTATGTTTTCCATCAAACCGCTTACTCGTTTCCTTTCTTGACTGTGTTAGTTATTTATTTAACAATTTTATTTTAAATTTAAAGATAGATAGGTAAATAGAAAATGCTTTATTCTTAATCCGAGGCAGCTTCAGTTGTATGCTGAGCCGGGACCTATTCCTGACATCGCGCAGTATCGCATATTATTGTGTATATATGTTACTATTGTCTTTGTATTTATATTACCAATGCGATATCGTGCGTCAGGAATAAAGTTTATTTCATTTCATTTCATATATTTCACAAACAACAAATGTACACACAAAGGTGAACTTATATTTAGAGAGCGTTATCTTCCAGATAACCTCAAATATTTTTTTAATTTAAATATGAATTGTCTAAATAAAAATATGAATACAACTTTGACTTTAATGTCTGTATGATAGTTAACGATATACTACTAATACTACTATAATACTTGAATTCTAGTTTTAAGGGCAAACACGAACTCGTGATAAATGGAGCCCAAAAATGTCGCATGTTTTAGCTTAATTAAATCGCCTTTTAGCCTCTTAAAACGCGATGGAATACATAAATATGCCTTTTTTAACTTAAATATGTTCTTTTTAACTTTATTCAAATTGCGGCTGCATGATTATAATAATGTTATGGTAATTTCTAATTTGTGTGGGCTTGTATTATGCAGGTAGGTGTTAGTTAGTGTTTTTTTTAAATGTGGGTCAAGATTGTGCTGAGATAAGGTAAATCAAGGTAGCCTGATCTTGTTTTGTGGAGAGCATAATCATAATTCAATTTGCGGAAGGATGTAAATAAGTACTAAAGAGATTGCAAGATTTGTATGCAGTTTCAAAAAAGAAAAAAGAGAAACAAGGCCAAACATGTGCGTTGCCTCTAATAAATTTTATCACCTTCATTTGAAAAATTATGTGAACTTACGCATGTTTTACAATAAATTATTTTTATCGTTATCTTTAAACCAAGTTGGACTTGCAAAATCAACGAGACTGGAAACTTTCAAACTTTCCTTCACGTTTCTAATATTGTAATACTAATTATAGACTTACTTAAACTAAAAGTACATATCTTTATTATTTTATTTACTAGGTGGTAGGACTTTACTGCAAAGTTCGTCTAGGTAGGTACCACCGCTTTGCCAGTTATTCTGCCGCCAAGCAGTAGTGCGCAAGCACTGCTGTGTTCCGGTTTGAAGGGCACTATAGCTAGAGAAATTACTGGGCAAATGAGACTTTATGATCTGATCTCACAGTTTAGTAATCTTATTACTAGATTATGCTGATGTCTCTGTATGACGTGCGCAGTGCAGTTTCACGCGAACCTCTATACTTTAGAGTTCCGAGTGACACTGCAGCTGATATGGGTAGCCGTGTAGTTTAACATCAGGCCAACGGCTAGCTCGTCACGTCATTCCTTAACATAAAAAAAGTAAGCAATGCCTTCAGAAAATTCATGTAAAGTTGGTTAAATAATGATTTATAATAGCTTTTAGAACTTAAGTCACCCTGAAAACCTACTTTTTCGATATAGCCTAGATAGACCTAGCCAAATGGAACAACATAAATTTACTTATTAATCCATGGTTATATTCCTTCAGGGATAATTACAAAAATCTACAATACGATCTTATGAAAAAAAACATAGGCTTATTAGCTAGCTACTTGGTGCATACGTCAGATTTGTAGCTACTTCCGGCAAACTCCGAGATCTGTAACTATTTCCAGCGTCCTACCTACCCACTAGTACATCTATAGCTACACGCTTAGCTATGGCTGTACGCTTAGCTATATCTACTGTCATAGCTATCCAAAGCTACGAGCTTATACGAAAATTATTCATGGGCCGCCTCGCTACGGCCGCGCGAAAGCCTCTCCGCATGACGCCCGGATAAACTCGGATGAATACATTTAAATAGAGAACGCGACACTACACTAGATTTACTACAGCATAATGCGTCGACTAGTGATGTCAGTAGTCATAGTCTTTTTATTAAAACAAGTCTTGTTATTTAATCTTGTTTTATTTTTAAAGTTTTTATCGTTGTGTTTGTAAATGTATGTAGATCCTACAGATCGTAACATGGATGTTATGATATCACTTTTACTATAAAATAAATCGTTTCAAATAATTCAACTGTATATAACTAACTCTGCGTTTAACGTAAACAAAATAGCAACTGAAATGAAAAAAATAAATAATCTAATGCATAAAATTGCGCTACGTTTTACAAGCAGTGATAAAGTAATGGTAAGCCAAGCCTTCGGATGGCTTAAAACTACATAAAAACTAAGTTTTATGCTACCAGTGAAAGGAATAAAGGAATATCTACCCTAATTAAACTACTTTAGAAGTTAATGCACATGCCAATTTTTTAAAATTAGCTTGACCACAGAATCCTGGCTCCGTGCTCTTTTTTAATATACCACTTACATATGTGTTTGTTGAATTTTTGTTTAAAAATCAATACGGGAAATAATTTAATTTAAACAAATAATTTATATAAATTTGTCCTGTTTATAAGAAAAAAAAAAAGTATATTTCTATTACAGCTAATTAATTTGATAACTGTATTGTAAATCAAAAATGATAATAGAAAACTGGGTACTCACCCAGTCTATAAATAATAATAATAATAATATGTGTGGACATCTCACACAGCGCCATCTAGCCCCAAACTAAGCAAAGCTTGTACTATGGGAACCAGCTAACTGATACAGTACTTAGATACCTTTTGTTTGTAAATACATACATAGAATACAATATACTCGTAACACCCAGACACAGAACAAACGTCGATGTTCATCACACAAAAGTTTGTCCTGGGTGGGAATCGAACCCACAACTCGCAGTTCAGAAGGCAGGGTCACTACCAACTGAGCTATCAGGCCAGTCAATTGTTGTTATAATTTTTATTTTTGAAATTACATAAATTAAAATTTACAATAATAAGACCAACCCGTGATCCATTTCCCCATTCCTATACTCCATAAGTTCCATTACTCACAGATATAACTCGTTTCGGTTATAAATAGCACGGACATGGTTTAGAGTGGTGTCGGCCATTACTCTACCGGACAAAAGGGTTTGTTAGTTGAGCCGGTGGAGTTATACTCTATACGCTGTTCTAGAGAAATTATTAAATAGAGCTGGATTTGGTTGATAAGTTTTATCGATAGTCTTGAAAATATTTTACCGATTGACATCACTATTCTCTTTCAATATCGATGGTGCAATTCATTAGTACAATTAAGCTATTCCTTTTTGCTTACGCTTTTCAGTAAAATCATATTATCAGGAATAGAATTACAGAAAACCGTCTATTAATAATGATTCTTGATCACCTGACAGCTATTAAAAATGAATTTTTTGCAACTCGAAAACCATTTCGACTTGCAACCATTTGGTTGCAAGTTGAAAGTATTGGGAGATTATTCAAGTCGAAAGTAAGGTATACGACGTGAAATATCTTGATGCTGACAAGTGACTCTGGCGTTCAATAATCAGTCTATATTTATCTTTAAAGTAGATTTACAGACATGGGTGTAAACACAGATTACAATAAAAAGTTATCTGATTTTTTAAACGTCAACTAAACGGCACTGACTATAATAATTATAATGTACAGCTAACATGAAAAGTAATAAAATTAAAAAACGATTGCTATTAGCTGATCGTATCAGCGTGGTTCTACTATACGGTCTTAGCTTGCCCACGCGCAGCGGCATTAGGTATAAAGCTATCAGAAGTAAATAACTGAAGGCATTTATTTATAGCCACAGTAAATAAAGAAGAAAATTATTTATATCCTCAGTATATAAAGGATTAATTCAAATCAGTAAATGATACGAGGAAAGATTAATGATGACTAACTTAACATTTTAATGGCTATATTCATAAGTTTTATAGCTGTAGCAGTAGTATGGGATGATTCTCAACAATCTCTCAATAGGTAACGCTACTAACCCCTAAGTTAGTTGTAAAAGGTGAAGAATAAATTTGGACATGACACCACTTGTCACGATAGCTAAGTAAAGCATGTCTTGGATTTAACGATGGATGGAAGCGGGTTCGATCCCCGTTCTTGATAAAAATTTTGCCTTTACAGCTTAATCTATTTAAATGACTGTTTAAATTCAGCAACAATTTTGTGAGTTTAGATCTGGGTCTATTCTACCTAAAATTTGTTAAGTACCTAAATTAACAGAATCACAGCGCCTCGACTCACTAGCAAAATATTCAATCAAGGCGCAGTAACTTATCTCACTGCCTATAAAGTAGCATGTTTGTTTAGTATGATTGCTACACTTAAAATCAGGTCAATACTGTCTAATAAATTATGTATGCAACAATTTACAGGACTTTTAACTCTACGCAAGTACGCACACTACAAAACTAGTCCTTAACAATTAGAAGATTGGAATCATTACCCTGTAACGTTGTCATCGTCGTATTCGCGTATAGGTAGCAGTATAAATGTACTTATAATAAACGGAATTGCGCTTAATGTGTTTTCTACTTGCGCCAATATATTTCAAGTTTCTACCTTAACACACGCCGGTCTGTTCCAACCTTTAGGCGCCAAACCATTAAAATATAGCTTCGCTAGCGAACTGAATCTGTTCCTCATTTTGGCACTCACACAAACCTATCTCCGTTAATATCATTAAGAAAATGAGACATCGCTTTTGGCACGGTATGCTCATTATAACTGTATCTACAGAGAATATTTACATCTGCGTTTGGCTGCTGCGACAGATTCATGTTTGCAACATTGTTATCAAAGTATTTGGACCACCTATAGGTTAAAAAAGTCTACGCGATGTCGAAACATATTGATATGGTTGCGGCAGCGGCTTGTATCTTTGGATATCGATATTTAAACTCAATACTATCGACAATTAACATATAAGTACTATGAATTAAAGCAAGGGGTGATCACGGAACTTTGATTGCAATGCAACAGGACAAATTGCATTCCTAATTTAAAAATGTCCACAGTAACTAATACACATAAATTGCGTATTATTAAAATGCTGTCCAATCCATATGAATTCATGCTTCTATTTATTGCAATCAAGTTACATGATCGCTTATAAGGTTGCAATTGTTTTGTAATAGAAAGGTGGCCAAGGTGGAAAGGGTAAAAGAAGGATAATAAAGATGTGGTCAAACGGCGCAGAGATGGTACGATGACATTCAAATTCTTGTCCAGAAATAGGAAGATCATATCCAGCACTGGGCTAAAACCAACAACGAAGATGTGAGCTACTGTATATGAATTGTTTATTGTTTCAAGTTTATTATTTTATACTACAATAATAATAATAATAATGCCCAACGATCATACATAGATTCTGGACCATAACTAGGATTCCCTGTATCACAGGGACTCAGAAACTACGAGGACCATGGTCCCACAACATCCATACACAGAACAAGTATTTTTTCTCCGCATAAATACTTGTTTTGCCGCGGGAATCGAACCCACCACTCTAAGCTACGAGCTGCTGCTGCTGCCTGCTCAATCACCACATCACAGAGGCTGTCAAATTATGTATGGTAGACACCTGCATTCAATATGATATGCGTAAATTATGCACGTTTCTAATGACAATATAGTTGCAATATAAAATTATCATCATCAGCCTAATTCGTTCCCACTTCTGGGACGTCTTGTGTCCCAGAAGTGACTCTCACTTGGAGAGAGTCAGCATATTTTGTAGCCCACCACGCTTCACATGTGCAGGATCCTGAATGATACATCACGTTCACAAATTTTCTATATTTTTTAAATGTGAGTTCCCTTGCTATGTTTTCTTTTACCGTTGTAAGCGTGTAAATTCTGCACCCAACTTGAAACGTTATTGAAATAGGGTATTGTAGACGTACCTACATTTTTAGTTTATAGCTAAGTGAGGGTAGATATTATTTTGTATAACCTCTGGTACCGTAAACGGCAAACTCTATCCCTTTCAATTTGAAAACATTTCTCAACCTTGCGAGTGACGTGAAAGCTGCCAAATCTGCCACTGTGATGTGCTATTTTCCACTTGGACGGTTACCATCATCACCAGGATCTGAGCTGAGTACACTCTTACCTACTTCTCACTGAGCTCCATTTGTGTTGTTCTTTTGCCTTGGAGGCATCTACCTACATAAATAACGCACCCTCGAATCGCGAATGTGCGCAAACATAGGGCCTAGCGGGATTTGGACCAAGGCGAACCAGTTTGAAAGTTGCACGAGCTACCGCTGAGCCACACTCACTCTCAAATTGCACGTGTATTAAATTGCACAATTTTTTATTTGAATGGAATAACATAAATTGGAAAATTAACCTAGAAATATAGCAAATGTATTTTACGAATTCATTAACGGTTATAATTTGACAGTGTAGTTCGTTATAAGAATTTATTTAATGCTAACGGTCTCTGATGTTTTTATAATATTATGAATATGAATGTAAGAGTTTTTATTAGTGACGCGTACATATGTAGATACTATTAGACGTTTGCAGCGAAACTTCTTGTGTATTTATTTTATTTATCTACCTTTAAGATATTTTTAGATAATATAAATGTTAGACGTATTAAAAGTAGTATATTTAATATTTATGCCAAAGTTCTAAGTTTCCGAATATAGATATTTTGATAAATTCAATTAGTTTCCGTATCTTCGAGGCAATAAAGACATCCTGTGTACTTATCCGTTAGGTCTCTTAATAGCGACGTAGAAAAAAGTTGGCACGAGAATATTGGAAACACATATACTACTCCGGCTTGAAGGGCACTGTAGCTAGTGACATTACTGGGCAAATGAGACTTTATGACCTGATCTCACAGTCTAGTAGTCTTATTACTAGATTATGCTGATGTCTCAGGATGACGTGCGCAGTGCGGAGTCACGCGAAACTCTATACTCTAAGTATCCGAGTGACACTGCAACAGATAAGGGCAGCCGTGTCGCTTAACATCAGGCAAGCTCGTTACATCATTCGTTAACATAAAAAAAACTACTTATCTAATCGTTTTCAGATACCTACCTACTATTAAAAGGTATATAAGTATGAATATTAAACAGTTTAAAATATAAATAAATATGCCTGATTATAATTATATTGAAACCAAATCAAAGACCTTGTTAGGGCGTAGGCTGGCCGAAAGGTAAAGTGACTCCTGCTCCGACCTGTTCTTGGTGCAAAATTGGCCACTGCCATCCATCCGCAGCAATGCGCCAAGCGTCACGTACCTTTGCACCGGGAACATTAAACAGTGAATTATTTATATAACATGTAGGTACATGATATTTTATATATTGTTGACTGAAATTTTGACTACAAATTATGTTTAAATACATGACATGAAATTATTAAATTCTAAGTATTTTTCCTTGTATATAGTTATCATTGTTCTTAAATTAGGTAGCACAGTCATTGCAAGTTAAATATGTCAGCATATCAGCAACACAAAAAATATTTCAATGCATTTAAAGCCTTTCTCCACATACGAATGTCAATCAGCAGTGTAAGCGCGGATGCTGCAATTAAACTCACCCGCCCTTTGATCTGGATACCTTAATGCGAACGAATGTATGAGTGCCATGCGTTCTACATGCTTGCGAGATGTACGACTCTAAATTGTAAGAGCCAGCGGTACAACGTGACTTTCTTGCTATTCTAGATGCTTCAAGGCGTGACGAGGCTTCGAAGATAATCCGAGGTAAATAATTCTAATATCTCCTCTAAATTGATAAAATCAAATACATTGCTCTTTGTATATACAATACACGGATGAATACACTATAATTTAATCTTTCAATCTCACAGCTATTTTCAAGTAACGTGTAGTTATCATTAATTATGTAAATTATAGTTTACTTAAATTTTGACTAGGTATCTTTGGATTTTGGCTTGTAATGGATTTACATTCAAAATTTTAGTCTTACATATATTATCAGGTAATGTGTTAAATTATTTAATTTAAGGACATTTAAATTCAATGAGTATATCCATCAATCATCATCTAAATAAAGAAAAGGCTTTGTAATTTTTAGCTAAACGCTGTTTAGCTAAAACCTGTTTTGTTGTATAGAATATTTGGAGAGTGTCTTCCCATTTTCCATTAATTATGTAAGTAAGTAGACTTAGAACTAGGTTTTTTTTATTCATCCCCTTTAAGAGTCCACGATACCTGAGTCTATCTCGCTCGTGCATTTTTCAACTAGCGTAATTATAAGAAACACGTGAGTAAAGGCTGAAATTGCGATGCACCCCTAGTTGTCAATAAATCTAACAGTTGCCACTTATGCCTTGTACCACTCATAATGTAGAGCAAATGAAACTCGTGGAATTTATACGAGCTGTATTCCGCCACGTGTTTGGTATATTTTCACGTTTTGCTACATGGCGTAGTGACGTCTATTTCAATGCACTGGAGCGGTACATTGAGTTGGATAGGTCAATTAACGTTTAATGTTTGGCATGAATAGAATTTAGCTTTAAAAACGTGGTATGAATTTATCCATGACTTTAATTTATATAAACTTAGATTTCAGATTTAACATGATGCTTTTGCTTTGTAGTATTCCCAAAAATAGTAAGTACTTAATACATTTTTTGAAATGATTTGTCTTCTAATCCTCAGCTTAAAATTAGAAAATAATGGAGTTTATTCAATACTTGCCTTAAATCAAGTACAAAACAGGTTATATTACTATAAGGTACAGGAGCCAATGAAGGCCCACTTAATTTCAAAACCTCGTGAAATCTTGCAGATAAATAAAGTATAGAAAAAACATAATGGAAGTTGTAATAATAATAATTAAAACACACTTGCATTATTGTCTATGGTACTAGTAGCATAAACCCGCAAAATTTAAAATGTTTCGTTTAATCATAACTGTATTTTTTTTAAAGTGGGCTATCCTAGGAGCCGGGCCATCTTCGGCGACACTACCTTACATACTTTTTTTACTGTGTTTTCCGTTGATAATCTATATTTTCCACACTAAGCACCAAGTATAACTATTCTATTAATCATTTCACCTAATAAAAATATGAATAAAAAATCAAATACGCAAACAAACAAAATATGCCTCTAACCTCGAGTTTTCCATTTCACAAACCAAAAGGTCGGCCTAATTGAAATCAGTCCAAGTGCCATCTCTGCTATATTTAGCCTACGCGCGGTGTATCATAGGATTCAATGGCGTAGTAGTGTAACTACTCATTTAACTGCGCATCACGTATATACCACATGTGTCATGACCTAACCGGTCAAATGTAGAATGACCATTTTGGAACCCAGCCTGTGTATCGCGTTATATACCAGCAATGCCGTGCCTCAGCGGACTACATTTCCAATTTTATTATTGGTTTATTAAAAGTTAGTAGAAAAATAACAAACATGTAATTTTGAAGTGAAAACTTCTTTAGGTACGTTGAGCACTTTTTGGGTGAACTAAAATCATGGTTCTCGCGTCATCGTCACCGAACGCTTTCCATAAGCTATGTGTATATACTGTACGAGTATGTGTAGCTATGAGTATGAGTACTTTTAGATGAACATAAAACGTGAAACTCGCGTCATTGTCACCGCATACTTCCCATTGAGCAAAAAATTTAACGTTCGTGCTATAGGACGTCTTTTTTATGGAAGTCATTGTACAAACTACATGTCACACTTGATAATTTGTAAAATATTAATTACGAGCTCTTTAGAGGACAATCACGAGATGAATTTCAAATTTCGATGCTTTCAAAAAAATTTTGGTGTTCATTCTGTTGTCCTTCAAATGTTTGATTAGTTTCAGCTAATAATAATAATACTTAAATCGATTTAAGTGTCTTTTGTGTGTGCTTATTTTTTAATAAAGTACTTACTGTCGTATTATTTTCTGCTTTGCGCTGCTCTATTCTATAATTCAAAAAAGATTTAAGTCTTTTAAACGTTTCATTTAAACCTTGTAGATAAATAACGAAAATAAATAAATAATTAATTTTAAGAGTTTTTCTAACATTATGATCCAGCTCTTTACAATGACTCGAAAAAAAATTTTGGCTTACATTTAATTAGCTTTGTGTGAAGTTTAATTACTGTCTTACGTTGAACCATGTGTTTTCTAAGGTTTATCTCACATCTGACCTTGAGGATGCGGTAGCGTGGAAACGTGACAAAATTCTAGATAATGTTTGTATTTTCATACCAGTTTCTGTGGGAGATGGAAATTGTTTAAGATTAGATCTCGCATAGAGTTCTGAAATGCTTGACCTTGGCAGGGTCTTTGGCACTATATTTGTCAACGTTATGTATGTACTTCTTTTTTTTTTTTTTTTTTTTTCTTTTATCTTAAGGAATGACGTGACGAGCTAGCCGTTCGCCTGGTGTTAAACGACACGGCTGTCCATATCAGCTGCAGTGTCACTCGGAACTCTAAAGTATAGAGGTTCGCGTGACACTGCACTGCGCACGTCATCCAGAGACATCAGCACAATCCAGTAATAAGATTATTAAACTGTGAGATCAGATCATAAAGTCTCATTTGCCCAGTAATTTCACTAGCTACAGTGCCCTTCAATCCGGAACACAGCAGTGCTTGCGCACTACTGCTTGGCGGCAGAATAACTGGCAAAGCGGTGGTACCTACCTAGACGAACTTTGCAGTAAAGTCCTACCACCTAGCAACTGTACTTGTGAATTTTTAGTAATATATTAGGTCTTTACCTATGAAATTGCTGTTTTGTTTGAAAAAAGTTAAAGTATTTTTTTTTTCGAACTTATTTATTTCTTTTATTCAAAGTAATCACCCCTGCAATCAATGCATCTTTGCCAACGCTGTGGCAGTTTATGGATGCCCTACTTGAAAAAATCAGCAGCACGGGAGACAACAAACTCTTCAAAGGCGTTTTGTACTGCCTCTCGGGAATTGAATTTTTTTCCCGCTAAAAACTTGTCCAAATTTTGGAAAAAGTAATAGTCGGCAGGCGCAAGATCTGGTGAGTATGGCGGATGAGGGAGAGCTTCCAAACCCAACTCATGCAGCTTAGAGACGGTCTGTTGTGCAGTATGGGGTCGCGCGTTGTCGTGAAGTAGCAATGGAGACGACCGATTGACCAAAGCTGGTTGCAGACGTGCGAGTTTCGCCATCATTGTGGTCAGTTCTTCAATGTACACATCTGCAGTAATGCTCTCGCCGTTTTGTAAAAAGCTATGATGAATCACACCAGCACTAGACCACCAAACTGTGACCATCACCTTTCTAGGGGTCATTTTTCGTTTTGCACATTGCTTTGGTACCGAACCAGGATCTAACCAACTTGCTGAGCACTTTCGATTGTCAAAAAGAATCCATTTTTCGTCGCACGTAACAATTCGGTTCAAAATTCCTTCATTTCTGTGCCTGTTAAGCAGCGCAAGGCAAGTCTCGACGCGTACGTTGCGCTGGCGATCGTTAAGTTCGTGGGGCACCCATCTATCAAGCTTTTTTATCTTGTCAATCTGTCGCAAATGGACCAATATTGTTTTGATGCTAACATCAAAAGCTGCTGCCAGCTCAGCTGTAGATTGAGATTCATCAGCTTCCACAATCGCCTTTAATTCATCATTGTTGACCAAAGTTTCCGGACGACCACGAGGTTCATTTTTCAAGTCAAAATTCCCAGAACGGAACCGAGCAAACCAATAACGGGTTGTACGTTCGTTTGTACAGTTCTCTCCGTAAACGTCGTTGATGTTACGTGTCGTTTGTGCCGCGTTGGTGCCACGACGGAACTCATATTCCATAATTACACGAAATTTCAAAGTATCCATTATGAGGAAAAATGTTGAAATGTAATGAAAATACAACGCTAATCAATAAACAAAAGACTTATATTGTAAATAGAATGTCATATTTTTAAAACAAAATTAATTTGAATTTAGAATTCATAGCCAATCAAAACTTTTTTTTGTTTGAAAAAGTCTGTACTGCAATACGGCAATTTCATAGGTAAAGACCTATTATTTTACATTGTTTTGTCGATTAACTACTAAGATTGGGTTATGTATCAAAACACTACTAACTGATTTTGGTATTCAGTTGCGTCAGTTATCTAACCATCCAGTTTCTCCATCTCCCATTCTCTCTAAATACTGGCAACTTTATCCTATACCTTTGCAGAGACTTGAATCATGTGAACCTCTATTTTTTGATTAATCTTTCTTATAAATACCAAAAGGTATTCCGAAAACAAATAAATAACACCCAAGGATCACATACATAGATAAACCCTAACTAGAATTTTCTGTATTCTATTATTAGTATCGACCCACGACCATGGTCCCACAACACCCACACAGTTGTGCTTTTGTTTAATTGCTCAAATCTTGCCCTGTTGTGGGAATCGAACCGGCTGCTTCTGGGCTATGAGCCAACCTGCTCAACCACCACACCACAGAGGCTGTCAATACCAAAAACAAGGCATGTTGATAACTACTACAAGTTGTAGTACTTTCTTCCAACAATGAAATTTAAAAGCCTTGTAAATCACTACTGAAACTTTAAACCCCGACAATGGTACTTAGGGCGTGTTTAATGGAACTTCTTATCGGACAATCTAAAAATTTAACTGCTTCTTGGCTGTGTTTTGTGAAATAGGACTGTCGTAAACTTAAACGATGGTAGGTTTTGTGATGGAAAACAGACTGTTAATTACATACTTTGTTTTTATTAAGTTAGGAACATTATGTGAGACAAGTACTTGCACCTACTATTACGTGTTCTATGATACAAGTGGCAAGTAGTTCTATTTTATAAAAGTGATCACATCACTCCATTCGCTTCCAGCACTCCAATGCACTCGGCGTTAGCTAACAAAGATTAACAGCAGATTGATGACCTCTGTGGCGTGGTAGTTGAGCTGGTCGGCTCATAACATGGAGGCGGTGGGTTTGATTCCCGCGGCATAACAAGTATCTGTGCACAGACAAAAAACCTCAAATACTTATTCTGTGTCTGGGTTTTGTTGAACCATTGTCCTCGTAGTTCCTAGACACAGGGAATCCTAGTCAGGATCCAGAAATTATATGTTTAAATTAGGATGTGGCCCTTGCCCGAAAATAATTTCTTAATCTCAGTTACAGAGGTTAATAATTATTATAATGAAGATGTGAATGATGCATAAGAAATAGGAAAGTTTTAGCCACACCGCACTGACGGAAACACACACCATTTCTCATTCAATGATCATGAATTTTCTTCTTTTCCCACCGCTTTATCACCAGCCATTATTTTTTAACGACATACTTATACATTTGTACTGGCACCGACAGTCACAGACTAAGTAAATACGAGACCAGTGCCACATAAACATGTACACAATTTAATGTTCTCGTTAGGCTAGAGCGTCAACTCATAATTTTCAATTTGTGTCCACAGAGACTATAAACATGAAACATACATCAGAGTTGGGTTGAATCAGGGAACGAGTGGATGTACTTTGGATACGTGTATGCGTACGCATAAATTCTATTTAGGAAGATGTTTATTGGGTATTAGAATATACACAAATTACAGACGTACAGCATTGGTTTTTATTACGAAATATTTCAAGTTTTTCATTTGTGTCTTGAAATTGCGCCATTTATTTAGCCTAAACTTTGATACCTTGTTGTAAATATCATCTCAAATACTCACTATTCCATCCAGTTTTCGTGTCAAATCTCAGTTATTGAATTACCTTCCTACTGAAAATTAAAACAACTTTTTTTTTTATTGTTTGATAGGCTTTGACCACTATCGCACCTGATGGTAAGTAACGATGCGGTCTAGGATGTAACAGGCTTGCCTAGAAGATCACTCTCGATTTGAAGACTCCCAGGTTGTACAGCCGAGTATTTAGCTCCCATTTGCCCATCGAAACACAAATATCACACGTTTCACCTCAAATTACCACTATTGATACTATCGTTTATAACTAATAGACGGTTACCAAACAGTAATCGATTTTAGAATCGATATTCAGCATTACAAATCGGTTGATTGATTTCACAGCTGATTTGATAGTGTTGTTAGTAATTACATACGGTAGATTTCTCCATTATGAGTTGATTTTCTTTATTTTTAAAACGATAAACCAGTTTTTTTTGGAATCAAAACATTTCGATACCTACTTGTAATATGAATATCAATTTGCATTTCATTTGCACATCGAATAAATTTTGAGTGTATTTCGTGGAATCGTATTTCTATAAACATTAATTAACTTAAGTAGTGATAAAATGTGTGATTTAGAATAGTCTATGTTAATATTTTTTTCGCCCGTAAGATATACCAACATTGCAACCAACAAACGGTTATTGGGAGTGCAACGTCCTGGTCTTGAAATGTTAACAAAGAAGTGAACGGGAGTTGATAAAGAAAAAGATTGTGATTAAACCATGACTTGGTGGTTGAGCAATAACTAGCGCTCGTTTGGCTAGTTTGAGGTGGCTAACCTCAAGTTAAGAATCGGTCCGCAAAAACTTAGAAATGGATACGACATGGCTACGTTTACATGGCTAGCAATTAACAAGCCACCTCGTGATGTCAATGCCTGGCTTAACAATATGTTCCTGCAGCCTCACTTGAGAGACTCACTACCCAAGCGTAATGAGATGAGGTGCCTCGCTATGCTTGGATTCGACCATATCGTCACACACCTATAGTAGGAGACGTGTGGTCAAACGCTACCTTGTTTTATGTAAATAAGAACATTTCTGATGACAGAAAAAGTATATTAATCTTTTGCATTGCATGCATCGCAAAAGTTCACCTATGCAGTGGTATTATTTGCTGAATTGTATAGAATCTCCGAATTAGATGATGAGGTTTTTATAGACAAATAAGGCCCATAAAAACTAAATTAGGTACAAAATCCTAAGCTAAACTAAATCTAGCCGTTTAGGTTTCGCCAAACTTTTCTTATTACACACTTAACCGTCTATATCTGCTTAAGTTTAAGCACTTACTTTAATTAAAGTCCTCCCTGAAGCGCAGCGCAATTACTCGGCCCGTGTAAATGCAAATAAGTTTAGAACACCCTGTTGTTTATGCCAACCGCTGCGACCGGGAGATACGAGTCAGCTGAGACGTTGTCTCTCATCTTCAAAAAAGTTGGGTTGGTAAAGATAGACGCTCGAATTTTTATTTTCATATTCAAATCAAATCGAGTTAAAAGTAATAATTGAACTTTAAGCCTAGTCGGTCTAAATAAAACACAATAATTAACTCATACTTTTTCAATATGATAATGCTATAATGAGCAGCAAATGCTGCAGAAATTTTATCATACCATTTTCTTCATCGGACAAACAAAGAAAATGTATGTATAGAATATGATTGAACGTTATAGTTTTAAAGGACTCTAAATTGTTGACTCTTATTGGATTGACTTAGCTGACTATAATGATATTAGGTCTTTACCTATGAAATTGCCGTTTTGTTTGAAAAAAGTTAAAGTATTTTTTTTTCGAACTTATTTATTTCTTTTATTCAAAGTAATCACCCCTGCAATCAATGCATCTTTGCCAACGCTGTGGCAGTTTATGGATGCCCTTCTTGAAAAAATCAGCAGGACGGGAGACAACAAACTCTTCAAAGGCGTTTTGTACTGCCTCTCGGGAATTGAATTTTTTTCCCGCTAAAAAGTTGTCCAAATTTTGGAAAAAGTAATAGTCGGTAGGCGCAAGATCTGGTGAGTATGGCGGATGAGGGAGAGCTTCCAAACCCAACTCATGCAGCTTAGAGACGGTCTGTTGTGCAGTATGGGGTCGCGCGTTGTCGTGAAGTAGCAGTGGAGACGACCGATTGACCAAAGCTGGTTGCAGACGTGCGAGTTTCGCCATCATTGTGGTCAGTTCTTCAATGTACACATCTGCAGTAATGCTCTCGCCGTTTTGTAAAAAGCTATGATGAATCACACCAGCACTAGACCACCAAACTGTGACCATCACCTTTCTAGGGGTCATTTTTCGTTTTGCACATTGCTTTGGTACCGAACCAGGATCTAACCAACTTGCTGAGCGCTTTCGATTGTCAAAAAGAATCCATTTTTCGTCGCACGTAACAATTCGGTTCAAAATTCCTTCATTTCTGTGCCTGTTAAGCAGCGCAAGGCAAGTCTCGACGCGTACGTTGCGCTGGCGATCGTTAAGTTCGTGGGGCACCCATCTATCAAGCTTTTTTATCTTGCCAATCTGTCGCAAATGGACCAATATTGTTTTGATGCTAACATCAAAAGCTGCTGCCAGCTCAGCTGTAGATTGAGATTCATCAGCTTCCACAATCGCCTTTAATTCATTATTGTTGACCAAAGTTTCCGGACGACCACGAGGTTCATTTTTCAAATCAAAATTCCCAGAACGGAACCGAGCAAACCAATAACGGGTTGTACGTTCGTTTGTACAGTTCTCTCCGTAAACGTCGTTGATGTTACGTGTCGTTTGTGCCGCGTTGGTGCCACGACGGAACTCATATTCCATAATTACACGAAATTTCAAAGTATCCATTATGAGGAAAAATGTTGAAATGTAATGAAAATACAACGCTAATCAATAAACAAAAGACTTATATTGTAAATAGAATGTCATATTTTTAAAACAAAATTAATTTAAATTTAGAATTCATAGCCAATCAAAACTTTTTTTTGTTTGAAAAAGTCTGTACTGCAATACGGCAATTTCATAGGTTCAAAGACCTATTATAAAAACTTTCATATAAGTAGGTATAGGTTTAGACACAATTGTTTGAAATAGTTGCAGCATAATTATTAAAAAATCATCCAAAAATAGCTGAATGCAAATAAATACTTTAAGTGTAATAGTTATATGGACAATATTTCAAACAATGCTGGGTTTCTGACAAGCTATATTAATATACTACTTTTCAGTGTCTTTCTCCATAATCCACTTTTATTGCTAAATATGCAATAAGCTTTTCTAGTCAAGACGGTATAATGCTTCATACTGTCAGTAGCTGAAAACGCGACTAAACTCTATACGTCCACAAAGTTTCTCCTAAATTATTGCGAGTGTCCCGTAAGTTTCACCACAACATAAGTTCTGTGAGCTCGTCTGTTGTAGTTAAAAGTTTTGGCATGTTTTGAGACTAGATTCCTTGGGTTGGTAACTTACGGTTTTGCAAGTTATATACTGAGCTGGAATTTACAAAACTTCAGGGATTGTTAGAATGTATACCATCAGAGTACTTTCCTCTTCAGTATTTTAAATAATGGATGGAAAACTAAGCCGACAGCTTCTCTGATGGCAAATGATAAAGTTCTTCCATGCACACTCGCAATATCTTTTAACTCATTCCTTACCTTTTTTATCCATCATTATATATCTCAGTGGGTTCGTCGTTGAAATACATTAAAAATGCCGTGTAAAAACCATTAGGGTTAACAATAACCTTAGAGAATTTAGCTAGGTAGGTAAAGTATTTGTGAATTTGAAAATCGCGGGTGGAACTAAATTTGTACAGGATGGAGAGGAATTGTATTTAGTTAAAGAGATGTAAAAGGTTATGGATATTGATGATAAGGGATAGTCGATTTAAGACGTTATTGAACATATGTTGGGTTTAATCTTGCTTGTATAATCTTTTTATTTACGTACCTACTTTGATTTCAAATTAGTTCAGTCACATAATGCAATTCAACATAACAACACATTAAAAAGTAACAAATGTTGTTGTAATTTTCAACCATACGTCACAAAGACAAGCAAGTGCATGATTAACAAAGTTCAAAGCCCTCAAGGTTGCGATCAAAAAGCAGTACTTTAGCGATGCGGCTGCGATCCATTACACTTGAGATAAAATATCACTCGTGCTTCCTTTAATTTAAGAGAGTTATGCACTACGTAATTTTATTCGCAGTCATTTGTTTCTATAGCATTGTGACTAACTTAGTAAGTTAAGTATTTTTCTCGTTTACGCCAATTTGTTACGAGTTGCAACAAAAATGCAACTTTTCACCGTGTTGAATATATGGTAAAGTGTGCATACTGCTTTTTTGTAAAAAACTGCAGCGTCATGGATATGATAATGCATTATTGTGTTATTATCAACATTACATCTTACGGCGTGTCATATTATAGCACATTTGGATATCGGTATACTATTTTATAAATAAATAAATAGCGCCCCACGTTCACAAACATAGAACCTGGATTCTAACTAAGACTCCCTGTGTACTTAGGAACCCAGGAACTACGAGGACCATGGTCTCGAAACACCCAAAGTCAAAACAAATGTTTCCCTCTTTTGTTTTGTTTGTGCACAAGTACTTAACATACCGCGGAAATCGAACCCACCACCTCCTCCCGCTTTATTAAAATTAAGTTTTCAAATAATTTGAAGTCAATAATAAACTATATACATATATATAAGATAATATCATAAGATAGTATCAGTCTTAGAATGTCTAGTACAAAAAATCCATTAAAAAATAATTAATATGGTATGAATGTTCGTAACATTACACAGTAGTATTAAAGTTTAAGTAATATGTTCGGCTACTGGCATAGTCGACTATCATCATCCAAACATAGCACAAAACCGCAGCATTCGATTGCTGCGACTGCCATATTTCAATTCCCGCGTCACGCATTTAATGCTTTAGGAGAAATATATGTATAGACCCACTCAATATATGAAAAGAGTTGCTTAATCGTAAATATTTTTAAGGCAAATTATTGGGCGTTGGAAAACCATTCTGAATATATCATTACGAGCTACGTGATGCCAATTAGTGTCTGACAAACACCCGGCAAAGGTATTGGCTGCCTTTTGACAATTCAGATATTATTGCTGAATACATTTTGCTTAAATGCATCTACAAAAATATCAGAAAAATATGCAATTTTGCCGTATTATACGAAATCTATAACTTGGATTTAGTCGATTTTTGTTCTAAAACTAAAATAGACATTTTAAACAAGAATTAAAATCGTAATATTTGATCCTAAACTGTGAATAATTTTGACACTTTTTATTATAGTTTTTATTGTGACAGAAATCTGTGTGATTATAGGATTAAAAGATTGTTATTTTCAGATGAACTTTTCGAGAGATATTATAGAAACTTTTGGTGTGATATGTTATATGAGTAATAAATAAATAGGTATATTATTCTCATAAACAAGAGAATAAAATATGTAATGAAAGATATACTGCATGCAACTTGTACTCTTCAATGATTACTCGACCTCTGATTGATGAATGGCGCTTAATGTAAATAACTTTTGATAATAAATTAATTCATGCCGCAGTCAATGATCTTCGCAATTGTTATTATTTGTCTTGTATTATGTTTAAATGTAGATAAAATTACTATTTGAAGTTCTGAACCAATTTTTTTATTTATTGTTTGACATTTCATCTCGCTGACGGTAAGTGACGATGTGGTCTGGGTCACGCTTGCCTAGAAGATACCTGTTCACTCTCTATTTGGACTCCAACAGCCTTATTAATAAACGGGTATTAGTCTCGGATTAGTTACTTCAGTTTTTGTCCTTTTTTGCTACTGGAATATTTAGCTGGATCGAAAGAGTCAAAAAATGGTGTAACTATTCTAAAGCTAGTTCGTGTTTATTAATAAGGTTGTAAGAGTTTTTTTTTGTTTAGTTTTGTATCTTTATTACTATGAATTTTTAGTCGTTTGGGTGGGATAGAATGCTAAATTAATATCTACGACATTAATGTGGCTTAAATTAAATAAGTTTTCTCTAGTTCTCATTAATTTACATACATCTAAAGATCAACTCAAAAAAATTAAAGGAAAACGAATGAAAAAAATGTAAAATAAGAAACTAACATATTTGGTGTAAATTTAAATTTGGATTTAAGTGGTGTAACTTTTAGTCGGTGTTGTAGGTAAAATAAACATATAAATGATTTATCAGCAATGCCAGATGCGCAGTTTTAAAACTATAAAAACATGATCAAAATATTATGCAATTTCATATATAAAAACAAGATCGAAATGTGATGCAATCTCATTACATGTTTCCAAAATATAAAAACAGGCTGAATATATGTAATGTAATGTAATTTACGAAAAATAACTGGGTTTTAATTTTAGTGATAAAATTTTTAAAGAATAAATTTTTTCTATTATAGGTATCTTATAAAAAATAGAGAATAGAGAATTTAATGGTGTAATTAATTGCTCATTTTCAAATTATTGGCCCTATAAGCTCGTTTATTAGACGTAAGTTTGTATAAGGTACCATTTTATCAGGGTTTCCCACGTAAATCTCTAACAACAGATGCCACATTGTCAGTTGTTATATACTTAAGAAAATTACATAATTTATATGTTATCCTTTTTGACGTGCTCTTCAAAGGAAAGTTGTGTTAGTTTCGGTGTTTAAAGCGAGTAGTGTACATTAACGACCTTAAAAGATTACTGATAGGTCGGTACTTAAACTTTTTTGACTGGCCCTATAGCTTATTTCATAGAAACCCTGCCTATTAAACTGTAGGTTGTAGATTCGATTCCCACCCAGGGCTGGTTGCTCTGGGTGGGAATCGAATCCACAACCTTTTTGTGATGAGCATCGATGCTTGTTGTGTCTAGGTGTAATATTGTATTCTATATAATAACGCCCAACAATCACATACATAGATTCTAAACCCTAACTAGAATTTCCTGTGTCTAGGGATCCAGGAACTACAAGGACCATGGTTCTTCAAGACACGGAACAACTATTTGCGCTTTTTTTATGTGCACAAATATTTGTATTGCCGCGGGAATCGAACCCGACACCTCCGGGTTATGAGCCAACCTGCTGAACCACAACACTACAGAGGTTGTCACTTACAAATTGTCTGATTCTCATAGCTTTGCTTAGTTTGGGGCTAGATGGCGCTGTGTGAAATGTTCAGAAACATTTATTTACAGATGGTTCAGTCTATACAACTCTCAGTACGAGGTTGCTTATAAATTCTCGATCTCATTCATACACCGTCCCAGTCTCAGTCACAGTCGGTATTGAAGCCGGTCAGAAAGTACCATTTTGCAAATTGAATGCGCGAACGCCGACAATTTATGAAGTCACGCCATTTACTGGAGTATTTTTAATTATTTGATCAGGCAACACTGATAAATCAACTATTGTAATTGGACCGTTGCCGCACCGGCATAAAATAATTAATATTACTATACTTGGTGTTACTTGCAATTATTTAATTGGAATTCGAAAGCCTTAAATTTAATTTTAATTTTAATAAAAAATGTGATTGATGGGGTCCAAATTCAAAATATGATTTCTGTAATTTAAAATGTATGTTACTTTCACCAATGGGCACCAGGCGATTGGGATCGCTCTACAGTTGATTAGTGATTGCGTTTCTCACTAAATCTCTCTCAATAAAAACTTAAAGCCCTAATTTAAATGTAGGTACATAATAGACTCTAATTTATTTTATATAAGGTTTGAAACTGTCATTATTGTCACAAACATTTCATAGGCTAATGCTTCCTTTAATAATACAGTACAGTAGTACAATTAAGTTTTATATTTCACACAGCGCCATCTAGTCTCAAACTAAGCATAGCTTGCACTATGGGAACCAAATAACTGATAGAATACTAAGAATCTTAAATACATAGGTAGAATACAATATAGACACACACACCGAACACCAATGTTCATTACACAAATGTTTGTCCTGGGTGGAGACGGAACCCGCAACCTATAGTTTAGAAGGCAGAGCAACTACCAACTGAGCAAAAGCCAGCCAAACCATAATTTATAAGTATACAAATGTATAAAAATACTTGCTCCAGTTGCACGTGCACGATTCAAGATATAACATCTCAGATCGTGCCTTGCCCTGCACTTAAATTATAGCTCGAAATTCGCTACCGCTGCCTTATCAAGGACTGGACTCTGCAATCCCAATCATGTCCGAGTCGTATTTCAAAAGAGATAGACGCTTGTCGGGATCTACTGGCGAGCGATAGAGAGGCGATAGGCGGCCGAGAAGGCGGACGTTGACATTTTTACTGCCGAAGATATCGTCCGCGATAAATAACGTGGAATTCGCTCCGCCTGCCCATGGTGGGACAAGGTGCTTGAGTTTCAGCCGGATATTTCGCTTTCAGTGCCAGTTTGGTTATTCGGTAAAATTTTCTGGATTGCTGATGCGATTTATACTTGATTACGATTGTTGAATGAGTATTTATCTTTATCTTTATGTAGTTAAATTTATACAACTGTAATTACTTTTACTATAGGTGGTAGGACTTTTCTGTAAAGTTCGTCTAGGTACCACCGCCTTGCCAGTTATTCTGCTGCCAAGTAGTACAGTCTTCCGGTTTAAATGGCAATGTAGCTATGAGAGTTTATAACTTTATCTTGCGGTCAAATAACACCGACTATGTTGATGTCTTAGGATGGCGTGCACAGTGCAGTCTAACGTGAAACTCTAACTTGAGTTCCGAGTGATTTCCAATTGAAATGGGTAGCCATATCACTTAACATCAGGCGAACGACTAGTTCGTCATGTAACTCTTTAACATAAAAAAAAAGTTGTGAGCTCACGTAGCCTATAGCCCTTTTACCCTTTAACGAAGTAATGTCAAGATGAGTAAAGAAGCTTTCAATAACTAAATAGATAGTAACTTAAAATGTATAGATTGAGGAGCAATGTAGCGATGAGTAATACAGTAATTTAATAGTAGTTTTAATTGATACTGTGTTGTATAAATTGATTTTCAAATATACATCTATAGATCGAAACAGTACTATATATCCAGCTGATATGTTTTTGTTGTATAAGTAGATACGTGACACTCAGTGGCAGCTCGCGCTACCCGCAAAGTCATCGGGGTTTCATGAATTTTCATGAATACCACGCGCATAAATCACTTCTATAATAATTTAAGCTCGACATGTTAATAAAAAGCCTGCGTACAATTTTAATAAATGTCTTCGTTATTCAATGTGTATCGTGGAACAGATATTTAAATATTTATACCTTTGTTATACGTTGAATACGTGCAATGGGCCTTTCATTCTTTTTATTCAGTCTCCACGTATACAAAATATGTTATTTGTATTTCAATTTGTAATTATAATTGCATGTGTATGGAGCGTATCACTTACTATGTTATATAATTCGAAATTTTGAATTAAAGCATTTTTTTACCGGGCTAAATACTGTTGATTGTACTTGTTGTTGTACAACTAAATGTTGATATCTACCGACCTTTACAGCGTCACCGGGCGATAGGGCAGGTGCTTTAGGCAGCCATCAAAAGTATAAGGCAATTAGCTCAAAGGTACCCCTGCAGTGCGAGCCGTAGCTTGAGCCGTAGCCGGGATAAAAGGACCGAGAAGACTATGTCCACTGCAACTGGACCCTATGGAAAGTCGCAACCGCTCTAGCTAATCTACAGGAAGTGCGTCGACCTTGCCGGCGGGGTCGGTGTCTCATTGTGTTACGTTGGTATCCTATACTGGTGCGGAAAGCGGTACCTGAGCCAGAAGGGTCCGGTGATCTTAGCGCAGCCGATACTACGGCTGCTATAGGATCGTCCGGGTCGCTCGTGTCTCGGGCGGCGACGACAGGGTCTACTGGCAACATTACTACACTGAATGGTAATGGCCATCCTTTGCATTAGTCATGAGCTAGAGCGGGTCACTCGTCACTAATATCTTGGTCTCGAATCCACCAAATCCTTATCCTTAATATAATAGAAACTGACGAGAGTAGTATTCATAACTACAACTAGTACACGGCTAACACGAGATACACCCGAATAACTCGACCGGTGTTCGGGCAATTTAGACCCATCCCCGTCGAGTTATTCGACTATATGTCGTGAGTGTTAGCCGTATACTAGTTGCAGTCACCAAATTCTTGATTTCAGCTCTCTAGCCCATCAGTCTTACGATGGGCTGCACAAAATAATAATAGGACTATTTTATTAATCTAACCTGTGTTTGTAATAAAATAGCTTCCTTCTCAAAATTTACTTCGATACCAAACAAAACAGTAAAATTCACTTCAAAAGCGTAGATAACGTGTGTGTAATTTTTTCATAGGGGTCAATCGGTAATTTATATATATTGCCTTCTATAGCCGACTAACACCTTGTCTGGTGTAAAATATTCACATAACCTTCCCTTGGCTCATTTAATATGCGCAACATAATTTGCTTGGCTGATAGGTATTAGATTTAGCCTCCTTAGTTTTTTTATTTAACAGTATTGGAACTCATCTCAATTTTTGTTAAAATTATTTTTGTCGATGTATTTATATAGGTACCTAACATGTTGTTTAGTGAAATATGTGTTATTTTTTGTAGTAGGTAAGGTAGCTAGTAGCATAATTTTATGAATATGTACCTATTATTATGTATTATATATTTGGTACCATGGTAACTGGCCCGATAGCTCAATTGGTAGAAACCCTGTGTTCTGAGCTTTGTTGTGGGTTCGATTTCTACCCAGGACAAACATTTGTGTGATGAGCACCGATGTGTCTGGGTGTTATATTGTATTCTATGTATATATTTACAAACAAAAGTAATCGTATATAAGTATTGCATCAGTTATCTGGTTCCCATAGTACAAGTTTTGCTTAGTTTGGGGCTAGATGGCGTTTTTTTTTTTTTTTTTTTTTTTTTTTTTTTTTTTTTTTTTTTTTTTACGCTACTGAATGATGTGACGAGCTAGTCGTTCACCTGATGTTAAGCGCCACGGCCGCCCATTACAGAACAGTGTCATTCGGAACCCCAAAACAGAGTTACGAGTGACACTGCACTGCGCACATCATCCTGAGACATCAGCACAGCCTGGTAATAAGATTACTAGACTGTGAGATTAGATTATAAAGTCTCAATTGCCCAGTAATTTCACTAGCTACAGTGCCCTTCAAACCGGAACACAGTAGTGCTTGCACACTACTGCTTGGCGGCAGAATAACTGGCAAAGCGGTGGTACCTACCTAGACGAACTTTGCAACAAAGTACTACCACCAAGTAAAAAAGGCGTTGTTTAAAATGCCTACACATATTTATTATTTATTATTATTATTTGGTATTATTGTAGTAGATAGATGTTTAAAGAATATAGGCAATTGCATTTGCTTGTTACTGTCTGTAAAAATTAAAATGTGGGCGCTAATGCCTTCTTATGATGTTATTTTTCTCTATATCTTAGTATGTAAGAACTATAAGAAGTAGGTATCTACTTAAATTTAAATACGGCACCAGTCGCAAAACCATAACTAAATTAAAGATTACGTTATCAATCTCTTCATAATACCTATGTTAAATTTGGAGTATCAACAAAAATCTTAAGAATACTTATCTAAAAAATTGTAAGATGATAAAATACAATGAGCTACGAATAACTAAACTACAATAAAATGATAAAATACAAGGAGCTACGACCATCTTTCATTCGTTCCATGTTCCCTGGTAGCGTGTCCATGGCAGAGTAGGGTAACAACAAAGCGCGCAATGGCGTGGAAGAATCGCGGCCTCGCCCTTGCGACGTCGAGTATTTTCTATCAAAAGACTAACAAGTGCTTTAACGATTTATTTATATAGAAACTGAAAATTTTAGAAAGAGATTTGACGTTTTGGTCTTGAGGGATTGTTAGCTTGTTATATGCGGGTAGTAGGTGCATATTTAGGTTCTTACCTAAATAAGAGAAGAGCACTGACGGGTAGTAGGTACATATTTAGGTAGGAACCTCAGTATGCACCTAGTACCCGTCAGTGCTCATGTCCTCATGAGCACTTGCGCAGGTTATAATAATTTACTATAGTATAATATCTACATCCGCCGGAATACGTCCATATAGGACTCTCCCGTAGTTCTCATTTTTATGCTTATGCTTTATAAATATTAAAAGTACATTAAAAAACAGGTTTATAACCACTTCTTTAAATCTTCCCACCGCAAAAAAAAAACTGAAGTGTTTGGCATTTTTTATTCTTTTAATGTACGTCAGCAAAAGATCTAACTCTAATAATCGGGTAATTTAATGCATAACGCGTACTTTAACATTTCTTTTTTTCTTGTTATGGAAATCTATAATCTGTTTTGTTTTCTTTTATCAAAAATTAAAAAGAAGATAAAACAACAGAACAACACCAATTTCAATTCAATTCTGTCTCTTGATTTGGTATAACTTAATATTATTTCCACTGTCGTCGTAAATAAATAGCCCATTATTCTAGAGTTTCTAGAGAACCCATTCATCCCTATATTTCTGTAAAACCTTCCGACACGGTTCGGTTTTGATTTTGTTCGGCTTCAGCGTGGGGCACAAAGGGTGCAATGGCGCGGAAGTATCGCGAGCTCTCCTGCGACACATTACGTTCTCTTCGCTGCGTGGAACATTATCGCGCGGCGGTTTTATTTACCAAACATTGTACTTGTAGCTTTACAGTTCTCATTCTGGTCAAAAACAAACCATGTTTGTTAGTTAGGACCGATACCTCCAGCCCGTGGTATGGTGGTTGAGCAAGTCGGCTCATAAAAAGGTGGCGGCTTCGATTCCCGCGGCAGGACAACTATTAATGCGTAAAAAAGGACAAACACTTGTTTTGTATCTAGGTGTTGTGGGACCATGGTTCTCATACTTTCTGGGTCTCTAGAAACGGGAAATCCTAGTTAGGGCCCAGGATTTATGTATGTGATATTTGAACGATATTTATTAATTATTTTATGATACGATTATCGCAAAAATCATGATTGTATTGCTGTAAATAATATATGCTGTAGATTGTATTGTGTAGTATTGATAAGTAAACAAATTAATTGCATGGTCTTACGTTTTTATTAAATTTTAATACGCTATTTAATAAGTCATATTTAATAAATGATTGATAATAAAATTGACAAGCATTTTGGTTTAGTTATTATTATTTATTCATAGTAATAATATATTGTGTCCTGTCTTATTGATTTCAATTTTACAATTACAACATATTTCAAAACGTAATAAATATACCAACGCATTAAACTAACAAAAGTTACAACCGACAATTGAACTTCAAATTAATAATGTTAGCCTACACGCTATTTCATCAGAAAATTCTGAATTACTACATTATGACAACGGCACGAGCCAGCAATTTTGACAACACCACAATCCCACGAACATTAGGATGTCATCGAATTTTGAAAATAAAATAAACAAATGATGACGTGGGCATAAATAACCCGTGGGCATAAATTATAGCCCGAGCTTCGGAAGCGAACGCCGCATATCCGGTAGGGGAGCCACCCTAGTGCGTGCGACGCCATCTTGTGTTTGATATTTGAATGGCATTATTGTTATATGGTAATGATGAATGAACGATAAACTATTTGATAGTTCACTTTGATTTGCAGATGATGTATACATAAGAGGGTAATAGTGGTATCTATTACGCAATTAGTACCGAGAAAACTAATAACAAACTAAACTAACTAACAAAAGAGACGATTTTTATTTAAAACGAACGAAACCAAACGTACTAGAAAGTACCTTAGATATTTCCGCTGAACCTATATCTTACATATATTATAAACTTAGCTTTTGTGCAGTATTTTTATACATATATGAGCATAGAATTATTCCTAACCAAAACATTTAGGTAGTTTACGTGTGTGAAACCTGTGCAGCTAGTTTTTTATTGCTCGAAATTAATAAACATTCATGATATATTTTTCTCCCACTATGACATTTATTTCATACAAACTGTAATGTTTTCTAAACCCACAATTTGTTTACAATACAATTAGTTTTGTTTTGAAACATACAACATAATATTATTTAATAAACATAAAACAATAAAAAGGGAACTTAATCAAACACACCACTACCAGTAGGCAACGTGCTCATTATGCTGGCAGCATTGCCACGTTGAATGGCAATGCTCAATCTTTGGCCGAAGTAGAGGCCAGCATTTTGGTCCCGTGTGGCTTCAACTAAAAAAATAAAATAATTAGTTTTGTATTTTGAATTACTTTATGGTGCTTTTTAGTTGTATAAGTGAATTTTATGGAATTAATTTTTTTGTGTTTTTTTATGTCTACATTATTAAGAGAAGATGACATTATAATTAAAAGTTACTATAACATTAGTCTCATTAAGCATTTAATTTATTTAAGACCACCACCTCAACTGTCCATCCTTTTTAAGCCCTTATCTTGATCTAATTTAATTTTCACTCTTGTTAAGTGCTTTCATAACGAACGCGTGGGCTCCCACATTATTTAAAATTATGGACAACCTACTGACCAACATGCGTTGACATTCCGCGCCTCTCTGTAACTTAGCCATTAGTTTAGCCAAAGGGTTGTTACAATTTAAGCGTGGGGGTCAACGTTGGCTGGTCGGTTTGTAAATAAATAAATGAAGTACCCGGGTGTTGATTAAATTAAAGAGAAGAATTTATGTTTTGTACCAATTTAGCAACGATGTGAAATGGCGACCATATAGGGGTACCGTTGATGCGCTTAACTGATTGTTACAAACAATATGCCGTGATAGTGCGGTTGAATAGTGATGATTTCAGACACTTTTTATTAACGTTTGTTCATCGTTTTTGTGTGAAATTAGCGTATTGTTGAATAAACACATTATTCATGAATACAAATTTTAGTAATAGATTGAGCGGTTTTTGTTTGCATGCTGGGAGCTTGTCAGATTATACTTATTTTGTTCAATGAGAGTTTCTTAATAAAAGTTACTGTTTATGAAATATGATTAAATGATACGAAATTGTTGCTTGTAAACTTCTTTTGGGAAGTACAGTAATGTTTATATTATAAATTGTATTACTTTTTAAAAATTAAGTGTTATTCTTTTAAAGTATTGTAGCATTCAGTGTTGGCCTGTGTTAGCTTTAATTATATAATTGTAGGTAAACCTATGAAATAAAATACAATAAAATAAATTGTTATTAAAAGTGCTTCGCCAAGTTATCCTTTAATGTATGATGGAGTTCGATAAATAGGTAGATTATTCATCTTTTATACCATACATGTTCATTGTAGATACAATTTGTTTAATTATTACTATATATAATTAACTACATACACACTCACACACACTACAAACTTAACCAACTAGGATCTACTTAGGTAGGTGGTAGGACTTTTCTGAAAAGTTCGTCTGGAAAGGTACCACCGCTTTTCCAGTTATTCTGCCACCAAGCTGCAGTGTGCAAGCACTACTGTGTTCCAGTTTGAATGGCTAGTTTTGTAGCTAGTAAAATTACTGGGCAATTGAGACTTTATGATCTGATCTCACAGTCGAGTAATCTTATTACCAGACTGTGCTATTGTCTCAGGATGATGTGCGCAGTGCAGTGTCGCGCAAAATTTTATGTTTTGTTACCATGTATACTTAAATACTCGTACAAAAATATACTTTATTACTATTTTTTTTAATTTCAAAATTTTATATGTATCAGATTTTATACGAGTGCCTCCATCTGTCCACGTTTATCGGAACTACGTGGAGGCGGAGGCTTCCACGCAATCAAATTGATTTTAAACACGAACCTTAGTGGCGCTGTACGACGCAAACGACTGATTTCATAAAGGGTTATAGTTATTTTATGTTTTCATAATATCGTACTACTATTTTGATGTAATAAACGTCTTTAAATTAATATGCTCTGAAACATTAAATACATAAATTAGCAAATCGTTTTGAGTAACTTAGGTTGTTTCTTTCAGAAGAATAATAAGGATGGTGCATTGAACGTTTTTTCATGAATATTATATTATCTAGTTTGGAATAAACAAATGCTTAAAAAAATATACATCTGTTAATTTCGCCTTTTTTGTTTTACATAATTATGCATTTATGACAAAAGATAGATTATGCATTATAATTTTGTTGTTAGTTTATGGTTTACCTACGTTTACGTTGTTAGGGTATCATACTTATAATACAAACTTAAATTTAACTTAATATAACATATAGACATAGTTTTACCATACAAATGTACAAAGTTATTGCTACTGAAAGCAGTTTATCGCGTATCCTTTAAAACACACCACTAAAAACATAAATCCCTCCGTTCAAATAAACACATCAACCTAACAAACCTCAATAAATCCTCTTATCAGGTCCAAAATAGACCTCAGACCGTCCACCCCTATTCCTGAAGAGTGGTCGCATCGATAAGCCCCTAAGGTCAGGTCGCGAACAGTTCCGCAGATAAGTTTCGATTTAATACGTTAAAAGGTGCCCCTAATGGGGTCGTCCGCATTCGTTATGGGGTCGAATGTACCGTGGTATTTCTAGGTATAATGCGCAGGCAGGTCTATTTGGCAAAGGTTCCTCTATGGACGTTGGAGAGGTAAAATGAGAGTGATTTTATGTCTAAATTATAAAACGGTGATAACTATTTCTATGTTTATTATATCATAAAAATAGTATTCAAATTGACAATAATTATAAAGTTACATTATAGTAATTTCATTTATAATATGCTGAACAAAATTCAAAAGTATTACGTAGTTGTTAAATCTTGTGTTATTATATAAAGATGAATCTTTCACTCCCTTGGTCATCGCATCACGTTTGAACGGATACGACTTTACGCTAATTCTGTTTTAATTGTATTTACTATTTTCAGGAGAAGGTTTTTATGAAAGAAAAAAGTTAAGAAATTATGGAAAATTTTCACCACGTGGGTGAAACCGCGGGGCACATTAATAAATAAAAACCTATTATTATTGCATATTATAAGAAATATGTTAAGCAAAAGTAGTTTAATAAACTAATAATTCACCAAAACATAAACCAATATAACCGCCTTCTATAATATACAGTTTAACAATCCATAAAGATAATTTTATTAGAGGTATAACGACTGAATAATATGATTTCGATAAACATTTATATATTTTACAATGAATTTATAGAGGCAATAATATATGAATTATTATTGGAAATAAATGAGCTTAAGCCCCGATATGTGTTAATATAAATTAAAGTTATATTTTAGGCAGCTAATTTAAACATAAAGGAGGGAATATAATGTATATATTAACTTAATAAAAAGCCAAATAAATCATACTTCAGACGACGTTAATAATTGTTTGTATGATCTTCAAAGACCTTTTGAATTTATACCAGTTTTCACGCGGCTTCAGGTGCTATGCTTTATTTTTAGAACAGGAATTATTGGCAAAAATTGCACATTAAGTTTCTATTATGCGCATATTTATCAGTAATTTAGATTGTTGAATAATTTACAAAAATTGTCACCGTATGCTAATGATGCGAGGATAAATTTATGAACGTCGTATCTACTTAAAAATAAGCTTTTGTTTTGGCGGTAGTAAGGTAGATACTTGAATCTTTCGTTTTATTTAATTAAGTTCAACTAGAGAAGTAATTCTTGAATATATAATAATAGTACATTTTGATACAAGTGTGTTAGGTTGATTATTACACTCGAGGTGGTATTATGCTAAGGGAGACGAGAGTGTAACACGTGTTTTATACGACTTTTTGTATTACACTGGAAAGACTTGTATTGTTTATAACTTTTGTAAAATTGGCGGACATGTCTCTTTTTTCACGTTCTACTCTTCAGCGCCCGCGCTGTAAAAAAAACCGTGTTATTAGCTCGAACTAAATCGGAATGCAGCGGATTTTTTAATTAATGTTTTTATTAAAAATATTTAGAAAATATATACTAACATGCGAAATATGGTTTAATTAAAAAAATGATTTTTATTAAACTTTATTTTTTTTATCAAACATACTTTGGTGTATTTAACCAGTGTTAAGTATTTGATAATTTCTCAAGTTAATTATTATTATATATATTTTTTGTGTCAACTCAAGTCACAGTCTTGTCAAGTCATACTCCTAGTAAAGTGGTGGCAACTTTACCGGAAGCTTCTATGGAGTTTTGGAAACACACCAATAGAAACATTTCACCATCATTATACCACTTTCACGTAAAGTGGTATATCCAGCACTTAAAGAAAAAAATGCCACTAATTTTATGCACTAACACTGAAAGAAGCACAAGTTTTGGAAAATAATACAATGCGGTGATGTGATCTTTTTTCGTTTTCTCGCCGAAAACTCAAATTCAATATTTATTTATTAGGTACAATTTATTTACTCATGTAATTATGTACCTACTATTTTAGCCGTATAAAAACTCTTTATTCGTAAAATACTAAATCTATATTATCCAGGACAATTGGGAATTATTCTTCTATATGCTTAAAACTTGCAGTGAGATAACATCTTAACTGCATAGGACAGTACAGCAATGTAAAGTAAAAAGCACACGTGCGTAGTATCTATGAGTTTAATAGCGGGCGTAATAATATCTACTTTACGAGCAAGTATGATGAAATGTACAATTAAGTGAAGAAAAAGTTAAGTTCAAGTCACAAATTCACAAGGTACTGAAATCTTGCCTTTGCATATAATTAACTATTTGCGACCCGCAGATAAAAAGCATTTTAATTATTTGCTCATCCCACGGGTAAACTTCACTTATCTGGAATAAAATGTAGCCTATATGTTAGTGTATAAGCTATCTTGGTACTGAATTTAATCCAAATCTATTCAGCCGTTTGAGCGTGAAGGAGTAACAAACATACACACATACAAACTTTCGCCTTTATAATATTAGTGTGATATAATTAATAGATGATAATTATCTTAGTAAAATAAATTTAAACTGACATAACCAACGTAATATAATAAAGTAGTAATTAATATATTTAGCTGTGGTCAATCTAATACACCTTGAAGAAACAAAAGAAAATTATATTTTTTAGCAACTATTATTGTTACAAAAGTAAATATACTACAAAATTTATTAATATAAGACAATAACTGAAGAATAGGTAGTTTTTACAGAAAAGTATAAAATACTCCTACATGCTAGAACAGATTAACTTGTAGAAAATATTCTCATGGCCCGTAACAAATGATAGTTACAAGTTTAACTTTGGAAAAATACTGCTAAAGCGGTGTATAATCATGAGATATTTAACATTTAACGCAATTTCATGACTTAATTAACGGCTACAATTAACGAGACAGGTTCGTTAAATATGAAAATGAGAACTAATGTTAATTAGATATGAATTAAGATAAAAACACTGTTTTTATTTGCGTAAATTAAGCGAGATGAACAAACTTTGAACATAACAGTTTTTATTCTTTAGTAAATGTATTACATAATTTGGCAAGATAAAGCAATTTTCTGTAGGTATTTAGGTGTTAAAACGCGATGGAAAAATATAATATAATTCATTATATAAGAATTCATTTAATTTGATTACCATTTTTTTTTATTTATTTAATATTTATATGAAAAAGTTACTGTTTTAACTTGAAGCATATGATAATTTAATACCATATGTAATTCAACCACCCATTTCACCCTCTTAGCGGTGGAATTTTGAAAAACCCTTTCTTAGTACCACTACACTTTACAAAGAACACACTCACCAAATTTCAAATCTCTAGGACCAGCGGTTTAGGTTGTGACTGACTGACTTATATATCAACATATATAAGTCAGTCAGTCAGTTAGTCAGGACTTTGAATTTTATATGTATAGATGAACGGTATTTTTATTTGTAAATATGGAAATTTATGTTTAAAAAAATTATAGCTGTATATGGATACAGCTATAATTTTTAATTTTTTGAAAAACTGGGGCTTTTAAAACTCCTTTTTATGGAAAAAGGAGTTTTAAAAGCCCCAGTTTTTCAACTGGGTCATTTAAAACTCCAGTTATCAATTAAATTCAAGTTTTACGAAAGAGCTAAAAAAATTAAGTAAAAAAATCTAAAAGCAATCATTTTATATTAAATCAATCCGAGATGTTAAAAGCTGACTTTAATTAAAACGTCAATTGCGTCACCATCTTAAAGCGTTATCAATTTATAGCAATTTTAAATGTTTATATAGGTTGGTATTCATACCCAAAAACGACGAGAATCACCATCGAAGTTGCGCAATCGGTATACATTTTTAATAACCATCTATATTAAAAAATAACATCGTAAAAATTAATGTTTCATAAATGGCACAAAATAATTATTTGGCAGTGTAAAGCGACCGCCCGCACCATTTATGGTTGCGACAGCGTATTTTAATTAGCAATACATGAAAATGCTTTGAAACTCCGGGGTTTTCAAGCCGGGGTTTGTGCGGCAGAATTATATCGCAGTAACACACTCCTGTGTGCCGAAAGCCTTAGTGCTGTATGTGTGTGATGTTCTTAGTAATGTGCGCTCTTAATTAGAAATTAAAAGTTAAAAGCTCGTTCTAGTTGAGGTGTAGTTTGTGTCCATTTCGGTTGCGAATGCAACGGTATAGTCATGTGGCTTTATCCAAGTTGGAAGTTTGATTGATCCTGTAACAAGAGAAGACACTTAAATAAGTGGTTTCTATAAAATTAGTATGTAATATTTCTAAATGAAGTATTTTATTTTAGATTATATTGAATAATGATACATTTTGGATTATGATACCTTCTGGAAAAGAATTTGAGGATCTAGTAATGAGATTTTACGGTGCCTATCTAAGGTATCTAATTTTATATCTAATAATATAAATATAATATAAATATCTAATCTTATTCTATAGCTACCTATAGGTTTTGGCTTTCTGTACACCAGAGCGCTAACAGAAAAGGGCATAATTGATAATTATATTATATTGATAAAATATTAATTGAAAATTAATTTTAGCTTTGTATAGGTTTTGTATTATGTTTGTGTTTCATGGGTACCCACGCCTACGCATACAGTGATAGTATTTATTTATATATATATCATACAGTGATAATATTAATTTAAATATAATTCATTTACAAACGTTTGAAGTAGGTACCCTACACATGTAGCGCAGTAAACAAAAATTTTCCAAAACTTTTCGTACGGAGCTAAATCTTACGGAGTGCCTTAATATATCACCGAATATTGCCTAACTTGTAATTTTAAGAGTGTAGTTACAGCATTTAATTTTGGAACTCGACATCCCTAATTAGGAGTACCGAAAACTAATAAAAGCTAACTTGAAAGTCATACCGAAAGCCGCATTCATAAGGAAAACTTAGCCGATTAAAATTCCTTTAACGAGTGCGAACCATCCACTTTAATAAATACAGGGCCCCCTAATTTCCCTCCGAGAGATTTAAGCGGTATAAATTCTGTAGGCTGAAAAGAAACTCTCAGAAAGAAGAGCTTGTACATTTTTATGGGCAGTCTCATTCGCCCTCCAGCGTCGACTTGTCTCTCCTTTAAATTAAATTTTCACTCCTAATTTGAAAGTATAATGTCATTTCACTAGAATTCCGTTATTAAAACTTTTAAATCATTCGGAAGTTTCGTACGCTTCGAGGGTGGTCGTTCGTGATTTTTTAATCAAAATGGGATCATTTCTAGTGATTTTTTACGAGTACGCCGTTCCGTGGCATCAAACTGTCATTAGCCACTTGCGTATCCGATATTGCTTTACTTTGAGAACTGCTCGGATTTTATGGAATATTTAATTTGAGACTCACCCCGTCTTGGTGCAATTTTTATGGCAGCGAAAGGTCCTAAGCTTCTAAAAATTGTTTTATTAAAATATTGCCAACCTTTTACACTGCACGTTGAAGCTGAAAAGGAAAATACATAAGTATAAGTACAAAAAACGATATAAGGTTAAGCATATTGGTATAGACAAACTAATACAAAATAGACTAATACGGAATAGCCTTAAAAAACTGTTTCATGAAGGTATTTGTGGAATTTATCTGTATTTAGGCGTAAAACTGGCATTAAACCACAAAAAGCTCAAAACAAAAATCGATCCTACGCTATCAATAGAACTGCTTTTTTCATTGATAAAATGCTAAAATAAGTTCATTGTTTCAAGAAAAAAATCTATTTCGAAATGAAATTTAAAAATAACACCCTAAAACACAACATGTGTCAACCATTCTTTCTCAAACGTCCAAAAACAAAAAGGGTTGACACTCGTCACCATTTGACAGTTGTAAAACCGTCTCGTCATGTCACGAAATGGTCAATAAAATTCGTCTGGAGTCCTTGACACACAGACACAGTGCAGACGGTTCTTTTATAGTCCATAAACATTTTACTAGCTCGACCTTGAGTAGGGTCTGCAATGAGGTCGTTGCACTCGGTTTATCGCTGTTTCGGAGTATTCAGAGCTGTTATGATGAGAGGGAAGTGGGAACACGTGGACGTGCTCGAATTGGTTGCGAGAAGATCGGTAACAAAGTTGCGTTAGAACAGATAAAATTACCGTGACGTATTAGGTGCACAGTTTTCATTCGTAAATCCATTGTTATGCTGCAGTTCTTTGACACTCCACTGGTTAATATGGTTACGATAATTGAATAACGTTTTATATCAGGAATGCCTGAAAGAGCGCCCTTTACTAGCGTACGCGTTTGTCACAACGGAAGCTAAATTATTATTATTATTATTATTGTTTTAATTTATTAACTTTCATATTTAAATGTAAAATATTGTGTAGTTATGACTATTAAAACGAAATCAGTTTTGATTAGCTCAAATGAATATTTTTTAATATTGATTCATATTATTATACCCATTTGATTTTTTTAGAGCTAACTAAATTCTGGTGAAAATTGTAATATGTATATCTTAAGTCAGGTAAAAATTTACCATTACAATTATCATCAATTTGCAATGATTTTAAATACCTTTAATTGCACACCTGTGCCCAAAAGTATACTGTTAAAAAATCAGCAAAACCCTTTATTGGCTTTTCTTTTAAACAATACCTGGTCAGTTAAAAAACGAGACAATACAACGCAATTTTATGCATGAAACAAAGCCTGGATGCAATATCCCAAAAATGCTTTCTTCGAAATAGTTAAAAGCGTTGCGTCAAAATAACGGGCTTTCGGAAACAAAAGTTCTTTGTACTGACAATGGAAGGGTTGTTTTCTTTCGAAAGCCAATAAAGGGTTCGAGGGCCAGAATTGTTACCCTTTTGTCTATTATTCTCTTAGACAATTTATTGCGCAAAGTTCCGTTGCGTTTTGTATGTTTTTTATATGGCGATGTTTGCGCTGACCAACGCAAGTAAAAAATGCGGTTTTTGTCACATTGCCTTTTCAAATGATATTTTAGTACATTTCAAGATTTGGTCAGGTAGAGTTCAAATTTGTGCAGAGTACAACCAAGTTTAATTCCTAAAGATCCGTATAATAAATGTAGGTGAATATGTGAAGTGTTATGCAAAACAAATTAAAAAAGAGTTTGAACATATATATTAGGTAAGTTTATATAGCAACTCAGGTGCTAATAGAAATTTAATTTGAAGTGCTATATGGTCGCTTCCGTAAACCAAACATAGATAGCTTACTTATCCCAGAATAACCGCCATTACGTCCATCACCAACCAAACTAAAACAAAAATGGAAATACAAACAGAACAATATCATCACATCTAAATTTAAAAACCAATCTCGCGCTGGAATCGGATCTCGTCTCGGCATTCCGTAGCTTTATCCAAGTTATCCTGTACGGCATAAATCGCTGCGACCCATATAACTCTCGTGAGCCATTAAAAAGATAAACAACTTAATATAGGTATAATAATAAACAAGCCGGAGTCGTGCCGTCTTAGTTACCCGTGCCGCTCATAATTTTATTTATTCACGAAACCGTAAATATCTTTAGGAATAATTCGGAAGGCTCTTCGCGAGGATTAAGGGGGAGGTTTGCCAGAAAATTATATTCGACTATAACAGTAACCATGTATCACCTGGTGAAGCTTAATGTTCCTTCTGGCAATCTCGAGGGCGGCGCGAGGCGGCGAGCGCAAATTACTTTTTCAAAGTATTTACATGTAAATAGAGTTGCTTCGAACTTGTCTGGATCTGGGGCATGCTTGGATAGTTGCTCAGCCAACACAACAACAGAAACTAAAAAACTTTGTTGTGATTAAGAACATAGCTTACTGTTTAACCATTTTAAAGCTGATAAAAATTGATATTAGTCAATTGTTTTCCATAAAAATCTATTGCACATTATATAGGGCAATTGAATAAAAATAGTTAATTTACTTCAAGTTCATTTTTCAGATTTTAAGCTCGATGGTATTGCAATGATATATTTTAGTTTAATCCGTGGTTAAAAGTGCCTCTTTCTAAATACTATAAATTAGTGCTGTGGTTCAATGCAAACAGTAGAGGCAATGTCTTACAATTATTATTATTACCCATCATCACTTACATAACTCCACACCCCTTTTACATATTCATATTTCAGAATCACCAGAAATTGCAATTCGCAAACTCTTTAAGGTGATATCGCTTAAAAAGCACGCCTTATCCATAAACCGTGTATAATTATCATCCATTCTACTTATAAACTTTCATAACGGCCTATACGTCGAGTTGGCCTGCGCTACTTTTGGGGGGCCTTACGCCTTACCCCCTTAGGGTGAGCGCACACCCGCCTTATAATGGGCGTCTAAGAAAAACGGGTGCACGGCTCGGAATAGAAAACGCTTCTTTGGAAATAGCTTCGGTGGAAAGCTGCCGATTTATGCGCGCTACGGGATCCGCTCGGAAAATATCCGAGCGGATTTTTAATGGCGTCGTTGTTTCTGTTTTAAACGCGGCGTGTGAAAGGAATACTCAAGTTAGAGACGTCGCGTGTTTTGTTTGTGGATTTTGCGTTTTTGTTATAATGTTGTCTTAAAATTATACTTACACCTACGCGAAAGTGTTTCGTATATTTTAATCGAATGCTTATATAAATGAAATATGTATTGCAAGCATACCTACCATACCTAAAACTTAGGAAAAGTGTTTTATTTAGTGGGTCATATATACCTATGTTTCTTTAATATGTCTATTCTTTCAAAATTATACTGTATTCTCCTATAGTGTAATGTTATGTGATATCCTGAAGAAATGTCTTTTTTTTCTTTCTTCTTTCTAATAATAGTGTAGGTATATAATTAATTCTCGATTAAGATTTCATAATTTTACTATCGTAAAACATAAAACATCATAATAATAACGGTTGTGACTGGATTAGATTGCTCGAGTAATTTCGGCACAAAAATTCAGTTCTATAATGACACAAAATCTTTTGTCTTATTAAAAAGAATATTATTTACCCAAACAAAACCTTCACGGCGCAAAAGTAATAGCGCAAAGCGTGACGACAACGCTGCGTTTCAACCAACACAATTTCTCATTAACATAAAGCAAGCTAAACACAACATGAAGGCGAATAAACGCCTATCTCGCGCCTCCACGCGAGCTGCGTTTTTACTGCGTATTACAGCGTTATATTAGCACAGTATTTTACTTATAATTCCTGGTTTCGGAGAGCGCGCGCGTGTGCGGCCGTGCATGTGCTACGTGTGCCAGTGTGAAGTGACCTTTAACGTTTTGGTGACGGAAATTAATTTTTATCTAGATTATGTAGTTAAGATTTTAACATGTTAATTTGCAAGTTAATAATAATAATAAGAGGTTTTTTTAGGTTTTTTATTCTATTTTTGTAATATTACTATTATAAAAATATTGTAAAAAACTTGAGTAAAGTTTAAAATGAATAATAATAACACCCAACGATCACATACATAGGTCCTGGACCCTAACTAGGATTCCTTGTGTCTAGGGACCCAGTATATACGAGGACCATGGTCCCACAACATCCAGACTCAGAACAAGTACTTATTTGCGTATGTAATATGGAATCAATATAATTTTTAGTGTATACAAATAATTTATTGTAAAATACTAATTAGGTTACCTACATCATAAAGCTGAGCTCAGCTAAGTTACAGCTGTATTTATTTGGAAAAAAATTAATTAATATTTCTAGTAAAACAGGAAAATATATTATTTATTTATTGCTTAAATATATTTGGTGCTTAAGTATACACTTAAAGTAACGTAAAAGAGTGTTGCAATATTATTATTAGAGATATTATCTGTGGTGTGTTGGTCTGCTCATAAGCCGGCGGTGGGTTTGATTCCCGCGACAGGACAAATATGCCTACAGAAAAAAATTGATTTATTGCTGGATACCGTGGCATCATGGTTATTGTAATTCCTGAGTCCTTAAATACAATAAATCATAGTTAGAGCCCATGGTCTAAGCAGAAACTGCATTAGCAATTAAATATGTAAATGTCTTACTCTCATCAAAATAAAGTTTTTATTAGAACACCACAAAACCAATCTATTTTTGACAACACCCCCAATCGACACGTGTAATTTTTAATCACCGGAAGATATAAAAACGTCTTAAATAATGAACTAATAACATACTCTGGTGCTTAGGCCTAAGCGAAATATATTAGTAGGCGAGTAACACATCGTCCCGTCGGTATAATGAACATGGCTCCCTCTGGAAGGGCCATTAATCACACCCCTGCACCCCGCACACCCCATCAAAAAATCCCCTCGACCCCCTCCCGCTCAGAATGTTTCCAATTCATCACGAAACCCCGCCCTTGACAACTCTATATGAGACCGCCGCGTCCCAAAACTCCCTTGCCACAATCTCTCAGTATACGCTACAGTAACCGCGTAGCGACTTTTAGACCACTGCTGTCCTTAAATTCGCTGTACGGGTTTCGTTGAAGATTCCTGGGAATGTGTTCGGGGAGTTTCGGGACGGTGAGTGTATTTTCTTGTAATGCCGAGTCAGTTGTATGGCGGCCATTACAAATAAACTCTAGCTTACCTTTATTTTTTAAATCGGATTGAATATTGCTTCGGTGTTTTCAAGACTATATTATAGTCTATAATTTTATTTGTGTTTGTTTTGTGGAAGTTCTATTGCTGTGTCATATAAAATTTGTATACCTACCCCCCTTTTTCCTACCTATGATCTTGCAAAGGAATCAAAAAAGGGAAAATCTTTTTCTCTATTGTCATATTGTTGTTTAGAACAACGAAATAATATTAATGACACCAAAGTGTTTCGATGCTCGTAACTATTTATTGTATTCAACATACATTGAAAATTAAATTAAATTAAATTATTACATTAATATAATTTATGAGTTTAGCTTAGTTTAGTATATTTGCCTACTTATTATATTAAGTTAATTTTGTTTTTAGGAAATAAATCTTCATATTATTAATTTATTTATTATTACAGCTCCATTTATTGGTCTACAATAATTTAGTTTACATACCAAGACAACACAGACGCCTAGTAGTCTGTTTAATTGCTTGGCACATTAAACACTCATAAATTAGTATTCATTGCGGGCCATTGAGCTTGCTCCTGGTACTACCTAGACTAAACAACTTTCTCTACATAAATAATTAGAAGATTTATAAATGAAAAGGATTTCTGACCATAAAATTTTATTATATATTTTGCGATATATAACTTATTGAATGTAATTACATTTAATATAAAGTAATAAAGCATAATGATACCACAGAAAATGATGTGTTGTAAGAATTCTTTAATTCAGTTCTATATTAAACAGAGAAACTTCCTTTTTTCTAAACGTTCTTCCATTTTTCGTAAAATAAATTAAATATAAATAAATAAATATATGTGGACATTTCAAACAGCGCCATCTAGCCCCTAACTAAGCAAAGTTTGTACAATGAGAACCAGATAACTGATACAATACTTAGATACTTTTGGTTTTGTAAATAAATACATCGAATACAATAAAATTAAATACATAAATAAAATAATACAAACAAAACGCTTTTAAATATTGTTGCAAAGAACTTCTCATTGTTTACTTTTTCAGTAGATTCTTTTTCCGAACTGGGATGCTACCATTTATCACGACCTAATTAAGCTTATATCTCAGTACGTCGTTATAAACAACATCACATATCTCCGCAAATGAAGTGCCACTGAAATAAGTAAACGCAAATGACAAAACAAAAGAACTGCGCAAAGAAACAAACAAAGATAAGCAAAGGAAGGCAAAACAAGGATAAATAAAGGAAAAGTTGCAATTACTCTGTCTGGGCGAGTGCCGTCGGCAAGTTTACTAGCTTAGGGATTTATGCAGGTTTGGAAGGGAAATAGTGTTATGGCGTTCTTTTTTGTAGAATTTAATGTATAGTAAAAAGTAGGAAATACATTATGAAAAGTAAATTTATTTTAGCTAGTTTTTCACCTGTTGTTAAGCGACACGGCCGCCTATATAAGAACAGTGTCACTTGGAACTCCAAAATATAAAGTTACGCGTGACACTGCACTGCGTTCATCATCTTGAGATATCGACACAGTCTGGTAATAAGATTAGTCGACTGTAAGATCAGATCATAAAGTGTCAATTGCCCAATAATTTTACTGGCTACAGTGCCCTTCAAACCAGAACACAGATGCGCTTGCACACTACTGCTTGGTGGCAGAATAACTGGCAAAGCGGTGGTACCAACCTAGACGAATTTTGCAAAATAGTCCTACAGCCTAGTAAACTGTCTAGTAAAAAAAAAACTGAGGTTCTTTATCAAATAGAGCTTCAAAAATTTGTCCAAAGCTATAACGATAAGAATTTGCAATAAATACCTCGATAGCTGAATTTTCAATTTCAAATCCTTTTGGTTGAGTTTTATAAGTTCATTTTCGTTGAGATTTATAATCTTTCCGCCTATTTTACTTTTATCCTTAGGTGAAAACTAAATTAAGAAATTTACAGTGCTGTCTTTATCTACATTTAATTTACATACATTTACAAATAGTACTAGATCATTTAAACAAACAAACTCTTTTAATTTTATATTTACGAACTTTTATTTATACCATTAAAGACCGTCTTTTTTAAAGTACTAGGTGGTAGGACTTTGTTGCAAAGTTCGTCTGGGTAGGTACCACCGCTTTGCCAGTTATTCTGCTGCCAAGCAGTAGTGTGCAAGCACTACTGTGTTCCGGTTTGAAGGGCACTGTAGCTAGTGAAATTACTGGGCAATTGAGACTTTATGATCTGATCTCACAGTCGAGTAATCTTATTACCAGACTGTGCTGATGTCTCAGTATGATGTGCGCAGTGCAGTGTCGCTTGAAACTCTTGTGTGTGCCTGTGAAAAAAAATGTTTTAGGGTTCTAAGTGACACTGTTCTTTTATGGGCGGCCGTGGCGCTTAACATCAGGTGAACGACTAGCTCGTCACATCATTCAATAACATAAAAAAAAAAAAAAAAAAAAAAAAAAAAAAAGTATTAGAGCTCTTAAGTTCGCACTTATATTTGTTATCTCCCTATACTTGGTTTCTCTTACGCTTGTCAAACTTGTACAAGTCAACATGGCAAACACTCATTGGTTGATACAGCCAATGAGGAACCGGTAACCAATGAGCGTTCAGTATTTGGTCGGCCAAGGTTACACAAATATATACGAGAACACGGAGGAAAGTCGTGCTTAGCTAATTTGTATTTTAATAGACTTAATACAGACGGGCAAAAAATTAAAACATTATTGTAAAGTATGGTAGATTAAAATAAAAGAACATTATTTACCTATTGACTGCCCGTTAGCTCACTTGGTAGTATCCCTGCCTTTTGAACTGCAGGTTATGGGTTCGATTCCCACCCAGGACAAATATTTGTGTGATGAACATTGATGTTTGTCCTGTGTCTGGGTGTTACTTAAAAACAAAAATTATCTATAAGTATTGTATCAGTTATCTGGTTCCCATAGTAAAAGCTTTGCTTAGTTTGGGGCTAGATGGCGCTGTGTGAAATGTCCACAGATATTTATTTATTCATTTATTCGTTAATCAACTAAAAGAAAATAATGTCATGTCATTCTTAGAACTGTAAACGCTGGCTGAAAACCGTGAAGAATGGAAGAAACTCCAGACGCTTTTAAATGAGAAACACTCTTACATAAACAATAAAAAGAGTATAATTAAGAATTCAAATTTTATTTTTCTTTTTGTTGTCCTCATAGTCCATACGTTGGTTTATTTAAGTATTTATTTAATTGACCTTTTACATAGCTATTACTAACAAGTAATTTTAAAATTTAAGTATCAAACAGAGTACAGCTATCGATAAGTTTTAGTGACAAGTAGTAGCGTACTGAAGAACCGTTTAGATGGCGTATTTCGGACCGCCTACGCGAACAAATGTTCAGAAATAAAATGCTACATTAAGAATCGTTTCGAAAACACTTCCAGTAATGAGGCCGATCGTAAGTTCAACCGGTAAATTACGTAAATGCTATCTAGCGATTGTTTGGTACAGCGTATGAGCGAAAGCGACATAACTGTCGCGCATTAGGCCTATATGACATTGACAGAGTGTGATTCACACTTTAATGACGCTTGTGAAGTGAACTGCCAGCCCTGGCACTCATCATTTTTGGAGCCCACGTACATCAAAGTTTTGCTACTGCGCAGCGTTTCATGCCATTTTACAGCTGCCATTAAGTTTGGATCACACTCAAAACATTATGACTCCTGTCTATATCTTATATTTTCTAAATCATATAATATGACTTTTCTTTATTTATTTTTTTTCAAAAGTTGTCTTATTCAAAAGTTTTCTTTCAGATATAATTTAAGAAAAATATTTAGCTGTTAGAAAATATCAGCACTTATCTAGTTGACGAAAAAAAAAGTAGAGGAATTCGAGTTTTGAAAAAAAAAAAAATTTAGTCTAGTTCTCTTTATGTTACAAAAGTTTCCTTCGTTTCCTTTGCCGCTATCCACTTGTTACTTGCACCAACATGCAACAACAGCACCGCAGCTAGAGTAGTTTATTCGCAATAAAGAAAGTGGAATCCCGGGTTTCGGTCCAATTACCGGGATATACGCGGCAATCCCGGTGACGTGTTACCTAGTCCCGGGATCCCGGGGAACCGGGCGCAGCAATTATACATATTGCAGCCTACCCGATTGTAATAAATATCGGGAAACGACTAAACTATCGTTTGTTTTTGTTTGTGGATACGATGTGCAATGCCGACTTAATTGTGTTATCTTTTTACTTATGTTTATTTAAATGTGCATTATATCTTGATTAAAAGTTAACTTATAGTTAGTTATTATAATAGTTAGCTACAAATAAATTTTATATGAGATCTTTATGAGCATATTCCTGATTATATTTGGTTTTATACTGAAAAGGGTACCGTTATCTTTCAAGAAAGATTACATTTATAACTCATAATCCTTTGATGGAAAAAAATACAATAAATGTAATTATGACCTTAGTACGAGTACCGCAAAAATTGAGACAAGGTTTACATTGAATGGCTGACCCAATGATCATTACATGCTATCTGTAAAAGCATATATCATAAAAACACAATTAAAAAAAATAGACTTATTTACTGTTATCGCTTCCGAGATCACCAATATTTAAAACTTGGTACTGAAATATAATTTAGAACCACGCTATATAGAGCTACAGAAACCAAATGAAAATCAATCGCACCCTCGAACGTCGTCAGGGCAATTTCGATCGTCATTCCGCTTGAACCCAACTGCACACATTTTCTTAACCCCAAGACATTCAGTCAGTCGGTTGAAAAATAGGAGATTCCCAATTTGGCAGTTGTTTTTTTAATCGTTAGTTACCTTGAATCCAGTCATTTAGATATTATCGATTAGGAAAATAATATTTTTATTAAAAAGGATACTTTTTATTTAGTCCCACAAAAATTCCATCAAACGGTTCATTTTATATTATCATCTAAATATTTCTCAGTATAAAAAATAAAGGAAATTGAAGCCAGTTTAACCTTCTTTTTCTTTTTTTCTTTTTGGGGCAATGCTGCCAGCATGTTGGGTACGCCACCTACTGGTAGTGGGCTGGAGCATTTGGACTGTCTATGGGTCATCACAGCCAGTATATAGTCCATATGTTTTTTTTTTGTAGTAGTAGATAGTTTTTAGTATAAGTTATTAAATTATTGTAGCATTTAGTAAATAATAACCTGTTTTTAATTTAAATTGTTATTATTGATTGACCAAAGGACCTGGTGCAATTAGGATGCTAACTAAATAACCCTTTAAAGTTTTTAACTGTAAAACTACTTAAAACGTTTACTTGATTTGTTTTTGATCGCCAAAACCACTTTGTATCTACAAGATTAATTAAAATTTCAAGTAACATAAAACATCCTTAGTCTCCTCAGTTCTGTCCCTAATGCTTTATATGAGTATTACTACTAAAAAAACAGCTTTTAGTAAATGCCAAGTGTCATGAGAATTGCCAATTTTACATTTATTTACGGAAAGCTGAACCCTGGAAACGCTCTCGACGCAGCGGGGTCTTACAGGCCTACATTACACCCATGGGAGAAATCCACTAGTTTTTCCAAGCATATCTTATTGCCCTTTTGTTCATTCCCCTGGCTGTTAGTTTCATCGCTGGACTGGGGACTGGGAAACCAGTCTCGTGTCTGGGAGACGTTGGTAGACGAGTTATGTTTCTTGCTCTGAATATGTTATGATGTACCTAAAAGGTTTTCAGAAGAAGAAAAAGTTGACTTCGATGTAAGGAATGTTATTTTTGCCATTACTTTTGTTTATTACGAGTCTGTTGTGATGGTAATGATGTAATTAATTTTGACCGTACTTTGTTGCTGAGGCTTTGGAAATTTTAAAGAATCCAAATCAAATAAATGCTGAAAGAGGATTGTTATACAATCGTTAAACCAATTACCAGTGCGTTTCCATCTGAGTCCGAGATTGCTAAAGGATTAAAACATGCAAATCAAACAAGCAGCCATTCTGTTGGAGGGACGGTTCCCTCTGAACTCAACCCTCCTTGTCTTATTTATTCATCTGACTCGGAAAAATGTTGTTTTGTTTACTCCCCCGTTTGCACAGTGGATGCCAGAAGTGAAAATCCGGACAATTCCAACTGCTTAAGTATAACTAGGTAATATATAATACGAATCTTAATATTGTAAATTTATTTCTAACTGTGGGTAAACTGTCCAAATGTTTTCCGAACATTTTACATTCTGTGAAGTTAGTAAGTATATGTACAATAAGTGGTAAGCGTTCATATCCTTAACAATTTTTTTTGTGTAATTTTAAATTCAATATCACAGATACGCAAAAAATCAGGCAGAAAATAATGTTTTCCCACTTTCACCATATGTTAAAGATGAAGAAAGAGTGAAATGGCTATACAAAAGTTTGTTCCTTTGAGACCTTTTGTTGGTGATGCGTGTATGACTAATAATTGCCATCTCTTTTCTATCTGCTTTCGAAAATCTCTCTATGACTATTTCACTTGCTGATATATTTACTCACTTCTATTTTTCTGTGTCTTGGTCAGAAATACGATACCTATTTAGGGAGATAGTTTGCTTGTTTTGGAAGTTACCATTCGAGTAAAGTAATATCAACTGCCTTGAGAAAGTTCATTCTAATTTATAAATGTTATCCGCGGAGCTGATAAAAGTTTTCTGAGTTGTGGAGAATGGCTTCTCTTTGTTTTCATAATTTTTGATATGGAAACTGGAACGAAACCAATTATTTTTGTACTTACGATATACTTTTCAGAGAATTCCCTTTACTTTGATATCTAATTTAACATATAAAGCAATTAAAACAATTAAAACATGTATTTTTAAATATATAGAAAATTATAAAGTGTCACTGTTACCTGTTCATGCCTTCACTCAAAAAGATGATTAATAATTAATCTCTATTTCATTTATTACTCTATAAATTTTACATAACTAGCTACTAACGGTGACGGTGTAGATGAAAAATAGTAAACATCCTATTCTCCAATCTACTGAATATACACACAAAATTTCATAGGAATCGGTCAAGCCGGAGGTTTTGGAGTAGTTTTGTTATAAACATGTGACACGAGAATTTTATGTATTAGATTAATAAACGTGACTGACCGATAGACAATGCACATCTTAAATACCTTTGAATGGCTTAACTCAGTGTCAAAAACGTTGATGTTTTGAATTATTCTATGAATATTCTATAACTGATTAATGAGGGGTTTTTCGTTATTCTATCCTTAATAGGGTGAATAAATAAATGGTAATGTTTTTATGAAAATGAATATGCAAGTGAAACCACGGGATGCAGTGACGCAGCTGTACGTAGCTTGTTCTAATTTTCTTCACAAAGTACTAAAAGTGAAAAAATTAAGTACTTTGTCCAAAAACAAATAAAAAATATTTCTGCAATTGATCAGAAACTTTTTCGCACATGAAAGACAAGAATGGCATAAATTGTTTACACAACATATCCCAATTCTTAGAATATGTCACCAACAAAGTTACAATCGACGCAAACGGCACAAAAAGCGTTCCCAAAAACAACTCGAACATTTCTTGTAACATTCTCTAATTTTCTACTAGAGTCTGTGCTTCTTTCCCCCAACGCTACCCTTTTTAAGGGGATTTCTTTATGTTGTGAGAGCTCATTCTTGGCGTCCATCAAGACTATTCCGACGATCGTTACGGTCTCGGCAAATGTACCGAAATCATCGCTTCACTGCCGTATTCCGTCGGTACTCTATACCGACATATTGTACGTACCTAGCTGATTGTAATAAGTTGATACGAAGCTTGATTCAATTTGGACGCAGAACCAAACTTGTGTTGTTTGTTGAGTACTCCCGAAAATCTCGTTGTGAAACTTTGAGATGGATTTGATTACGTGATATTTGGGTATTTGCCGCAAATTATTATTCTATTAAACTTGCATGGGATAATTAGCCCAATAAAATAAACGCCGTAATAGAAACTTTTTTATGTTTTGGCTCCTCACTTTTGTGTATTTAGCCAGTGTCAAGTAAATGATAATTTTTCAAGTTAGTGATATTTACGCAAATATGTGTCAAGTCACAGTCGAAGTCATCAAGTCAAGTCATACTCCTAGTAAAGTAGTGGCAACTTTACTTGAAGCTTCTATGGAGTTTTGGAAACAACACGAAAAGAAACGTTTCACCATCATTATACCACTTTCCCACACTCGTGCCTGTAATCCAGCACTTAAAGAATAAAATGCCCCCCATTTTGATGCACTAACACTGAAAATAACAAAAGTTCTGGAAATTAGTACAATGCGGCGACGCGATCTTTTTCGTTTTACCGCCAAAAACTTCATAGAAATTTTTCTCCGTCCTCTATATTTGACGTAAATTCAAAATTGCATTTTTTTAAAAAGAATGATAGATTTTGATAGTCAACTGTAAATGCTATTTTACAGCATACCTGTGCGTTATTATGATTTCATATAATTTGGCACATGAAAGTCCATTACTGCTTTTTATTTAATTTAAAAATGAGTATCTAAGACTTTTGTAGGCAAACAAATGCAGTAAGGAAAGCTGTAAAACACATTTTACTTATTAAAATCGAGGAGCATTCTCTCGAACAAAGCTCGTGGACATTTTGTGGGTAGAAATTTTGTTTTAATAAAGGACCCAGAGCGACCGCAGCCGTCTGATATTACAGCTGAGACACCCACTAATGCCCTCTTCTGATATTACGGAGAAGCATTATGATGTGCTTTCGGCTGACAATCTCTGGCTTATGCTGTGTTTAAGCATTTACTGGGCCGTTGATGACTTTGTTCGCCGTGTTTACTTGATTTTTTGCTGTCGTAAACTTGATCTGGAATAGGGGAATACCTATATGTATCACTTTTAAGGTTACTTAACACACAGATCCTATAAAAAGTCTAGATCCTATAAAAATACTTTTTTATAGGTTCTGTGACTGAACCCAGTCAATTATGTCGAACAACAAAACAATTTGTTTTGCGCCTATAATACTATTATTCGTTTTATATTATCAAAAATTCATCAGCATCATTATCAGAAAGAACGGTTATTTGCCTCTAGTATCCAAAAATTATTAAAAAATATGAGGGGTCCGCAAGCACGGCTTCTTATCCGAATTTCATCCAAATCCATTCAGCCGTTTGAGCGTGAAGGAGTAACAAACATATACACATACATACAAACACACATACAAACTTTACACCTTTATAATATTAGTATGAAGTATGATAGTATGATAACCTCTTTTTTCCTATTATTTTGGAGTTTTTTTCATAGTTATCTGTGAAACAATTAAATAGTTTAATCAAAATTGTAATTGTAAATAAAGATATCAGTACTGTAATTTTTTTTTTGATAATACGTGTGGAATAAACGTCATAATAATAATAATAATATAATAATAATAATATGTGTGGACATCTCACACAACGCCATGTAGCCCCAAACTAAGCAAAGCTTGTACTATGGGAACCAGATAACTGATACAATACTTAGATACTTTTTGTTTGTAAATACATACATAGAATACAATATAACACCCAGACACAGAACAAACATCGATGTTCATCACACATATGTTTGTCCTGGGTGGGAATCGAACCCACAACCCACAGTTCAGAAGGCAGGGTCACTACCAACTGAGCTGTCGGGCCAGGCATAAGAGCTACGTTTGGAAAACTTAACCAAAAAGTGTAAGTGAAAGATACTAAAATATTAAAAGGTTTTTGTATTCATCGGTTCTAATACTACTAAGTTACCAGAATTACATATTTATTAACGCCTGACAATAGGCTATTTGACTACTATATTTTTATTACATACATAAATAATATACCCCAAAAAATAGATAACTGTGAAAACAAAACTTGAATATCTCAAAAAATGACTCAGTTACAGGCATTTTAAAATACAGAAATAGAAAGAGACAACTCAAACACGCCGTGACGTCAGTTACCAGTCCTCACAGTAACTCATTACTAAGCTGTGGTAGCTCTATATACAATCTTTTTTGGCATGTGACGTCACAAGTCATGCCTTCATAGTAGCTGTGAGGAAGCTCCACACGATCTCTGTTTTGCGAGAAAGGGACAGGCGATGAAACTTTAAAAGCGTACTACTCCGTGATTAATTTACCGATTTTACTTATTTTTACAATGATTACATTCATTTTTAACCTACTTTATGAAAATAATATTTATTTGTTCATTTTTAATAGTAGTCAAATAGCCTATTATTTGCAATATCACGATTTATTTCATCGCTAAATGAGGCGGGTCAACAAAATACACTGCCAGTCCACAGTTAATGACCGCAACCGAAGAATTAGTTACCTATAGAGATATATAAACTGTGGGAGTAGGCAATTAAGATTGGCGACTCCCTAAGCAGTTAATCCGAAAATACGTGCGTCGGGTGTTTATTGACTGCTGTTCACGGGTTAGTTTGTATTGGATAGGGTCCCGGTGCTTTGCGAATTATCTATATCGCTTTACTGGTATGTAGGTAGAATCCGGTTTTGGGTTGCCGATTGATTAAAATGAATTTTGCGTATATAATTTTCAAATATTTCTTCGGTATCACTGACCGAATATTCCCTCCCTCCCTATATAACATATCAATTATTCAGTGAACAACAAGACATCACCGGCTTAATTTAAAATGTGACAAGGTTTGCTGGTGTATATTTTGTTTTGTAATCTGGTTATCATATATATATATTAGTTAAAAAATGATTAATTGATGAAGTGATTACGTGAAAAAATATTTAATAGGACTAATAGTTATGAAAAATAGTTGAACACAGCAAAGCAAATTGTAAAGCTATTTTTATTCCTCTTTCTTCATTAAAGTTTTTTTCTGACCAAAAGTAATCTACTTCGTCTACTACTTCAATCAGAAAGAAAAGGCGTATTCAAGGAGATGCTTTTTAATATAAATCATTCACTTTATAAACCATTTCTTAAAACCCAGTGACCTAAATAGGCAAAATAGTCACTTAAGTAAAAACTCCAATGAAAAACTTAAAGAACTCCGTAACTATTTCAAAAGTTAACAAGTAGCGCTCGTGGAAATTGTGAGTACGTAATAAGGGGCATAGAGTGGAGGTTCCAGTCCAGCACGTCGGCTTTATGGACCGTTAGTGCTACTGAAATCAATAAAAGTACCGGAATGTACCGCACATGCGCATTGGAGACATCTGAGTCGGCACTGAGTCAGCTACATTCGTTTTATAACCACTTGTATTTGTATCTATGGCTATTCCCTACTCTTTACTGTTGACGGCGTAAAAAGCCGGGAAAAATTAATTTGTGCGGTCGTAAATACCCGCGTGGGTTTGCAGGGTTGAGTTTTTGCGATTACGCGTAATTCAATGTTTTAATAACACTTTTATTTCTTTGCCACATCGTTTTTTCGACTTTACGATGAACAAAAATTACTGTTTAAACACGTTAGAGACGGAAACGGTTGATAAATATTATAACCTTACCCGAATGGATTTATATTCTAAAGATGACACGTGCATACGAGCGGTGTCTACGTTATTATTAATAACTCTCAGTTAGAAGCCGTTTTTCTAATGCATTAACAGTAAAAGCGTTGCCATAAAAACCACTGCAAAATAAAACTTACGTTGATAGTATTAAGGTTGAACTCAAAAGTGTATTAAATTTGGTTTTAGGGAAATTATTTTAAGAATCTTATTATTTATCACAAAGCTGGAATGGCCGGTAAATAAGAATAGATGTGGCTCCAAGCTGTGACTAATGGTTGCTGCTTTCATACAAACTTGTATGAGTTAACATTAGTTTTATTCATATTAGAATGAAGACATTTTGGAACCCGCCTACCAGAACCATCTAATTGGGTGTTTAATTCAAAAAAATCTGCTTTAATGGCCGATCACGTTGTTTATTTGAAAAGGTCAATTGAGTTTTTAGTTACCTAATTAAGTCATATGGAAATTATACAAAAAATATTTTATGAATCCTGTTTGCAAATAAATTTATAATCAGAGTTGATTTTACATACATAATACATAAAAGAAGTAATTACTAGGTAGTAGGACTTTACTGCAAAGTTTGTCTGGTAGGTACCACTGTTTTGCCAGTTATTCTGCCGCCAAGCAGTAGTACGCAAGCACTGCTGTTCCGGTTTGAAGGGCACTGTAGCTAGTGAAATTACTGGGCAAATGAGACTTTATGATCTGATCTCACAGTTTAGTAATCTTATTACTAGATTGTGCTGATGTTTCAGGATAACGTGCGCAGTGCAGTGTCACGCGAAACTATACTTTAGAGTTCCGTGTGACACTCCAGCTGATATGAGCAGCCTTGACATCAGGCGAACGGTTAGCTCTGCACGTCATTCCTTAACATAAAAAAAATATTATTCATTAATAAGTAAATATTTATATTTGAAAGTTGGTGAAGTTATTTCAAATACTTAACTAGAGGCGCGCCGCGGTTTCCCCCCTTTTCCATACAAAATTTTACACTTCATTATCATCTTAAGATGATAAAATATAATTAACTGTACCTGCTACGTACAATAATAGTCTAAGTTTCTAAGGCAATTGATATTCCCAAGAACAAAATCACCACAAATAACTCAGTCTAAGCGAAAACTCTTCTAAAGATTTACAAGCGACACTTTACGATGTTTTTATGAAGTGTTCTGCCATCAAACACGTTTTATTATTAAATCACTACTCAGTTAACAATTTTCCAGCCATAAGCATCAGCTACAAAGCTATATGGCCTTTAACGGCACGACAATTAATTAAAAAGGCATAAACGCCACTTTTATACACCAAGAGTCTATAAAGACTAACTTTTATGCGTCGTAAACGCGATTGTCTGCCGACCCTGACGACTTCGATACTGCTGCGTTTGGGGCCACAATACAGCGGATGTGCCTGAGAGGAATCTTAGGGAATCAAAAAGTTGAATGTGTAGCGATAAGTGAGACAGCCAAAGAATTCAAGGAAATATTTTTATCGCGGTCATTATGAGACTAATTAAAAAGCTGGCTGCGTAACGTATATGATTTTTATTAAATTTCAATTTCCTTTTTGTTGATAACATTAGTTCTGTAACTTTCAAGTATTTTTAGCGTTTATATAAAAGCAGCCAAACAGTTTAAAACTAATGAGTGAATGTTTTGCAAACTTTTCATTGTATAAACGTCAACAATGTATTTGTATTACATTCTTTTCAATAGAGATACTCTATTAATATCAAATTCAAGCCTACCTTCAAAATATTGTACATGACACATTGCCCACTTTGAAAGGTCCTCAGATAAAAGAGCGACACGTCTTCCAGAACATAACATTAAATCACAAAGATACTGAGAACAAACATCGCATAAAAGCAATTCCGATCAAAAGCTTAATGTCTCAGACGAGACATAAAATAGATTTATTCGAGTCTCCCAAAGGAAACTCCGGGAATGAAAATTGTGAGATTTTTTAAATAAACCATTAGAGAAAAAGTTCCGGGCCATTTGAGGCGGTTTATTGTGCCACTATCGGGCGCCATTGTTGACTGCAACGTGGCTTTTGAAGCAAAGATCTATTGCTCAATGGAAGTGCTACCTGACTTTTGGCTGTCCTACTACATTTTTATATTTTTACGTAGGACAGCGTGGCTTAAGAGTGCTGGTAGAGGTGAAGATGTTTGCGTATATTTTTTTTTGCAAATGGCGAATTTTGAGTCTTCTTAAATCATTCCAACAAAATGCCACAAATTAATTTTCCAAAGTTATATATAGAAGAATTTGACAAAATGTTTATATAATAATTTAAAATTTAAAAAGTTAAGAAATATATACTCTTTTCCCTATAAATGAAGTAAAATAAGGAGAAAGATATTTTTCTCTACTAGAAGTGCTGTTGCAGGACAAATAATAATTGCAGTCATCTGCAGAAACAATACATACATGCTATCTTCAAGAAGCTACAAAAATTTATAAAGAAATAGTAAAAGCTGTGATATTATTTCTATTTATGTAGTACTTATCTATAACGGCCACATTTAATTAATGCTTTTATTTACCTATACTTAAATTGACTTTAGCTGTTATTCGCTCAGGTTATGACATTGGGAGAAAATGAGTGGCTCAAAAATCTCAGTAAAAAGTCTGGTATAGGAAACGGGAAAATTCTTCGCACTTCACTTGTAAAGCTAACAGGGAAATTTAGTAGCGTAGAGGCACAAAAAGAAGAAGATTCGCTAATGATATCACATCCAGACAGGTTTATTCTAAGTAACCAACGACTGTAGAGATTTGCCTCCAAATTATGTGTCTCTGAAATGGAGTGTTTGTAACCATTAATTTTTATATTCCGCCGCATCTTTTGATCTTTTTACATGATAAGGAAATTATCAAAAAAGAGAAATATTAAATGGCCGATAAAATTATTTTAATGTCCGTTAAAGACGACTTAACACGTCTAATGAGGGACCACATTTTGTGGAAATGACTTCAAGTTAATCATGGAATAGGTTGATCGTTACTCTTGATAACATATTAATCTTTTTTGTAATTTGAATCTAAATGTGAGAAGTGCTTGATACGAGTATGATTCGGGGTCTGAAGTAGGTTTTGATTAGACAACTTATTTAAATATTAAAACCACGAAGAATTAATTACTACAGTACAGTTGTTTTTGGCGTCTTCCTTTTGATCGAGGGTTAGATATTTGGCACTTCATTAAAATTTAGGGGTGAGACAGGAGACCGTAAATTTGTGTAACTATATTGATTTTTTTTGTTTTAAATAAGTTGTAGTTACGTTATAATTTATGTATTGTATGTATTATTTTATAATGATAGATATCGTGCCTTAGTATGATGATAAAAATATTCCAGAACAGTAAAAAGATGTGTTTATCCAAAATGCTAATTTACGACAGCAGATTTTTATTTATAAGTGCCCCTATATTTAATAAGAACTATTAATTTTAAGAGATGAATAAGATAATATGAATAATAATCATCTTGGCCGTGTAAGAAATATGTGTGCAAAATTTCTTCAAAATTTTGAGCGTTTGCAGCGTGAAAGCCCCTGGAATAATCACGTTTAGTTTTACTTTTAATTTTAGTATGGGTAGGGATATATATATTAAACAAGATAAAACTAATACGTACAAGCATATCTATTATAACTAACTATAGATAACAGGAAAACAAATAAATAATAAAAAAAATCATACAGACCTTACACTCACAAAGAGGGTCCTGAACAAAACCTACCAACAAAATAAACGTTATTTTTCGAATGGCCGATTTATTTTCGATGTACGTCGTACGTATTTATTTCTGGAAGCAGGCAGTACATCAGGGGAGCCTGGGGCGCTTGGGAAGGTTGGGGTAAAATGGCAAACACAGGAAACGGATCTGGCGAACTTTCCCGCCGAGCCGGCAAAAGGGAGATCGGGTATCCTGTGCGCTGATTTGAGAATTTGGCAGATATTTTTTTGTATGATTTTTTTATTTATTAAGATTTCTGGTAGGCTAGGTAAAGAATATAATATATGCACGCAAGTAATATCCTGACAAGGTTATATTAAACAGTGCCTCTTTCACATTTGCTCAACTAACAAATAATAATGACAATAATTCTATTTAAGCAATAGGTATTAAAATAAGTTATTTTCTTTTTTCAGATGTTTGCTGCCACAGCTGAACGTTAACAAAAAGAACAACAGGATAAAATAGATAGATCTACATACAACATGGAAAAGATATAGGTACCTATATGAATTAAATCTAAGTATACTTCTCACATGCACCGAGGATACATTATACTACCGTACGACTCAAGTAGGAGAAAGTTACTACGATCTCAACTTTTCCCCATCGCGTGCGCACCCTATTTTCTCTCACTCTTGATATATTTATATGCATTAATACCGGTTTATAGCCGAGAGATAAGCATAAATCTCGCCGTAGGCGGACCGCGATGTATCTACAACCCGCTTTATTGTAATACAGTTGAATTTATTTATGAATAGTCTGTAACGTAAAGATAACGCTGAGGATTTTCATTGTTCTAAAACGATATTATCTCGTCTAAAATATTTTAGCAAAATGTAGAAAAACAATTGAATGAAATAATAATAATAATATTTGTAGACATTTCACACAGCGCCATCTAGTCCCAAACTAAGCAAAGCCGGTACTATGGGAACCAGATAACTGATACAATACTTAGATACTTTTTTGTTTGTTAATACATACATAGCATACAATAAATACAATACAATAAATAGATTTAAATTTTGTGTATGCCTCTCAGAATGTGTAGGCCTCTCAAAATTCCTGGCCTGACTTTGCGTAACAACTGTTGTCTTACGACAAATACCGGCTGCGATGGCTCAACGTGTTCCCCGAAGAACAGTAGCGCTCAGCTGGGTGATCACGTAACTCAATTGCAACCAATAGAAACAATAATTTGTATGCATTTGACAGTTAGAATTTTTATAGTTAACAGTTTATGTGCAGTTAGTAAGGAAATTTCTCCTGTTGCATTGCAATCAAAGTTTCGTGATCACCCTGTTAAAACCACTTTTCGTAGCGATCAGATCACCTTTCAAACCAGTGATCGCAGAAAACATTGTTTAACTTTACCGATCAGTTAAGAATGGCTAGTCGTGACTGTAGCTACGTTTTACTATTACAAACGTAAACTAGGTAAAGTAATCGGAAGTAATTAACCTTATTACTTTATTATTAGAAAATACAAATAATGTTTCTTCAATTTGTTGTTTACTTTGTTAGCTACTGCATATTTGTTATTGGTATCATTTTGTACTTGTATTAATCAATCCACTGCTTTTTTCCTATTGATACTAAAAATTATGTTTTAAAAGAGAACTTTGATTAGTTTGTATATTGTTTGTGTCTCTATCTCTCAATAGCAAAATTTTATCATCATACGCTCAGATTTGACGCAAATTTTATTCCCGTTATATATCTGATGATTTATTTTTAATGTCAGTTTTGATAGCTTCACCCGATGTGAGAATATGACGAAATGAGCTGCATTAGAAACTAATTCCAATGCTAATTTAATTAATGTATACTTTTTTTGAGGCTAGCAGATTATTAGTTTGAGTAAGCTAGCCCGACGAGTACTAGGAAATACCCTAATACTATGCTATGTTTTCATCGCAGTTTTATTTAAATAGACTTTTATTCTTAGCAATTTTTAAAGTACCGATACCACCTTCCTTAAAATTGACAATAAAAATTCTATATTACTTCCCGCGCCACCTCACATAAATATAAAAACCAGTGAAATTAATATAACAAGCCCTAAAACCTATAAAACACATGCTTGCATGCTTGCTTGAATGTTTTAAACATTTATTGAAGATATAAGGGAAGCAATTTTGATGGTGGAGTAGTACAACTGAACGCTTTGGTACATTACCTGTACGTTACGACTGGAAAGATGCTTTACATCGAATTCAAAAATACAAAGAAAAAAATCTATTATATTAGCATAGTAAGTACACTCTAAGTAAAAAACTGTAGGTGTAAAAGCAATGTTCGTGATTTTGTTTAAATTTTATAGGTATGATATAAAAAACAGTATATCTGCTTAACCCAGTGCGCTTAATATACTAAATATATTGTATTATTATAATATATATAATATTGTATTAGTATGATATTCATAAGGGAAATACATAGACTTGCGTTTGAGTTTTAGACTTGCACACGACAATTAGAGACAATTTTTTTTAACTAAATAATTGTCAAAATACAAGTAGATATATAATAAGAACTCAATAATACGCGATGATTAATGCAGCTTTAAGACAGAAGAGTATTTGATAAAAAAATAATATTTAAGTAGAGACACATTCAAAATATTTATTTTTCTTACTGCACGCAACTCAAAGCAAAGGGAGGCTCAGGCAAAATATGAATTCAGCGCCTCTCGGCTGTTTCTCGCACACGTTACTTGTTTATCCTTCTTAGGGAGAGCTCTCATTTCACACAACTGCTATGATTGCTATATAATCGCCATTCTTACGAGATCCCCATTTCTCTTTTGTGTTTCTTCTATTGTTTGAAGGAAACGATGGTGTTGCGGCTCTTAGTATAATGGTTGCATTGTTAAGCTTTCTCATAATAGCTTTTACGAATGAAAGCAGATTTTCGGCAACTGATTATGAGTCTGTAACGCGTGTAACATTAGTTTTGTTGTGTTTACCAGTTTTATAGCTCGTTTGGATTTTTTTTATAGTCGTATTAGCAACTATACTCTTATAACGAAATACAATAATATTCGACGATAATTTAAATTACTTTTAACTGTATTACCATCTTTTGTTATAGTATTTTCAACGTTATTGCTGAGAAGCTTCGAATATCTTAATTTCTTTATATTTTACATGTTATTTTCTAATTAAATAATCAGGCTGGCTCTTTCATAATTGATTTTAATCACTATGTGCAAACGGTTGATTGATTCATGCTTAGCTTTATTGTTATTATAAAAACATATTCTTTCTTTTTTACACCTTACCTTTATTATTTATTATTACCTTTACCTTTCTTTTTTTACTCTGTTGTGAATTGTTGCTCTCTCATTCACCAAAACGATCAATTAGTGAATTAAATATCGACTTGAGCAACGATCGAAGACTAAGCATTGTTCTGTAATACGAGCCTTTAGTCATCATCCCAAATGTCATTATGGAATATACGCCGTAAGGACTTCAGGTTTTTAAGCAACTTAAATTAGATATGAAGCAAAAGAGTCATACGTTAAAGTAAATTAAAAAATATGTCATAACATAACACAGCACAGTTGCGGTACTTTATGTGTATGTTTTGTATGTTTTGGCATCGTGTCAAAGTATTTTTGGCGCGGGCACCACTTCATGAATGCAGTTGGTACTGCCATCTCAAATATATTAGTGTGATACCTTGTATACACTGCCTCAGTTTATTTATTGTACTTAATTCCATTTATGATTTTAGTCGAATGGTTTACTGTTAACATTTTGTGATTATCTATGATTTATATCAACGAATATGTTTTTAGCTTCTTACTTAATACTACGAGATATCTTTTCTATTCCATCTTACTGTCATATATGTTTTTTTCTTTTTAAATGAATAATGTGACGAGCTAGTCGCTCACCCGATGTTAAGTGACACGGCCGCCCATAAAAGAACAGTGTCACTCGGAACTCCAAAATATAAACTGCACTGCGCACATCATCCTGAAATATTTTCACAGTCTGGTAATAAGATTACTCGACTGTGAGAACAGATTAAAAAGTCTCAATTGCCCAGTAATTTCACTAGTTACAGTGCCCTTCAAAACGGAACACAGTAGTGCTTGCACACTACTAACTGGCAAAGCGGTGGTACTTACCTAGATGAATTTAGCAAAGTAGTCCTACCACCTAGTTAAATGTTTATTGATTAGTCGATAGTGGTACCTATGTTTGGGTCATAGATATTTTTACCTGGCAATGAAAATCAATATGACATTCCGCAAAATAAAGTTAATTGAATGAGTTCTTGTTTGTCTAACAAATCGCAACGAAACCGAGCAAAAAAAAACAACACCAGCGAAATTGAAAACATGCTATTGTTATGTTATACGAACGGCGTACCAGAAAAAGGCAATCTACATGGAGGGTTCGTGCCGGACGCCTCGAGATGAGGAAATAAGAATTCATCCTTTCTCGCCAAGGGAAAAGGGGGGTGAACCGGGGAGGTGAGGGGCGGCGAAGAGAGCGGGGGTGCCAAGACGGACGACGCCATTCGAAAAACCCATTATACCAGCTCTGGAGCTGTTTTCTATCTCGGAAGCGTACCCCACCTCACTCCTTACCCCCCCGCGCCCATCTTCAGGGATTCTCAACTTTGTTTATGAAAATTGCCCATTAAAGTGGCAATGAATGTAACGGTTTTGCCACTCGCAAAATTAATAAGGAAATTGATATAGATTTTTGGGTCGCGCTGCGTAGGCGAGTTTCTAGGCTCGTTATGACCGCCATTGATGATAATAGAAGCTATTATTTTTGTAAAATAAGTTGTAATATTTTGACGCTCACGACACTACATATTTATATATTATGCTTGAAGTATTTCTTCTATTCTCTAAAATATACAAATTTAAATTACAAAATTGATGAAAATTAAAAATAATAATATATTATGCAATGAACATTAAAAACACATTGTAGATATCCTGGCGTAGTAAAGAAACAGTCTTTGATAAATATTTAAAATAAACATTGTATTTATAATAAACTAGACCCATATTAATCGTAATCACCGAAATGATAATTTGATCATTGATTTTGACTTATTACTATTACTATTAATTTAAAAACTCATAATAACTAACTCATCACTTGATATCTTTAAATTACGTATTGAAAATCCACCCTCCTAAAAGTAGTTTAAAATTGCTTCCTTCAAGATTTATACCACTCAGCCTCACCCTAAGATCTACAACGCCATTAGAAATTAAATTAAAAAACAAAATTATTACACTTGAACCAAAATTTAAATACACATTACTGTTCGCCCCTCTTTATTGGGAATTCGAGCGTTTCTTCAGGCTTTTGTCTTCTGTTCCTTTCCAACTCAAACGTTTTATTCGTGTAAAAGAAAGACGGGGAATATTTGCAGTTGCGGCTCGTAGCGCGATATAAAGAAAGATTATCCGAAGCCCCTAAGGAAGTTTGAAATTGCTTTTGTAGCGAAAAGGATTATATGTTAGTGCTACGCCATAGTGGGTCTACGGAGCGGGGGTGTATGCAGAAGATGGAATACGACGTTAGCGGGTTTTATAGTGAGTTTTAGTACTTTTTACCTTTTAGATTACAGAAATTATTCTTACACTATTTTAGATTTTCGTAAAACCAAATTTCTAGTTTTTATTAATTGGTTTTTATATTAAAAATTGATTTGTTGTGTGTGTGTACAACAGCTATTGAAAATCAGTACCTAAGCTGAAATGGCAAATTAATTTTAACGCAGTATATGCTGAAACCACTAGACAGACAGATGACCTTGTCATAACCGCATAGGAACCCGTTGGTTGCAAGAAGCGAGTAGGTCAAAAAGTAGAGCCGGTCAAAATGGTGCTCTATAGAGGAGATCTATGATTAGCCTATCTAAGCTCAGTAGTGGATGACATCTTCAAAGTGACAATTAAGATGACAAATATTAACAGTTTATTTTAAATTTAACAACTAACTAACAACTTCTATATACATATATAAAAAACTCGTGTCACGGTGTTTGTTACCATACTCCTCCGAAACGGCTGAACCGATTTCAATGACATTTTATATTCACACTTTAGTCTGTGAATAGGTTGTTATCTACTTTTCATCATCATCATCACGCGAAACCGCGGAGCACAACTAGTATAACTATAATGACGAAATTGAAACTTGAAACTTAGACTGTTGTTATACAACCCAAAAACATAAAAAATAAATAGAGTAACCAAATTAACTGGTATCACTTTTATAATACATAGCGAAAATAACAATCCAATTTGCAATTTTAAATGCGGAATAAACAATACGATATCGCTCCGAAGCTCCGCGCGCGTCCATCCGGGACTGATCCGGTTTAATCCGCCCAAATCCGGTCGGAGCCGGTCGGAGCTGGAGTGGCGGGCGCGATATGCAGGCGAGCCGTACGGTGTTAATCCCTATTTTAAATTCTGATAAAATCCGCACCTGGAATACATAGCCTTAATGAACGCTGTTATTCACTTCAGTTAGTACCTACCTTTTATTATATTATATATATTGTAGCACACTCACCAAAGTTATGTAACATCTTACATAAGTATATTGTTGATGCTTCTTCAGCAATTTTTGTATTAGTAAGTTAAAGCTTACATAATACATTTTCATGTAATTCAGTTTTGATTTTTGTATTTAAAACTATTCAAGACCCTGTATGCATACGTACATAGTATACCTACCTACCTGCGTATATGTAGAATTATGTCGTCAATACGCCAACTTAATACCATTAATTAATGCATAACATTATACAGCCTCTGTGGTGTGGTGGTTGAGCAGGTCGGCTCATAACCCGGTGGTGGGTTCGATTCCCGCGGCAGGACAAGTATTTGTGCACAGAAAAAAAGCGCAAATACTTGTTCTGCGTCTGGGTGTTGTGGGACCATGGTCCTCATAGTTCCTGGGTCCTTAGACACATTGAATCCTAGTTAGGCTCCAGGATCTATGTATGTGATCGTTGGTCGTTATTATTATTATTATAATGTCGCAATTTTCAGCACTTAAATCAAATCAGTCATCTATAAAAATAGGCACTATAATATGTATTCGGGAATAAATACAAATAATTTTATTTTGCCTCTCATGAATATTGAAACATTTACCGAAACAAAGCCCCTTGCTCTAAAACTAACAACCATCCCAAATCATCAGCACAAAATAACATTATAAATTCACGTATCTGCCTATCACCATTCTAGCATAGACTCACAATACATAAGTAAAACAGTAAGGCAACTAAATAAATTATTTAATACATTAATGTATTTTATTTTTATTTTATTTTATTTTCTTCGGAAAACTAACAGCTAAATAATTACACTATATATACACGCAATATACTTATGGCTAATTAAAAGTTTTCACAACTAGGTAACTAAATTCATTTTATAAAATGCACAGTCGACAGACAATATATCTAGACACGAGATAAACCAAAATCATATAAAAAAAACTAAATGTTTTTAAACAAGGCTGATTTCAGGAGTTAAAAAAAAACCTGTATCTGATTAGTTTAATAAAACATTTCCAAAAAATGGTATTTATTAATCTCGTGAAACTTACAAATTTTCTTTTTCTAAAATGTTAATGGCTGGGATAAATTTAAATTGATAACTTATAATAACACAGTTATTCTAAAAAAAATAAAACTCACCCTTCCAGTGGCAGGTATATAAAGGTTGGTGTCAAAAGACCAAGAGCATTAGCATCTTTACACAAAATGACTTACCGTTTATTGCCCATGTTACTTCCAGTTGTCTTCTTGATTACCATATAAATAGTACGTTAGCTACTAATACACGGCATATAATCCTTAAGGCTTTTAGTGTCATGGGCTCGTATTACAGAACAACACTCAGTCATGAATCGGTGACGTCACGAAGAAATAAGCATAACACTAAAGCTCTTACTGTCTTTGCTTATACTGCACACAATACAGCAGGGGTGGCACGCACGCATAATCCAGCGTGCATAACAGGATCGAAAATGATACATAAATTGTGAAAACGGACTGTACGGTCGATTAAGACCATTAACATGCGCGGGTCATAAGGGACTGTGTCCCTCCAATCAACATCCCTAACGTAGGTAGTGGAGGATGTATGGGTATGTTGGTTAGGATGTATGGAAATGGATCTAGATCCCTGGAGAGGTGTATAATGTACCGTTGCTTTTGTTTCAGGAATGGAAAATGGGACACAGACGAGTAGCAGTTATTCAAGCTTTGTTTTGTTTTTAAAACTGTTTTCATGCGTATTGAATAGTTAAAATTGCTGAAATTTTAATTTTCTATTATCCGTATCTATAGTTTTAGTCTTGACCCTATGATAAATTCTTTGAATATTTATGTCCATACAATAATTATATACACAGGATGTATGAGAGTACGAGAAATTGAAGCTTATTGGATCGGAGTTTACTTTTCAGGATTGTGCCGAATTGCTTGCGTCAGTAGTGGGAAAGAAAACTTTTTAAAATCTCATTTATTTTTTAATTTCTGTTTGATATTCTTGTGAGCTGTGTGAATTTGATATTAACTTTGTAATTTACATAGAACATCATAAATTAATTTTAGTTATTAGTATTTTAAGTTGTTTGTGTTGTGAAAGTGCTAAAATTAGCCTATTTGTTATAAATTGTTTGAGTTTCGAGTTTAACTATTTAAATAAAATAAAATAATATCATGAGTTTCCTTTTCAAAAATTAGGTACCCTATCTTTAATATCTTCTTTCCTATCTGTTATATAAGCAATAGGTACAATTTTTACTATAACAACAATGATGTTTTTGTTACAATTCGATTACATTTCTGTTGTCACTGCTTGCTACGTCACCCGCACTTTACTAGCTCTGAAAGCATTGTAAGCTGAAAAGCCGCTTCAAAGCCATAACTTCTCTTTAGCTTAGCTGAACAGGCTCAGCATTTCCAGCGAAAAAATCCACCCACAATATCTAATCTCATTTTCTATACGCAGTTAAAAACCCCGCTCTCTATAAACCGTTCGGCGCGTATCAGGATTCATGATAGGACGCTCCCACACCGCCCGCGCCCGCTCAGATATACGGTAACTGCCGCGCCACAATACACTGCAATAAATACGGTTGTATTGTACGCCAGTACGGGTACGTGTGTCTATATGCTAAATACAATGTAGAGATGGAAGTACCTGAAATGTGTTTGGTACAAAAATATGCGATACGCACTTGTAATTGTTTCGATAATGATCATTGACTTGTGTGCATCCTCGTCGTAAGCATTAAAGCGACGAGCGAGATGTTCGTTTAAATATAATACATTTTCCAAAGAGTATGAACTTCGTTAGTTTAGGAAGAAAATTGTAAAAAAATACCGCAACTTGAGTGAATTGGTTTCCGAACACAATGTTTCCAACCAGCACAAAATAGCCAGCTACAAAAGTACGGAATTTGCTAACAAATGTTCCCAAAAGACATCACTCCTTCAATTATATTTCACTCTCTTAGTCCTAAATATATATTCCTAGAAGATGTATGGCATTTTGTTAAATAAATAAATAACGTCCAACGATTACATACACAGATCTTGGACCTATAAGATTTCCTATATACCTATAAGATTTCCTGCGTCTATGTACCTAGGAACTACGTCAACATGTATTTTCCCCCTGCAATAATAATCTATCCTTTTGCGGAAATCAAACCCACTGCCTTCGGGTTATGAGCCAATCTCCATCACCACACCACAGAGACTGTCAAAAAAAAGCCCATTCGAAGAAAAAAGTGCTTGCGATCGTCAGCTGTTTCCATGTTTTTGCTCAATCTTCTGAAAGTCGCACTTACAGACAATTTTCAATATGCAGCGTAAAATACTAATACTGCGCATACTGTAACAACGGGCACGAATGTTTGTATTGTTTATATCGTATTAAATTGTTAGAACGTTGCCCGGTTATTGCCGAAAACCGTATTTCGGTGCGCGTATCGTTGTAACTTGTGGACTAGAATTGGTACGCCCTTAGCTTGCGGGTATTGCCGTATTGCTATTGTTGCGCAATAGCTTAGCCGATTTCGTGCGGAACAGTGACATTAATCAATATGGGTATTGAAAAATAATAATCGTAAGAAAATCTCAATTTCAGTTTAATATTTATTAATCTTTTAAGAAAATCTGAATTTGACATTAAGAAAAAAATAATAATATAATGACTTATATTTGGTTCATTTAAATACAATTTGTTTTATCTTACTTGCTGCAAAAGGCTCTGGTATTAATTACTTGAGCAACTGAACAATACATTTTTTGTTTTCATACAATAGAAGAAAAAAAAAATCGACTGATTTTGACCAGAAAAAATTAATATTAATCAATAGATGCATTAATGGCGTCAATGAATTTAAAAATACTCCCAAATTTTACTTAAATAATTATTTCCTTATAAGTAAAACACCCACTGACAAGTTGGTATGTACCATCTTGGTACAAATAATATATATTGATTTATAATTTATCAACTAATAATACAATTTTACAGTTAAAAGATTTTTCATATAAACCATAATCCCAAAGATTATAAGCCTCCGAAAATACTCGTGAGCTCATAAAATTACCTAAAAGCACTCAGGTCATTAGCAGATTGTTCCAGGTTGCGTGACAACCCTGAGTAAATCATCCTCAATGCGTGCTACAGTTTTGCTAGAAATTGTATTCATTAAATAATTCGAATATTATATGGCTCTATTTATTTTTTCCTTATGACTGATACTAAATTAAGTATTTTATGGATACGTTTTAATTGGGATAACGAAACAAAGTTTAATTTATGACCGTTGTTGCTTCCTAGTATACTATCGCAGATTCTGATTGGTTAGCTATTAGAAACATAGCGTAATGTAGAAACTAAAAGAGATCAAGAATTACTTAGGTATAGAAGAATCGTACTAATCGTGTTTCTGTCTACTTTAAGGAATCCTTACTTGTCGAAAATTCCAATTTTTTTGCAATGATAAATATCCTATATCCTTTCTATGTAGAGATTTTTATATCATAATAAAACATTGGCTAGTTCTTTGTATTGTTTTTTCGCTACAAAACAGTTGTTACGATTTGAATATTTTTTAAATTAAACTGCTGACCAATCAAGGCCAGAAAAGGATCATTTTTAACCTGAAAAATGACGAGTTTCCGCGGGTAAATCAGTAAATTACTGGTGAAATGGCAGAGTTATTTTTAGTCATCCAGATGATTAAATTAATTGTGTTTTTTATAAATGGTAAAAAAATATGGAATAAATAACATTGCACAAAAACCTATTAAATCCAGAACATTCTTCTTATGTTAACCAAAATACCTCCTGAAATATTGAAAGGATAACCTTGTACTTATTTTTTCTACCGATTTCTGCCTCCATAAAGGTTGTTACCAGAACTTAACAAAGCCATAAGAAAAAGGAAGTCGATACATAAATGCGTAGGCTTATGGATAAAGCTATATCGGGGACGATGATCGGATGTGTACCGCACCTTATTTCAATAACAACAGCCAACACAAAGGAAACCCGGTTGTTATGTATTTTACCTGAAAACTTGACGTTGATACAAGAAGATGCTGGAAAGGTTTGTGAAGAAAATTATAGAATTTTTTTAATATGGTGATAAAGAAATTAGGAAGTCTTTTATTGGCGGTAAGTTTCACAATAGTCATAATGCTCCCAGAAGTAACTACTAATAGGGAAGAAAGGTGCTACAGTAGCGACCGTGAACCAGAAGACGCAACGTATGTCGGTCTCCCACTAGATGGAGCGACGACTTGGTGAAAACAACAGGCAGTGGTTGATGCAACAGTATAGTGCTGTATGGGGGAGGCCTAATGTTCAGCAATGGCAATAGTATCCTACAGATGTAGCCAACGTAGTACGCATACTTACCTCTTGACAAGGGGAAACTTCATTTTTCGGGGTAAAAAAATCATATGCTGATCTTGGTATTAGTTTAAAAAATCTCGAAACATCAAATTAGACTATGCTGTACATGCATGAGCGCACGCAAACAATAAAATATGCAAACAAACAGACAGACACACAGACAGACAAGTTGGCTTTTATTTGATTAGGTAGTAGGGATAGAGAGTATTGTCGATTAATTGGCATTAACATGGAATTAAATGGATAGTGAAATTTATCAATTGAAGCCGGGAGCGTGCTTCAAAGATCCTTATCGATTCAGGAAAACAAATGAAAATGTTAAAAACTTCATTTGTTTTAAATAAACGCGGTGCTTTTTATCATTTTTACAAGCGCTGGAACTAAGTTCATACCACACTCGATTCTATGTCTCAACTTTAAAGTCTCATCTAGCAATCAAACGTGCACGAACCATCCTCACCGTGGTGTTACGTAACCTATAAAAATAAAGCATTATTCAACATGCCTATAAACGTCACATGGAATGCCTACTTGGAATAATTTTCGCCCGAACACCTAAAAAGCATTTACATACATAATGTAGGTAGAATACGGAATGTATGAGAGTTCAGAGGTTATTGTGATTATGGCTGATGTATGTATGATTTTACTTACTATTGAAATATAAAGAGATAGTCCAGGTTGTAAAATAGATTTAATAATAATAATAACTCGCACAAAGTGTTTTGTTTCCATATTTATAATACGGGCGAGCAGAGGAATGGAACACCAGCTTTTGATTTCCACACAACTAAGGTGTAAATCCTATAATAATATGCTCCAACGTTGACCGCGTCATTGTCATTTGCTTACTTATGGCAACATTGGTCGACTGTAATTCTATTTTGATTATTTATTGACCTTTTTAATTGACTTCTTAAGTTTATTATGTTATTTAATATGTAATTATAGTTGTAAGCCCCCCCAAAAATATAAAGTAAAATAGAGAATAAGATATTTTTTTCGAATGAGATCCTATGCACCTATTAAATATTCTCAATGAAGTCACGAATAAAGTTAGGTTATTTTTGTATGCAATTTCCGGCCCCTATCGGTTTGTTAAGTATAAGACTTTTTAAACTTTCGCGGCTTGAACTCATATTGTAAAGATAAAACGGGTCTATTCACGTACAAAAATTATCAAAATATAAAAGTAAAAAAAAAAGTTTTGATAATTTTTGTACGTTTTATCTTTACAATATAAGTTAGTTTAAGTCTAAAATGATCATTATCTAGAAGGTCAATAATAGTAATTTAACAGTTTTGATTTTTCCCGTGTTATCCCATATTATTAGAAATTAGAAAGATTATGTAAGTAAATATTTAGCAGACCTGAAGTTGGTATAAAATCTGACCAAAACTCGATTCAAAATTATATTAATAAACATAACACACAACATTAATAAAATGATACAACTAGCGCCATCTATTGAGGGGAGAATACAGTCGTTTCCCAAGTATCAATTTAATTTGAATGCCTGTTACTGTTTTGTTTAAGGCTTAAATTATTTCTACGAAAGTTCTTAATTATTTAGCTTATTCTGCCTTTGTTTACTTATGTGCGGTGAATAACTTTAATAAGCTAAATCCGGGGCTTATTTATTAGGCACACCTACCTACTCATAATTAAGAATCAAACGAACGTACCTAGTGAAGTTTGATATATACGAGTATCTCGTACAAGGATGATTGTTTCTATGACATGAAAACGAACAATCATCTTCGGTAAAGATACGAAGTATAATTTTTGCTAGATCGACGTCCAGCGTCATAGAAAGTAACCTATGTGAACTCTTCATATTCAACTGGCAAAAGATAGTGTGGGGCTGAAAAAGAACTCTCTTGTAACAGATTTCAAGATCAATTTTGTGTAACATCACCAGTGCACTGTAGGTGTGATTACATTTGCATGCATAGTCTTATATATGGTTCCTGGCCAAAAAGGCTCTTTCATACATTTTCGACCGTGTAGTGAAAGTAATTGAGTTATTAATCTAAAAATCAACAAAAGCACATGAAAATGTATATTAATAACAATAAGGAACGGCGTTCTAACTTCAGTTAACCTTGAGTGTTACGTCATTTTGTTTTGAATAGTCCCAAGAGTGTCCTAATACTCACCATGAATGCTATCGTAATCGATATCAAAATTAAAAACACGTCATGGCGCTATCGAATCGAGTCGGGCAATGTCGGAATACGTAACTTCCGTTTTCCGCAGCATTGGGCACAATTTGAAATATTTTAGTACTGTTGTAACGACTTGATGCGATGCCGAAGGGCCACTTATATATCTCTTTTATCTTTTGTGGGCTCGCCCTTTTGCCCTTATAGGATAAAATGGGAGGGCTCGATAGTGGAGTGTTTTTCAGTTGTAAGTAATTTGATAAGTAGGTTAGTAAGTATTACCATGTAAAATTTTCGTTTTGTTTTAATCCTTTTTTAGTAACACTCAAAAATATAGTTGGTTCGTCTATTTATTTAGTTACATACACATTATTATAGATTACGTTTGGTTGGTTATATTATGTCATGTTACATTTTTTTTTATGTTATTGAATGATGTGACGAGCTAGTCGTTCACCTGATTACATTCACTAATACTAGGCAAACATGACATTTTAAGTAGTTTCGTGATACACTCATTGCAATGGAGTTTTTTATCCATCCATCTTTTGTTCACGAACTAAAAAAATGTAACGAATGAAACAACAGACTACGCGGTTTCTTTTGATTATTTCAATATACACTTTATAAATTTTAGTCAAATGATATTGAGTTAATAGTATTTACGTACCTATTTGCAATGAGGTAGAATATAAAGTAAGTATATATTACATTTATATCCAGGGCACGTTATGACCGCCCACCGTCCATTCCCATGCAACAACAATGGATTAAAATTATATGCAACGTAATAACGTTTGAATAGGGAGATATTAAGAGTTATAGGAGAAGGGTCAGCATCCATGCAAATACGGAATAGCTGTTAAATTTCCCAAGTGACCACCCTTCGTATGAAGCTACAATTTAGAGTTATGTAGTTTTGTTTTTAGATGCCCGTGGCGAGTGGAGTATGCAGAGGGACGTTATCAAAGTGCCTATTGTAATTTTGATGGTATTGTAATTTTGATGGTATTGTAATTTTGATGGTATTATAATTTTGATGGTATTGTAATTGAATATACTTTATAGAGTGGTCACTGTACCACTGGATTGTTGTTTGTTGTAAAATCAACGCATCAAATATTACAAATCTGTTGTTACATTTTATGTCTCGTTCAAAGACCATTGATATTTAAGATCGAATACAAATAATGATTGTAAATGTTCAAAATTATTTTGTAGTTAAATGCGTTGCTTAAGATTAATAGTGAATGTTTTTTATATGATTATATGAAGTTGAAGGCTAAGGCCAATAAGTTTCGTCATCCTTGATGATTTGATGTGCTTGGGGTTGCGTACACGATACAATTCGATACAAATGCGTATGAATACATTGAACACCTAAAAGAGCGTTCAAAGATGCGTTTCTCTACGTTTTGTTAATCCCTTGAATTAGATCTTCAAATCATAGTTGTACGCTTGCAATATACTTATAATTTACTCACTACTTGGTATCCTATTCTACTAATATATGCGACATTTTGTGTGCGCGTGTGTAGCTTATTATAGGATTAACATATAGGACACTTTTTGTCTGCGTTGAAACCACAAATAATCAATATTTTTGTTGCCATCAAAACTTATCCGATACATAGATACTGTTAAATCCAGGGAGACTTTCTTAGCAGGCAAAGGTTTGTAAGCACCGCCTACTTTCTCCATCTCAATGCCGTAGTAGTACAATAAGCACACAGTATGGTAGACACAAGTGCGGCCGTCCGTGTAACTGCCTTCGGCTCGTTGAACACCGACATCTCTATACGGTTGATACACTGTTATTGTACTGTATCGGTCGTGGTAGGTATTTATTTTGTGGCTTATGCTTAACGTCTGTGGAATTATATATATTATATTTATTGTGTTGCTTTTAGGTATTGTTGCAAAACGTAGTAGAAGCAAATTCTTGCGTTTTGAATAACGTTGTTAGGTTTTCGACATTGGATAAAATAACCATAATTTATCCAAATTAAACGAAATAAAAAAAAACAGTTATTCTGCCGCCAAGCAGTAGTGTGCAAGTACTACTGTGTTCCAGTTTGAAGGGCACTGTAGCTAGTGAATTTATAACTAGGCATTTGAGACTTTATGATCTGATCTCACAGTCGAGTAATCTTATTACCAGACAGTGCTGATGTCTCAGGATGATGTGCGCAGTGCAGTGTCGTGCGAAATTCTATGTTTTAGAGTTTCGAGTGACACTGTTCTATTATGGACGGCGTGGCATTTAACATCAGGTGAACGACTAGCTCATCACATCATTAACGAACATTAAAAAAATAACCATTTCGTTAGACTGGTTTTAAGTATTCGTATTAAGTACTTTGTGTACTTAATATTTTTTATATAATTATGAATTCCTTCTTGTGGTGTATTCAGAATTGTATGCTTATTGAGTAGCTACTGCTACCTGTTACATGCTGATACATGTTGGCCCTGAATTAAAAAAAATTGCAAAACGAAGTTTTTTATGTGTGTCTTGACTAAAAGTTTTGTCAAATAAGAATGACAAAATGAATAATGAAATTATTCAGGCCAAAAGTATCACTGTATATTACATAACCAATACAATAATTAATTAATTATTTATTAGTATGAATACATGAATAGTAACGTAGCTAAAACGGAGCAAAACTAGATTAGTAGAATGTTGGACAGAGAATTGGAATAATAATGATGTCACCCACACAAATACCTTTCATAAAGTCGTAGTTTAATGTAAATAAATCTGAGCGACAAGATGTCTAAATCAAGTTGCTATCAGGATTGCGATCGACTGTGTAGGCAGTTGGTTTACGTTCTTGTTGAGAGATAACAAATGGTATGTGTCATTGCTTCAGGTTGCAAGATGCTGATGCAAGTTGCAACTATGTACATATGTACAAGTTTTTGCGTGAAATGTGGCTTGAACTCAGTTCGCACCCTTACACGGTTCTTATATAGCTACCCGGCTTTAGTTGAAACGTAAATTGATGAATAATGAATTCTAAAATAAGTAGAGACTGGAGAATTCGAATTTGAGCTTGGAAAGCTCAACTTAGCGCTAACTTTTTGTCTTTCATGCAGTAATTATTTAATAAAAATTTTGCCTAATTGTTAATTTTGGTCAACATGAAAATTTTAATTTTTTTTTGTTGTTGTAAGAATTTGTTCAGGATGGTTATGATAGATCGTACCGATCGATGCGTTTCGTGATCAATCTTTACCAGCGTAAGAAAATTAAATTTATGTTACTATTTTTATATGTTATCTAGACAATCTATATTTAAGCTGCATTGCACTGCCCTGCAAAAATTTCTATGTTACGCCCAGGTTAACTGGAAGATAATGCTCTCTAGTATTAAGTTCGCCTATGTACCTACATTTATTGTTTGTGCTATAAAGCATTTTCTATCTATCTATCTATCTAAGAATACACGGTGCGTGCGATAAGAGTCGGCTAATGATATCTCATTAGCCGAGATGAAATCCAGAGTATGGGTAGAAGCTTCGCGCAATCATCAAGACGCCTTCCAAGAATAGTCATAAATAATAATAAGGGCACAATTACGTTCAGTATCAGTAGTATATAGAAGTTTTCCATTTGACGATATGTTGTGACGACTCATATTTATCTATATTTTTAAATTTTTTTAAAACTGATGGTTAGAAGCAGGCTCTTCGAGTTTTGAATTTGATATATTAACTATTAAATATTCACTAGTAGCTCACAGCTTAAGCCATAAGTCTTCACAAGATCTTAAGACACCAAAATATAATTTTCAACGGTTCAATCTCCATATAAGTTATTTAGGCCAATAACCAAAATCCATATCGAATAGATTAAGGTTACCTTCACCGGCGTCCGTTCCACATCTCAATTTATTATTCACCACCGGTGGGTACCTATTATATATGCATTTGTTCACGTTATTAACATGTCGTAAGAGGTCGTAAGGCTACTTTATGGCACACAACCAGTTTCTTGTATATCCCGTACTTTATTGCTAATATATTCATTATAACATACGTCTTTCCCATCGCATTAAAATACCTTATATAAATAACTAAACAAAAAACTATAATTCAGGCAAAAAACGAAATATGGGGACCAGTCTTTTTTGGGTAACGTCTTGATTAAGTAGGGACCACCTGCTCGGGCTCCGGTCCTTTGGAACACGATAAATAAGTCGGAAAAATATTAATGGTCACATAAAGATTATGTTGAAATTCAAGTAAGGGCTCTATGGTCGTTTTAGTTGTAATAAATTGAAAGGATTGCCTTAGAAACGCTTTTGTCTCGACCGAAAATTGGTTTCGAATGGGTTGATGATACTTGAAACTGAGTTTCTTGTGTGTTTTGAGTCGTAAGTCTCAGTTATTGATTGGGGAGCTATAACAGGTCTTTCTATGGGCTATAAAGATAATTTCAGTACACTGTCATGTTATTTATAACAACAGATAATGTTATTAGAAAAAGTCATGTTTTCAGAGTTTAAATAACCAAAAACATAGACGCCCGCGACTAAAGTCTGACGGTTTCTAAGTTCACACTTACTGCTCTATGACATACTTATTGCATTGCATTTAGGTATGTCACTGAGGAATAAGTAAGAACTTAGAAGTTCTCTAACTTCAATACAGACGGGCATAAGGTAAAGAAATGTAAAACTTTTAAAAAGAAAGTAAAATGTTTTACTGACTTTGTCTTAGCAATAGTTTTGTAAACATCAAGGTTTTGGCAAAAAGTGTAATAAGTACTTTTAAAAATACGACTATGGAACTATAAAAGAATACTTTCTTTGCAACAAAGGTATCATAATGTCTCTACCTTTACAACCTGAGTTGAGTAAAAAATATAAAATTCCTTTATACTTTGTCGGTAAACACAAAAGAAAGTTCCACGACCATGATGGACGTGCAGAGTTGCATTTCACACACAAAAAGATAGCATTTTTTGCACATCTACATTGTGGTGTGGTCGATTTTAAATTACCCCCAAAACTATAACACAATGCAACACTCCAGGTAAATAGGAAAACAAAATGGCTTCCCCTGCTTTAATAAATCTTTCCAGACACTTTCTGCTTTAAATTTAATCGCAAATTTATTATTCCAAGGCTCATCCTAGTACGAATTAACAATGAACATTATTATTAGTATTGAGATATACTTGGAATTAAATCATTTAGGGTTATTGTGCTCCGATATTGTCATTTTTATAGTCACAGTCACAGTAATGAAGTGGTTTTCTAATGTTGCAACATTTAGAGATGTCGTGGTTATGGTCCGGCCTAAAATAAATAAAAATAGTAATTTGGGTACAATTTGAATTTTATAGGAAAACTATTTGACCCGCCCCGGTTTTGCACGAGTGAATTGGTAAAACACGGTGGAACGGAATAAAAAGTATCCTATGTCCGTCTCCTGGTTCTAGGCTACCTTCCTACAAATTTTCAGCTAAATCGGTTCAGTCGTTCTAAAGTTATAAATAGAGTAAATAATACGACTTTTTTTTATAAATAGATGTGTTTATATAAAATTAATAACTTATATAGTTCTATCAATCAAAGTCGTTATTTTTCATAAACCTAGAAATATTTATTCATATTTGATCACTATAATTATAGTATGTACTATATACTTAGCAATAACAGTTCTACTAAAGGTAGGTATATTTAATATTTTTAGTAAAGTAATAGGTTATATATTATGTATATTAAGGTACTCATGTGTAGTTAAAATTGTAACTCCAAACAAAGTATTGGTTTCCGTCAATAAATTATTTATTATGCGTTTTTATTCATTTGTTGAACTTTTTTACTGAGTGAAGTCATAAAAAATGTGCACCATTGAACCTTTCAGTGAATAGAGTAGGTATTTTGTCTTATTTTATTTATAAAAATATTCTTATATGTTCTTTATTCTGATATAACTATATAATATTTATAATTTTATGCAAAAGCCGTAACGTAGCCGTTAAAATTAAAATTGTCCGGATGGTAGCAAGTAGCCGGAAACGCTATCATCACTACTATAAAAGCAATAGCTTCAAATTGAATTTTATATTTTGTTTGACACGAATGATTGACACCGAAGCCTCATGAGAGCTTGTCCCGTACACACGGAAGATTATTTGAGGATTTTACGACCTCAACGACGCGTTTCATCGATAAATTTATCTGTTGTGAACATTCCGGCAATTTTATGACTCATTTGGTGGCAGTAAATGTCGTTGTATGTAGTAAAGGTGCTTTAAGTTACAACTTTTGATTGTTATGGCGAACTAATGTCGATGTTGAGGCTTAAATAAAGTGTTGAAGATTTTATTTCAATTGTGTATTTGATTCTAAAGTTTCGGAGTAAAAATCAGTAGGACTTTAACCGGGTTACTGTTTGACTTGATTTGTTCAATTGAAGATGCCCACTGCTAAACATAGGCATCCACCATAAAACGCCACTTTAGACGATTATCTATAGAGGGAATTTGCCAAAATCATCACGCCTCAGTATGCGTCTTGACGATAGCAGATTTTAATGTAAGGCGAATAATGCTGCCACCAATTTCTCGGATATACGCTTTGATGACGCTTACAGCACTTGTAAAAAGAGATGAGGTGGTCCCATTTGCACACCGGGACTAGACGGCTTATAACTAATACTAATAAGCAGGTAAGAACCTAACTACTGTGTAGATTCAAATCTATTTTGACAATCTTTTAAAATACTTTATAATAGTATTGTGTAGGCTAATCTACTGAGGTTTTATAACTTTTCTGCAAAGTTGTTCTAGGTAGGTACCATTGCTTTGCCGGGTATTCTGCCGCCAAGCAGTAGTGCATAAGCAGTACTTTGTTCCGGTTTGAAGGGCACAAGCAACAGTGTTGTGAAATAATGCCAATGCCAATGAGATTTTATGACTTAATCTCACAGTCTAATCAGTCAAATTCTAATCTTATTACTAGACTGTGTGATGTCTCAGCTGTGCACAGTGCAGTGACATGCGAAACACTATACATTTAAAGTTCCGAGTGACACTGCAATTGATATGGGCAGCCGCGTTGCTTAAAATGAGGTAAACAGCTAGCTCATCATGACATTCCTTAACATGAAAAAAATACAAGTACCTAGCTTAGTTTAGTTTAAAACTAAGCTTTTAAATGATAAATATAGTTAAAAGTTTACTTCGATGACATTTAGCGAATGGCGCCTTAAGGAAAATATTCTTATTAGAATATTCTTTAAAGTTTTATATTGTACCTATTTTATACCGTGTTCTATTTAATTTAAGTACATAATTTAACAACTTAATGAAAGCGTTAAGTAAAGGTATATTACGCCTCTACGTGTAACAGCTACACTCTTATTTAATAATAAAAATCTCTGTCTA